>JAAALK010000284.1:26851195-27032347 GCA_019279435.1 Zizania palustris
TTGAAAAACTTTACCGAAGGGTAAAATCTGACAAACCAAAGACCCTCTAGAATCAACCACAGAAGAATTGCCCTTCTTAAAACGCACTTCCAAACCATCCTCAAGAAGTTGCGACACAGAAATCAAATTGAAGTTCAAATTCTTAACCAAAGCAACATTCTTCAAAGAGAAATGATCTGAAATGCTAATTGACCCTATGCCACTTACTTTCCCTTGACCGCTGTTCCCGAATGTGATGTACTCTTTGGAGCTCGGGGAGTGAGACTGGAGAACCATCTGCGATGTCCCTTCATGTGGCGAGAGCATCCTGAGTCCATGATCCAAACATCCTCCAGTCCCCGGTCCTGCACAATCAGTGTCTGTAAGTGGGAGCAAATGGTCCGGCACCAGGTTTAGCAAAGGAGCTAAACCAGTGTCGAGCCATCTACTCAAAAGATGGAAAGCGAAGACCATCAAAAGAGTTTGGACCAAAACGCGGCTCAAAGCGCGGTCCTTGGTTTTGCCTAACCCTGCGGCCACGAGGTCCAGAACCGTAGCCAACACGGTCTGGAACTCCGCCGGAACGGACACCACCAACTGGAGCACGGGCAAGAAAGCCGTCTCCTCTACCACCACCTACACGACGCGGCCTGGCCTCCAGCCTCTCCCCGCGCCGAGGAACACGCAGTCTACCACCCTGCTGGTAGAACTGCTCCTAATCACTACGAGCCCTCTCTGCTCTCTCAACCCGCTTCCTCCTGAAGCAGAACTCCGCAAGATGCCCGTCTCTCTGACAGTACTCACAATGATAGGTAGGCTTCTTGGGATGTGGTTGAGGCTTGGGGTTCTTGGGCTTAGTGGTGATTGGTGTTGTCTTTTTGGGATGAGAGGGTCCAGGAAGAGAGTCTAGAGAAGAGTGGAGGAGTTTGGGCTTCGGAACCCAGATAGGCTTCTTGGGTGGAGCTTTAAGTGGTTCATGGATCACTCCATCCTTGGGCTGACAAGCCTGGGAAGACTCAGTGGAGTGAGTCTTGGGATACCTCTGCTCTGGAGTCATTTTACTCCACTCCACTGCCCGGCTGATGGCACTCTCAAAGTCAGCCTTGGTGTAGGTGTAACCTACCCCAAACCCATCCTGCCTCTTGAACTGCTGGATCATCATGCCAAGTTGTGGCTCTCTGGCACTGATCCAACTTAGGATAGAACGGAGGTAAAAGTTCTCATTCTGAGAATCTGCTAGCTCCTCTCTCAAGGAAGTTAGAACCTCCACCTGAGACAAGCAGGTCTCACACTCACTCTCTACTTGGACAGACTTCTCGGCTTTCAGCTTAATTAATTCCATTCTAAGAGACAGGCAGTTCTCACAAACAGTGGGTGGAACTAACAGTGTCTCTAGCTCTAGCCTAGTCTGGGCAAGCTCAGCTCTCAACCTCTCCAAGTCACCCAAATGTTCATTACCCTTGGATTTCAGCTCAGCTAAGGTAGCTAGATGAGATGGGCAATCAACACAGGGTGCGACGACAGTGGGTTGAGCATCTTTCAGCTCCAGCTGAGCGCTTTCAAGCTCAGTGGCCAAAGCGTCCCTCTCATCAACCCTTTCTGTGTACTTGGACTTCAGAGTTGACAGGTCACACAGAAGCACCTCACACTTCGGGCACTCACTGCTATTACCCAAGCAAGGGGAAGAAGATAGACTCTCAATTCTGCCGTTGGCCACAGCAAGCTCACTCTCTAACTCGTCTATCCTTTTCTTAGCCCCCCTAAGCAGTTTCTCCCGATACTTCAACTCCTGACGATTGCTCTCAAGTAAATCAACAATTTCACGCTCATAAGATGATACCTTGCTGTCGTCGTTGTCGGAGTCGTCGGAGGAGCTCTTTTCTTCTCTATCCCCAAGAGCCATTGAGCAGAAGCTCTTGCGGGATCTTCGGCGCTGGTGTGAGCGGCTCTTCGGCTTGTCTCCGAAGGCTATGAAGCAAAGGCCCGCCGGATCGTCCTTGTCCTTCCCCTTCCTGATGGCGATCTCCTCATCGCTTGAGCTTGATGAAGAGGAAGAAGACGTGGACTGCTTGGAGTAGCTCTTCTCCATCTCGGCGAAGAAGGCCTTGTCGCGCTTCTTGTTCTCCTCGCCGGTAGTCCTTTAGGGCCTTCTTGAAGAAACGAGTCTTCGGCTTGCCCTTGATGAAGGAGGAGCTCTCATGCTTGCCGGAGTCGTGGAAGCTGCCACTGGTGCCCTTCTTGTATCCATTGCGCTTGGGGCAGTCGGCGATGAAGTGTCCTGGATCACCACATTCAAAGCATCCGGATTTTGTGCCGTGTCTTTTGAACATTCTCTTATCATAGACACGACGCACCCGGTTGTTAAAGAGACACAAATCATCATCTCCCAACAACTCAAGCTGGTCCTCAGTGATAGACATCAAAGAGAACCCAGCACAGCTCACAGCAGAGGGATCAACAGAAGGTGTAGCAAGGGCTAGGGATTTTGATCCAGAGCCAGTGATATTTGATCTCAACTGGATATCTACCTCAGTGGCCTTCAGCTTGCTAAACAACTCAAAAATGGTCAAGGTATCGTAAGAAGTGCTCTCAACGATAGAGGATACCTTGATTTCCCAGATCTTTGGGTCCAAGGTATGGAGAACCTTGAGCGCCTGCTCGTGATCTGAGACTAACTGAGCACCCTCAGCCTTGTTGTCCCGAAGCTTGTTAATGATCGACTGAAAGCGACCAAACAAAGCCTCAACAGATTCACCCGGCTTCTGTGTGAAATTCTCATATTCACGCTGGTAGGTCTGATAGAGCCGAGCCTTGACCTGTGCTGTTCCCTCATGGTGTGCCTTGAGGGTAGCCCAGATCTCTCTCGCAGTGGAGAGATGACTCACACGCTCAAATTCAGTGGGACCTAAACCAGAAAACAAAATGTTCACAACCTTACTGTTGCTCAGATGCTGAGCAATGATACCAGCAGTACCTTGCTCAGTAACTGGCAAAATGACAAACGTGGTGTGAACGCAAATGTCCCATATGTCCGAACCCTGGCTCATGAGATAGGCTCTCATGCGAGTCTTCCAATAATTATAGCCATAGGCTTCCAAGGACGGGACCTTGCCAGGAGACGTCATGGTCACTACTGGGGTTTAGAACCGGTTAAGGTATGGAAAAACCCTAACCTCGCTCTGATACCACTTGTAGGACCGAAAGTAGCGACCAGAGGGGGGGTGAATGGGCGCCTTAAAAATTCTTTCGAATCAATGGTCTGTTCCCAATACCCAACGCACCTCAGAAAAGACTATGCAGCAGGAAATAAACACAAGGCCTAAGTCTAAAGGTTTCTAACCTAGAAGCAACTGATGATAACTGAGATCTATTAAAGTAGTGCAACTAGGCAGATGAACAAGGTGTAACAGGCCTATACTTCTCAATGAAAAGATCTAAGTATGTGTAAGATGAAAAGAGAAGTTACTGTCCAAATTTGTCTCCTGTTCGGAACTTGGCGAAGCCCCCTTCGCACATCGAGGTCTGCTTCGAAGTTTGGTGACGGAGCTTCGGAGCGAAGTATGACAGTGCCGGAGCCTGGTTCGAAGTATGCACTTCGAAGACAAAACTTCGAACACAGCTTCGAACCGAATGCTTCGAAGCAGAACCTTCGAACAGAAAGCTTCGGACACAACACACAAACGGACAACCTTCGAACAAGGAAGCGAAGCCTGTCACACGATAGAAAACCAAATCCGAAGCCTATACTCTACCTCCGAAAAGAGTTAGCTTCGAAAAGAGAAGCGAAGGGTGACACACCACACAAAAATCAGTGCGAGGCCTGGCGGAGCTACAAGCTTCGAACCCAACTTCGAAACCTGTCGAAGTATGGACTTCGAACAGATAGAGCCGAAGCTCCTTCGCACTATCGTCCGAAGTATGCAAAACTGACGCTCAGAAAAATGCTTCGAAGCTTAGCAACACAGAACGCAAACCAAAAACCAAAAATTGAACGAAGCCTTCGAAGGAGATAGATCGAAGCCTACCTCACGATACTGAGGGGCTTCGAACAGAGAATGGCTTCGCTCGAAACACAGCCAAAAAGGTGACAGAGCCTGTCAGCCTCGATCAAAAAGCAGAGCAGTAGAAGGTGAAAAGCTGCACAGCACACTGTAGCTACAGGAAAGTAGTACTACTTGCACCAGCAAGAACTAGTACTCGGCTTGTGAAGAACAGAAGAAAAAAGAGAAGCTTCCTCTCACGAAATAAATTCAGGCAGCCTGTAGCCGAAGCAATAACTCCTCAAACCAAACAATGTGCACCAAATAAAATCAACAGGGACCAAGGCTTTGATGCATCCAAGAGATTAGAGCAAATGCAAGGCAAAAACAGGAACGAGCAAGAGCCTGGCGGCGCACACAGGAGAGAGAAAGAGAGACAAAATGACCCAATAGAGTGGATGTGATTTCAGCCAAAAGGGTAGTCCAAACCCTAGGGATTGGAGTCCTATTTATAGGCAGCCCAACACTAGGAATATTCTACCAGCCCCTTAGGGTTTTTACAGACTCAAACATAAAGGAAAAGACTCTACTGCCCTTAGGAATTTTTACAGACACGACTGACTGACTGTGGGCCTAGAGTTACAGATGACTTATCCGGAAGCTAAGTTTTCGTAGCGACTACGGCTTCTCTTCTGGACAGTCGGATACAGAATCAACGGTTGTCAGTTTTACGCCGAAACTGACAAAGCCTCCACCAGCTTTGCACCAGGTACCCAGATTGGGCCGGCCCGACTCCGCAGCTCTCTCAGCCCGGCAATCGCTCACCGCCCGTGTACCTGAGTCAATCCTGGTCAACAGCCCAGTGGGTCTTCCACTGCTTCTGGCCCATGCACCCGGATTGGGCCAGCCCGACTTCGCAGCCTCCTCTGCCCGACAGTCGCTCGCTGCCCGTGTACCTGAGTCACACGCGGCCCATGAAACAGCAGATCTCTTCTCTTCTTCAGTCCTCATTGACTATCGTTGACAATGACTCATCACTTCTGGAGCCATGAGGCCCACGCTATTCAGCATGGCTCCTCAATCTCCCCCTTGATGAGTGCATTGTCAACACTCCTCTTTTCACGGCTCTTCAGCACCTGTGAACAAATGTGGAAACACGAAAACAAAACACAAGAAAACAAAGAAGAAGAAAAAGTAAGGTAAAAGTTTAACCCTAATGACCAAAAGCCAAACAGAAGCAAGAAACGGTCATTATGGTTAACCAAAACGTAAAAGCTCAAAATGAGTGCGATTGCAGAATAACAAGGATATCAACAGAGTAAGAACTCCCCCTTAAACTCTGATCCCAAATTTTCTCCCCCTTGTTGACAAGTGAACTCATCAAGCACTCAAAAGAGACACAGACTCCCCCTGAAATGCAACTCCCCCTCAAAATATGCAGTGAATGCAACTGGGGTGCAGGTGGAGTGTAGAAAGCATGCTTCTCAGATATGATTGACTGTAGTTACAACATCTAACAGGTATAGCAAAAGAGATACTGTCTAAGACACATGGCATGATCAGTGCAGCAGATGATATCTAAAGAAAGTCATTTAGCACGCATTTTTCAGTTTTTGCAAACAAAAGCATCACCACATGTTCCAATAAACAAGCAAGGTAAAACATGAGATGCAAAAGCTAACTGATATCTACCAAGATAAGCTTTGTTCAGAAACAAAGTGCTTTAGCAAACTTGTTATCTCTTAAATGTTCAGGCTTTTTCAGAATTCCTTTTTCATTTATGCCAAGGGTTATTTGCATGTCAATCCTTATGCTAACCGACCAAGTCAAGCCTAGGCCAGAACTGGACCATCAGAAGCTTAAGACATTGGTCTTGGCATACACTGCACTGTCCTAGTTCATACCAAAGTGCTATGGTAAGCAGTCCAGAACAGTGTAATGCGACAAAGCAAACCCACTTGGATCTTTTCAAGTCAAGCATAAAAAGGCATGGAATTTTCATTAATTTTTGAATTTTATCATTTTTATAGCTCATTTTCCATGTGAAAG
Organism: Zizania palustris; assembly: GCA_019279435.1. NCBI lineage: Eukaryota > Viridiplantae > Streptophyta > Magnoliopsida > Poales > Poaceae > Zizania > Zizania palustris. The sequence goes on from JAAALK010000284.1 coordinate 26,857,204, forward strand.
CATAAAGATGTCCAAGTTGCATATCTGCATCTATGTGATGAACTAGCTACAAGGCATGTAACAGATAGCAAAAACACTCAGCCTACACATGCTAGTTACCAGAAACAAAGGTGATCATTTTTGAAGTTGAAAGCGTAAAAGCCATGCATATGACAGATATCAGACATATCATTTGAACTGAAGCAAAACATGATCATCGACAAGTAATCAAAAGCATGTACCAGCTAGAATAAGTAAAGCAGTTCAATCATATAACAGAAGCATCTCTAAAGTGTGATATGTGAATATGCAAGGTATGAACATACACAAAAAGACTCAAGAAAAGAGTAAAGAAGAAGGAAAACTGACGCAAAATATCCTAAAAAGGATACACAACACCCAAATCCCCTCGTAAATGCTCGAATGTAGACTGATCTAGGGGTTTGGTGAAAATATCAGCCAACTGATGATGGGTATCAACATGAACAAGGTCAATGACACCTTTCTCATATTGATCCCGCAAGAAGTGAAAGCGCACATCAATATGTTTGGTTTTTGAATGGAGACACGGGTTTTTCCCTACACTAATAGCACTAGTGCTGTCGCAAAACAATGGAACTCTGGTAGGAAAGAACAACCCAAAATCTCGTAGAGTGGAAATCATCCAAACCAACTGTGAGCAGCAGCTAGCAGCAGCTACATACTCAGCCTCTGTGGTCGAAAGAGCAACTCCAGATTACTTTCGAGAAGACCAAGAGACAAGGGATGAACCAAGAAACTGGCAAGTACCGGAAGTCGACTTGCGATCCAACCGGCACCCACCAAAGTCGGCATCCGAAAAGCCAGATAGATCAAGAGATGATGATGCTGAATAGTAAAGACCGAGATCGGGCGCATAAGTGAGATACCTAAAGATGCGCTTGACAGCTTGCCGGTGAGACGCGCGTGGTGAAGATTTTAATTCTTTATTATTTCAGTCATTTAATTAGCGGAACTCAATTTCTTTATTTAATATTTTTATTTTCTCTGATTTATTTATTTATGAAAATTAAAATTAGGATTTCTCATAAAAAGCGAAAAGTTTTGAAAGTTTGGAATCTAAAATAAATTTAGAAATTTTGGATTTCAAAGAAATCACCCAATGATATTTTAAAGAATAATAGGCGATTTAGAAAATTCAGAAATTTTGTATTCACGTTGAAATTAAATATTCTGAACTTGAACGCAAAATCAAGGATTTAAATTCATTTTTGTATTTAAAATATAATAAAGATTTAAAAAGGTATTTTTCACGGAGTTTAAACTGTACGAATGAAAAAGAGATTTTTAATCTTCATTACCTATGATCGATGATGGAGATTTCAAACTCAACCGGAAAAGAAATAAGAATTTAATTTCCTTTCAATTTAAAGTTATTCAGTGAAATATTATGGGTTACTATTCTAGTTGTAAAATTCTTAATAAAAACCTCAATTTATTTTAGGTAGCAGAAATTTACTAGAAATTTCTCTAGCCGAATTTTATTTGGTTTTTTATTATTTTTAATTGAAATGATTTATCATATATTTTATTCACACAACATTCCCACTGAAATATATTTTATTAATTAGTGTTAGAGTTTTGAGATGAGATGATATTGAATATATCTTATTTAATTCCTTTGCACCAAAAATTCCGGAAAATTTTCGAGACACAAATTAGCGCAAGGAGAATTTTAGGAAAAATACTCCAAAGACGATTTATTTTTAATTGAATTTTTTAGGCCCATATTTTAGCTTTCTTATTTATCGATTTACAGTGAATCCATTTCTTGAAATCTATTTATTAATTACTTTATTTCATTTTTAACGCCTGATGAAAATTAGGGCGTTACAATAAAGAACAAATGTTGTTTGATATTCTCGAATGGTATGCTTTATAGTGTTTGTCCATTGGTTAATGGATTATATATTCTAAGTCTTAAGGATGCACATGTTTATAACATTAATACTAAGAAACAATGACTCAATGATTTGAATCCTACCTATGTCTGGCATTGTCGTTTGGGTCATATAAAAGAGAAGCGTGTGCAGAAGCTCCATAGTGATGGACTTTTGGAGTCATTTGATTTTGAATCATATGACACATGCGAGTCTTTCTTACTTGGCAAAATGACAAAGATGACTTTCACTGGATAATGTGAGAGGGCGAGTGAGCTATTGGACATAGTACATACCGATGTGTGTGGTCTAATGAGTCACACGACTAGGAATGATTTTCAATACTTTATCACTTTTACCGATGACTTTAGTAGATATGGTTATATCTACTTGATGAGCCATAAGTAGTAATCCTTCGAAAATTTCAAGGAGTTCCAAAATGAAGTACAAAATCATACGAGTAAGACAATTACATTTCTACGATCTGATCATGGAGGTGAATATTTGAGCCATGAGTTTAGTGATCATCTGAAGTAGTGTGGAATTGTTCCACAACTGACTCCACCCGACACACTCCAGTGGAATGGAGTGTCCGAGCGGAGGAACCACACCTTGTTGGACATGGTTCGGTCTATGAGTCATGTTGATCTTCCATTATCCTTTTGGGGACTCGCTCTAGAAACTATAGCTTTCACGATAAATAGAGTTCCATCGAAGTCAGTAGAGAAGACGCCATATGAGATGTGGTCTGGGAGGAGTCCTAGTTTGTTTTTTCTAAAGATTTGGGGATGTGAGATATGTGTTAAATATTTGATGTCTAACAAGCTCACTCCTAAGTCTGACAAGTGTTTCTTTGTGGGGTATCCTAGGGAAACCAAAGCATACTATTTCTGTAATAGAGAAGAGGGCAAAGTGTTTGTCGCTTGGAATGGTGTATTCCTTGAGAAAGAGTTTCTCTCAAAAGGAGTTAGTGGGAGGACGATGCATCTCGAAGAGGTTCGGGAGCTACTGGAAGGTGTTCTAGATCCCACTGAACAATAATAGGATGCGCAAGGTGTTGCAAAGCCTATTGTACATGCGCCAGGTCCACGAAGGTCTACGAGGGTGAGCCATGTGTCAGAGAGGTTCATGTTCTTAACCACCGGGCATCGTGACGTGCTGTTGTTGGACAACGACAAGCCCAAGACCTATGCAGAAGCAGTGATGGGACCGGACTCTAAGAAATGGCTTGGAGCCATTGGATCCGAGTTGGAGTCCATGCGAGAAAACCAAGTTTAGAACTTGGTTGATCCACCCCACGGTGTAAAAACTATTGAGTGTAAATGGATCTTTAATAAAAAGATGGACGTTGATGGAAATGTCCACATATATAAGGCACAATTGGTGGCGAAAGATTTCAGACAGATTCAAGGTGTTGATTATGATGAAATGTTTTCACCTATCGCCATGCTTAAGTCTATTCAGATTATCCTAGCAATTGCCTCATTTTATGATTATGAGATATGGCAAATGGATGTCAAGACGACTTTCCTGAATGGAAACCTAGGTGAGGATGTGTACATGACACAACCTGAAGGTCTTGATGATCTGAGTAATGCTGGGAAGGTTTGTATGTTGCAGAAGTCCATTTATGGACTGTAGCAAGCTTCTCGTAGTTGGAATCTTCGCTTTGATGAGGTGGCCAAAGGGTTTGGCTTCATCAAGAACGAAGAAGAGCCTGTTGTTTACAAGAAGGCTAGTTGGAGCTCACTTGTGTTTCTGGTCTTATATGTGGATGACATATTATTGATCGGAAATGACATTCCTTTGTTAAATGCTGTCAAGACTTCACTGAAAAATAATTTTTCAATAAAAGATCTTGGAGAGACAGCATACATTTTGGGCATAAAGATCTATAGAGGTAGATCAAACTGACTACTTGGATTAAGCCAGAGTATGTATTTTGATATGGTTTTGAAATAGTTCAAAATGCAGAATTCCAAGAAGGGTTTTTTTGCCAATGTCGCATGGTATTTCTCTTAGTAAGACTCAATGTGCTACGACACCTGATGAGCTGGAGAAGATGAGTGTCCGATTCTACAATAGAAGCTGAGTATATCGCCTCTTAAGAAGCTGTGAAGGAGGCCATTTGTATTAGAAAGTTTGTTTCTGATCTGGGTGTTGTTTCTAGTGCGTCTAGTCCAGTGGACCTCTAATGTGATAATAGTGGTGCCATTGCACAAGGCAAGGAGCCTAGATCATACCAGAAGTCCATACATATACTTAAGCGATATCATCAGATCTGCGAGATCATTGAGAAAGGTGATGTGAAGATTTGAAAGGTGTGCATGGATTTGAACATGGCGGACCTATTGATGAAGCCTCTTCCACAGCCCAAGCATGAGATGCACTTGAGCTCCATGGGTATTAGATACTTGAGTGAGTGAGTCATGTGTATGTGGAAGATGCTAGTAGAGTCTATACTAATGTGTCAGGATAATTGTTATCTTGTTCCTTGAATAAATGTCATTTACATTTGATTAATGAGTTGATGACTTGTTATGTGAAACTGTTTTTGTTATAAAGATATTGTTCAAAAATGATCCTTGATCTTGTCATCATGTGGGATAGTGATGACACATATATTAGAACATCTGACTGATTGATGATCACATTTCACAGATCATAGACATAGAGATGTCAAATCAGTGATGTGGACACATGTTGGTGAACATGGTGTTGGATAGACCCACTTGAGATACCGTTGAGATTGTTATTGTAATGTGCCATCAGTTGTCATCTCAAATGGTGTACCTACAGAGTCCTTGGACCTAAGATCGTCATTAGATTCTAGAATGCATAGTGGCACACTTAGATGCTTCCTAACGCTCTTTCGTAACAGGGTAGTAATAAGAGTTTTTTCAGGTGTGTTATGAAACATGTCTTGGGATGTGAGTGGTCAAGATGGAATTTACACCTCCTAATAACAGGATAGACATCTTTGGGCCCCTCGAGGTATTGTATTGGAAAAGTGCATGGCAATACCACTATGACTAAAGAGTTAGTCATGATTTGAATCCGATACTTGTTCGAGTGAAAATGTTAAGCTATCCAATAAAAGTGGCACTAATCTCGCCTTGAGCTTGACCGATGTCATGTGGTCAAGGGACTAGTGCTTGTGTATATCAAAGGTTCAGTGAAAATTGATTTTGTGCACTTTCGGGTGTCAATATGTGCTGCTAGGTACTGCTATTGATCAGTAAATCATAAAAAGTTTCCGGTGAATAGTCGTTGGTGTATGAATCTATCGGGTCACACACTTAAGGGGATGGATTAAAAACATGCAAAGAATTGATTCTTGTGCAAGTGGGAGATTGAAGGAAGTATGCCCTAGAAAATTCCAGGGACCGGAAGTTCCGATAGGTGTATTGGACATTTCGATAGGTGTATCGGAAGTTCCGATTATTTTCGGGACCTGAGTCAGAGAGCGAAACTGACTTCGGAAGTTTCGATATGATATCAGACATTTCGATGGTTGGATTCGCGACATAAATCGAAAATTCTGATTTGGAATCGGGGAAAATTGTACTAATTGGAAGTTCTAATATGTGTATCGGAAGTTCCGAGGTGGACGAAAAAAGATTGGATCTGTTATGATATCGTACTGAATCGAGAGACCAAAATATCCCCTCGGAAGTTTTGATCTAGGATCAGAAGTTTCTGTTGTGGGTAAAATAGATTGGATCTATTAGAACATAAATCGGATGTAACTGATTTGTTGATTTCAAGACGTGGACGACTAGGGGTTCTCAACCCTATATAAAGATAGGAGGAGGAGGTCTTGGAGAACAAGCAATTGCAAGTTTAGACCTAGCCACCAAAAACTCCTCTCCTCCCTTTCTTGATCTCAAAAGTTGAGATTGAGGATCTCTCGTTCTCACGTGCGGTGCTAGCACTTCGTCGTGGGAAGTACTCCATCCCTGTACGTTTGGATATTGTGGAGGCGTTGCTCCAATAGTGACGCTCGTGGACTTCATCACGTGAACAACTACGTCATCTCCACCGATTGTATTGGTGAGGAACGGCCGAGACGAAGCAAGGACAGGCAAGGATGCACTTCCTCAACATCTTCTTCCGCTACACCTAGCGTGTCTTGTCCTCGAAGGTGCCAATCTATGATCTCACACACACATGCTTCTTAGGCTTTGGGGCGAATTTTTGAAATTTCTAACTAGCGTAGCTTCCCCTTTCCCCAACACGGCTAGCTTAGGCCAGCCGCAGCCCCTAGCCTGCATAAGGACCAGCCGACCCTTAATTGATTATGATTTAGTTTCCAAGTTAGTTAAGGAATATATTTGGTAGTTAAACATTGGATTGCCTATTAGTTAAGATTATTTATTTCCATGATTAGATGATTTGATTCCTTGATTGATATTTCTATGATTAGATGATTGGATTGCTTGATTAGTATTTTCATGATTAGATTTGTTAGCACTATAAATAAAGATGTAAGTCCTTAAGGTGAAGGAGAAAAAAAATAAAGATTAGTCTACAATCTCTATCCTAGTTCTCTAAAGTCTTCCCGTTCTCCAATATAGTTCTGTAAGATTTATCTGACCGCTATGATCTACGCAAGAGTACCTCCTACTCTAGGTGTCAATGCCCTTGACAGTTCTCGTGTATCAATTCAAGGGAATAAGGGTCACAAAAAATTAAGAAATCTCTTTGGATCAGCATTGGCGAAAACAACCTCCATTGAACTCCTCACATATTCAAGATCAAAACAAAACAAAACCAGCCAACCTCTTCATCGCCTTGCTAGGGTTCCAAACTAGAAAACAAGTGCTGCAAATTTTTAGTAAGTCCATATGAACCTGACTCTCCAACTCAGCTCGTCATGTAGATATTGAAGTCCAACCAACCCAAGTCTTACCACTCATGAATTAGTGGTAAGTACAACAGTTGGTGCATAAAAGTCCATGCCAAAGAAAATGTATATAACCTCAACACTATCATTCTGGCCTATCAGTGCAATTTTCTCCATTTCGCCACCAATGGCATGTACCTCGCGAACAAGAGACTTAGCAGGACCTCCCACGGCATGGTTGCACGGTTGGGAGTTCGCCTCTCTTCTCCACCCACTAGTTGGATGGCAGACAGGCACTGTAGGGTTCAACGGTGGCTCACAACTTCGGTGGCGAGGGCCGGGTGTGCTGCGGTATATGCGGGGCACGACAAAGCGACTTCAGGCACTAGTGAGCTTGGGCAACACGAATGGGCGGAGGCACGCCCGACGATGCGGCCTGGTGACGCAGCTCAGCGCAGGGGGGCGTTTGGGCACGATGCTACGGACGACGCGACACTAGTGGTGTTGTCGGCGTGCGCGGTCGGCAAGGCAGGCGATGTTGCTCGCTGGACGACAACACGTAGCACGGCGGGCGGGCCGTGTGGCGGCGCAGCGGCGGCTCACGACTCACGACGAAGGAGGCCACTGTCGAGCGAACTAAACAGCGACGACTACCCTCGGGAGTACGGACGGGGATGGGGTTGGACATGGAGGCGAAGGTTTGGTGACTCCCATTGTCCCATCTGTCGTTGTCTCTGCCTCTCTGGTACCGGCTCAGAGAAGACACCGGTAAACTTCCTAGCAAGGGGAAGAACGGTGATGAAGGATGATGCCTTGGTCTTCTGTGGCGGTGGCGGGCACCTGAGGCAGAAGTGATTGTGGAGGCGATTCCATAGGTAAACTCCTCTCTTCCTTTTGAACCCGATCTACCGTCTTCTCTGCTTTCAGTAGCTCCGTCCTTTTCACCTCCGGTAGACGAGGGATTTGCACACATGACACCTCCGGTAGACTTTCGATCTGGCATTCTAGCTTGGAAATCCACCATAGTGCCGTGTCTACCGGGAGATATTTGCAAACATGACACTCTCTTCAATGGGCTTCACAAAAACGGCACCTCAAGATTGGTAATTGCAAATTTGACATTATAATATTATAGAGTTTGAACATTTGGCATTGCCATCCACTAAACATATTTTTTCATGTGTAGTACCGGTTTTGCTCTTCCAGCTCCCGTAAGATAGCTCCCGTGTTCTTCTTCCAGCCTACTCCACCTCGTCAAGGTTCTCTGCTCTCCCGCCCCCGGCCTACGCCGGCGACCTCGGCCCCTGCGCCCTGCGCCCCAGCCCCCGCCCTCCGCCCCTAACATATACACAACGAACGACGAGTCGATCGAAATTTGATCGGAAGAGCAAAGTAAGCACAACACAATTATCTATATTTGCATATTAGCTCCGCTGATCACTGCAGATCATTAGGCAGTAGCTGCGCGCGTGTTGTATGTACCACGAATGCTAGCTCTAGTAGCTACGCAGCTCCGAGCAGCAGCTGCTCCGCCAGTGTGAGCCTCTCCCTGGCGTCGACGAGCGCCGCCTACAGCTGCTCCCACATCGCCTCCAGACGCTCGCGCTCCCTGTCCACGTCGCCGGCGGCCACGATCAGCCTCCTGCGGACGGCGGGGGAACCAAAAGGGTTCCTCTGGAAGCTCGATTTTGGCTCTCTCTCTCCCTTCAGTGGATGGCAGGGAGCTGTCTTGCGAGAGCTGGAAGGACAAAACTGATACTACACGTGAAAAAATCTGTTTAGTGAATGGCAATGTCAAATGTTCAAACTCTATAATATTATAATGTCAAATTTGCAATTGCCAATCTTGAGGTACCGTTTTTCCAAAGCCCACTGAAGAGAGTGTATGTTTGCAAATATCTCCCGGTAGACACGGCACTATGGTGGATTTCCAAGCTAGAATGCCAGATCGAAAGTCTAATCTCCTCATAACAGATCGAGCTTGGCTTCCATCTTCAATGAGGCTCTGATACCACTAGTTAACAGCCACAATCGCAAATCAAACGCAAAATTTAGAGGAAATCACAGAATAAAAATACAGTAAAATCTTGCACCAGGATGAATCCAGATGAGTCGCTGTCAGAGTCTTTCTTCTTGTTCACCCCGTCTTCCTTACAATGTTTCATGGCTATATGTACTCACACAACATGCTCCAGCTACAGTCAATGACAATATATGGCTCATTCTGGCCCACGACGCAATCGTTGGACTTCGTTCTCCTGGTTCACATGCGCACTGCATTTCCTTGTCCCGCTGTAGTCCACCTAGTAGCATAGCCGGTCCCTAACATACTTCCTTTGCAACCCCCAAAAAACTGCTGATACAGCTCCCCACTCTGCAAATTTGATAGCACGAATGAGATCATTATAACTTGAAGTTGCAGAATCTGTGTGACAATTTCCATTTCCAGGATTATGTCCAATCAATTGTGGCCCGATATTTGCCTTCTTTGTCCATCGTTTTGTGATGCATGGCTCCGGAAGCGTGATGACACTAGCTAAGATGAATGCTCCAAGCACATGACTGCAAACAATGTGCAGACCAAGGGAGAGTGCCATTGTACGAGGAGTTGTGCAGGTGGATGGCAGCGATGATCCTCAATTATGGCGGTGGCGGGAGCCTGCGCTACAGGGGCGGCGGTGAGAGGGAGAGCTCGCTGTCAGGGTGACCATCTCCTGCCCCGAACAAGCAGGGAAGGATAGCAAGCTCGTGTTCATGCCGGAGACGCTGAAGAGTATCCTCAACAGCGCCGCCGCCGGATCTGCTAGTTCCGCCTCCACCGCATGCGCCGCCACTGAATCCACCGCCGTCGAGTCCGCCATCTGCGTGCCCTGTCACTGGGTCTGCTAGTTCCGCCTCCACCGTGTGCGCCGTCGGTGGATCCACCGCCGCCGAGTCCGCCTCCTACGCGTCACGCCATCTGCCAACCGAAGCTGCCGCTGCCAGATCCACTTGTTCCGCCTCCTCCATGTGCGGCCCCGTTAGATCCGCCGCCGCCGAGTCCACCCCTGCGTGCCCCGCTGGCACTGCCTGAAGCGTCTGGCGTTATCTGCTTCTTCTCCCCACGAAAGAAATGAATGGGTTTGCGCACGATATTGGGGATAAAACTCAATGGCATTGTATGTAAATTTTGGAATCTTCAGTGGCATTGTTGTATTTCACACGCAGCGGGCATGAGGTGGCTTCACCGCGTGTCAAGAGCTCTACGGGCGCTACATACGTCATTGCCAAACGGGGAAGATGAGCAGAGCCAAAGGGAACAAACGCAGGAGCAGCTATCCAGTAGAAGAATGAGGCGAGCCAACGTGAAGCTTAGTGGGCCGGAATAGGCTAAGTAAGATGTAATGTGTGTGTTGCTGGTGTGAGGTAGAGTCTGGGTATAAAAGGCGTTAACATAACCATATAATAATACGATATATGTGATGAACACGACTAGCGACGGCGGCTCGTCTTGCCGTTCAAGCGTGAGAGAAACCCAATTACCACTATTCCCTAGCGATTCCTCATAAATTGGTATTAGAGCTACTCGTTGATCCATATATTCTTAGTCTGGCTGTGAAATTCCTAGAGAGGGTTCTGATCCTATGGGTAACTACGGGAACTGGTAAATCATCCCCCAATCTGGTTGGCCAGACTAGGAAGGACGACGAGAGCTTTCGATCCTGGAGAAGCCATGTTACATCACCAAACAGGTGACCAAGATCATGGGAACAAAGGCAAAATTTGAGCTGCTACTCACGACGATGGAGAAAAATGAGGCACGAAGGCTGGAGTTAGAGCAACGTGGGAGATTGATTTCTTGGCGCTTAAATCACTGGTGGAATCATGGATGCCTGAGGTGGATAGGAAGGTAGGACTGTAATTAGCCTTGGGAAGACTACATGTGAATGTGGAAAAATTGGAGGAAGGTAAAGAAATTGATGGGGGAGAGGGGGTACCGACAATCGGATCCCAAAGAAGCTTGGTCTCAGGTGGCAGTGGAGTTGAAGGATCTGGACAACACAGGGAAGACATTTTTCGATCTAAGGTAATTCTTACTATTGGCGCAAAAGATTACGCTAACAGGTTTAGAGAACTCGAAAGACTGTCAAACGAAGTGTTTACTTATGAGGACTATTCCACACCTCCAAATTGGATAATAGCTTGAGATAGTTCGAAGTGTGTATTGAATATCTGAGTATTTGATGCCGCTTACAGAGCGAAGAGAGGTATTTATAGACAAAATACATTAGGAAAAGACTCTATTACCCTCTAATTACAACCGACTTAGAAGATACTGTTTAATATTTTTCGTAGGGTTAAAAGGGTAAAAGACTAATTTAATAGTGAGAAAATAATCCTTCTGTCCTTGTTGGTAGTACCCCTTCGGGTAAAGAGGCTCCGGGATTCTTCGTCACACCGAAGTCTTTGCGGAGGCTTTCATTGTAGAAGGATCGGAATACAGCGAAGCCTTGATGCTTTAAGACCTTCGGAGATCAAAGCTTCTGACTTCATTTTGTCTTCTAACTGTGTTGCCGTAAAAGATTACGCTAACAGGTTTCTAGAGATTAGAAATTAATAAACGAAGTGTTTGTGAAGTAAACTATTTCAAGCCTCCAAAGTAGATAATAGCTCAAAACAGTTCGAAGATGTGTATTGAATAACTTAGTATTCGATCCTCATTACAGTGTAAAACGGGGGTATTTATAGGCCAAAACCTTAAGGAAAAGAACTTTTTACCCCTCTATTATAATCGACATAGTGGAAACTATTCGGTACCCTTGATAGGGCTAAAATGGTAAAAGACTAATCTAATGAGAAAGAAGATAAGCCTTCCATCTTAGCTGGCAAAAAGGTTCTCTGAAGAGTCTTCGTTCGAAGATATACTCCAAACTAGAGTTCACCTCGAATCTTCGAACTTGACCCAGGGAAGCCGGAATTGGACGTTAAAGAACTTCAGCTAAATAGCCTGTCTTCGTCTTGTTGTAATAGTAACCCTGAAGATGGAGTATTTTCCCCCAACAGTAGCCCCTCGAATACGCTTCTCCGCTAGATCTGTAACGTTAGGAGAGCAGTATACGCAAGAAAAATAATCATGCGTAGGGGTTAACGGATTTAATCAACCTCCGAAATATATGAAGATTCAAAACTTCGAATTAATTCCTAAGGAAGTTACATTCGAACAATCCCAGAATTAACCTAAGAAGTCAGAAAGCCTTTTAGACTTAGAAGAAATTAGCCGTTGGCCTTTTCCTTTCAGTAGAAGTTATGCGGTGCATTAACTTCGTAAATGGTAACGGTCAAGAATGCGAAACGTCAAATGTGAACGGTAAAAAATCGTGGGTCTGGGCTATAAATAGAGGACCCATACACTTCTCGAATACCTTTCTCACCGTCTTTGCGCACCCAATCTTTAGCCTCCAGACTCTAGCTTTAGCATTCGGTGCGAATTCATGGCGAAAACTAGCTCCAAGGCTCCTGGGGATACTTCGGCCCTAGCTCGGCAGCAAGCGGCGATAGCGGCAGCGACAGTAGCGGCACCAGCAGCAGCGGTGGTGGCTCCGGCGGTGGCGGCTTCGACGAGGAATCCTCAACAGATTGGCCCTCACGATCTCCTCCCGGCTTCTTCGAAGTATCCGGACCAGTCTTATAAACTGGGGCCATCTACTTGTAAGAGGGAGACGATCGCAACAGCAGTAAAGAGGAAGATTGGCTCGGAGGTCATCATCCGGAAACCTGGAAAGGAGGCCATCCCTTCACCGAGGCCTGGAGAAGTTGTGGTCTTTGAATCCTTCTTCGAAGCGGGGTTAGGGATCCCAGCAGTGGACTTCCTATCGGAGGTATTGGATCTGTTTCATGTTACCCTCCCTCAACTATCTCCGAATACAATAGCACGCTTGGCCATCTTCGAATGGGCGCTACGAGCTAAAGGCTGCGAAGGAAGAGCAGAAATCTTTGCAGCACTGCATAGGCCATCTTGCCAACCAAAAACTTACCAAGGCTTCGGAGGGGAGAAGATCGTGGTAGCCTTCGACAGTATCAACTTCAGGCTCTGGGACGAATTTCAACTGAGATTTCCAACGAAAGCCATCAACGCCAGATGGTACACAGATTGGATTCTCCGATGGTTTTATGCCGAAGTTGGAGTAGGCAGTCGTCTGACCGGACCTCTTTAAGATATACACTTCCGAAGAGAAGCCCAAGTTCACCCAGACCCCGGCCAGCTCGAAGCTCACCTTAACTTGCTCGAAAGGATTAGTCGCCGCATGAGCATGCGGGACTTAGAAGAGGAGTTCATCGGGCTCCAAATTCCACCTCTAATGGCCAACTGGCCTATCACCTTCGAAGAAGATCCAGAGGGTGGACTCCGAAAAATTTCTTCGAACTCGAGCCCTATAGGTAGCTTCGAAAAAAACATGTTTTATATACGATTGTTTGATGAAATGACTAATGCAAACTTATCTTTTAGCTTCTCAAGCCGCTATTACTTCAGAGCAAGTTATTCGAGCTTCGGAGAAGATCCTGCCGAAAAGGAATGGAGAAAAAATCTAGTGGGTAATTGGGAGGGACTCAACCGAGTATGGGGCGTACTCGGAGTTGCACCCCCTCCTCTTCCAGACTAGGTACCTTCTGAGCAAGGGCCGAAGAAGAGGAAAGCGGATGCTGGGACTTCGGCTCCGGCTAAGACCCCAGTGAAAAAACTAGCCCGAAAGCCGAAGTATGTGGCCCCTTTAAAGATGAGGGAAGGGTCCTCGCAGAACTGATTGCCGAAGATGAAGACCAGGCAAATGTAGACACTGGCGGCGTAGCAAGCGTGCCAGATGCTCCAGGTAGCTCCGGACAGGCTGGGACCTCAAGCGTCCAGCCGGACTTGCCGCATCAAGAAGCCCCTGTGACTGAAGGCAGAGTCGAAGTTACTGCTCCAAGGGGGGCTCCAACAGTGAACCCTTCGGTTCTAGACTTCGAGTTCGATTATGACTTCGAAGTGGCCTTCGACCCTCCGAGTAGCCCCGTACTCACCCGCCGACAGGACTTCGGAGATAAACTTCGCTTGAACCGTTTGTTCCTTCTCCCTGCAAAATTATGCAATATATAATACCTTTGTTTCGGCAGGGTCTGCTCCCATGGAGGTGACTCCTCCCGAAGATACGGCTCCTGGGACCTCGACATCTCCGGGGTCGGTTCCAGAAGCTGCACAGATGGGACCTGGAAAAGGTAAAGGCAAAATGGACCCCTTTCCTACTTCGAACTCAGGATTAACTCCGTCTGAATCAATAGACGGAGGTAAATCTACGGAGGGGGGCCAGTCCACCGAGGTCTCCGAAGATGCAGCGCAACGCTTTGACCCTTCACCGGACGAAGACGATCAAAGGGCTCTGTCCATGCTCCCCCTCCTAGCTCCTTTTCTGGAGTGAAGGACCGGACTTCGGGCCTTGCTCGAGCTTTTGGATCGAGCTAACTGCGAAGTTGGGGAGACGAACTTAGTAGCCATACTTAGTGAAGCTGAGGGCTCAGAGCTAAACAAAGCCTTAGAATGGGCAGCATACCAGGTATGCAGTATCTGCAAAACAAGATTAATTTCAACTTATGAACAATTCCTTACCTTGCATTTTCTCTTCGCAGCAAATAGTTTTGGCTCGGGCTGCAGCCGTCTTGAACGAGCGAGGAAGCCTTTGTCTTCAGGAGAGGATTACTTCTCTCCAGAGGAGTCTTGAAGGCTCCGAAGTTCGAGTCTCCAGCTTCGACGAGATGGTTGCAGTGGAGAGGAGGGCCAGACTTGGTCTGGAAGCTGCAAATAAGAAGCTCGAAGCCGAACAAATCATGCTTCGGGCTGAAATAGAGAAAATGCAGGCAGAGCATGCCATGGTGGGGGCTGAGCTGGTTAAGCTTCAAGAGGAGAAGGCTAAATCCACGGAGGAAGCCAACAACCTGCTTAGCCAGAAGAGTTCTTTGGCTACGGAGGCAGCTAGACTATCCGTTGTGGTAGATGAGCTAAGTCGGAGAAGGTAGCAGTGGAGGTCATGAGCAATCTTTTAGATGTTCTAGAGTACTTCGGTACTCTTTGGACACTACCTTCGAGTGACAACGTCCCCTTACTACGACGGCTGAAGATGATACAAGGAGCAACGAAGATGATGAAGACAATGGGTATTCGGTATGGAGAAATCTCCAGCCAAGTAGCTGCTCTCAGAGTACTTCGCTACTACGAAGATCTAGGGCTATCAGTAGCACCAGATTCGGGGGCGGCTCCTGACCTTCGACGACATCAACCTGCTAAACCCTTCTAAAGATGTGGCCGCAGCTTGGCAAGCCTTCCAAGCTTCATGGAGAGCCGAAGGTCGAACAATGATCAAGGCTTGGATCGATGAAGGGCATCGCCAAAAACAAGCTCGGTCTCAAGCTTCGAGCAGCCAGCCTCCGCCGGACCCGCAGGTTTAGTTTTGTTAAGGGGTCCGAATATGTAAAAATTATGCTTTCATATATTATGAATGGAAACTTATTTATCGTGTTTTAGGCTTCTCAACCTCGTATGGATGATGTCGAAGTATTAAATGTTACCGAAGAACTCCGCCTGCTATGGGCTACCTTCGATCTTTCAAAACTTCACAAATGACCTCGATTTTTGATTCCTCGAGAGAGCTCTGGTGCCATTGCGCCCGAAATATGTAAATATATACTATCTTATATTAAAGAGGAAGAAAAAGAAGTTAACTTGGAAGCTTCATCTTCTGAAGACATTGAACGGTCCGAAGACGAGGGTATTGCTGAAGAACAAGGAAAGAAGCCTGAAGAACTTCAGAGCTGGGAAAGAAGCCCCGAGCGACTTCGAACATGGGCTGAATTTCAACAGGAACAAAAAGATTTTTGAGCTTTGAAGGGAGGGAGAAGAATTAAATGTAAAGTTATCAGGAGTCCCGGTTCTGGAACTAGTCGTTCCAGCTTTAGTGATAGCTCTAGAGATCGAAGGGCTCTTCGATTCCTTCTTGGAATAGACACATATTTTTCATAATGTAATGTAATCTATTCAAATAATAAATATTAAGATTTCAAAATTTTCTCCTTACTTCCCAGCCCCTCTTTGGGCGTAAGCAACTTCGAAGTGTAGTCGAAGATGGTTAGGCGCAAAGAAAAAGACTTAGGAGTACAATTTTGGAGGCTCAGAGCCCCTTAGCAACTTAGAGATTAATTAAAATCTCACAAAATGTCTTCGACTACTTGGAGTCTAAAAACTGGCAACTTAGTACCATTTGTTTGAAAGTAGTCACTTCGAACTAATTTCTCGGACACCTTAGTATCCAAAACGATTGGTCACTTTGGACTCAATTCGCAGTGGTCTCCTTGGACTGTTTTTACGAATGCTTTAAAAAGCCGGAGCTTGGAATTCACAGTGTTTGGTCTCCTTCGACTCTTTTTACGGATGCTTTCAAGCCGGTGGCTTGGAATCCGTTTTTCAGTGACTTTCCCACCTCGTCAGAAGCTTCGAACCAGTGGCTCGAAGTCCGAGAAATTGGTTCAAATTAACGACACTTCCCTCCCAGCCAACTTCGTTCTTCCAGTGCGTCCACTAGAAGTAGGAAGTGTTTGAGAGGTAGGCATTATTTGAACCATGAACTTTATTAATTCAGAAGGTGTTTACAAATGATTACAAGGAGCCCCTATGCGAAATATCGCTTTAAGTGCTCCACATGCCAGGTATGCATTAACTCTTCACCTTCTAAATTAGCTAACTTAAAAGACCCAGGGCATCCTGAGCGAAGAATTAAGTATGGACCTTCCCACTTATTCCCTAATTTCCCTGGTGCTATAATGCTTCGCAAAACCAGATGACCCGGCTTAAGTTCATTAAGCTTAACCTTCGGGTCAAACCAAGTCTTCGTCTACTGCTGATACTTTGACAAATTGGCGACAGCTCGAAGTCTTGTTTCTTCTATTAAATCAAGCGAAGTTTGCCTTTCTGCTTCTATTTCCGGTTCAGTCCTGCGAAGGGATCCTCCTTTAAGCTCCGTTGGTGTCATAGCTTCATCTCCGAATAATAGTCTGAAAGGAGTGATACCTGTGGACCTTGTTTGAGTGGTCCGAATGGACCATAAAATCTTTGGGAGCTCTTCAGTCCACAGTCCTTTTGCCAATCCTACTATTCTTCGATTCAACCCTAACAAGATATTACCATTGGCTCTTTCAACATCTCCGTTAGACTAAGGAAGGCTGCCTCTGAAGAACTGCAGCACCTGCACTAGCCCTTCGACAAGTGAAGACGAAGCCCGAAGTCCCAACCTCTCCGCAAACCCCTCTGGACAATCATTTCAACGATCACAGGCGGGGAAAGAAACACTTCCGCTCGGAGGTGTTGAACATTGCACCCTCCGCCCCGAAGGCACCTACCAACTTTCAGCAGGCGCAAGGCTTCAAGGTTGGAGTTCCGAAGCCCCAAGAAAGAATAGCTGGCAGGTGCTAGAGCTTTTTCTGTTGTGTGCATGGCGAGAATAGAAGCCATGAGACGAAGGATTGTAAGGCCGTATTAACCCTTCGTGGTGAATACTTGGGACGAAGTACATGGTGAGGTACTTCGGATCGAGCCCCTCCAGCGGCACGTTCGGAGCTCGTGCAAATCGCGGCCCGAGCCGACATCCCCGAAGCACCCATGCAGCTACCGGTGGCCAACATTATGCCACCACCGAAGCAGAAATATCCCCAAGATCGCAGCAAGCGAGTGGTCTTACCCATCTCCGGAGGGGGGACCCTCGGTAACATGTCAAAAAGACAGCGGCGAGAATATGTCCACGAAGTAGGATACATAGGGACCTCGAATTCCATAGAGGGAATGCCCGAATGGTCTCATGTACCTATTTCCTTTACTGCCAATGATGTTGCGGGGGTGAAGTTCCCCCATGCTGACCCCTTGGTCATTTCAACAGATATAGCTGGGGTTGAAGTTCGAAGGATCCTGGTGGACAGCGGGAGGTCCGTAGACATACTTTTTGTCTAGGCTTTCGATCAGATGTGCATTCCTCGGAGGCATTTACTTCTGGTGGCCCGCCCACTTCAAGGTTTCACAGGTCCGCCTCTCGATGCCTTCGGCCAGATAGGCCTTTAGGTTGCCTTCGGAGAGGGGCCCTTAGCCAGGGTGGAAGAGGTGATCTTCGACGTCGTCGACGCCCCATATGCCTATAATGCGATTTTCGGATGGGGGATGTTGAACCAGTTTGGGGCTATAGCACATCACAACTACCCGTGTCTCAAGATGCCCACGCAAGGTGGAGTTCTCACTATCTCAGGAGACCAAGCAATAGCCCGAAGAACGAAGTATGGCCACGGTCAGCCATTGGACCCTCGGCAAGTGCACAGTGTGTTAGAGCACACGGAGGAGGTTCCGGAGTCTTCAAACTCCTCGAAGGGCCTTTCCCTCAAGCCAAGCCCGGAAGGTGATGTCGTCACGAAGATAATTCTAAAGGATGGCAAAGAATACCAAATACAGTTCGGCAAGGGGCTATCTCCGGAGATAGCTGCTTCGTTGGAAGAAGTAGTCAAGCAAAATTTGGACATCTTTGCCTGGACTGACGAAGACATCACCAGGGTTGACTGGAGTATCATCGAGCATAGCCTACTTGTCAACCCGAAGGCTAGGATAGTACGCCAGGGGCTCTGTAAGCTATCTACAGAGAGGGCAGACCTCGCCAAGGTAGAAGTGGAAAAATTGCTAAGGGCTGGCATCATCAGGGAAGTAGCCCACACGGAGTGGCTAGCTAACCTTGTTTTTGTCTGGAAAAAGGGCTCTGGCAAATGGCGCATGTGCATCGATTTTACATCATTAAATAAAGCATGCCCACGAGACCCCTACCCTATGCCCCGAATAGACCAGCTGGTGGATTCTACGGCTGGCTCCGAATTACTGAGCTTCTTGGATGCTTACTCTAGTTATCATCAAGTCTGCCTAAGCGCGAAGATGAAGCCAAGACAAGTTTCATAACCCCATCCGGAGTATTTTGTTATGTAAGAATGCCTTTTGGCTTGCGGAATGCCGAAGCCACATTCTCACGTTTGATAGCTAAGGCTCTAGGTCATCAAATAGGCCAAAATGTCGAAGCCTATATGGATGATATTATAATAAAGAGTGCTGCAAAGCACCATCATAGACTAGACTTAGCGGAAACATTCGAGAGCCTCCGATCATGTGGAGTTCGCCTCAACCCTGAAAAATGTATATTCGAGGCGCAAGCAGGAAAATTGCTAGGGTACTTAGTTTCGAGTAGGGGAATCGAAGCTAGCCCGATGCAGATAAGTGCATTGCAAAGAATGGCTCCACTAGAAAATTTGAAGCAGGTCCAGAAGCTAACAATACGGCTCGCAGCTCTCAACAGATTCCTGGCCAGATCAGCCGAACGAAGCCTTCCAATTTTTAAAGCTCTGAAGGGGTCCGAAAGTTTCAACTAGACACTGGAGTGCTAGAAGAGCTTCGATGATATCAAAGAGTACCTCAGAAGCCTGTCGACACTTACTATGCCCCTCCCGGAAGAAACTCTCCTTCTTTATCTTGCAGCAATGGGCTCCGCAGTAAGTGTAGTATTGGTTAGAGAGGTTGAGCTTAAAGGAAAGCTGGTGCAAAACCCAGTTTACTTCGTCTCAGAAGCTTTGTCCGGAGCAAAGACAAGATACTCCGAGCTCGAAAAATTTGCTTATGCTTTAGTAATGGCCTCACGGAAACTAAGGCATTACTTTCTAGCACATAACCTAATCGTTCCTACCTCGTATCCCCTTGGTGATATGCTTCGAAACAAAGATTCTACGGGTAGGATCGGAAAATGGGCTGTCGAGCTAGCCCACTTTGGAATTTCCTTCATGGCGAGAACAACTATCAAATCTCAGATCATAGCTGACTTCGTAGCAGAGTCGACTCCATCTGCAGTTTGGGCTCCGTAAGAATCGTTTGAAGGTCTATGGACATTTTTTTCTGACGGAGCCTATTAGGCATCTGGTGCCGGAGCTGGAGCTGTAATAATATCGCCGTCAAGGCAAAAGGCCATGTATTCTGCGAGGCTCAACTTTAAGACCACCAATAATATCGCAAAGTATGAAGGAATCCTACTAGGCCTCCGAAAGGCAAAGGCACTTGGAGCAGCAAGGATTATAATTAAAAAAGATTCCCAAGTCATCGCAGGGCATGTTGACAAAAGCTTTCAAGCAAGGAATCCACATCTGGCAAAGTATCTGGAAGAAATCCGCAAGATAGAGGCAATGTTTAAAGGATTTTTTGTTCGAAGTATCCCTCGAGCAGATAATCAGCTTGCAGACATTCTAGCGAAGGCTGCAGCCAGAGCATTGGACCTCCTGGAGGGTGCTTTCTATGAAGAACTAGTCAAGCCTACAGTAAATCAATTACCCTCCGTAGAAGTCCTTTGTATCCCAGCTACAGATTGGAGGGCTCCGATAATGGATGTCTTGCAAAGCAGTGTAGTCTTGTGAGAGGGTCCGGATTTATGAAGGTTGCAAGAAAAGGCTCAAAATTATAAGCTTGTCAATGGGATATTATACAAAGCCAGAGTTTGTTCCCCCTACTCCGGTGCATCTCACAACCCGAAGGCCAAGATATACTTCGGGACATTCACGAAGGTTTATGTGGAAGCCACCTGGCCCCCGTGCTCTAGTAGGAAAGACACTTCAGCAGGGGCTCTACTGGCCAACAATTGTAAGAGATGCAGAGGAATTGGTTCGAACCTATCAAGGATGCTAGTGGATGGGTAGACGGAGCCACCGTCCACCAGTACCACTTCAAGTTATTGCCCCGGTGTGGCCAATGGCACAATGGGGAATGGATCTCATCGACCCTATTCCAATGGCAAAAGGCAGCTTGAAGTTTGAAGTGGTAGCAATTGAATATTTTTCTAAATGGGTCGAAGCTGAACCCCTAACTTCTATCACTTCAAGAAATGTGCAAAATTTTGTCTGGAAAAATATCATATGCAGGTTCGGGGTGCCAAGGGAGCTAACTATGGATAATGGAACCCAGTTCGAAGCCGAAACCTTTAAAGAATTGTGTGAAGAGCTGGGCATCAAGTTATGCTTCACAGCAGTTCGCCATCCACAATCCAACGGAGCCGTCGAGCGAGCCAATGGGAATATTCTCTCCGGTCTGAATCGAAGGATTGTCGGGTTGGCCAAAGGGCTGTGGACCAAAGAACTCCCTAAGATTCTATGGTCCATTCGGACCACTCAAGCCAGGTCCACAAGCTTCACCCCATTCAGGTTGCTATTCGAAGATGAGGCCATGACTCCTACGGGGCTCAAGGGTGGATCCCTTTGTGTAGTAGAACCTGGAGATGAAAACGAGAGAAGCACTTCGCTGGACTTGTCAGAAGAAACAAGGCTTCGAGCTGTCGCCAATCTGACGAAGTACAAGACCAAACAAAAACATGGTATGACCCGAAGATAAAACTGAGCGAGCTTAGGCTAGGTCATTTAGTATTGCGAAGTGTAATAGCTCCGGGGAAGCTAGGAAATAAATGGGAAGGACCATATATTATCCTACGCTCAGGGCGCCCCGGCTCATTTAAATTAGCCAATTTAGAAGGGGAAGAGTTGAAGCATGCATGGCATGCGTAGCACCTTAAACTTTATTATGCTTAGGGGCTCCTTGTAATCAATTGTAAAAGTTCCTTTCTAAATAAAAATGGAGGTTCAAATTGTTTTTGCTCTTCGAATATCCCTTACTCCTGGTGGATGCACTAGGAGAATGGAGATGCTTGCGGAGTCAAGCATCTTACCAAGAACCCGGACAACGACCTTCGAACCATTGGTTCAAGGATTCCATTGCCAGCCTATGGATTCCAGGCTTCGGCTTGTTAGGATCCGTAGAAGAGTCTAAGGACTTTAAAAGAACAGATTTCCGGCCTCCGGGTTCGAAGCATCTGTAAAAGAGCCGAAGGTGGCCAGCCTACGGATTCTAGGCTCCGGCTTGTTAGGATCCGTAGAAGAGTCTAAGGACTTTAAAAGAATAGATTTCTGGCCTCCGGGTTCGAGGCATCTGTAAAAGAGTCGAAGGTGACCAAGCAATAAGGTTTCAAGGCTCCGGCCAATGAAACACTTTTAAAGTCCTAAGCGACTGTTATGGGAGTTTACAAGTATAAACTTAGCTCCAAAACTTATAAACATCATAATACGAACGCATAGTTCGAAGAACTCTACGAAAAAGTAAAGTATGATTACTAAGTGTTGTGCGAAGCATTAGATTGTTATACAAATCATTGTGTCCGACAGACCCTATTGCAACGCGTACGGTCCCCCACCCATAAGGAGGGACAGGGGAGTAAGGAACAAAAAGATGCTTTCGAAGCAATTCATATTAATTGGATAATCATACTTTTACATCAAGAGAAATTTTGGTCTAAGCCTAGATAAAATCGGAGACCCATCCGACCTCTAGAGCTACTTCTAAGGCCACTTCGACCTTCGGAGCTCGAAGCCGTCGGGACTGTCTTCTTAGTCCGAGTGCGTCTCTTCTTCGAAGCTTGCAGTTTTTTCTGCTCCTCTTGAAGTTCAGCCCAAGTCAGAAGCCTTTCGGAGCTATAGCCTCTACAGGATCTTCGACCTGGTACTCCGAGTCAGACCAGTCTACATACTCAGAGGATGAAGATGTTTTTTCCTTTTCCTCTTCTTTGATATAAGCTAAGACTTCGCGGTGGACTTCGGGTGCTATCTCCCCTTGATCTCCGCAAGGAACAGAGAAGCGCGAGCGTCGATAAGGCATAAGCTTTCGAGGACTGACCACTACCGACAGAGCCCTTCGTTAAGTTCCAATACTTCGAAGTCAAGCTCTGAAGGACATGGCAAAACCTAAAAGAATAAACATCCAAACAAGTTCCTCGTTTATAAACTTTTCATTCATTAATGCAAAGGGGCTTTACAAGATTTCTTGTACACGCTTAAGCACCCTATAGGACTATACCTGCGGGTTGGTTGGTGGAGCAGGAGGTGTCGGAGCTGGCGAAGCTGGAAGCGGAGGCCTTGTTTGCGCTTGCTTTTGCCGGCGGGCCTCGTCGATCCAAGTTTTGGTTGCAGCCTTGTGGTCTGTTTCTAGATTGACCGGAAAGCTTCCTAGGCAGAAGCTACATCCTGCGAAGGACGCAACAAGCCCTCATCGGCAAAGCCTGCTGGCGTTGAAACCCCAACCGGAGCGACTGAAATCTCAAGAGCTTCGAGATGATGCAGGACTCCAATTCCAGCAACTTGTGCGGAGATCTCTCCGTATCGTACGCCGGAGCCCATCATCAACCTCGTCGCCACTTGAATCATATTCAGCTTCCGGTCGAGGGGCTCACTCGCCGTAGTAGAAGACGAAGGGCACATGGTGCCAAAGTACTCCAAGGTACCCTGAAGGGCATCCAAGGTACGCTCCGCTATTTCAGCATTCTTCGTCTCTGCCGCCTCCAGCCCCACAGCAGCAGCAGATACTTCAGCCATTTTGGACAGCAAGGTGCTCTTCTGAGCCATCGCCTGTTTGAGCTAGCCTTGGAGTTCTACAAGTTGTGTGCTCGAAGTAGCTGCCGCATGCCAGAGCTTCTGCACCTCTGCTCGGAGCACCACACATTCGGCTTCGTCTTCTTGGGCCAAAGTTTGGAGTGTACTGCTGCTCTGCCGCTTGATCTGGAGGGCTTCATCGGTGGCGGCCCTAGCCCTCCATTCTTCAAGGAGCTCCTCCTCCAGCCGAAGTGTTTTATCTTCGGAGATTTTGAGTGCGGACTGGAGGGTAGTAACCTTCCACTTGAGCCGATTGGTTTCGACTTTGTTAGAAGTCGCTGCTGCTCTAGCAAGGACAAATTGCTGCAAAAAGCAAGTAAGTACTAAGTAGTTCCATTTACTAATTAAAGGCACTTGTGGTACATTGTATACCTGAAGGGCAGCCCTTTCGAGGGCTATATTGAGCTCCGGGGCTCTGGCGTCGCTCAAGATGGAGACTAACTCGGAGTTTACGACTTCTTGGCCCTTCTCTGCCAAGGGCTCCAGAAGCGCCCGGAGGCCCGTTTGTTGCTCCAAGAAGGGAGCCAGGATAAATCCTGGTGATCATCTGTGGTCGCCTCCTCCTCCGAGTTACTCGCCGAAGGGTCATTGGAAGAAGGCATCGTCGTCGGGGCAGGGGGAGTCCAAGGATCATCATGATTTTTCCCCTTCCTAGCACGAAGGCCGGAGGAGCGACTCCTATGTGAGGAGCCATGCTGAATAGCGTGGGCCTCATGGCTCTAGAAGTGATGAGTCATTGTCAACGATAGTCAAAGAGGACAGAAGAAGAGAGGAGATCTGCTGTTTCATGGGCCGCGTGTGACTCAGGTACACGGGCAGGAAGCGACTGTCGGGTAGAGGAGGCTGCGAAGTCGGGCTGGCCCAATCCGGGTACATGGACAAGAAGCAGTAGAAGACCCACTGGGCTGTTGACCAGGACTGACTCAGGTACACGGGCGGTGAGCGATTGCTGGGCTGAGAGAGCTGTGGAGTCGGGCCGGCCCAATCCAGGTACCTGGTGCAAAGTCGGTGGAGGCTTTGTCAGTTTCGGCGCAAAACTGACAACCGTCGATCTTGTATCCGACTATCCAGAAGAGAAGCCGTAGTCGCTACGAAAACTTAGCTTCCGGATAAGTCATCTGTATCTCTAGGCCCACAGTCAGTCAGTCGTGTCTGTAAAAATACCTAAGGGCAGTAGAGTCCTTTCCTTTATTCTTGCGTCTGTAAAAACCCTAAGGGGCAGGTGGAATGTTCCTAGTGTTGGGAGCCTATAAATAGGACCCCAATCCCTAGGGTTTGGACTACCCTTTTGGCTGAATTCAATACTACTCCTTTGGGTCACTTTTTGTCTCTTGCCTTGCCTCTCTCCTCTCCTATTCTTGCTTGCGCCGCCAGGGAGTTTTTGCCCCTGCTGTTGCTGTTTTGCATTTATTGTTGAAGTGAAGTTTCTCTTCCCAAATCGTGTGCAGCAACATCAGTGTTTTAATGGCTTCATTTCTTTTGCACAGCAAGTTTTCCTATGATTTTTGAGGCTTCGGAAGCTTCGGCTGGGTGTGTTCTTCACGCAAGTAGTACTAGTTCTTGCTGTTGCAAGTAGTACTACTACTGTTGCTACTGTGCTCGCTGCCAGCTTTTTACCTTCTACTGCACAGCTTTTTGATCGAAGTCGACAGGATCCAGAAACTTTTCTGGCTGTTTTCTGACGAAGCCCCCTCTCTGTTCGAAGCCCTTCAGCTCCGTGAGGCAAGCTTCGATCTAACACCTTCGAAGGCTTCGTTCAAACTTCGAACCTTGTTTTGTGTCCTGTGTTGCTAGCTTCAAAGTATTTTCTGAACGGACAGCATCGCATACTTCGAGCGACGTTGCGAAGGTACTCCGGCCCTAGCTGTTCGAAGTCCACACTTCGTTAAGTTTCGAAGTTGGCTTCGAAGCTTGTCTTTCTGCTAGGCTTCGTTTTGATTTCTTTGTGGCGTGTCAGTCTTCGCCTCTCTTTTCGAAGCTTGCTCCTTTCGAAGGTAGAGTGTAGGCTTCGAATTTGGTGTCTCTGTCGTGTGACAGGCTTCGTTTCTTTGTTCGAAGGTAGTCCGTCTGTGTGTTGCATTCGAAGTTCTCTGTTCGAAGGTTTAGGTTCGAAGCACTCTGTTCGAAGCTGTGTCTGAAGCCTTGCCTTCAAAGTACTTACTTCGAAGCAGGCTCCGGCATTGTCATACTTCGCTTCGAAGCATACTTCGCTCCCTGCCCCTTCGTATTAGGCTAGACCAAAATACCTTCAGCATCTTCGACATGCTTCGCAACTGACCTCCGAAGCAGGCTCCGTCACCAACCTCCGAAGCAGGCTTCGACCAGCGAAGCAGTCTTCGACAATCATCTCCGAAGCAGACCTCGACGGGCGAAGCAAGCTTCGTCAAGTTCCGAACAGGAGACAAATTTGGACAGTAATTTCTCATTTCACCTTACATATACTTAGATCATTTCATTGGGAAGTTTAGGCCTGTTACACAGTGTTCATCTGCCTAGTTGCACTTCTTTAGTAGTTCTTTGTTTAACATCAGTTGCTTCTAGGTTAGATACCCTTGGACTGAGGCCTTCTGTTTATTTTCTGCTTCTTAGTCTTTTGAAGTGCGTTGGGTATTGGGAACAGGCCATTGATTCGAAAGAATTTTTTAAGGCGCCCATTCACCCCCCCTCTGGTCGCTACTTTCGGTCCTACAAGTGGTATCAGAGCGAGGTTAGGGTTTTTCCATACCTTAACCGGTTCTAAACCCCAGTAGTGACCATGACGTCTCCTGGCAAGGTCCCGTCCTTGGAAGCCTATGGCTATAATTATTGGAAGACTCGCATGCGAGCCTATATCATGAGCCAGGGCTCGGACATATGGGACATTTGCGTTCACACCACGTTTGTCATTTTGCCAGTCGCTGAGCATGGTACTGCTGGTATCATTGCTCAGCATCTGAGCAACAGTAAGGCTGTGAACATACTCTTTTCTGGTTTAGGTCCCACTGAGTTTGAGCGAGTGAGTCATCTCTCCACTGTGAGAGAGATCTGGGCTACCCTCAAGGCACACCATGAGGGAACAACACAGGTCAAGGCTTGGCTCTATCAGACCTACCGGCGTGAATATGAAAATTTCACACAGAAGCCGGGTGAATCTGTTGAGGCTTTGTTTGGTCGTTTTCAGTCGATCATAAACAAGCTTTGGGACAACAAGGCTGAGGGTGCTCAGTTAGTCTCAGATCACGAGCAGGCGCTCAAGGTTCTCCATACCTTGGACCCAAAGATCTGGGAGATCAAGGTATCCTCTATCGTTGAGAGCACTTCTTACGATACCTTGACCATTTTTGAGTTATTTAGCAAGCTGAAGGCCACTGAGGTAGATATCCAGTTGAGATCAAATCTCACTGGTTCTGGATCAAAATCCCTGGCCCTTGCTACACCTTCTGTTGATCCCTCTTCTGTGAGTTGTGCTGGTTTCTCCTTGATGTCTATCACTGAGGACCAGCTTGAGTCTTTGGGAGATGATGATTTGTGTCTCTTTAACAACCGGGTGCGTCGTGTCTATGACAAGAGAATGTTCAAAAGACACGGCACAAAATCCGGATGCTTTGAGTGTGGTGATCCAGGACACTTCATCGCCGACTGCCCCAAGCGCAATGGATACAAGAAGGGCACCAGTGGCAGCTTCCATGACTCCGGCAAGCATGAGAGCTCATCCTTCAACAAGGGCAAGCCGAAGACCCGATTCTTCAAGAAGGCCCTGAAGGACTACCGGCGAGAGAACAAGAAGCGCGACAAGGCCTTCTTCGCCGAGATGGAGAGGAGCTACTCCAAGCGGTCCACGTCTTCTTCCTCTTCATCGAGCTCAAGCGATGAGGAGATCGCCATCAGGAAGGGGAAGGACAAGGACGATCCGGCGGGCCTATGCTTCATGGCCTTCGGAGACAAGCCGAAGAGCCACTCACACCAGCGCCGAAGATCCCGCAAGAGCTTCTGTTCAATGGCTCTTGGGGATGGGGAAGAAAAGAGCTCCTCCGACGACTCCGACGACGACGACAACAAGGTATCATCTTACGAGCGCGAAATCGTTGATTTACTTGAGAGCAATCGTCAGGAGTTGAAATATCGGGAAAAACTGCTTAGGGGGGCTAAGAAGAGGATAGATGAGTTAGAGAGTGAGCTTGCCGAGGCTAACGACAGAATTGAGAGTCTATCTTCTTCCCCTTGCTTGGGTGATAGCAGTGAGTGCCCGAAGTGTGAGGTGCTTCTGTGTGACCTGTCGACTTTGAAGTCCAGGTACACAGAAAGGGTTGATGAGAGGGACGCTTTGGCCACTGAGCTTGAAAGCGCTCAGCTGGAGCTGAAAGATGCTCAAGCCACTGTCGTCGCACCCTGTGTTAATTGCCCATCTCATCTAGCTGTCTTAGCTGAGCTGAAATCCAAGGGCGATGAACAGTTGGGTGATTTGGAGAGGTTGAGAGCTGAGCTTTCCCAGACTAGGCTAGAGCTTGAGACACTGTCAGTTCCACCCACTGTCTGTGAGAACTGCCTGTCTCTTAGAATGGAGTTGATTAAGCTGAAAGCCGAAAAGTCTGTCCAAGTAGAGAGTGAGTGTGAGACCTGCTTGTCTCAGGTGGAGGTTCTAGCTTCCTTGAGAGAGGAGCTAGCAGACTCTCAGAATGAGAACTTTTACCTCCGTTCTATCCTGAGTTGGATCAGTGCCAGAGAGCCACAGCTTGGCATGATGATCCAGCAGTTCAAGAGGCAAGATGGGTTTGGGGTAGGTTACACCTACACCAAGGCTGACTTTGAGAGTGCCATTAGCCGGGCAGTGGAGTGGAGTAAAATGACTCCAGAGCAGAGGTATCCCAAGACTCACTCCACTGAGTCTTCCCAGGCTTGTCAGCCCAAGGATGGAGTGATCCATGAACCACCTAAAGCTCGACCCAAGAAACCTATCTGGGTTCCTAAGCCCAAACACCTCCACTCTTCTCTAGACTCTCTTCCTGGACCTTCTCAACCCAAGAAGACTACACCTAACAACACCAAGCCCAAACATCCCAAGCCTCAACCACATCCCAAGAAGCCCACCTATCATTGTAAGAACTGTCAGAGAGACGAGCATCTTGCGGAGTTCTGCTTCAGGAGGAAGCGGGTTGAGAGAGCTAAGAGGGCTCGTAGTGATCAGGAGCAGTTCTACCAGCAGGGTGGTAGACTGCGTGTTCCTCGGCGCGGGGAGAGGCTGGAGGCCAGGCCGCATCGTGTAGGTGGTGGTAGAGGAGACAACTTTCTTGCCCGTGCTCCAGTTGGTGGTGTCCTTTCCGGCAGAGTTCCAGACCGTGTTGGCTACGGTTCTGGACCTCGTGGCCGCAGGGTTAGGCAGAACCGAGGACCGCGTTTTGAGCCCCGTTTTGGTCCAAACTCTTTTGATGGTTTTCGCTTTCCATCTTTTGAGCAGATGGCTCGACACTGGTTTAGCTCTTTTGCTAAACCTGGTGCCGGACCATTTGCTCCCACCTACAGACACTGATTGTGCAGGACCGGGGACTGGAGGATGTTTGGATCATGGACTCAGGATGCTCTCGCCACATGACGGGACATCGCAGTAGGTTCTCCAGTCTCACTCCCCCGAGCTCCAAAGAGTACATCACATTCGGGAACAGCGGTCAAGGGAAAGTAAGTGGCATAGGCTCAATTCGCATTTCAGATCATTTCTCTTTAAAGAATGTTGCTTTGGTTAAAAATTTGAACTTCAACTTGATTTCTGTTTCGCAACTTCTTGAGGACGGTTTGGAAGTGCGTTTTAAGAAGGGTAATTCTTCTGTGGTTGATTCTAGAGGGTCTTTGATTTGCCAGATTTTACCATTCGGCAAAGTTTTTCGAATTGACTTCTCTAGTTCTTTTGGCCCTTCTCGTTGTTTGATTGCTGGATCTTCTTCTGAGCTCTGGAAGTGGCATAGGAGGTTAGGTCACTTGAGTTTTGATCTGCTAGTCAGGTTAAGCTCTATGGACCTCATCCAAGGATTGCCCAAGCTTAAGTTGGAGAAGGATCTAGTCTGTCATCCCTGTCGTCATGGGAAAATGGTTGCCGCTTCTCACTCACCTGTGACTCAGGTGATGACTTCGTATCCGGGCGAGCTTTTACACCTGGACACTGTTGGTCCAGCTCGGGTACGTTTAGTCGGTGGGAAGTGGTACGCACTTGTCATAGTTGATGACTTTTCTCGTTTCTCGTGGGTTTTCTTTTTGGAGTCTAAGGATGAAACTTTTCAATTTGTTCATGACCTGATTTTGAAACTGAAAAATGAGAACAATGGTCGGATGCGAGCAATTCGCTCTGACAACGGTTCTGAGTTCAAAAATTCTCAGTTCGTCAGCTTCTATAGTGATCAGGGTCTGGACCATCAGTTTTCCTCTCCCTACACTCCCCCACAGAACGGTGTTGTGGAACGAAAGAACCGCACGCTAGTCGAGATGGCCAGGACGATGCTCGATGAGCACAGGACTCCTAGGCATTTTTGGGCTGAAGCCATGAACACGGCTTGCTATCTGGCCAACCGCATCTTTCTTAGAGCTTACCTTGGTAAGACATCATATGAACTGCGGTTTGGCAGACAGCCCAAGGTGAGTCACTTGCGAGCGTTTGGCTGCAAGTGCTTTGTGCTCAAGAAGGGAGGGCATTTGGACAAGTTTGAGTCTCGTTGCTGGGATGGTGTTTTTCTTGGTTATGCTTTGCATTCACGAGGTTTTCGTGTTTGGAACCTTGAATCCAAGTTGCTTGTCGAGACTTGTGAGGTTTCATTTGATGAGTCCTTGCCGTCTTTGACTCCTTCTTTTGAGCCTTCTGGTGATGATGAGCTCGGAGAATCCATCTTCGATGAAGATGAGGATACTCCAGCTGCTGATGAGGGTTGGCCTTCTGCATCCCCCGTAGAGCCCACACCTTCTGAGACTTCGACTGAGGATGAGGGCGGACCTCTGATCACTTCTTCCACTACGATCGAGCCCCCTCAATCGAGTCCAGAGGTGCCAGCTGCTGACTTCGGTGAGGTGACTTCGGATCACCAGGGAACCCGAGCAGTTCAGCGTGATCACCCCTCAGAGCTCATCATTGGTGATTTGACTGAGAGAACTTTGCGTTCTTCTGCCTCTCTTGCTGTGTTTGCTGAATCTGCGTTTGTTGCATCTTTTGAGCCCAGAGATATTTCTCATGCTCTTTCTGACTCTAACTGGATTAACACTATGCAAGAAGAGCTTGAGAATTTTGTCCACAATCGGGTGTGGACACTAGTTGAGCCGCCACCTGGATGCAACCCCATAGGCACCAAGTGGGTATTCAAGAACAAACAAGGTGAAGATGGGGTTGTGGTGCGCAACAAGGCTCGACTAGTTGCCCAGGGTTATTGCCAGAAGGAAGGTATTGACTTTGAAGAAACCTTCGCTCCTGTTGCCCGTCTTGAGTCCATTCGTATTCTTCTAGCTTTTGCCGTTTCGAAGGGTTTTAAGCTTTTTCAAATGGATGTTAAGAGTGCTTTTCTGAACGGGTACATAGAAGAGGAGGTTTATGTTAGGCAACCCCTCGGTTTTGAGAACCCTAAGTTTCCTCGATATGTTTTTAAGTTGCACAAAGCTTTATACGGGTTGAAGCAAGCCCCCAGGGCTTGGTATGACCGGTTAAAGAAATTTTTGTTGGGGAAGGGCTTTGTGATGGGTTCTGTGGACAAATCTCTCTTTTTGCTCAGAGTTGCTTCAGACTTCTTAGTTGCTCAGATTTACGTGGACGATATTATTTTTGGCGGTACTACTAATGATCTTGTGTCCAAGTTTTCTGAGCAGATGCACAGTGAGTTTGAGATGAGCCTCATGGGTGAGCTCAAGTACTTCTTAGGGCTCTAGATCAAGCAGACCAAGGATGGCACCTTCATCCACCAAGGTAAGTACACTCGTGATATGTTAAAGAAATTTGACTTTGGTGGTGAATTGAAGCCGCAGATGACCCCTATGGGCACTTCTGGGGGTCTGGACAAGGATGAGAGTGGCGTCAAGATCAATGAAAGGGAGTTTCGAGGGATGGTCGGTTCGCTACTGTACTTGACGGCGACAAGACCGGACATACAGTTCGTCGTGGGACTTTGCACGCGTTTCCAGTCTTCACCACGCGCGTCTCATCGGCAGGCTGTCAAGCGCATCTTCAGGTATCTCACTTATGCGCCCGATCTCGGTCTTTACTATTCTGCATCATCATCTCTTGATTTATCTGGCTTTTCGGATGCCGACTTTGGTGGGTGCCGGTTGGATCGCAAGTTTCTGACTTAGATGCAAATTTGCAACTTGGACATCTGTATACTTTAAACATGGAAATGTGCTATAAAAATGATGAAAATTCGAGAACAATGAAAATTCCATGCCTTTTTGTGCATAACTTGAAAAGATCTAGGTGGGTTTGCTTTGTCGCATTACATTTGTTCTGGACTGCATACCATAGCACTTTGGTATGAACTAGGACAGTGTAGTGTATGCCAAGACCAATGTCTTAAGCTTCTGATGGTCCAGATCTGGCCTAGGCTTGACTTGGTCGGTCAGCATAAGGTTTGACATGCAAATAACCCCTGGCAAAAATGAAAAAGGAAAAAGAAAAAGCTTGAAAATTGAATTGATAACAAGTTTGCTGACGCACTTTGTTTTTGAACAAAGCTTATCTTGGTAGATATCAGTTAGCTTTTGCATCTCATGTTTTACCTTGCTGGTTTTACTGGAAAATGTGGTGATGCTTTTTGTTTGCGAAAACTGAAAAATGCATGCTAATGACTTTCTTTAGATATCATCTGTTGCACTGATCATGCCATGTGTTTTAGACAGTATCTCTTTTGCTATACTTGTTATATACTGTCATATTTGAGAAGCATGCTTTCTACACTCCTTCTGCACTCCAGTTGAAATCACTGCATATTTTGAGGGGGAGTTGCATTTCAGGGGGAGTCTGTGTCTCTATTGAGTGCTTGATGAGTTCACTTGTCAACAAGGGGGAGAAAATTTGGGATCAGAGTTTAAGGGGGAGTTTTTACTCTGTTGATATCCTTGTTGTTCTGAAATCGCACTCATTTTGAGCTTTTACGTTTTGGTTAACCATAATGACCACTTCTTGCTTCTGTTCGACTTTTGGTCATTAGGGTTAAACTTTTACCTTCTTTTTCTTCTTCTTTGTTTTCTTGTGTTTTGTTTTCGTGTTTCCACATTTGTTCACAGGTGCTGAAGAGCTGAAGAAGAGGAATGTTGACAATGCACTCATCAAGGGGGAGATTGAGGAGCCATGCTGAATAGCGTGGGCCTCATGGCTCTAGAAGTGATGAGTCATTGTCAACGATAGTCAAAGAGGACAGAAGAAGAGAGGAGATCTGCTGTTTCATGGGCCGCGTGTGACTCAGGTACACGGGCAGCAAGCGACTGTCGGGCAGAGGAGGCTGCGAAGTCGGGCTGGCCCAATCCAAGTACATGGACAAGAAGCAGTAGAAGACCCACTGGGCTGTTGACCAGGACTGACTCAGGTACACGGGCGGTGAGCGATTGCCGGGCTGAGAGAGCTGCGGAGTTGGGCCGGCCCAATCCGGGTACCTGGTGCAAAGTCGATGGAGGCTTTGTCAGTTTCGGCGCAAAACTGACAACCGTCGATCTTGTATCCGACTGTCCAGAAGAGAAGCCGTAGTCGCTATGAAAACTTAGCTTCCGGATAAGTCATCTGTATCTCTAGGCCCACAGTCAGTCAGTCGTGTCTGTAAAAATACCTAAGGGCAGTAGAGTCCTTTCCTTTATTCTTGCGTCTGTAAAAACCCTAAGGGGCAGGTGGAATGTTCCTAGTGTTGGGAGCCTATAAATAGGACCCCAATCCCTAGGGTTTGGACTACCCTTTTGGCTGAATTCAATACTACTCCTTTGGGTCACTTTTTGTCTCTTGCCTTGCCTCTCTCCTCTCCTATTCTTGCTTGCGCCGCCAGGGAGTTTTTGCCCCTATTGTTGCTGTTTTGCATTTATTGTTGAAGTGAAGTTTCTCTTCCCAAATCGTGTGCAGCAACATCAGTGTTTTAATGGCTTCATTTCTTTTGCACAGCAAGTTTTCCTATGATTTTTGAGGCTTCGGAAGCTTCGGCTGGGTGTGTTCTTCACGCAAGTAGTACTAGTTCTTGCTGTTGCAAGTAGTACTGCTACTGTTGCTACTGTGCTCGCTGCCAGCTTTTTACCTTCTACTGCACAGCTTTTTGATCGAAGCCGACAGGATCCAGAAACTTTTCTGGCTGTTTTCTGATGAAGCCCCCTCTCTGTTCGAAGCCCTTCAGCTCCGTGAGGCAGGCTTCGATCTAACACCTTCGAAGGCTTCATTCAAACTTCGAACCTTGTTTTGTGTCCTGTGTTGCTAGCTTCGAAGTATTTTCTGAACGGACAGCATCGCATACTTCGAGCGACATTGCGAAGGTACTCCGGCCCTAGCTGTTCGAAGTCCACACTTCGTTAAGTTTCGAAGTTGGCTTCGAAGCTTGTCTTTCTGCTAGGCTTCGTTTTGATTTCTTTGTGGCGTGTCAGTCTTCGCCTCTCTTTTCGAAGCTTGCTCCTTTCGAAGGTAGAGTGTAGGCTTCGAATTTGGTGTCTCTGTCGTGTGACAGGCTTCATTTCTTTGTTCGAAGGTAGTCCGTCTGTGTGTTGCATTCGAAGTTCTCTGTTCAAAGGTTTAGGTTCGAAGCACTCTCTTCGAAGCTGTGTCCGAAGCCTTGCCTTCGAAGTACTTACTTCGAAGCAGGCTCCGGCATTGTCATACTTCGCTTCGAAGCATACTTCGCTCCCTGCCCCTTCGTATTAGGCTAGACCAAAATACCTTCGGCATCTTCGACATGCTTCGCAAGTGACCTCCGAAGCAGGCTCCGTCACCAACCTCCGAAGCAGGCTTCGACCAGCGAAGCAGTCTTCGACAATCATCTCCGAAGCAGACCTCGACGGGCGAAGCAGGCTTCGCCAAGTTCCGAACAGGAGACAAATTTGGACAGTAACTTCTCATTTCACCTTACATATACTTAGATCATTTCATTGGGAAGTTTAGGCCTGTTACACATTGTTCATCTGCCTAGTTGCACTTCTTTAGTAGTTCTCTGTTTAACATCAGTTGCTTCTAGGTTAGATACCCTTGGACTTAGGCCTTCTGTTTATTTTCTGCTGCTTAGTCTTTTGAGGTGCGTTGGGTATTGGGAACAGGCCATTGATTCGAAAGAATTTTTTAAGGCGCCCATTCACCCCCCCTCTGGTCGCTACTTTCGGTCCTACACTATGGAGGTAGATCCTCCCTCGACCGATGTCCCCTCGGCTAGAACTGCATCGCTGGAGACGACTCCAATTGTCGGAGCTCCATCTGTGACCGAAGCTGCGCTACTCCTCGACGCACCTACAACATTAAGATACTTGATGAATATTTGTGGGTAATAACTATTACAGGAATGATAAAGGCAAAGGCTTCAAAGTGTACCTTCGTTGGTGCCTTGAGGTAAAATTGCAGGGTCCTCCAGGACTTCGTACAACTGGAGGTATTCTTCGAGGTCGTCCCCTGAGGTCCTCTCTGGTGTAGCTGCTGCAAGCGGCTCGACCTCCATCACTATCACCCCAGCCACTAGTGAGTTTGGAATAACCATTTCCAACTCTGAACTCGTAGCAACAGGCGCAGGAGAGTGCACCGTGTCTGCCTCCATAGTCTCTCGAGCAAGAACTCTGGTGTCCACCACTTCATCTTCGCTGTCATCGAGAAGATAATCTTCGAGGGCTTTTCCCATTTGAACGTCGGAGCCCTTGTTTTCGGAGCCCTTGTTCCCGGAGTCCTTCGAAGATGAGCTCTGAATGCCCAAGGATGAAGCAGAGGACGCCGGAGTCAGCTCAGGAGGAGGTTTGGCTACTTTCTTCCCCTTCTTGATTGGGGTCTTGCTGGCTTTCTTCGAGGGCTCGGCGGTGGCTTTCCTTTTCCGAGGGGCCGCTCTGACCGGGTTGAAGTCTGCCAGAGGTGGAGGCACCATTCCGAGGGCTCTCCACACTCTGTTGAAGCGTTCCCAGCTTCCCACCAACTCTATTCTCTTCTGCCTCTCAGCCACCGTAGGGGCTCCAAGCACCCGTTCAGTGGCTCTCACTATCTGCTCCAGAGCTAGCGCCAAAGGGGCCGCTGAAAAAAGGTAGCATATTATAAGTATGTTATTTCTTTTCTAACATATTACTGCAGGAGGATCGAAGGCTTACCTAGACTTCAAAGCTCACCCTCCGAAGCGCTTTGGAACGCTATCAGCCAGTCGGCTCCGAGAGGTGGAATCTAGAGGGCGATGAACTCTTCGGCCAGGTCCCACATGCTCATGCGGCTAGCTATCGAAGTAAGTAACCCTAGCCACGTTGAGAGCAGGGTGGGGTTCGGAGTGACTTCCGCCTCCTTTCAGAACCATATTTCTTGAAGAGGTCACGCGAAGCAGGAGTCTTCTCCGACCTCGGCGTAGAACCACTAGAGGATCCAGTTGGTGTACCACCGGTCATTGATGGCCTTCGCCGGAAAGTGTTGAGCGTGCTCCTTCCGCAGCTGGAAGTTAACGCTTCAAAGGCTGTTATCACCTTGGTGTCTCCGGGGCCATCTTGTGGCTTCGGTTGGCAAATAGCTTCGTGAGTGGTAGCGAAGACCTCCGATCGTCCTTCGCATCCTTCAGCCCGAAGCACCCACTCAAAGATAGCCAGCCTTGCGATGGCATTGGGGGATAGTTGAGGCAAGGTAATGTGAAACATTTTCAATACCTCTGATAAAAAGCTGATGGCAGGGAGCCCAAGACCATCTTCAAAGAATGCTTCGAAGACTACTACCTCTCCGCTTCATGGCCTTGGGGTCGACTCTGTTCCAGGGACCCGAGTCCTCATCCCGGGGCCTAGCTTCCCGGCCACTGCCTCCTCAATGGACTCCGCGGTGCTTGTAGACTGGCCGATGAGGAAGCTTTGGGGGACCTTCTTCTTGGATGGAGGGCGGAGCTCTCAAGGATTCTTGGGCCAAAAGTCTCAAGTAGTCCCCACCATGGCCACTGCCGCCGAAGCCGCCTAAGCTTGCCTCTGTGCAAAAGTACTTGCTGCCGTGGGCACGGTGTGGCTGGTCCTCACCATGGCTCGATCGCTCAGGAAGTTGGGAGATCTTGAGGTTGAAGAAATTAAATTTCGGAAGTCAGGCACGGTAAAAGTTTTCGGTGGATTCCGATCCCCCTTTTATAGCCTTCCGTTAGCTGTTGCGCTTCAGTTGCATTCACATTGCAGGTTTGACTTCCGTCGCTAGCGGGTGGGACCAGGAAGTGAAAAGGTGTGAACCCACGGTAAAATTTTGACAGTTACCTTTTTGGGAGCATAACAGCTACTTGAAGGGTAATGTCTCAAAATTAACGGCTCTTCACGACGTTTTACCTCCGCAATGGTTCCCTTTCCCTTGAAGTGTTCACATAGCAGTCCTGGTTTGAAGCTTTCATCGGGAATACTTCGGTGTCAAATACCCTTCGAATAGTTGTAACACCTTCAAATTTCTCTAAGTCTCTGAATATGAAAATATTCCTTGCGTATACTTCTTTCCTACTATACAGGTTAAAATTGAAGAAGCGTATTTGAGGGGCTACTGTTGGGGGAAAATACTTCACCCTCAGGACTTTAGAGATTGACAGTCAAAGATAACTTATCGGCATCGAAGCTTGTGCTTATGCCCGAAGGTGGTGAAGTTTCTAAGCCGAAGGGTGCTTCGGCTTACAATTCGAAGGTACCCTCCGTAGGCTATGAAGCTTCGGTAGAAAACAACAAGACTGATAAGATGTTTGCCTTATCTTTCTTCTTCGGGTAGATTTTACTATTTTAACCCTATTCAGGGTACCGAATAGTTTCCACTATGTCGGTTGTAATTGAGGGGTAAATAGGTCTTTTCCTTAGACTTTTTTCCTATAAATACCCTCCTTCTTACCCTGTAATAGGCATTGAATACTGAGTTATTCAATACACGACTTCGGACTACTTAAGCTATTATCCAATTCGGAGGCTTGAGATAGTTCTCAACACAAATTCACTGTTTGTTAGTTCTTAATCTTAGAGAACCTGTTAGCGTAATCTTTTACGCCAACAATGAAGAAGGGTCTCAGATGGAAACCGAGACCTTTGTCCAAGATGGTGCGGAAGTGGTGCCAGCCGAAGAGGGGGCGAGCCTAGGCAGGTGGATGCCGAAGCTGCTCCATTGGGCCAGACAGACGCCCCAGTTTTGGACCAAGGCAGAGTTGAGGCCGAAAGGGTTCATGCCCTAGATGCGGAAGCCTCATCTCTGGACGAAATGGTGGTTGTTGTAGCCAAGGAAACTTGGGAAGCTGTTGGTTTGGTTCGATCTCCGGAGTCTGACGAAGACTTCGCTCAGATGTTTGAGCATCCGGGCAGTCCCGTGCTCATCCGACAACAAGGTGTTGGAGGTATATCTTTACCAACCAAAGGTGGTTTCACTTTCTTTTACTTGCATCATTTAAATAACAACATATACATTTGAATTCACAGAATCAGCTTCGGTGGAGGTGGCCCCAGCTAAGGAGGTGGTTTCGGATTTTGAGATAGTTTTGGCGTCATTGATAGCTTCGACGCAGGAGACAACTCCGACACTAGAAATAGCTCCGATGCAAGAGTCAACTCTGGCACAGGAGACGGCTCCAAAGCAGGTGATGGCTCCTGGAAAGGGCAAAGGTAAATCTTGGCTGATGCCTGCTCCAACAGTGGGGTTGACTCCGTCAGAGTCAACTGATGGAGGCCAGTCAGTATAAGCTTTTGAAGATGCTTCTCTTCGCTCCAGACCATCTCCCACTGACGACGATCGGAGTGCCTTGACAAGGCTCTCCCTTTTGGCCCCCTTTCTTGTAAGGAGAACAGGGCTTCAGAGTCTGCTAGAGCCTCTGGTTTGGGCTAGTCGAGAAGTGGGGGAGACCGAATTGGTCTCCATCATAGGCAAGGCCGAAGGGTCGGAGCTAGACACCACCCTTGAATAGGCAGCTTACCAGGTACGAAGCACCTGCAAAAGTAAGTTTCATTCAAAGTATATAACATACTCACCTCGTTCTTCGTTTTCTTTTGTCATCACATTGTTTTATCTCATGCACCTGTTGTTTCCAATGAACGCGAATGCAATCAGCTCAAAGAGAAGGTGACAACTCTCCAAGAGTCTTGCTGACTTCGAGAGTTGGGCCTCGAGATTGGAGGAGATAGCTCATGTAGAGCGGAGCACAAAGGAGAAGCTAGAAGCCACCAATGAAGAGCTTTTTGTTGAGCGGGTGGTGCTCCGAACCGAAGTCGAGAGGCTTCGAGAGGAGCAAGCAGCCTCTGGAGCTAAAGCTGTAAGGCTTCGGGAGGAGCGGCAATGTTTGGCTAACAACGTTAGGCTACTGCTTGGGTAGAAGAATGTCCTCATGACAGAGATAGCCGAGCTCACCAGTTTGATCCATGACATGCGGCACTCGACTGAGGCCTTGGTTGCGGAGAATACAAAGTGTGACAACATAGCCTCCGAGACCATGGACGTCTTTCATGTCATCTTGGAATATTTCGGGACGGCTTGCGCCTCTTTGTTGTCAGCCAATGATACTTTGATTCGGAAGTTTAAGATGATCCAAGTAGTGGCAAAGACGATGAAGACTTCGGGTACTCGGTACGGAGAGATCTCTGAACAAGTAGCCGCTCTCGGAGTACTTCGCCACTTTGAGGGACATCAGGATTTCTGTTTCGCTGGACCCCGGAGTGGCTCCTACTAGCTTTGCCAGTGACCGGCTTTTGACCCCTTCACCTACGTCGTCGCAGCTTGGTGGGCTTTTCTAGCATCCTAGAAAGATGAAGGCTAGACGGCGGTGAAGGCATGGATCGATGAAGGCCACCATCAAAAGCAAGCGCGGACACTGCCTTCGACTAGCATGCCTCCTCCAGAGCCGAAGGTCTAGCTCTCCTTAGGGTCCCATTATGTAAAAAACTTGTATTTATGTCTTTCTTTGAATGAAAAAGACTTATTTGTAAATGTTTTTAGGATTTCCTGCATTTTTTGGATGATGAACTTGAAGTGCTAGAGGTTAACGAAGGGCTCCGTCAACAGTGGGCTACCTTCGAAGCCTTAAGGCCTCATAGGCATCCTCGATTTTCTATTCCTCGAGGGAGCCATGGATAGGTTATACCTAAAATTTGTAAAGAAGTACTAGCTTATATTAAGGAGGATAAGGGGGAAAAAGAGGAAGTTGTAAATTTAGCATCTTCATCTTCAGAGGACATCGACTGGTCCGAAGAGGAGTGGTCTGATGAAGATCAAGCGAAGACCAGCCCTAAAAGACTTCGGACTTAGGCTGAGCTTCAACAAGAGCAGAAGGACTTCAGGGCTTCGAAGAAAGGGAAGTGAATTAAACGCAAAGTTCTAAAGACTCCGGGATTAGGAACAAGTCGCCCTTGAAGTCAGGCTAACTCCAAAACTAGTCTTAGGGGTCGGAGGTGTCTTCGTTTTCTTCTTGGTTTAGACACCGATTTTTCATAATGTAATGTAATTGATTGAGTAATATAAACTGAAATGCTTTGAAATTGT
The DNA here is from genome assembly GCA_019279435.1 of Zizania palustris. Taxonomy (NCBI): domain Eukaryota; kingdom Viridiplantae; phylum Streptophyta; class Magnoliopsida; order Poales; family Poaceae; genus Zizania; species Zizania palustris. Next base: position 26,897,066 of record JAAALK010000284.1, read on the forward strand.
GCCTTTACCTCCTAGCCCCTCTTTGAGGGTGAGCGCCTTCGATTATCAAGCAAAGACGGTCACACACAACGATTGTCATGCCTACTAACTGCACAATTTTTAGAAGGTTTTTGATTTTAGATGCTCGGAGCCCCTATTGTATTGAATAGGAAATTGGAACTAGTAGATCGAAATCCAAGTATATGGTCGTTATGGACCTCGTAGGGCTCTTCGAACCTATAGGTCCGGAGTCCATAAATGGTAGCTTAGTACTCTTTTCGGATGTATTGGAATCCAAATATTTTGGTCGCTTTGGACTCTTTTACGTATGCTTTCAAGCCAATGGCTCGGAATCTGTGTATTTTGGTCGCCTTCGACTCTTTTTACGGATGCTTTCAAGCCGATGGCTCGGAATCCATTTTTCATGGTCACCTCCGACTCTTTTCCAGATGCTTTCAAGCTAATGGATCGGAATCCGTGTATTTTGGTCGCCTTTGACTCTTTTTACGGATGCTTTCAAGCCGATGGTTCGGAATCCATTTTTCATGGTACTTTCCCACCTTTACAGATGCTTTGAGCCGGTGGCTCGAAGTCCATTGATTGGGTTCGAATGAATAATACTTACCTTCGCAATCAGCTCTATTCCCCTAATGCGTCCACTAGGGGTAGGAATCATCTTGAGAAGCATGCATTATTCGAACCATAAGCTTTATTCATTTAGAAAGGTGTTTACAATATGTTACAAGGAGCCCCTAAGCGAAATAACGTTTAAGGTGCTCTGCATGCCATGCATGTTTTAATTCCTCACCTTCTAAATTAGCTAATTTAAAAGATCTAGGGCGTCCTCAACGCAAGATGATATATGGTCCTTCCATTTATTTACTAATTTTCCCGGAGCAATTATACTTCACAATACTAAATGGTTCGGCTTAAGTTCATTAAGCTTTATTTTTTGGTCATACCAAATCTTTGTTTGATGTTGGTACTTCGTTAGATTGGCAACAGCTCGAAGCCTTGTTTCTTCAGTCAAGTCCAGCGAAGTCTGTCTTTCATTGTCAAGCTCTAGTTCGATGGTGCGGAGGGAACCTTCTTTGAGCTCCGTTGGCATCATGGCTTCATCTCCGAATAGTAACCGGAAAGGGGGTGAACCCCGTAGACCTTGCCTAAGTGGTCCAGATGGACCAAAAAATCTTCGGAAGTTTCTCAGTACACAACTCCTTCGCCAATCCTACTGTCCTTTGATTTAAGCCTGACAAGATATTACCATTGGCTCGCTCGACGGCTCCATTGGATTGGGGATGACGGACAACTGCAAAGCATATTTGGATACCAAGACCTTCGCAGAATTCTCTGAAAGGTTCGACATCGAACTGAGTGCCATTGTCAATTGTAAGCTGCCTAGGTACTCTGAATCTGCAAATAATATTTTGCTAGAAATTTTTTTGCACATTTTTAAAGTGATAGCGGTCAGAGGTTCGTCTTCGACCCACTTATAAAAATATTCAATAGCTACCACTGCAAATTTCAGACCGCCTTTTGCCATTGGGAAGGGGCCAATGAGATCCATTTGTAGGACCGAAAGTAGCGACCAGAGGGGGGGTGAATGGGCGCCTAAAAATTCTTGCGAATCAATGGCCTGCTCCCAATACCCAACGCACCTCAACAAACAAAAACCTCCGAAGCAAACAGATCGCAGGTGATAAAAATATTCTAGCCTAAAAATGACCGGTGTCCTAATCGAAAGACACCATCACAGTGCTTAAAGGCAGATTAAAAGACTACTCACAGATTAAGCATCAGATTCAACACATATTCAATCAACCTCATAGTTCACACAAATGTGTAGACATAAATCAAATGTTACGGTTATCATGCATTTAAACAAACATATGACATGCACTTGGATTACACGGATGAATCAATGTATATGCATATCATAGTATAAAAATAAAGTGCTTCAAGAGATTGAATCAAACATGGCGTAAGTATTCAGAGTATAGAGATATATCAATAAAATCTTGAATGTAATCTGATAAAAAAAAATTACTGGAAGTGATTTAATCAAATACTGAGCATTCAGAGACTTACCGTGCTACTAGCTCATTCTCAGCCCTTGTAGCCTCATGCACGGCTAAACAGGGACCTTGTGCAGAATCCCATTGCACACCAGCATGCCTTCGCTGACAGCAATTGTAGATGACTACTGACAGACAGCAAGAGGGGCCCACAAAGTGCTAAGACAGAGACTAGATCCTAGGAGCCAGCTCTTGGTCTCTTACACACGCAAGCAAAAATTGTTTCAGCCGTGCGAAGAACAATATGCAACAGGATCAAAGTAGCTTCTGCAGAACACTGATTGAGTCTAGAAAACATAGCTGCATGGGCTAAGAACAGAACCAACCTTCCGCATGGCAGCCTAAGGCCTACAGCTACACACAAGAAAAACAAGAGCAGGTAGCTAAAAAAAAACAGGACCTACAGATGCTCACTCGATGCAAAGGACCTTCCCTGACACAGTAAGAACTAGAGCAAACGACTAGCGAGAGAGCCCAAGGAACTTCACGCAAAGAATAAACTAACCAGAAAAAAACAGTGAAGAACTATAGCAAACCACAAGGCTGTCGCACACAAATACTCAATCCAGGCACACAAAACAACGCATCACATAATCACATCCACAGCAACGCGAGAAGATAAAGACAGGAAGAATAACAACCTTGATCAAATGATTTATCAACGAGCCAGAGATGCGAAACCTGTGAAGAGTGGTGGCGGCGCAGAAGAATAACAGGCAGGAGAGTGAATATCAAAAAGTGACCCAATCTTTGAATTAGTAAAGTGATTTTTGAAAGGGGGTACCCTAACCCTAGGATATTGGGGCCTATTTATAGGCAGCCCATTAAATGGAAAAATGCAGAAATACCCCTAGAGTTTTTTACAGACGCTGAATAAAAATGGAAAAGACCGAAATGCCCTTAGGGTTTTTTACAGACTCGACTGACAGACTGTGGGCCTAAAGGAAAAATAGTAAAAACCTAAATAAAGGTAACTTGTCCTGATGCGGGGCTTTCGTAGCAGCTACGGCTTCGCCTCAGGACAGTCAGATCCGAAATCAACGGTCGTTAGTTTTGCGCCGAAACTGACAAAGCGTCCACCGTCTTCGCACCGGGTACCCGGATTGGGCCGGCCCGATTCCGCGGCTCCCTCAGCCCGGCAATCACTCGCCGCCCGTGTACCTGAGTCAATCCCGGTCAACAGTCCAGTGGATCCTCTGCTGCTCCTAGCCCATGTACCTGGATTGGGCCAGCCCGACTTCGCGGCCCCTCTGCCCGACAGTCGCTCGCTGCGCGTGTACCTGAGTCACACGCGGCCCAGACGCAACATGTCTTCTCTCTCTTTTCAGTCCTCTTTGACTATCGTTGACAATGACTCATCACATCTGGAGCCATGAGGCCCACGCTATTCAGCATGGCTCCTCAATCTCCCCCTTGATGAGTGCATTGTCAACACTTCTCTTCTTCAGCTTTCAGTACCTACAAGCAACCGTGGAAACACGAAAACAAAACACAAGAAAACAAAGAAGAAGAAAATAAAGAAGAAGAAATAAAGTAAAAGTTTAACCCTAATGACCAAAAACCGAACAAAAACAAGAAACGGTCATTATGGTTAGCCAAAGGTAAAAGCTCAAAACGACTGCAGTCTTGGAAACATCAACAAGGATATCAAAAGAGTAAGGACAAACGGGACAAAAACTCCCCCTGAAACAAATCCCAGAGAAAGCCAAAACTCCCCCTTAAACTCTTATACCAGAAATTTCTCCCCCTTGTTGACAAGTGAACTCATCAAGCACCCTAAGACGACAGACTCCCCTTGAAATGCAACTCCCCCTCAAAATATGCAATGAATGCAACTGGGGTGCGGGTGGAGTGAAGAAAGCATGCTTCTCAGATATGATTGACTGCAATTACAACATCTAACAAGTATAGCAAAAGACATACTACCGAAGTCACATGGCATGATCAGTACAACAGATGATATCCAAAGAAAGTCATTTAGCACGCATATTTCAGTTTTTGCAAACAAAGGCATCACCACATTTTCCAGTTAACAAGCAAGGTAAAACATGAGATGCAGAAGCTAACTGATATCTACCAAGATAAGCATTGTCCAAAACAAAGTGCTTCAGCAAACTTGTTGTCTTTTTAATTTTCAGGCTTTTTCATTTTCCTTTTCCATTTTTGCCAAGGGTTATTTGCATGTCAAACCTTATGCTAACCGACCAAGTCAAGCCTAGGCCAGAACTGGACCATCAGAAGCTTAAGACATTGGTCTTGGCAAACACTACACTGTCCTAGTTCATACCAAAGTGCTATGGTAAGCAGTCCAGAACAATGCAATGCGACAAAGCAAACCCACTTGGATCTTTTCAACTCAAGCATAAAAAGGCATGGAATTTTCATTCATTTTTGATTTTTTATCATTTCTATAGCATATTTTCCATGTTAAAGCATAAAGATGTCCAAGTTGCATATCTGCATCTATGTGAGGAACTAGCTACAAGGTATGTAACAGATAGCAAAAAGCACTCAGCCTACACATGCTAGTTACCAGAAGCAATGGTGATCATTTTTCAAGTTTAAAATGTAAAAGCCATGCATATGACAGATATCAGACATATCAAATGAACTGAAACAAAGCATGATCATCGACAAGTAATCAAAAGCATGTACCAGCTAGAATAAGTAAAGCAGTTTAATCATATAACAGAAGCAGGCTCAAAAGTGTGATATGTGAATATGTATGATATGAACACACACAAAAGACTCAAGAAAAGAGTAAAGAAGAAAGAAAACTGACGCAAAATATCCTAGAAAGGATACACAACACCCAAATCCCCTCGTAAACGCTCAAAAGTAGACTGATCTAGGGGTTTGGTGAAAATGTCAGCCAACTGATGATGGGTATCAACATGAACAAGGTCAATGACACCTTTCTCATATTGATCCCGCAAAAAGTGAAAGCGCACATCAATGTGTTTGGTTTTTGAATGGAGACATGGGTTTTTCCCTACACTAATTGCACTGGTGCTGTCGTAAAACAAAGGAACTCTGGTAGGAAAGAACAACCCAAAATCTCGCAGAGTGGAAATCATCCAAACCAACTGTGAGCAGCAGCTAGCAGCAGCTACATACTCAGCCTCTGTGGTCGAAAGAGCAACTCCAGATTGCTTTCGAGAAGACCAAGACACAAGAGACGAACCAAGAAACTGGTAAGTACCAGAACTCGACTTGCGATCCAACCGGCACCCACCAAAGTCAGCATCCGAAAAACCAGATAAATCAAGAGATGATGATGCCGAATAGTAAAGACCAAGATCAGGCGCATAGGTAAGATACCTGAAGATACGCTTGACAGCTTGCCGATGAGACGCGCGTGGTGAAGACTGGAAGCGCGCGCACAGTCCCACGGCAAACTGTATGTCTGGCCTCGTCGCCGTCAAGTACAACAGCGAACCGATCATCCCTCGAAACTCTCTCTCGTTGACCTTGACGCCGCTCTCGTCCTTGTCCAGGCCCCCAGATGTACCCATTGGGGTCATCTGAGGCTTCAGCTCTCCACCAAAGTCGAATTTCTTCAACATGTCCCGAGTGTACTTACCTTGGTGGATGAAGGTGCCGTCCTTGGTCTGCTTGATCTAGAGCCCTAGAAAGTACTTGAGCTCACCCATGAGGCTCATCTCAAACTCGCTGTGCATCTGCTCAGAAAACTTGGACACAAGATCATTAGTAGTACCGCCAAAGATAATACCGTCCACGCATATCTGAGCGGCTAAAAAATCTGAAGCATCTCTGAGCAAGAAGAGAGTCTTATCCACAGAACCCATCACAAATCCCTTCCCCAACAAAAACTGCTTTAACCGGTCATACCAAGCCCTGGGGGCTTGCTTTAACCCGTATAAAGCTTTCTGCAGCTTAAAAACATGTCGAGGAAACTTGGGGTTCTCAAAACCGGGGGCTGCCTAACATAAACCTCCTCCTCTATGTACCCGTTCAGAAAAGCACTCTTGACGTCCATTTGAAAAAGCTTAAAACCCTTCGAAGCGGCAAAAGCTAAAAGAATGCGAATGGACTCAAGACGGGCAACAGGGGCGAAGGTTTCTTCAAAGTCAATACCTTCCTTCTGGCAATAACCCTGGGCAACTAGTCGAGCTTTGTTGCGCACCACAACCCCATCTTCACCTTGCTTGTTCTTGAACACCCACTTGGTGCCTATGGGGTTGCATCCTGGTGGCAGCTCTACTAGTGTCCAAACCCGATTGCGGACAAAATTCTCAAGCTCTTCTTGCATGGCATTAATCCAGTTCGAGTCAGAAAGAGCATGAGAAATGTCTCTGGGCTCAAAATATGCAACAAAAGCAGATTCATCAAACACAGCAAGAGAGTCAACAGACGATCGCAAAGTTCTTGTAGACACATCACCGATGATGAGCTCTGAGGGGTGATCACGCTGAACTGCTCGGGATCCCTGGTGATCTGAAGTCACCTCACCGGAGTCAGCAGCTGGCACCTCTGGACTCGACTGAGGGGGCTCGATCGAAGTGGAAGAAGTGATCAGAGGTCCGCCCTCGTCCTCAGTCGAAGTCTCAGAAGGTGTGGGCTCTGCAGGAGGTGCAGAAGGCCCACCCTCATCAGCAGCTGGAGTATCCTCATCTTCCTCGAAGATGGACTCTCCGAGCTCACCATCACCAGAAAGCTCAAAAGAAGGAGTTAAAGAAGGCAAGGACTCATCAAAAGAAACCTCGCAAGTCTCGACAAGCTGCTGGGAGTCGAGGTTCCAAACACGGAAGCCTCGAGAATGCAAAGCATAACCAAGAAAAACTCCATCCCAACAACGAGATTCAAATTTGTCCAAATGCCCTCCCTTCTTGAGCACAAAGCACTTGCAGCCAAACGCTCGCAAGTGGCTCACCTTGGGCTGTCTACCAAACCGGAACTCATATGAGGTCTTACCTAGGTAAGCTCTAAGAAAAATGCGGTTGGCCAGATAGCAAGCCGTGTTCATGGCTTCAGCCCAAAAGCGCCTAGGAGTCCTGTGCTCATCGAGCATCGTCCTGGCCATCTCGACTAGCGTGCGGTTCTTTCGTTCCACAACGCCATTCTGTGGGGGAGTGTAAGGAGCAGAAAACTGATGGTCAAGACCCTGATCACTACAGAAGCTGACGAACTGAGAGTTCTTGAACTCAGAGCCGTTGTCAGAGCGAATTGCTCGCATCCGACCATTGTTCTCATTCTTCAGCTTCAGGATCAAGTCATGAACAAAGTGAAAAGTCTCATCCTTAGACTCCAAAAAGAAAACCCACGAGAATCAAGAAAAATCGTCAACAATCACAAGTGCGTACCACTTCCCACCGACTGAGCGAACCCGAGCTGGACCGACAGTGTCCATGTGTAACAGCTCGCCCGAATACGAAGTCATCACCTGAGTCACAGGTGAGTGAGAAGCAGCAACCATTTTCCCATGACGACAGGGATGGAACACTAGATCTTTCTCCATTTTAAGCTTGGGCAATCCTCGGATGAGGTCCATAGAGCTTAACCTGACTAGCAGATCAAAACTCAAATGACCTAACCTCCTATGCCACTTCCAGAGCTCAGAAGAAGATCCAGCAATCAAACAGCGAGAAGGGCCAAAAGAACTAGAGAAGTCAATTCGAAAAACTTTACCGAAAGGTAAGATCTGGCAAATCAAAGACCCTCTAGAATCAAACACAGAAGAATTTCCCTTCTTAAAACGCACCTCCAAACCATCCTCAAGAAGTTGCGAAACAGAAATCAAATTGAAGTTCAAGTTTCCAACCAAAGCAACGTTCTTTAAAGAAAAATGGTCTGAAATACGAATTGAGCCAATGCCACTTACTTTCCCTTGACCACTGTTCTCGAAGGTGATGTACTCTTTGGAGCTCGGGGGAGTGAGACTGGAGAACCATCTGTGATGTCCCGTCATGTGGCGAGAACACCCTGAGTCCATGATCCAAACGTCCTCCAGTCCCCGATCCTGCACAATCAGTGGCTGTAAGTGGGAGCAAATGGTCCGGCACCAGGTTTAGCAAAAGAGCTAAACCAGTGTCGAGCCATCTGCTCAAAAGACGGAAAGCAGAAATCATCAGAAAAGTTTGGACCAAAACGCGGCTCAAAACGCGGTCCTCGGTTCTGCCTAAAGCCTCTGCCACGAGATCCAGGACCGTAGCCAAAACGGTCTGGAGCTCTGCCAGAACGACCACCACCAACTGGAGTACGAGCAAGAAAGTCGTCTCCTCTACCACCACCTACACGACGCGGCCTGGCCTCCAGCCTCTCCCCACGTCGAGGAACACGCAGTCTACCACCCTGCTGGTAGAACTGCTCCTGACCACCACGAGCTCTCTCTGCTCTCTCAACCCGCTTCCTCCTGAAGCAAAACTCCGCAAGATGCCCGTCTCTCTGACAATACTCACAATGATAGGTGGGCTTCTTGGGATGTGGTTGAGGCTTGGGGTTCTTGGGCTTAGTGGTGTTTGGTGTTGTCTTCTTGGGTTGAGAAGGTCCAGGAAGAGAGTCTAGAGAAGTGTGGAGGAGTTTGGGTTTTGGAACCCAGATGGGTTTCTTGGGTGGAGCTTTGGGTGGTTCATGGATCACTCCATCCTTGGGCTGACAAGCCTGGGAAGATTCAGTGGAATGGGTCTTGGGATATCTCTGCTCAGGAGTCATTTTACTCCACTCCACTGCCCGGCTAATGGCACTCTCAAAGTCAGCCTTGGTGTAGGTGTAACCTACCCCAAACCCATCCTGCCTCTTGAACTGCTGAATCATCATGCCGAGCTGTGGCTCTCTGGCACTGATCCAACTCAGGATGGAACGGAGGTAAAAGTTCTCATTCTGAGAATCAGCTAGCTCCTCTCTCAAGGAAGCTAGTACCTCCACCTGAGACAAGCAGGTCTCACACTCGCTATCTACTTGGACAGACTTCTCGGCTTTTAGCTTAATCAACTCAAGTCTAAGAGACAGACAGTTCTCACAGACAGTGGGTGGAACTGACAATGTCTCAAGCTCTAGCCTAGTCTGCGCAAGCTCAGCTCTCATTCTCTCCAAATCACCCATATGCTCATCGCCCTTGGCTTTCAGCTCAGCTAAACTAGCAAGATGAGATGGGCAATCAGCACAGGGTACGACGACAGTGGCTTGAACATCTTTCAGCTCCAGCTGAGCGCTTTCAAGCTCAGTGGCCAAAGCATCTCTCTCATCAACCCTTTCTGTGTACCTGGACTTTAGAGTCGACAGGTCACACAGAAGCACCTCACACTTTGGGCACTCACTGCTATCACCCAAGCAAGGAGAAGAAGATAGACTCTCAATCCTGCCATTGGCTACGGCAAGCTCACTCTCTAACTCATCTATCCTCTTCTTGGCCCCCCTAAGCAGTTTTTCCCGATACTTTAACTCCTGACGATTGCTCTCAAGTAAATCAACAATTTCGCGTTCATAGGATGATACCTTGTTGTCGTCGTCGTCGGAGTCATCGGAGGAGCTCTTTTCTTCCTTATCCCCAAGAGCCATTGAGCAGAAGCTCTTGCGGGATCTTCGGCGCTGATGTGAGCGGCTCTTCGGTCTGTCCCCGAAGGCCATGAAGCAAAGGCCCGCTGGATCATCCTTGTCCTTCCCCTTCCTGATGATGATCTCCTCATCGCTTGAGCTCGATGAAGAGGAAGAAGACGTGGACCGCTTGGAGTAGCTCTTCTCCATCTCAGCGAAGAAGGCCTTGTCGCGCTTCTTGTTCTCTCGCCGGTAGTCCTTCAGGGCCTTTCTGAAGAATCTGGTCTTTGGCTTGCCCTTGTTGAAGGAGGAGCTGTCGTGCTTGCCGGAGTCGTGGAAGCCACCACCAGTGCCCTTCTTGTGGCCATTGCGCTTGGGGCAGTCGGCGATGAAGTGTCCTGGATCACCACACTCAAAGCATCCGGTCTTTGTGCCGTGTCTCTTGATCATTCTTTTGTCATAAACACGACGCACTCGGTTGTTAAAAAGACACAAATCATCATCTCCCAACAACTCAAGCTGGTCCTCAGTGATAGACATCAAAGAGAACCCAGCACAGCTCACAGAAGAGGGATCAACAGAAGGTGTAGCAAGGGCCAGAGACTTTGATCTAGAGCCAGTGAGATTTGATCTCAACTGGGTATCAACCTCGGTGGCCTTCAGCTTGCTAAATAAATCAGAAATGGTCAAGGTATCATAAGAAGTGCTCTCAATGATAGAGGATACCTTGATCTCCCAGATCTTTGGGTCCAAGGTATGGAGAACCTTGAGCGCCTGTTCGTGATCTGAGACTAACTGAACACCCTCAGCCTTGTTGTCCCGAAGCTTGTTTATGATCGACTGAAAATGACCAAACAACGCTTCAACAGATTCACCCGGCTTTTGTGTGAAGTTCTCATATTCACGCCAGTAGGTCTGATAGAGCCGAGCCTTGACCTGGGCTGTCCCCTCATGGTGTGCCTAGAGGGTAGCCCAGATCTCTCTCGCAGTGGAGAGATGACTCACACGCTCAAATTTAGTGGGACCTAAACCAGAAAACAAGATGTTCACAGCTTTGCTATTGTTCACATGCTGAGCGATGATACCAGGAGTACCACGCTCAGCAACTGGCAATATGACAAACGTAGCGTGAACGCAAATGTCCCAGATGTCCGAGCTTTGGCTCATGAGATAGGCTCGCATGCGAGTCTTCCAATAATTATAGCCATAAGCTTCCAAGGACGGGACCTTGCCAGGAGACGTCATGATCACTACTGGGGTTTAGAACCGGTTATGGTATGGAAAAACCCTAACCAAGCTCTGATACCACTTGTAGGACCGAAAGTAGCGACCAGAGGGGGGGGGGGGGTGAATGGGCGCCTAAAAATTCTTGCGAATCAATGGCCTGCTCCCAATACCCAACGCACCTCGACAAACAAAAACCTCCGAAGCAAACAGATCGCAGGTGATAAAAATATTCTAGCCTAAAACGACCGGTGTCCTAATCGAAAAGACAACATCACAGTGCTTAAAGGCAGATTAAAAGACTACTCACAGATTAAGCATCAGATTCAACACATATTCAATCAACCTCATAGTTCACACAAATGTGTAGACATAAATCAAATGTTACGGTTATCATGCATTTAAACAAACATATGACATGCACTTGGATTACACGGATGAATCAATGTATATGCATATCATAGTATAAAAATAAAGTGCTTCAAGAGATTGAATCAAACATGGCGTAAGTATTCAGAGTATAGAGATATATCAATAAAATCTTGAATGTAATCTGATAAAAAAAAATTACTGGAAGTGATTTAATCAAATACTGAGCATTCAGAGACTTACCGTGCTACTAGCTCATTCTCAGCCCTTGTAGCCTCATGCACGGCTAAACAGGGACCTTGTGCAGAATCCCATTGCACACCAGCATGCCTTCGCTGACAGCAATTGTAGATGACTACTGACAGACAGCAAGAGGGGCCCACAAAGTGCTAAGACAGAGACTAGATCCTAGGAGCCAGCTCTTGGTCTCTTACACACGCAAGCAAAAATTGTTTCAGCCATGCGAAGAACAATATGCAACAGGATCAAAGTAGCTTCTGCAGAACACTGATTGAGTCTAGAAAACATAGCTGCATGGGCTAAGAACAGAACCAACCTTCCGCATGGCAGCCTAAGGCCTACAGCTACACACAAGAAAAACAAGAGCAGGTAGCTAAAAAAAACAGGACCTACAGATGCTCACTCGATGCAAAAGGACCTTCCCTGACACAGTAGAACTAGAGCAAACGACTAGCGAGAGAGCCCAAGGAACTTCACGCAAAGAATAAACTAACCAGAAAAAAATAGTGAAGAACTATAGCAAACCACAAGGCTGTCGCACACAAATACTCAATCCAGGCACACAAAACAACGCATCACATAATCACATCCACAGCAACGCGAGAAGATAAAGACAGGAAGAATAACAACCTTGATCAAATGATTTATCAACGAGCCAGAGATGCGAAACCTGTGAAGAGTGGTGGCGGCGCAGAAGAATAACAGGCAGGAGAGTGAATATCAAAAAGTGACCCAATCTTTGAATTAGTAAAGTGATTTTTGAAAGGGGGTACCCTAACCCTAGGATATTGGGGCCTATTTATAGGCAGCCCATCAAATGGAAAAATGCAGAAATACCCCTAGGGTTTTTTACAGACACTGAATAAAAATGGAAAAGACCGAAATGCCCTTAGTGTTTTTTACAGACTCGACTGACAGACTGTGGGCCTAAAGGCAAAATAGTAAAAACCTAAATAAAGGTAACTTGTCCTGATGCGGGGCTTTCGTAGCAGCTACGGCTTCGCCTCAGGACAGTCAGATCCGAAATCAACGGTCGTCAGTTTTGCGCCGAAACTGACAAAGCGTCCACCGTCTTCGCACCGGGTACCCGGATTGGGCCGACCCGATTCCGCGGCTCCCTCAGCCCGGCAATCACTCGCCGCCCGTGTACCTGAGTCAATCTCGGTCAACAGTCCAGTGGATCCTCTGCTGCTCCTAGCCCATGTACCCGGATTGGGCCAGCCCGACTTCGCGGCCCCTCTGCCCGACAGTCGCTCGCTGCCCGTGTACCTGAGTCACACGCGGCCCAGACGCAACATGTCTTCTCTCTCTTTTCAGTCCTCTTTGACTATCGTTGACAATGACTCATCACATCTGGAGCCATGAGGCCCACGCTATTCAGCATGGCTCCTCACCATTCCCCACCAGGCCATTGGCCATACCAGAGCGATAACTTGAAGAAGTGTTGGTGGACGATCACTCCTTCTTCCCATCCATTGACAACCCTGACAACTGCAGACTAATGCCCACGCATCAGCTACAATAGTAGGCCAATAAAGCCCGATGGGCTAGATGACTACCACATAGGCCTTCGTGAGTTTCCCGAAGTATGTCTTGGCCTTCGGATTGGGAGATACATCAGAGCAGGGGGAGAAGACTCTAGCCTTTTATAAAGTACCATTGATAATATGATAGTTTTGGACCCTCAACTGTAATCTTGATAGCTTTGGGCCTTCGGGCAAATTAGCTTCGTCTTGCAATAAATCCATAATTGGGCTCCGCCAATCGTTGCTTCATATGCAAAGTACTTCCTTAGGAGGGAGTTGTAGCACTAAAGAGAAGGCAAGATCTTCATAGAAAGCACCTTCCGAGATGTCTAGGGCTCCGACTATAGCTTTGGCCAAGACATCTGCTTGCAAGTTGTCGGCTCGTGGGATGCTCTAGATAGAAATCCCTTTAAATGATGCTTTGGTCTTGCGGATTTCTTCCAAATATTTAGCAAGTCATGGATGCCAAACTTGAAAGCTTTTATCAACATGCCCTGCTACAATCTGAGAGTTTATTTTTATAACAACTCTTGCGGAACCAAGTGCGCGCGCTTTGTGAAGCCCAAGTTGGATCCCTTCGTACTCCGCAATATTATTGGTGGACTTAAAGTTGAGCCTTGTGGAGTACATTGCTTTTTGCCATGAAGGCGAGATTATGACCGCTCCAGCGCCTGCTCTGAATGCTTGAAAAGCTCCATCAGAGTATATGGTCCATACACCTTCTTTTGATTCCTCCGGAGCCCATACCACAGACGGAGTCCACTCCGCTACGAAATCAGCCACCGCCTGTGATTTGATGATTGTTCTTGCTACGAAGCAAATACCAAAAGGGGCTAGCTCGATAGTCCATTTCCCAATTCTCCTCGTGAAATATTTGCTTCGGAGCATATCTCCAAGAGGGTAAGAAGTTGGAACTATTACATTATGCGACAAAAAGTAATGTCGCAACTTTCTTGAAGCCATTACCAGGGCATAAGTAAATTTCTCGAGCTCCGAGTACCAAGTTTTGGCTCCGTATAAAGCTTCCGATACAAAGTATATCAGATTCTGTACTAACTTCCTGTTGAAATCCACTTCTCGAACAAGGACTGCACTAACAACCACTACTACAAACCATCACTGTAGTGGCGTTGGGCAAAAACACTGTAGTGGCAGGCCTTTATATGCCGCCACTACAGTTGCTGGTGCTGACGACAGCACTAGTGCCCACCACTACTATTGGTAAAGTAGTGGCGGTCGGTGCTGACGTCATCCCGGACCGCCACTATTTTACCAATAGCAGTGGCGGGTGCTTGTGCTGCCCGCCGCTGCTAAGATGGCCGCCACTAAAGTATTGATGACATCACTTGCGACTGCCACTACTATTCTAGCTATAAATGCGCAGTTTCTTCCTCCTCGAGCTCTACCGGAGTTCGCATTTAATTTTGTCTGTACAATGGCGACAAAAATCTAGATAAAGAGGGGGAGGCTTTGTTTTCGTTTCTTTTGAAGGATTTCATTCTAGGAGGTAAATCCATGCCGAATCTCACATTTATTTTGTATTTAATCATGTATACAATGAGTTATTAGCGTTTTACTAATTTAGGGTTCTTGAATAGAAATTTTAAAATAATCTTCCATTTACAGTGTTTCCTTCTCCCAAATGAACAAATATGACCCTCCTCACAATTATTCATCACTTGTATATTGATTTACGTCATTTTAATCTCTTTTTTAATTTGATTTATGATTATAGATCTAGAGTTATGTTGTTTGGAGAGAGAGAAACCAATATAGCTAATTTATTTAATAATTTTTTCCTGCTTAATACATAGTTTGAATTAAAGCATTTTTAATTAATGTTGTTATGAGCGATAATAAATCAATATATTTTCAATTTTATTATTACTAAAATTAACAATAATGAATTTATTAATATTTTTTCAAATAATATATGTTTTAGATGGAGCATAGGTCCTGGATGTACTCGTCCAACGACGGAGATGTGGTGGCATATTTTAACAGAGTAACTGAATTTACTGAAGCTGCCGCACAATATGCTTCCCGTCAGAGTGAAGAGGCAATATATTGTCCTTGTAAAGTTTGTAAAAACTAAGCGATGTATCCGTGTTTAGATCGTGAAACCATACGATTTCACTTGTTGAAAAATGGTTTCGTGAAGAACTATTATATATGGATGAAACACGGTGAGATGGGCCAAAATCCTCCTGAAGATTCTGATGTGCCGCAAGATGCTCATCAACATAGAAGAGGTTGTGATCATACATCCGACATAACACATGATGATGTTGATCAACATGATGATGATGACGCCTTTGATGTGGAGGAACTGATGTGAAATGTTGCGCCTGAGGTGCTGTTGCAGAGAACTACAACCAAAGGATACGATAACTTTGAAGCACTTGACAAAGCATCAAAAAAACTTTCTTTACGAGGAACGCCACGGATGCGATAAGCAGTATACTGTGTTGTACACAATTCTTGAGCTTATGAAACTGAAGGCCAGCAATGGATGGTCTGGCACTAGTTTTTCAGATCTTTTACAACTCCTAAAAAAGGTTTTGCCGAAACCCAATGGTCTACCATCTGATACGTACCAAGAAAAGAAGATGATTTGTCCTGTTGACTTTGGGCGTTCAGAAGATTCATGCATGCCCGAACCACTGTATCCTATATCGAAAATAGTAATGGATTGTTAGAGAGATGTCCGCAGTGCAACACAAGTCGATACAAACGTCCAAATGACTATGTGGAGGACTACAATGACCACCAGAAGAAGAATAATAAGAGGTTGCAGAAGAGGAATAAAAATGTTATTACAGACCATCCTGGAAAAAATACGGAGAGGAAAGTTCCAGCGTTAGTAATGTGGTACCTACCGGTGATTGATCGCTTGAAATGTATGTTCTCTAATCCCAGAGATGCCGAACTATTAATCTGGCATTTCGCTGGGTGAAAGAAGGACGGAAAACTTCGGCACCCTGTGGATGCTAGGCAGTGGAAATCATTTGACCTGGCCCATCCAGATTTCTTGGACGATCCTAGAAATATCAGGATGGGACTTAGCACGGATGGAATGAATCCCTTCGGTGAGATGAGGAACCCACATAGTACGTGGCCGGTCTTTCTATTATTGTTCAACATTCCATCATGGTTGTGCCATAAAAGAAAATACCTTATGCTCACTACTCTAATTTCCGATCCAAAACAACCTGGCAATGACATTGATATCTTTCTAGAACCTTTGATGGAGGATATGAAACGTCTATGGGAACATGGTGTCTGTGTGTGGGATGAGCACAAGAAAGAGCACTTCAATCTAAGAGCCATGATCTTTTGCACCATAGCTGACAACCCAGGACTGCATGTCCCTAACAGGACAGGTTAAAGGAAATACAACATGTGTAGTGTGTGTGGACCAAACAGAATCTATGCATCTTCCATCATTCGTTAAGACGATATATATGCGACACCACAGATTTTTACCAAAAAACCACAAATATCGAAGAAATAGGAACCATTTCGACGGTACAATCGAGCTTGGACAGCCTCCACGACATCGAGATGGCAAATTTCTATTCGAAATGGTAAAGAATATCAAAGTTGTTTTCGGAAAGAAGAGGAAGAAATTTAAAAAGCAGTCAATCTTCTTTAGATATTTGCCCTATTGGAAGGAGTTGGAGATTGGTCATGCTATCGATACAATGCACGTTTAGAAGAATGTCTTCGAAAGCACCATCAGTATTTTGTTAGACATACCGGGAAAATCAAAAGATGGACTCAAAGTACGAAGGGACCTTCAAACTCTCAGAATTAGACCCGAGCTTCACCCACAGGAAAGGGCCAATGGAAAATTTTTCCTTCTGGCTGCTAGCTATAACCTCACAATTGATGAGAAAAGATCAATCTGCAGGTGTCTATATGAAATTAGAGTTCCAACAGGATTCTCAACGAATATAAAGAATATTGTCTCCGTAGAAGATTTGAGGATGAGCGGCTACAACACTCATGATTGTCATGTTATGCTTGGGCTATTCCTCTCTATCGCAGTCAGAGGAATCAAACATTCATTTCTGAAGATGGTGATAACACGCATGTGTCACTTCTTCAATGTCATATCAAAGAAGGTGATCGACACTGAAGAGTTAAATGAATTACGTAAACAAATGAGGAAGACTATGTGTCAGCTTGAGATGTGCTTTCCTCCTTCATATTTTGATATTATGGAGCACTATATGATACATATAGCAGACCAAATATTTGTTCTCGGTCCAACGTACCTGCACAATATGTATGCGTACGAGCGTCTAATGGTTATCTTCAAGGGTTACGTACGAAATCGTGCTTATCCAGAGGGTTCCATGATAGAGGGCTACACGACTAAGGAAGTCATTGAGTGCTACGTAGATTACATAAGAGATGGAAGACCAATAGGAGTTCCCGTGTCCCGGCACCATGGAAGACTCACCGGTAGAGGAACTAAAGGCAGGAAAATCTTACGAGACAATAGATACCAAACAATAAGAGAATCACATTACAGTGTAATGCATCAGTTGGCGATTATGAGACCATATGTTGAACAACACTTGCAAGAGCTTCGTGAATAGAATGAAGATCGCAATGAACAATGGATTATAAAGAACACAAAATTCATTTCACATCATGGCTGAGGGATCTAAACCTTTTAATTGGAGAAACCGACGAAGAGATGATGATAAATAAATTGTCTTAGGGTCCATTGAGCATGGTTAAAACATGGCAAGCGTATGACATTAATGGTTTCACATTCTATACCAAAGCAAAGGATCAAAAGAGTCAGCGCCAAAATAGTGGTGTCAGAGCAGATGCAGAAGATAGCACTGGACAAAAGAATGCATACTATGGATACATCGAAGAAATATGGGAACTTAACGATGAGAACTCTATAGAAATCCCTGTATTTAAGTGCCAGTGGGTCAGACATCCGGAAGGTGCGGAGGTGGATGATTACGGGTTTACGATAGTTGACCTTAATAAGGTGGCTTATAAAGATGACCCTTGGATACTCGCTCAATCCGTGGCACAAGTATTTTACATACTTGATCCTAAAGATGAGAAAAAATACATCGTTGCTCCAGGAAAACAAAGAATTGTTGGAGTTGATGGGGTCGAAGACGAAGAAGAATACAATCAGTTTGATGAGGTGCCGTTTTTCGTTGACATATGAAGGATCAATGTGGTTGAAGCAAAACTGTCATTTGGCAGTGTGATTCCTTATCTACGCACCAATGGTGATGGAAAATTAGTGCAAGGCTAGATCATTTATGTTTAGTGTGCGTATTTGTAAAATCAATTATGTCATTTAATTTGTTTAAGATATTGGTAATATAGGTTATTATTTAATTATAGTTAATACATGTATTTTTATGATGTATTTTTATTGTTAAAACATGTTCAAGATCAAATGAGGATTTAATTAAACATCAATAGAAAAGTTTTGAAAATTTTTATTGTTTGGGGCCAACAGCAAGGTTCAAATCTCAAACCACCTGCTGGCAGCGAGGTTCGAACCTAGAACCGCATGGCCCCAAGTGAGCCCCCCGCACCACTGCGCTACCAAGTGTTTCTCGACATTGTAGGAAATGTATTATATGCTAGATATATAATCCCTACCTCTATTAGTAGTGGCGGTCGGATTAGTAGTGGCGGGCTGGTGACATCATCGCCCGCCAATACTAAGAGAAAATAGCAGTAACGGGCAGGATGACGTCAGCATGTCCGTAACTACTAATACACCTATATATATTCCACTCCCGCCGTCCGAAACCTAGTTTCATTTTCTAAACCCTAAACTCCCGTGTCGCCGCCCTCCGCCCATCGCCGCCGCCCTCCGCCCATCGCCGTCGTCCTTGGAGCCCGTCGGCGCCGCCCGTCGCCGCCAATCAGTAAATGATTATTAACCTAGCTTTGGTCTTATTTTATTCGAGCTTAGGGTTAAAATGATTTCTAATTGTTATATTAATTTATGCATGGTAATATAATTTAGTATAATATTACTAGTAGAATGCACTATAACAATAATGTTTTTAATGTACTATAAAAAATTTCTGAGAAAAAAATGTTCCACTATAACAATAATGTTTTTTAATGTACTATAATATTACTAGCTTAGGGTTTTTTAATGTTATATCAATGTGACAAAAAATTGCAGATGCATATATGTTGCCATATATTCATGAGATTAATTAACCAAAGTATATATGTTGCCCACAAATTTCCCACTAGCCATTCCCGACCCCCAACCTCGACGACAGCGCACTCCTCGCCGGTTCATGATGGCTCCTAATAAGATTGAACCAAACAGTGGATCCTCAGACTCTACATCAAGTGGCGTGTGTGAGGTTTGCAAATGCAGTAAACTTAAGGTACATAGTATAGTTTGCAGTTGTTTGGCGAAGAAAGTGATTCTCATAATGGACTCCGACTCAGAGGACAACTCGCGATCACCGCAACCAGATAGGGTAAGTGTTGGCAGATGGAAGAATGATGAGACAACCGGTGGCAGAGGGAAACATGCTGAGGCTAGTGGTGGAAAAGGGAAGCACGCAGAGCAATGCGGGAGCAAGAGGAGGCAGGAGGCAAGATCCTCTTTTTATGCAAATTTTATATTTTTATCAGCCAATTCAATCATTGATAAGTTGTTCTCACTATCGCCGCCACGTGTATTTTCTTGTTCAGGAACATGGAGAGCAGTTCAGACTGCCTAATGATGCCGAGTTGGTTGAGGATTGGCAAGTTGAGGCTTTTCATCTGTTTAACCAGAAATAGGTCGGGTTTGTGCCGAGGAAAAAGAAGAAGCTCCAAACCATATCTTTCTTATGGGTTTGACCAGTAGTGCATTTCGATGTGTAAGCTAGTTTCCCCAGCCTGGACTTGTGTTTGTTTACTTGCTAGACTTGTGTTTGTTTACTTGCTTTCAAATAAACGTGATGTGTCAAGCTAGCCCCCGCACCACTGCGCTACAAAGTCTCGATTATATCGTAACAACATGACAAGTCTTGTCTTTTTAGACTTTATTTGATTTTTGAGGATTAAAAAACTATAAAGATACATGTCTTGTAGTTCAAATTTAACTTATCTTGACCTTGATCATAAAAACACACTTAGTGAAATAAAAAACAATAAAGTGAGATTTTTATTGTTATGATGTATTTTTATTGTTAAAAAAATTCAAGTTCAAATGAAGATTTAAACATCTATAAAAAACATGCTGAGAATTAGAACATAAATGAAAAAAATGTTTGGGGCCAACAACAAGGTTCAAACCTCAAACCACCTGCCGGCAGCGAGATTCGAACCTCAAACTGCATGGCCCCAAGTGAGCCCCCGCACCACTGCGCTACCAAGAGTTTCTCGATGTAGGAAGTGTATTATATACTAGATAATCCCTACTACCCATATTAGTAGTGGCGGGCACATGTAATCAGTGGCGGGCATGCTGACGTCACCAGCCCACCACTGCTAATCCTTTTAGTAGTGGCAGTCGCATGACGTCATTGGCCCACCACCACTAAGTCGAGTGACGTAAACTGAGGCAGAAAAATACCAACTTTTTAATTTGATAAGTTATGTGTATTTTTATTGTTAAAAAAAATTCAAGTTCAAACGAGGATTTAAACATCAATAAAAAAGTGTTGAAAATTTTAAAAAGTACAAAACAAAAAAATGTTGTTTTGGCCGCCAACAGCAAGGTTCGAACCTCAAACCGCCTGCCGGCAGCAAGGTTCGAACCTCGAACCGCATGGCACCAAAGAACCCCTCGTACCACTGCGCTACAAAGTCTTTCTCGGCAATGTGTACAGTGTATGCTAGATAATCCCTACCTCTACCTGGACTTTTTTGCATTTAAATACCAATTTCTGTTAATTAAAAATACCAATTTTTGCAATTAGAATATTGGTGTTGTATTTTTATTGTACAAAAAGTTTCAAGTTCAAAGGAAGAATCAACTATAGTTTTTGCTTTCAAACCTGAGTCATTTCATCTCTAAACCCTAATTCATCCCTACATGATTATTTTCTCGAAACAATTTTATTTTTTATGACAACATCTATGGATCGATCATATCATAACAACATGACAAGTCTCATCTTTTTTAGACTTTATTTTATTTTTTGAGGATTAAAAAACTATAAAAATACAAGTTGTCGATCGAGTGTTGTGGAAACCTATATTTTTTATGATGGTTTTAAATTTATTGGATAATAACTAATTATAGAGTCAAAAACATGAATATGGTTTTTCTATAAATTTTGGTGAATTATTTCATGTCTTGTAGTTTAAATTGAACTTATTTTGACTTTGATCATAAAAACACACTTAATGAAATAAAAACAGTAAACTAGGAAGAAAAATACCAATTTTTGCAATTAGAATATTGGTGTTGTATTTTTATTGTACAAAAAGTTTCAATTTCAAAGGAAAAATCAACTATAGATTTTGCTTTCAAACCTCAGTCATTTCATCTCTAAACCCTAATGCATCCCCGGAGAATCTCAGGTTTCTTAATAAAATAAAAAAGTAAAGTGAGGCAGAAAAATACTAATTTTTTAAATTTGATAGATTATGATGTGTTTTTATTGTTAAAAAAATCAAGTTCAAACTAGAATTTAAACATCAATAAAAAAGTCATGAAAATTAGAATAGAAATGAAAAAAATGTTTGAATGCTAGCAGCAAGGTTCAAACCTCAAACCGCCTGCCGGCAGCAAGGTTCGAACCTCGAACCGCATGGCACCAAAGCAACTCCCCTCACCACTGCGCTACAAAGTCTTTCTCGACAAGGTAGGCAGCGTATGCTAGGTAATCCCTACTACCCATATTAGTAGTGGCGGTCGGTGACGTCAGCGGCCCGCCACTACAAGTCTTCGCCTGCCACTACTACGAGAAATATCAGTGGCGGGCATGCTAACGTCAGCGTGTGCCCGCCACTACTATACTACTGGCAATATATAGTTTTTGTCACCCTCCTAGACTAAACCCTAGTAGTGGCGGTCAGTGACGTCAGCGGCCCACCACTACTACGAGAAATATCAGTGGCGGGCATGCTGACGTCAGCGTGTGCCCGCCACTACTACTGGTAATATATAGTTTTTGGCTCCCACTCAGACTAAACCCTCGTTCATTTGCAAATCAAACTCCCACCATCCCCCTCGGAGACCATCGCCGCCACAGTTTCCCATCACCATCACCGGAGCCGCACGCCGTCGAAGACTGCCACCGCCACCGAAGACCGCCGCCAACCTCAGAGACCGCAGCCACCCTCGGAGACCATCGCCACCACCGTTTCCCCTACGCCGTCACCGGAGCCGGCCCATCGCCACCGTCGGAGCCCGCCACCGCCCCCTGGAGCCCTTCACTGTGCGCCATCCCCGTCGCCGCCCCGGAGACCACCGCCACCACCGGAGACCGCCGCCGCCACTGTTTCCCGGCGTCATCACCAGAGCCGGCCCATCACCACCGTCGGAGCCCGCCACCGCCCCCCGGAGCCCTTCACCGTGCGTCGTCCCCATCGCCGCCCCGGAGACCACCGCCGCCACTGGAGACCGCTGCCGCCACCATTTCTCGGTGCCGTCACCGAGCCGGCCCGTCACCACCGTCGGAGCCCGCCATCGCCCCTTGGAGCCCTTCACCGTGTGCCGTCCCCGTCGCCACCTCGGAGACCACCGCCGCCACCGGAGACCGCCACCGCCACCATTTCCCGGCGCCGTCACTGGATCCGGCCCATCGCCACCGTTGGAGCACGCCACCGCCCCCCAGAGCCCTTCACCGTGCGCCGTCCCCGTCATCGCCCCAGAGACCGCCGCCGCCACCGAAGCCCGCTGCCGCCACCAGAGCCTGTTGCCAAAACTGGTATGATAGCTGGAAAAAAAATCTCTTATCATTCTGGAAAAAATTCTCTTATCATTGTTAGATATGTTCTGTAAATATGTTAGATGAGCATATCTTATAAATTTGACCAAACATATATGAACTAGTGTCATGGCCTAACAATGAATTGGGTGGATCTATTTCCTTCGAACCGATGTAGACACCACAAAACCCACCCTTTGGTGCATGCTTCTTCCATCGAGCACTTCCCACTTTCGTGGCTGAGCAAAACATGTCCCCCTTACCTATGTGCATTGCCCGAACGAGCATCACCGCTTTGAGCCCCCCACTGCCGAGAGAGCGCAACTGCCTCCTCCTCGTCGACAAGATCCTAGAATAGCATCCCTAGGTCGAGTTGCACCAAGCGCCCCCCTACGAGATCCTAGAGCGGTGATGGTCATGTGCAAATAACTTTAGAGTCTGACTTATGATATAGTATATGTGTTGTTTATGAGAAGTAAAGAAACTATGCAATGTTCATATGCAATATATGTTGTGATGTTAAAAAAATTGTTCATGTATTAATATTGTGCTTTTACATATGTTTCAATTCCTTTTAGAGGCCTATAATGCAAATTGTTATTGAGTTATCTCATGTATGTCATCAAGCCGTGTGACACGTCCATTCCTATCAACAACTTCTTTCTCGTGTTGCTGCCAGGGAATGGATGTGCACACGGTTCCATGGCAGCCATAAACATTTTGAAAAACGACACAAAATATGTTGAGGCCTCAACAACACTAGAGAGAGAGAACAACACAATCTCCTAACTTGAGAATTAATATAGTGGCTTCAGAAGTAATTGCTGACTACTGTAGCCAAGAAGAGTTTTCATACATTTCCCACCTTTGACACTGTGATCAGTTTACTACTGCTATTATTTCTAAGGCTACTATACTAATCCTCAAGTTCATCCGGCTGAAGACCAACATTAGATTCTGCAATTCCTTTTAGAGGACTATGATGCAAATTATTATTGAGTTATCTCATGTATGTCATCAAGCCGTGTGACACATCCATTCCCATCAACAACTTCTTTCTCGTGTTGCTGGCAGGGAATGGATGTGCACACGGTTCCTTGGTAGCCATGAACATTTTGAAAAACAACACAAAATATGTTGAGGCCTCAACAACACTAGAGAGAGAGAACAACACAATCTCCTAACTTGATAATTAATATAGTGGCTTCGGAAGTAATAGCTGACTACTGTAGCCAAGAAGAGTTTTCATACATTTCCCACCTTTGACACTGTGATCAGTTTACTACTGCTATTACTTCTAAGGCTACTATACTAATCCTCAGGTTCATCCGGCTTAAGACCAACATTAGATTTTGTAATTTCTTTTAGAGGCCTATGATGCAAATTGTTATTGAGTTATCTCATGTATATCATCAAGCCATGGGACACATCCATTCCCATCAACAACTTCTTCTTTCTCATGTTGCTGACAGGGAATGGATGTGCTCATGGTTCCATGGCAGCCATGAACATTTTGAAATACAACACAAAATATGTTGAGGCCTCAACAACACTAGAGAGAGAGAACAACACAATCTCCTAAC
Source organism: Zizania palustris (assembly GCA_019279435.1). NCBI lineage: Eukaryota > Viridiplantae > Streptophyta > Magnoliopsida > Poales > Poaceae > Zizania > Zizania palustris. The sequence goes on from JAAALK010000284.1 coordinate 26,921,446, forward strand.
TTGAGGATTAATATAGTGGCTTCGGAAGTAATAGATGACTACTGTAGCCAAGAAGAGTTTTCATACATTTCCCACCTTTGACACTGTGATTAGTTTACTACTGCTATTACTTCTAAGGCTACTATACTAATCCTCAAGTTCATCCGGCTGAAGACCAACATTAGATTCCACAATTCCTTTTAGAGGCCTATGATGCAAATTGTTAATGAGTTATCTCATGTATGTCATCAAGCCATGTGACACGTCCATTCCACATCAATAGCTTCTTCTTTCTCGTGTTGCTGACAGGGAATGGATGTGCACATGGTTCCATGGCAGCCATGAACATTTTGAAAAACAACACAAAATATGCTGAGGCCTCAACAACACTAGAGAGAGAACAACACAATCTCCTAACTTAAGGATTAGTATAGTGGCTTCAGAAGTAATAGCCTCTAACTATGAAAATATGACAGCAGACCTTTTTTGCATAACCAAAATTCTGATACATTAGCCTCTTAACTATGAATAGTTTATCTATGGTGGAAGAAGGACGTTCCATCGAGGAGCTCATATATGAGTCTCCCGCAAAAACAAATAAAGAGGGTTCATCTGAAGGATCCTCCGATAGCGAATCTTCGTACCACTCTCCGGAGAATGAACATCCAATGGAGCCTAGAAAGAAGAGAACGAGAGAAGACGCCGATGAGGATTACATTCCTGAAGCTCAAGCGGATGTAATTATTGCGTTAGTAACAAGTTAGAGCAGCTTCTAACCAAGGATTACATTCCTGAAGCTCACATTGTCTATCATCATAGGATCGTCCAAAGCGAGGAAGCAAGCGCCGATTATTCCAAGTTGAGAAAAGAATAACTATTGTCCCAGCTGTTGAGTCAGCTGAGCCAACAGATGTTGAGCCCACTACCACAACATCCTCTGCAAATGCGAAGAGGAGAGGGAAATGGGAGAAGAACAAGCTGCATACAGCTATCTATGAGGTTGAAGAAGTGCATGTTGATGGGGCTCCAAAGAAGCCGAAAGAAATCACAGCTAAGTGGCATAACGACTATGGATGTCTCGCTAGGGAGCGATGTAAGATAGTTTGGAAAAATTGGAAGAGTGTCCCTGAAGCTACAAAGAACGAATTGTGGCAGCATATAAAAGCGCATTATAAATTTCCAAAAGACCGCTTAGAAGACACTAAAGCTGCCACATTGAAGACTATCGGGAAGGCTCTCCGTACATTTAGCACTAAACTGAACACACAATACCTTCAGAAAGATGAGTCGCCGCTCAACGACTATGGCTTTATAACGCCAAATGAATGGAACGAATTCAAAATGCAGCATTGCTCGGAAGAAGCCAAACAAGAGAGCATCATGTTCAAAGAACTTAATAAGAAGAATAAGTTCCCACATAAACTTGGGCCAGGTGGATATAAGGCCAAGGAGGATGAGTGGAGTAGAAAGGAGGAGGAGGACCGTGCGGCTGGGTTACCTGAATAGTGTTCAGGTGCTAATCAACGCACTAAGAGATGGCTCCTAGGTCAAGCTAAAAAACACCCGAGGGCCAATATATGCTCTCCGACTCACGAACTAGTGAAGTATTCCAAAAAGCACAGGAAATCGCTGAGTTGGAGAAGACTGGAAAGTTCAAGCCCGAGGGATGTAATGACCAGCTTACATCTGCTCTCGGAAATGAGGAACATCGAGGGCGCACCCAAGGTGTCTCTTCTATAGCACCCTGGAAAAATACTTTAAGAAACAGGAGGGTGCCACATACAAGAAGCATCAAGCATGCACAGACGACGCCACAGAGTGCCGTGCAGACTGGGAGCGACACTTTTTTGAATTTATTAATGAGAATCCAAACATAATGCAGGCTGTAGCGGGACAAGTAATTGTGCTAGAGGTACGACTCGACGTACCAAGCAGTGTTGGCTCAGTACAAGACAAATTTCCTATAAATTATATTAAAGAGGACACACCATGCAGCCTGCATGTATCGATAGGGTGCAAAGGACATTCCCAAGAGGTTGCACGAGGCATTGCTATGCCTGGGGATTTATTTCACAATCGGCCTATTCCTTCTGAGTATACCAAGGTTCAGGTCAATGAGATCACCAACGACAGATTTATTAATGACCCCTTGGATCTTCCAATGCCTGATGAGGGGATTGAGACAATCGGAGATGCGCTGAATAACTTTGTCCTATGGGCGAGCCGAGATATCAAATTACTGCAGACAAGTTCTCAGAGTAAATCGCCTATTGTCTCATCACAATCCCCCACATATCTTTCCTCTCAGGATGTGCAAAATATAGGATCTTTATCACCTGTTGATGAGCGTGAGATAGAGGAAGAGGCTGAGAAAGAGCCAGTGCCCGATAAAGCGTCAGAAGTGACAGAATCAAAAGTGAATGAGCCTAATCAAGTGACAGAGCCAGTGCCAGTGCTTGAGCCCACTGATGAGCCCAACACAAAAGTGCCAGAGCCTGATCAAATGCTAGTGCCAGCTCTGGCCGAGCCTCAAGTGCTAGTGGCCGAGCCTGAAAAACAAGATGCACGCCCAAAGCCAGCAATCCACAAGACAATTGTTCAAGTTGGGCAGTGTTCTGCGCCTAAATCTAAAATGCTTAAATTTTTTAGTACTGTGGGGCAAACACGTTCTACGCCCGTAGAGGCTCCCATAAAGGCTCTAGTAAAAAAGCAGGCGGCCTTACTTTCTGTTGATAAATGAACCTACAGAGACGAGGATTATATTGAATACGAACCAGGCAAACCATTATTACCCCAACGAGTACTTAAGAGTATGCCTTGGGAGATGGGATCATTTCATGACTGGTACCTCAAAGCGTCTTCGTTAGGTGTTACACACATAGAAGTGAAGGTTCCAAAAGAAATATTCAATTGCCCAGAGTTTACTCTTGCACTATTTTTCGACGACTTCCATCGGATGTTCCGTCTGAAGCGAATCGACATCACAAACATGATACTCTGGTGCCTGTAAGTACTTTATACTTTGTCAATACAAAGCAAAAATTAATCATGTCTTATATTGACTATTGTTTCATAACATATGCAGTTTGAATTCATGTTGTGACACTTCTAATAAATATGGTTACTTGAACCCATCATTGATAAGTCAAAGTACACTGAACCCGGTACTAAACCGGAACAATGACAAGTACTGGACCGCGGGTCGAAAAAATTTCAAAAAAAGATGTTCAATAAAGACCAAGACACACATAAGAAGAATAAAAGGAATTGTGTCGCGTTGTATATTGCGCAATGCATGTATAAATGGAGTGACAGAGAAATGATAAGTGGGGCATATAATTTTAAGTAAGTATACCCACTATATCCACTTAATCATGTTTTATCGATTATGAAACTAACATAATCATATATTACTTCTTTTGATAGTGATCATTGGATTGCACTTCTGACATACCCGAAAGACTCAAGGGTTTATGTGCTCAACTCTCTCGACAAACCCAAAAAAGATTATCAAGATATATTAAATGTTATTCAGAGTGCATACAAATACTACGTGGAAAGTTTAGGTGGCCCACATGATCCACAGAGGCCGAAAGATATGCATATCAGAACCAACTATCCGGTAATATTATATTTTGAAATTTCTTAATTCAATTGATAAAGCCAAACTATATACCATTCTAACTTTGTCTATTTTGAAGTGTCACAAACAACCTCTTGGTTCGGTGCATTGAGGGTACTACACGTGTGATTTCATGAGCAATGGCTTAGGAAAATTTGCGCGAACAGTCTCTAACCTCAGTAAAGAAGTAAGTTGATTTATTGTGTGTTAATCTAATATAACTAGCAACGTATGTACTTATATGTTATGTATGCAGGCGTCAGGTCCATCAACCATTACCGAGAAGAGCCAACTCTCAGAATCAAAAATGTATGGAATCGTATCAAGGATGTGCCGCTTCACGATGCATGAAGTTCTTCATGAGCATGGAGTATTATTTGATCCTGAGGGTGAAGTGGCCAAACATCCAACTTTGTATGATTGGACCGGAAGAACAAAAAGACAAGAACAAGAAATCGCTAAAAATTTTGAAGCTGATGAGAAGCAAAGAAAAGATGCATGAGCATGAGCATGTATTTGTGAAACATAAACCGCATGAGCATGTATTTGTGAAACAATGGTTAATTTTTAAATTTTGATAGATGTAAACTTTTTAAACTTGATGTGTGATGAAATGTAAACTTTGTAAATTTGTAAATTGATGAGATCGGTTGTTGTTGCTGTTGATGTGTTGCTGTTGTGGATGTGTATGTATGTGGTTATGTGGATGTTTTGCTGCTGTGTATGTGGATGGCTGTGTGAAGCATATAATTTCTGTGTTTTGGTTTGTGGGACTGTGTGAATTAAGGTTTACAACATTTGTGTAATGGGGTAAACACAGTAGTGGCGGGCGCGATGGCGTCATCTGCCCGCCACTGCTGTTAGGAATAGTAGTGGCGGGAAGATGAGGTCAGTGCGCCCGTTACTGCTGTTGACACAGCGGTGGCGGGCACTCTGCCTGCCACTACTAACTAGGGTTAGCAGTGGCGTTAGAGCAGTGGCGGACTAGATGCCTGCCACTACAGGACGTTTTCGCCCGCCTCTACAGGACGTTTTTGTCCGCCTCTACTATGTCGCTTTGTAGTAGTGAACGGAGCATGTGGCTGCAAGATAGAGAAGAATATTTTCATCTGCGAGAGGCACAGTAAGTGATGCGAGATTGCCTGAGATAGTCCTTGATTTCATCGAAGCTCTTTTGACACTCCGGTGTCTAGGCAAAATCTTCAGACCCCTTCTAAACTTTGAATATTGGGAGGCTCCGCTCTGCAGACCTTGCCAAAAATCTGCTGAGGGTCGCAAGGCGTCCAACGAGCTTTTGGACTTGCTTCAAATTTTTTGGTGGAGCCATCCTTTGCAACGCACTTATCTGCATTGGGCTAGCTTCGATCCCTCTGCTCAAAACTAAATACCCTAACAATTTTCATGCTTTAGCCCCGAAGATACATTTCTCGTGGTTGAGGCGAACTCCACATGCTCTAAGGCTCTCAAAAGTTTCTGCTCAGTATAGACTATGTTGGTGCTTCAAAGCACTCTTTATTACAATGTCATCCATATAGGCCTTAACATTGCTGACCTATCTGGTGACCTAGAGCCTTAGCAATTAATCTTAAGAAAGTTGTCCCTGCATTTCTTAAGACGAACTATATTCTGACATAACAAAAGACTCTTGAAGGAGTTATGAAGCTTGTCTTGGCTTCGTCTTCGCGTTTTAACCATATTTGATGATATCCAAAGTACGTGTCGAGGAAGCTTAAAAGCTCAGAGCCTGCTGTAGAGTCGATGAGTTGATCAATGCAGGACATGGGGTAGGGGTCACGTGGGCATGATTTATTCAAAGATGTGAAGTCAATGCACATGCGCCACTTGCTGGAGGCCTTCTTCTTGACAAAGACAGGGTTAGCTAACCACTTTGTGTGGGCCATATCCCTAATGATCCCAGCCTTCAATAACTTTTCAACCTCTGCTTTGGCAAGATCTACTCTTTCTATTGACAACTTGCGGAGCCCCTAGTGAATAGATCGAACCCTTAGGTTGACGAGCAGGCTATGCTCGATAATGCTTCGGTTAACTCTGAGAATATCTTCGTCTGACCAAGCAAAAACATCCAGATTGTCTTTAACTACTTCTTCCAGCGAAGTGGCAATTTTTGGAGGAAATTCCTTGCCAAACTGGATGGGATAGTCTTTGCCATCCTTGACAATGATCTTCGTTACAATTTCACCTTCGGGGCTTGGCTTGAGGGTGGAGATCTTCGAGGGGTCTCTTGACACCGAAGTATCCTCTGAATGATCCTGCACATATTTACCTGCTCGAAATCAAGAGGTGGGCCATGGCCGTACTCCTCCCTCCGTGCTGCAGCTTGGTCGCCGAGGACCGCAAGTACTCATTGCGTAGGCATTTTCAGGCATAAATAATTGTGATGTGCTACAACTTCAAACTGGTTCAGCATTCCCCTTCCGAAGATAACATTATAAGCATAACGGGCGTCGACGACATCGAAAATCACTTCCTCCGATCTAGCTAGGTGCCCCTCTCCGAAGGCGACCTCGAGGCCTATTTGGATGAGGGCATCAAGAGGAGGGCCTGTGAAGCCTTGAAGCGGACGGGCTGCTGGAAGTAAATGCTTTCACGGGATGCACAATTGATCGAAGGCCTGGATGAAGATAATGTCCGCGGAGCTTCCACCATCAACCAATACTCGCCGGACCTCTATTCCTGCAATGTCAGCTGTAATAACAAGAGGGTCCGCATGGGGGAATTTAATTCTAGCTGCATCGGCAGCGGAGAAGGATATGGGCACATGAGACCACTAGGACATTTTAGCAGCCGACGAGGAGGTCCCAATATGCCTTACTTCGCGTACATATTCCCTCCGCTGTCGCTTCGACATGCCGCTCAAGCTCCCTCCTTTGGAGATGGGCTGGACTACCCGTTTCTCGTGGTCTTGGTTGTCCTCTTGCTTCAGAGGTGGCATAACACTGACCACCGAAGATTGTCTTGGGGCTTCAAAACTGTTCACACGTCCGATAGCCTACACCGGCTCCGGATGTGTCACAGGAGGGGCTCGGTCAGTAGTGCCTCGACCAGAGCTCCTCTCGAGATACTCACTCCCGCAGAGTTAATATGGACACAGCAGAAGAAGGCCTAGCCTCGGCCAGCCGGCTTCCCTAGCGCCCTTGAGCCACTAACCTTGTTGCCCTAAGCCTGCAGATACTTAGAAGGCAATTTTGAAGTAGAAGGGGCAATATTTAGAACCTCAGAGCGAGGATGCTTTCGTCCTCTTCGTCCATCATGTTGATTATTGTCGAAGGAGAACACTTGTGGTGGACTTGAAGTCTTCAGTTCAAGTTTGACTTCTTGGAGGACGGTTGATGAAGACGAAGCAGTCCTTCGAAGCGATCCTTCTTCCGACTTGGCATATTGCTCGAAGTAGTCCATTAGCTACTCTACCGAGGAAATATGCTTCCAGTGAAGCTTGTCGAGGAGGCCCGCGTTCGTGACACCTTCGCATGCTGCATCAACAATGGATGATGCAAACAACCCCTTTATCTGTGACTTCGTATGAGCGAAGCGCTTGAATAATTGTCGTAGAGTTTCTTCGGGTTGCTGCTTCACCTGAAAAAGACTCCCTGTAGACATCGGGGGCACGAAGGTCCCTTGAAAACTGCTCACGAATTTTTTCCTCAACTGCTCCACAGACTTAATTGATCCTGGTTTTAAGGATCAGAACCAATGAAGAGCTACCCATTCGAGCACAAGGGGGAAACACTTGGCCATCGTGTCTTGAACCCCTCCGCTGGCTTCAATTACAAGAGCATAAAAGCGGGAGAATTCTCCGGGGTCTTTCTCTTAGGAGTACTTGCACAACTTTGAAGTCCTGAACTTGGGGTCGAAGTGCACCTTTTGCAAGTCCAGGTGTAGTGGATACTCATCATCGAAGAAAGCATTCTCGGTGCTTCTCTGGACCTCAGAATCTTCGGGATAGTAAAACAGGGTCATCGTCTTGAGGCACCTCCAGGATGACAGGGCTGAGAAATCATGTTGAAGAATATGATTTTTATACTCTAGATGTGATGAGCGATTGTCAACGGAAGTCAAAGGAAGGGAGATATGAAGACCTGCCGAGTCTGAGGCGCATGTGACTCAGGTACACGGGCAGCGAGCGATGGCCAGACATAAGAGCCGCGAAGTCGGGTTGGCCCAATCGGGTACATGGCTAGGAGCGGCAGATGATCCACTAGTCTGTTGACTAGGTTTGACTCAGGTACACGGGCGGCAAGCGATTGCCGGGCTGAGGAAGCTGCGGGGTCGGGTCGGCCCAATCCGGGTACCCGGTGCGAAGACGGTGGACGCTTTGTCAGTTTCGGCGCAAAACTGACAACCTATGATTCATTCGTTTTTAGGATATTAATATTTAGTTTTAAGTTTAGAATATTTTTATTTGAGTTTGGTAATTTTTTTAAGAATATTTTAGTAATTTTCAGATTTTATTTTTGGGTCAGTTTAATTTACCTTAGGGGTAAATTAGTCTTCGCATGTATTAGGAGTCGCCTATAAATAGGCCCCTCTCCCCTTGGCGATAGATGACTGTTTTCTAATAGATCAATCTACTATAGTCCAATCGCTCTCAATTTTTATTTTCATCTTCCACCGAAAATTTTCCGTTTTCATCTCACAAATTTTTCGCCGCCGAGTTACCTGCGTTCATCGGAAGCGTGGAATTTTGGCGCGCGTGCTGCAGCCGGTTGGCGCAATCTCATGCGGGAGATTCCAGGCGCGGCAGGGAAGCTGTGTTGAAGCAGCCGGCGTCAAATTCAGCGCACGGAGTCCAAGGTAATCAGCTTTTTGCGTGACGGGCAGATAAGAAGCTGAATCGGCGAACAACATCTACAACGCTTTTGTGCTGGGGCCCACGGTTTGCAGCTACGGCAGTAGCCTGCAGATTTTTTTTGGCGTGGCGGCAGGGCACAAAAAGCTACTCCGTGGCAGTGCTTTGGCAAGCAACAGCGCAAGTCCAAAGCCAGCAACCATTCGGCGATCAGCAGTAGGCGCACAGGAGCGGGCCCCATGGTTCCGGTGAGTTTTTCTTTCAATGCAGGTAAATTTCGATCTGTTAGTTTTAATCTACTATTTTTAGGCAGATAAGTTTTATAGATAATCATCTATTAATAAATTAGCTAAAAATCTATTTCGAAATTTCATTATTATTTTAATCTGTCAAATTTTATTAGTTATCTACTATTATTTTTATCTGTTTAATCTGCTCACATAAAAAGAAAAGAAAAATTTATTAGTCGCAGTTATTTTTTAGTCTAGTTTTTACTTGCAATATTTTCGTTTTAATTCTGAATTAATTTTAATGATCCATGTTTTATTCATTTAATTAGTATTTTATTTCTAGACTGAAATATTAATATCTCGTGATTTATCTAGGTGTTTTTATTTACTGCAGTAGTTTTATTTAGTTTATCTTTAATATCATTTAGATTAAGCTACCAATCATTTTTAGGTTAGACAATTTTAATTCCAGTAATTTGCCTTGCTAATATTATTTGTCTGGTTAAGTTTGTTTGAGTGTGGAGATTAGATCATAGTTTAGCAAGAAATTTTTAGGCGCCCATTCACTCCCCCTCTGGTCGCTACTTTCGGTCCTACAAGTGGTATCAGAGCCAGGTTAGGGTTTTCTAATATCATAACCGATTCTAAACCTAGGTAGTGACCATGACGTCTTCTAGTAAAATCTCGTCCCTAGAAGCTTTTGGCTACACTTATTGGAAGACTCGCATGCGAGCATACCTTATGAGCTAGAGCTCGGACATATGGGAGATTTGTGTACATCCTAATTTCACCATAACGACTATTGCTGCTGATACTGCTGCAGATGTAATTACCCAACATCAAAATAATAGTAAGGCAGTGAATATTTTATTTTCTGGTCTAGGTCCTAGTGAGTTTGAGCGTGTTAGCCATCTCACCACTGCTCGAGAGATCTGGGCTACCCTCCAGGCACACCATGAGGGGACAGCTCAGGTCAAGGCTAGGCTATATCAGACCTACCAGCGTGAGTATGAAAATTTCTCACAGAAGCCGGGTGAGACGGTTGAGGCTTTGTTTGGTCATTTTTAATCGATCATTAACAAGCTTCGCGTTAACAAGGCCGAGCGTGATCAGCTGGTCTCGGATCATGAACAGGCGCTTAAGGTACTCCATACCTTGGACCCTAAGATCTAGGAGATCAAGGTTTCCTCTATTGTTGAGAGCGCATCTTATGATACCTTGACCGTCGCAGAGCTTTTTAGTAAGCTCAAGACCTCACATGTCGATATTCAATTGAGATCAAATCTCACTGATTATGGCTCAAAGACTCTGGCGCTTACGACACCATCGGCCGATCCTAATTCCATGAGTTGTACTGCCTTTTCCTTGATGTCTATCTCCGAGGAACAACTTGATACTCTAGGATATGATGATTTGTGCCTGTTTAATAACCGGGTGTGATGTGTCTATGATAAGCGAATGTTTAAGAGACATGGCACAAAATCCGGATGCTTTGAGTGTGGTGACCCAGGTCATTTCATCGCTGACTGCCCCAAGTAGAAGAATTACAAGAAGGGAACCGGCGACAACTCCTACAACTCCGGCAAGTATGAAAACTTCACTTCCACAAATGGCAAGTCCAAGACAAGATTCTTTCGAAAGGCTCTGAAGGATTACAGGTGTGAGAACAAGAAGCGAGACAAGGTCTTCTTCGCCGAAATGGAGAAAAGATACTCCAAGAGATCCTTGTCTTCCTCCTCGTCTTCAAGTTCAAGTGACGAAGAGATCATGATCAGGAAGAGGATGGACAGGGACAATTCGGCGGGCCTCTGATTCATGGGCTTCGGGGACAAGCCGTAGAGTCGCTCACGTCACAGCCGAAGACCCCACAAGAGCTTCTGCTCACTAGCTCTTGGGGAGAAGAAAGAAAACGACTCCTCCGACGACTCTGACGATGACGATGATGAGAAGGCATCTTCCTATGAACAAGAAGTTGTTAATTTATTAGACCAGAACCGTCAGGAGCTGAAATATCGGGAGAAACTACTTAGAGGGGCTAAGAAGAGGATAGATGAGCTTGAGAGTGAGCTTGCCATGGCGAATAGCAAGATTGAGAGTCTGTCTTCTTCCCTTTCTTGGGTGATAGTGGTGAGTGCCCTAACTGTGAGGTGTTGCTGTGTGACCTGATGACTCTTAAGTCCAGGTACACAGAGAGAGTAGATGAGAGAGACGCCTTGGACACTGAGCTTGAGAGTGCTCAACAGGAGCTAAAAAATACTCATGCCACTGTCGTTGCACCTTGTGTAGACTGCCCATCTCATTTAGCTAGTATAGCTGAGCTGAGAGCCAAGAGTGATGAGCAGTTGAGCGAGTTAGCTGGAGTGAGAGCTGAGTTGGAGCAGACTAAGCTAGAGCTTGAGACCCTGTCAGTTCCACCCACTGTTTGTGAGAACTGCTTGTCCATTAGAATGGAGTTGATCAAGCTAAAAGCTGAGAAGTCTGTCGAAGTTGATAAAGAGTGTGAGATCTGCTTGTCTCAGGTGGAGGTGTTAGCTTCCTTGAGAGAGGAGCTAGCTGATGTTTAGAACAAGAATTTTTACCTCCGTCAGATCCTGAGTTGGATTAGTGCCAGAGAGCCACAACTCGGCATGATGATCCAGCAGTTTAAGAGACAGGATGGGTTTGGGGTAGGTTACACCTATATCAAGGCTGATTTTGAGAGCGCCATTAGCCGAGCAGTGGAGTGGAGTAAGATGACTCCTGAACAGAGATATCCCAAGACTCACTCTACTGAGTCCTTTAAGGATAGTCAGCCCAAGGATGGAGTGTTCCAAGAACAACCTAAAGCTCCACCTAAGAAGCAAATATGGGTTCCAAAGCCTAAACCTCTCCATACTTCTCTTGATTCTTTACCTGGACCCTCTCACACCAAAGATGCTACACCCAACACCACCAAGCCTAAGAATCCAAAGCCTCAACAACATCTCAAGAAGCCTACCTATCACTGTGAGTTTTGTCAGAGAGACGGGCATCTTGAGGAGTTTTGTTTTAGGAGGAAGCGGGTTGAGCGAGCAGAGAGAGCTCGAGGTGGGCAGGAGCAGTTCTACCAGCAGGGTGGTAGACAGAGAGTTCCTCGACGTAGAGAGAGGCTAGAGGCCAGGCCACGTCGTGTAGGTGGTGGTAGAGGAGACAGTTTTTATGATCATGCTCCGGAGGGTGGTTTCCATTCCGGTAGAGTTCCAGATCGTTATGGATACGGTGTTGGACCTCATGACCATGATTTTAGGCAAAACAGAGGACCGCGCTTTGAGCCGCATTTTGGTCTAGACTCATATGATTCCTTCTGCTTTCCTACATACGAGCAGATGGCTCGACACTGGTTTAACACCTTTGCCAAACCTGGCGTTTGACCGTTTGTTCCCACTCATGATTATTGATCTTGATTTGGGAGTTGTTTATCCTTTTTGGGATACTTTCAGTCAGTTTTTATTTTCTTCTTTATTTTTTATTGAGTCTTTTTGTGTGCGTTCATATCATGCATAATCATCAATCACATTTTGAGCTTGCTTCTGTTATATGATTAATCTGCTTTACCTTATCTAGCTAGTATATGTTTTTGATTACTTGTCGATGATTATGTTTTGTTTCAGTTCACATGATATATCTGATATTTGTTATATGCATGGCTTTTATGCTTTAAAATGGAAAAATGATCACCATTGCTTCTGGTAACTAGCATGTGTAGGCTGAATGCGTTTGCTATCTTTTACATGCCTTGTAGCTAGATCCTTACTTAGATGCAGATATGCAACTTGGACATTTATATGCTTTAAATATGAAAAATGTGCTATAAACATGATAAAAATTCAGGAAAATGAAAAATTCATGCATTTTTATGATTATCAGAAAAGATCCAGGTGGGTTTGCTTTGTCGCATTGCATTGTTCTGGACTGCTTACCATATCACTTTGGTATGAACTAGGATGGTGTAATGTATGCCAAGACCAATGTCTTAAGCTTCTAATGGTCCAGTTCTGGCCTAGGCTTGACTTGGTCGGTTAGCATAAGGTTTGACATGTAAATAACCCCTGGCAGAAATGAAAAATAAAAAGAAAGAAAAAGTCTGAAAAATTTAAAAATATGACAAGTTTGCTGAAGCACTTTGATTTGGACAATGCTTATCTTGGTAGATATCAGTTAGCTTTTGCATATCATGTTTTACCTTGCTTGTCAACTAGAAAATGTGGTGATGCTTTTGTTTCCAAAAACCAAAAATGTGTGCTAGTGACTCTCTTTAGATATCATCTATTACACTGATCATGTCATGTATCTTAGACAATATATCTTTTGCTATACCTATTAATTGTTGTAATTGCAGTTAATCATATCTAAGAAGCATGCTTTTCACACTCCACCTGCACCCCATCTGCATTCATGGCATATTTTGAGGAGGAGCTGCATTTCAGTGGGAGTTTGTGTCTATGTCTCTTTAGAGTGCATTTAGTCTCACTTGATGAGTCCAATTGTCAACAAGGGGGAGAAATTTTGGAGTTTAGGGAACATTTTTAGCTTTCTCTGAGATTTATTTCAGGGGGAGTTCCTTGTTGGTAATTCTGAGATTTGCACTTGTTTTTGAGTCTTTATTTTTGGTTAACCATAATGACTGTTTTCGTGCTTTTGTTTGGCTTTTTTTATTTCTTCTATTTTTTTTGTCTTTGTTTTCTTGTTTCCACATGTTTTGCAGGTTCTAAAGATGAGCTGAAAAGGGTGTTTACAATGCACTCATCAAGGGGCAGATTGAGAAACCATGTAGAAGAATATGGTTTTGATACTCTAGATGTGATGAGTGATTGTCAACGGAAGTCAAAGGAAGGGAGATATGAAGAACTGCCGAGTCTGAGGCGCATGTGACTCAGGTACACGGGCAGCAAGTGACGACCGGGCAGAGGAGCCGTGGAGTTAGGCTGGCCCAATCCGGGTACATGGCTAGGAGCGGTTGATGATCCACTGGTCTGTTGACTGGGTTTGACGAAGGTAAACGGGCGACGAGCGATTGCCGGGCTAAGGAAGCTACGGGGTCAGGTCGGCCCAATCCGGGTACCCGGTGCGAAGACGGTGGACGCTTTGTCAGTTTCGGCGCAAAACTGACAACCTATGATTAATTCGTTTTTAGGATATTAATATTTAGTTTTTAAGTTTAGAATATTTTTATTTGAGTCAGGTAATTTTTCTAAGAATATTTTAGTAATTTTTGGATTTTATTTTAGGGTCAGTTTAATTTACCTTGGGGGTAAATTAGTCTTTTCATGTATTAGGAGTCACCTATAAATAGGCCCCTATCCCCTTGGGGATAGATGACTGTTTTCTAATAGATCAATCTTCTACAGTCCAATCGCTCTCGGTTTTTGTTTTCATCTTCCACCGAAAATTTTCCGTTCTCATCTCACAAATTTTTCGCCGCCGAGTTACCTGCGTTCATCGGAAGCGTGGAATTTTGGCGCGCGTGCTGCAGCCGGTTGGCGCAATCTCGTGCGGGAGATTCCAGGCGCGGCAGGGAAGCTGCGTTGAAGCAGCCGACGTCAAATTCAGCACACGGAGTCCAAGGCAATCAACTTTTTGCGTGACGGGCAGATAACAAGCTGAATCGGCGAACAACATCTACAGCGCTTTTGTGCGGGGCCCACGGTTTGCAGCTACGGCAGTAGCCTGCAGATTTTTTTTGGCGTGGCGGCGGGGCACAAAAAGCTGCTTCGTGGCGTGCTTTGGCAAGCAACGGCGCAAGTCCAAAGCCAGCAGCCTTTCGGCGATCAGCAGTAGGCGCACGGGAGTGGGCCCCACGGTTCCGATGAGTTTTTCTTTCAATGCAGGTAAATTTCGATCTGTTAGTTTTAATCTACTATTTTTAGGCAGATAAGTTTTATAGATAATCATCTATTAATAAATTAGCTAAAAATCTATTTCGAAATTTCATTATTATTTTGATCTGTCAAATTTATTAGTTATCTCGTATTATTTTTATCTGTTTAATCTTCTCACATAAAAAGAAAAGAAAAATTTATTAGTCACAGTTATTTTTTAGTCTAGTTTTTACCTGCAATATTTTCGTTTTAATTCTGAATTAATTTAAATGATCCATGTTTTATTCATTTAATTAGTATTTTATTTCTAGACTAAAATATTAATATCTCGTGATTTATCTAGGTGTTTTTATTTACTACAGTAGTTTTATTTAGTTTATCTTTAATATCATTTAGATTAAGCTACCAATCATTTTTAGGTTAGATAATTTTAATTCCAGTAATTTGTCTTGCTAATATTATTTATCTGGTTAAGTTTGTTTGGGTGTGGATATTAGATCATAGTTTAGCAAGAAATTTTTAGGCGCCCATTCACCCCCCTCTGGTCGCTACTTTCGGTCCTACAAGGGCTAGCTTGAGGGCGAAGCCTATCGGTGGCTTCCTTCCTCCATCATTCTAGCTCGGCCTAAAGCCGAGCCATATGGGCCGCCACATCATATGGATGGCCTTCATTTCCTCGGAGGGGCCCTCCGGGTCTTGAGAACTGACGAAGTCAGTTTGGAGCACAGACGAAGCCGTAGGAGGGCTCTGTATGCTCGAGGGTGAGTGTTTACTTCGGGAGTTTGAGGTGGGGGACCATGGAAGGTCCTCCGACCTCGGTGGTATTCGAAGATCTCAATCTAGAGGTCCGAGAGGACTTTTGAAGAGGACTAGTGCCTAGGCTCTGTTTGACGAAGGCCCATCGAACAGTGGGCTTTGGAAGCCTTTTAGCGGCCTGCTAGCTTCGGCCTAAAGGCCATTCGTAGGCTTGCCTCGCCGAAGCTTTGTTCAGAGGAGCAGGCTTCGACAGGCCCACCGAAGGCCCAATTCAGGCTAGATTGGGAGATAGAGTTTGAGTCTAATTCTGGGTGTTTTTATCCCTAAACTTGATTAGGCTGAATCCTACCAGATTAACTTTAGAGATAAGAAGACTAGCCCCTATAAATATATGGGTGAGGCCGGTTGTAGCGCCCCGATTTATCAAAATCGAGACATTATTGAATTTCCATAGAAAAACAATAATACAAGAGGTTCATCATGCGACAACGTACATACGATAAAATCCATGGTACGCAGACCATATTTATTACAACATTGTTTTAATAAAAACGATAATAAGATAAATAAATAGCGGCATGACGAACGTCTTCTTCAGGATCTTTCTGCCCGACTGGGTCGCTACTCCAGACCGTCTTCAAGGTAAGCATCCTCTGTGGGGTCCAACGGGTATGAGTACAAAAAGTACTCAACAAGCCACCGCAAATGCAAATAATAATGCAGGATAATAAACAAGGAAGGATAAAGGCTAACAATGCGAAATAAAGCAGTTGCAGTTATGGCATTTAGTGTAATCATATTTTAATCATGCGGAAAGTAAACATGAGCATCATCAACATCAACTAACTCGAGGAGTACGTTTTACCTCCTCGCACAACGGTCCTTACATGTCAATCCATCATGCACATTCATATTCAAAGTAAACTAACTGGGGGATGTCACGCAACCCGCCCTTGACCGTGGGCTCGGCTTTTCGAAAAGATTTAAGACTCTGATCAGAGATGTACTACTGTACCCACAAGGCACGCACTCATCCCAGACGAGATGACCCATTTCACGGGAACTCGTGCCAAAACCTCAATATGAGATGTTCCAAGCGATAACCACCCGCTCTAGGTTTCGCCGGCGCGCCGGGCCGCATCCCGGCTAACGTCGCACCCCCTTTTGCGCCACATTGGTACAAGTCACCCGCAGGTGCAACTTGACCCATCTCCAAATGGTGGCCTCGGTTTGGAACAACCCATACCTTAGTTAGGACTTACCCACTAGACTTGTGGTTAGTACGTAAGTGTATTGCAACGGATCCCTCAGACCGGTCCTTATAGTGCCCCGGGTGCTACCGACCAATGCCCTAGCTTGCACCCGGAACCCACCATGCATACACTCACAACCATGACTCATCACCAACAGAATTTCCAAGGATAAGAAGTAACGGGGATCATATAATGGAACCATTTTGCTACGACTCATTTTATCCTATAGCGGCCGTGTCAATACATTGGACACTAGCTAATATCATTGATCATATGGTGACAAGGAGGTTAGGCGAGATAGCATGGCTTGGGTTGCACATCAAGGTCGGGGGATCCTAAATAAATATAATGTAAGGGTTCATTTGACTAATGCATATACATAACCTATGTGTTTTAGCGATAGTCAATTCAGACATGGGTTCAATATGTTCAAAAGAATTGTTTGGTGACTTGCCTTGTTCAGCAAAGGGAGAGGGAGGGACTTCGGGGAAGTACTCCGGCTCCTCGGCGACGTCGTAGTCTTTTTAATATAAAGTAAAATAAAAATGAACACAACATCCAATCAAACAGTATAACATTACATTATAAACACATAAGTTAAAGTTGGTTTGATTATAAATAAAATAAATTCAATGGTTAAAGTTCTGAAATTTATTTCTCCATTAATTTAAAATGAATCTAAATGAATTATTGTTTTTCATAAAAGGGTTTTTAAGTGTGTATAATACTACATTAAGTTTTCTAATCAATTAAATATGAATGATTCAGAGAAAACTCAGTGGTTCTAGTGTTTAAACAGAAAGGAACAATTATATAAATTTTCTGGAGTTTAAATATTTAAATTTGCACTTTAATCCTAAGGGCATTTGAATACTTATTTAAATAAACATGAAAATGTCAAAGTAAACCTACTGTTTTTATTGCATAAACATGTAGAGAATAATTTTATGAATTTTCTGAAATTGGAATGGTAATTTTTAGAGTTCAAATGCATTAGATATGAATTTTACAAGTTTAAAAGCATTTCTGGAATTTATTTTTCAAATTTTAAACCCCTCGGGTCCACGGTGAGCCAGGCCCACGGTGAACCCGCGCACTGTGCGCGTGCGCCGAGTCGATCTGGACCGTCGGATCCAGATCCGACGCGCGAGGGCGAGGCGGGGCGCGTAAGTGGCTACGGACGGCCAGGATTAAAACGTTCGAAGGGGTACCACGTGGACGCACGAGATTAAACGCGGGGTTTTAAAACAAACGGACGCACGGGATCGCACCGTACCGCTTCACTCAGATCCGACGGCCAGGATTAAACCGAACAGATGATTTAATCCAAGCGTTGGATCTGGATCGCACGGCCAGGATTGAATCCGGCACAGTGCGTGTCGGGGGGGGTAAAGTACCCCTTCTTCCCCGACTCCGGTGGTACGACGGCGAGCGATTCCGGCGAGGTCGAGGGCTATCTAGTCTAGCTAGGGCTAAAAACGGAAAGGGGGTACAGAGGGGAACAAAAGGGTACCGTTGCGGTGGTCCGGGGTCGACGGGGTGAGGCCGGCGACGAGCGGTGGCGGCGAAGGTTCTCGGTTCCGAGGCGGGGACGGCGATCCGGCGAGGTTCGTCGTCGACGAGGTGGTGGCCGAGGTCGGCGAGGTCCTGGCGGTCACGATGGTGGCGGGGGCACGGGCAGGAGGCGGTCCGGTGCGACGGCGAGCGGTGGCCGGAGACGAACCAGAGGGAATGCGCTAAAGCTGGGAGTGAGGGCGTTCTGTGCGTTCTTGCGACGTGTAGGCGTGGGGGTGAAATGCGGGTGGCCTGGGGGTTTAAATAGGATCACCAGCGGGGGCAGAGGGGGCGTAATCGACGGTGGCCGGGGATAAATGCGCCTTGACGCCGGCGAGCTCGGGTTGACGCGGTTCAACGCACCTGGACGTGAATCGGGCGGGATTAATAGGGGGAAACGGCCGGCGCGGTGAGGGGACTTCAATGCACGCGTCGGATTAAAGGGAGGGGGCCGGCGAGGGCGGATCCTAGGCGGAGTTAGGGCTTCGGCCGGCGAGGGGGGGGGATCCGGGGCGGATCTCGCGGGGACGAAGGTCCTGACAAGCGGGGGCCACTCGTCAGCGGGCGCGAGCGGGCGAGGGTGGCGGCTGACGAGGTGGGGCCGAGGTGTCGGGTTCGCGCGCGAGGGGAAGGACTCGGCGCCGACAGGTGGGTCCGAGTTGTCAGCCAGAGGCGAGCGCGGTAACGGGCTGGGCCGGCCGGGAGAGAGAGAAGGGAGGGAGAGGAGCCCATTACTGTTCTAATACTTTTCTGAATAAAAATAATTCCAGAAAATAGATTAAAATATTAGGGCTACTTCCAAGGCTGGTAAAAATTTATAAAAATTCTCAAAATTATATTTTGGTCTTAGGATCATATACAAAAAGTTTCACCTCCTGATTTGGTCATCTACTCTATGTTGTAGTTCAAAAGGGTATAAAAGGGAATTAAAAGTATTTTCTGAAATAATAATTCCCATAAATTGAATTTAATAATATTTTTATTGTTTTGAAAAATTGGGGTGTTACAAACCTATCCCCCTTACAAGAATCTCGTCCTCGAGATTGGAACGCTACTCGAATAGCTCGGGGTATTGGGCTTTCAGCTCGTCTTCTTTTTCCCAGGTGGCTTCTTCGGCAGGATGGTTGTTCCATTGGACTTTGCAGAAGCGGACGACGCGACTTCTGGTTACTCTCTCCTTGGTTTCCAAGATCTTGACGGGTCTCTCTATGTAGGTCAAGTCTTCTTGGACATTAAGCTGCTGAAGGTCGGCTTGCTCGGTGGGTACACGGAGGCACTTCTTCAGCTGTGAGACATGGAACACATCATGAACGCCTGCCAAGGATGGAGGCAGTTCAAGTTGATATGCCACTTCTCCTTGTCGACGGAGGATCTGGAAAGGTCCGACGTAGCGGGGTGCTAGTTTGCCTTTCATGTTGAACCTTTGAGTGCCACGGAGGGGAGTGACTCGGAGGTAGACATAATCGCCCTCCTCAAAGGCTAGGTCTCTTCGGCGGTTGTCGGCATAGCTCTTTTGCCTGGATTGGGCGGCCTTCAATCGGTCTCTTATGATCTTAACTTTCTCTTCAGCTTCTCTCAATAAGTCGGTCCCAAACAGTTGTGATTCTCCGGTTTGATCCCAGAGTAACGGTGTTCTGCACTTACGCCCATAGAGTGCTTCGAACGGGGACATCTGCAGGCTGGCTTGATAGCTGTTGTTGTAGGAGAACTCTGCATAAGGTAAGTTCTTGTCCCACATTCCGCCAAAGTCTAGAGCACAAGCTCTAAGCATATCCTCCAATATCTGGTTGACCCTTTCGGTTTGACCGTCGGTCTGCGGATGATAGGCGGTGCTAAAGTTCAGCCGGGTGCCGAGTTCCTCTTGAAGGTTCTTCCAAAACTTGGAGGTAAACTGACTCCCGCGGTCAGATACAATCTTCTTGGGGACTCCGTGGAGGCACACGATCCGGGTCATATACAACTCAGCCAACTTGGCGACGGTGTAAGTTGTCTTGACCGGGACGAAGTGAGCTACCTTGGTGAGTCGATCAACGATCACCCAGATAGAATCATGACCAGCTTGGGTCCTGGGTAGTCCTGTGATGAAGTCCATTCCTATCTCTTCCCACTTCCATTCAGGGACTTTGAGGGGTTGAAGAAGTCCGGCAGGTCTCTGATGCTCTGCCTTGACTCGCCGGCATGTGTCGCACTTGGCCACATACTCAGCTATTTCTCTCTTCATGCTGACCCACCAATATTTCTCCTTTAGGTCTTGATACATCTTTGTACTCCCGGGATGGATGGAGTATAGAGTATCGTGGGCTTCTTGA
This sequence comes from Zizania palustris, assembly GCA_019279435.1. Classification (NCBI taxonomy): domain Eukaryota; kingdom Viridiplantae; phylum Streptophyta; class Magnoliopsida; order Poales; family Poaceae; genus Zizania; species Zizania palustris. The sequence continues at coordinate 26,941,793 of JAAALK010000284.1, forward strand.
AGGATGAGAGTCTTCAACTCAGGTAGGTCGGGTACGCATACTCGGTTTCCGAACCAAATGGTACCATGTTCATCCTCGGAGAATCCGGGGGCTTTACCCTTCCTCATGTTTTGCTGGATCTCCAGGATGTCTGGGTCTTCCTTCTGCTTCTCTCGGATCTGGTCTATTAAGACAGGCCGAGACTCCAAGGCAGCGAGGTACTCTCGAGTGGTGATCCCTAGGTTTAGCCTTTCCATCTCTTTATAAAGTAGAGGAGCCTGGTCTTGAATCATGATGGCATTGCAGTACCCTTTTCGGCTAAGGGCGTCTGCCACCACGTTCGCTTTGCCCGGATGATAATGGATGCCCAAGTCGTAATCCTTGATCAGTTCCAACCATCTCCTTTGCCTGAGGTTCAGATCTGGTTGGGTGAATATATACTTGAGGCTCTTGTGGTCGGTGAAGACCTCACACCGATTTCCCACAAGGTAATGTCTCCATATCTTCAAGGCATGAACCACGGCTGCTAGTTCCAGGTCGTGGGTTGGGTAGTTCAGCTCATGCGGTCTCAGCTGCCGGGAGGCGTAGGATATCACTTTCCCTTCTTGCATTAAGACGCATCCCAATCCTTGACGAGAGGCATCACAGTAGACGTGGAAGTCTTTCCGGATGTCTGGCAGAGTCAGAATGGGAGCTGACACAAGCTTCTTCTTGAGGGTCTGGAAGCTCTCTTCGCAGTCGGGGTTCCAGTCAAACTTCACCTCTTTCTGCAGAAGTCTGGTCATAGGCTTGGCGATCTTGGAAAAATTCTCGATGAACCGGCGGTAGTATCCGGCCAATCCGAGGAAACTCCGGATCTCGGTCACGGTCGTGGGCTGCAGCCAGTTGGTTACCGCTTCAACGGTGGTTGGGTCCACTGCTATTCCTCCGGCAGATATAACATGACCGAGGAACTTCACCTCAGACGACCAAAATTCGCACTTGCTGTATTTGGCGTACAGTTGCTGCTCCCTTAGCTTTCCGAGGGTCAGACGGAGGTGAGTCTCGTGTTCTTCTCTGGTCTTGGAGTAAACGAGGATATCGTCGATGAATACCACGATGAACTTATCCAAGAACTCCATGAATACGTTGTTCATCATGTTCATGAAAAAGGCCGGGGCATTCGTGAGTCCGAACGACATCACAGTGTACTCGTAGAGTCCATAGCGGGAGGTGAAAGCAGTCTTGGGTATATCTTCCTCCCTGATCCTTAACTGGTGGTAACCTGACCTGAGGTCAATCTTGGAAAACACCGAGGATCCTTTCAGCTGATCGAACAGGTCGTCGATCCGAGGCAATGGGTATTTGTTCTTGATGGTTACGTCGTTCAAGGCTCTATAGTCCACGCACATCCTCTTGGTCTTGTCCTTCTTCATGGCAAATATGACCGGTGCACCCCAAGGTGAGGTACTCGGTCGGATGTAACCTTTCTGCTCTAGGTCTTCGATGTTGCTCTTGACTTCGGCTAGTTCATTGGCGGCCATTCGGTATGGGCGCTTGGAGATTGGAGTGGTCCCCGGGACAAGCTCGATTCTGAATTCGATGTCCCGCTTGGGAGGCATTCCGGGCAGATCTTCGGGGAAAACATCTGCAAACTCCTTGACTATTGGCACCTCTTCAAGAGCTATCGAGCGAAGGGATGCTCCGAGTGGTTTGCGACTGACCATCCGGAAAGTGACGGTTACGCCTTCAGGACTGGTCACCGTGACGGACTTGTTGGCACAGTCGATCACTCCCTTGTGCTTCATCAACCAGTCCATACCTAGTATAAGGTCGAGTCCGGTGCATTGGATGAGGACAGGCTCGGCCCGAAACAGCACTCCTTGGATGTCAAGTTGAACCTTAGGGCTGTAGAAGCGAGCTGAGGTCCTATTGCCGGGGGTGGCAATCACCATGGGAATGGGTAGAGGGAGCACGTCCAGATTGTTTGTTTTTGCAAAATCTTCCGAGACGAAAGAGTGGGTTGCTCCAGAGTCAAATAATATGACGGCCGGTACGGAATTCATAGTAAACGTACCGAGTACGACTTCAGGAGCCTCCTGAGCCTCCTCCGCGCTGATGTGGTTGACGCGGGCGCGAACGGCCTGGTGGGGTGCTGCGCCTTGGTTCTGCTTGGGGTGAGGACACTGGTGCGAATAGTGCCCTTCCTTGCGGCAGTTGAAGCAGACGACCGGCCTTCCTTGGCGATCCCTCAAGATCGGGGCCTTGGCGGCTGGTGCCGGCTGAGCGGCCGGAGTTGGTGGAGCGGGGCGAGGATGCCCGGCGTTGGATCCACCGGCTGCGTGAGGTGGCCTGTAGGCGGGCCGAGGATGGTAGGCGGGCGCTGGTGGCGGAGGGACGAAGCGGGGCCTCTGAGTGTTCGCCTGCTGATGCTTGAAGGCGATCATCTTCCTCTTCTTGAGGTCCAGCTTGTTCTGCTCAGTCTCTTGGATGAGCGCTTTATTGACCAGCCGCTGGAAGTCGGCGAAGTCGGCGGCGACGAGCTGGATGGACAGCTCATCCTTAAGTCCCCTGAGGAACTTGGCTTGGCGGAGGGCGTCGGTGCGCACTTCCTCCGGTGCGTAGCGTGCGAGGCGGTTAAACTCATGGAGGTACTCCATGACAGTTCGGTTGCCTTGCTGCAGGTCGCGGAACTCCTGCTGCTTCACCGCGATGACACCGGCGGGGACGTGGGCGGCACGAAAGGCGATGGTGAACTCCGCCCAAGTCACCATGTGGCCCTCTGGCTGGGACGCACGGTAGTTGTCCCACCATTCAGCGGCGGGACCCTGGAGCTGGTGAGTGGCAAAGGCCACCCGCTCCCGGTCGGTGCAGGGGAGGAGATCGAGCTTCTTCTCGATGGTGCGAAGCCAATCTCCGGCCTCCATCGGGTTGGTTGTGCTCGAGAAGATGGGCGGGCGCACGCGCAAAAACTCGGAGAGTTGCGGAGCGGCCGCGGGTGCTGGTGCGCGAGGGGCGGGTTCCCCGTTCTGCAGACGGTCCAACTGAGCCTGTTGGTGCTGCATTTGGGTGAGGAGGGCGGTGATCAGATGGTTCTGATTCGCCATCATTTCCGCCAAGGTGGGGTGATTGGCGGAAGGCGACCCGGATTGACGCGGGCCTGTTGCACCCCAGTTGGGCACAACACCCTCAGGCGCATCTCGGCTCCCTCCTGCTCCGTTGTTAGAGCCGGTGTTCTGGTGGTCGGCCATCTTCTGAATATATAAAGTGATAAAACAAAAGATGACGAACCAAAAAGATTTAACCAAAAAAAATAACATATAGAATTCAAACACATAAACATATCCAGTGGTATAAATTGTTTATTACAATCAAGTTCTTATTCCATCTACAACCCAACTCGTTGCAGACGGCACCACATACAAATTTAAGATCTTTATTAAAATCCGCGTCTCCTAACGCCTACTCGCCACCGGAGGCGGTCTCCGTGCTCTCGGAACCACGAGTGCGCGGCTCCAGAGAGATGGTGGGCTCGAGAAAATTCTCGATGATGGAGTCGGAGACGAGGCCGGGGCGTGGTGTAGGGGCGCTGGTGGAAGGCCTGGCGGGGGAGGGTCGTGGCGGGATCCTCTTGGGGCGAGGGAGGGGCTCACGGATGGGTTTCTTCTTCCTAGGAAGAAGAGGAACCATCTCCGCTATATCCTTCTGCAGCTGTATGATCTTGCGCTGCAGCTCGCCGTTCTGTTGGATCAGGTTCTTCGTTTCTTCACGAAGAAATGCAACCGCCTCATGATGCTCGTCGGCGTCGAGCACCGCCTCGGTGTGGAGATCATCCATGGCCTGCAGAAGACGCGACTGCCGGGCCATGACCGGATCACGCACGGAGTGAACTCCGAGGTAGATGCTACGGTGGGCTCCGGGAGTACGCTTCGGCACAAGCCGGAAGGATGAGTTCTGAAGACGATCGTCGTAGATCATCCTCAGCTCCATGAGAGCCTGGAGGGCGACTCGTTGGCACGCGACGTCGAAAGTCGGGCCTCCAAGTGCGGTGGTGTAGGGCGGCAGGTGTTCTCCGGAGCCATGGACGGTGAGGGAGACGTCACAAGGCCCGGCGAACTCGTCGGGGTAGACTCCTTGAAATTCGGGTTCGAAGAGGAACCCGAGGAAGGTGAGCATCATGCGGAGCTCCCGGACGAAGCCCTCATAGTGGCGGCAGTAGCTGTGGACTTGGTAGACTGGCATCTACAAAACAGCAAGTTGAATAAAAGTGAGGAGAGGAACAAAGTTTATGAAGTAGATTTTCGAGAAATAATTTCCTATGGCTAATGGCTAGGCGGGTCTGTTTGGCTTCCTACAGTCGAGTCGGCTCTGATACCATCTTGTAGCGCCCCGATTTATCAAAATCGAGACATTATTGAATTTCCATAGAAAAACAATAATACAAGAGGTTCATCATGCGACAACGTACATACGATAAATCCATGGTACGCAGACCATATTTATTACAACATTGTTTTAATAAAAACGATAATAAGATAATTAAACAGCGGCATGACGAACGTCTTCTTCAGGATCTTTCTGCCCGACTGGGTCGCTACTCCAGACCGTCTTCAAGGTAAGCATCCTCTGTGGGGTCCAACGGGTATGAGTACAAAAAGTACTCAACAAGCCACCGCAAATGCAAATAATAATGCAGGATAATAAACAAGGAAGGATAAAGGCTAACAATGCGAAATAAAGCAGTTGCAGTTATGGCATTTAGTGTAATCATATTTTAATCATGCGGAAAGTAAACATGAGCATCATCAACATCAACTAACTCGAGGAGTACGTTTTACCTCCTCGCACAACAGGTCCTTACATGTCAATCCATCATGCACATTCATATTCAAAGTAAACTAACTGGGGGATGTCACGCAACCCGCCCTTGACCGTGGGCTCGGCTTTTCGAAAAGATTTAAGACTCTGATCAGAGATGTACTACTGTACCCACAAGGCACGCACTCATCTCAACGAGATGACCCATTTCACGGGAACTCGTGCCAAAACCTCAATATGAGATGTTCCAAGCGATAACCACCCGCTCTAGGTTTCGCCGGCGCGCCGGGCCGCATCCCGGCTAACGTCGCACCCCCTTTTGCGCCACATTGGTACAAGTCACCCGCAGGTGCAACTTGACCCATCTCCAAATGGTGGCCTCGGTTTGGAACAACCCATACCTTAGTTAGGACTTACCCACTAGACTTGTGGTTAGTACGTAAGTGTATTGCAACGGATCCCTCAGACCGGTCCTTATAGTGCCCCGGGTGCGACTGACCAATGCCCTAGCTTGCACCCGGAACCCACCATGCATACACTCACAACCATGACTCATCACCAACAGAATTTCCAAGGATAAGAAGTAACGGGGATCATATAATAGAACCATTTTACTACGACTCATTTTATCCTATAGCGGCCGTGTCAATACATTGGACACTAGCTAATATCATTGATCATATGGTGACAAGGAGGTTAGGCGAGATAGCATGGCTTGGGTTGCACATCAAGGTCGGGGGATCCTAAATAAATATAATGTAAGGGTTCATTTGACTAATGCATATAATAACCTATGTGTTTTAGCGATAGTCAATTCAGACATGGGTTCAATATGTTCAAAAGAATTGTTTGGTGACTTGCCTTGTTCAGCAAAGGGAGAGGGAGGGACTTCGGGGAAGTACTCCGGCTCCTCGGCGACGTCGTAGTCTTTTTAATATAAAGTAAAATAAAAATGAACACAACATCCAATCAAACAGAATAACATTACATTATAAACACATAAGTTAAAGTTGGTTTGATTATAAATAAAATAAATTCAATGGTTAAAGTTCTGAAATTTATTTCTCCATTAATTTAAAATGAATCTAAATGAATTATTGTTTTTCATAAAAGGGTTTTTAAGTGTGTATAATACTACATTAAGTTTTCTAATCAATTAACATAAATGGTTCAGAGAAAACTCCGTGGTTCTAGTGTTTAAACAGAAAGGAACAATTATATAAATTTTCTGGAGTTTAAATATTTAAATTTGCACTTTAATCCTAAGGGCATTTGAATACTTATTTAAATAAACATGAAAATGTCAAAGTAAACCTACTGTTTTTATTGCATAAACATGTAGAGAATAATTTTATGAATTTTCTGAAATTGGAATGGTAATTTTTAGAGTTCAAATGCATTAGATATGAATTTTACAAGTTTAAAAGCATTTCTGGAATTTATTTTTCAAATTTTAAACCCCTCGGGTCCACGGTGAGCCAGGCCCACGGTGAACCCGCGCACTGTGCGCGTGCGCCGAGTCGATCTGGACCGTCGGATCCAGATCCGACGCGCGAGGGCGAGGCGGGGCGCGTAAGTGGCTACGGACGGCCAGGATTAAAACGTTCGAAGGGGTACCACGTGGACGCACGAGATTAAACGCGGGGTTTTAAAACAAACGGACGCACGGGATCGCACCGTACCGCTTCACTCAGATCCGACGGCCAGGATTAAACCGAACAGATGATTTAATCCAAGCGTTGGATCTGGATCGCACGGCCAGGATTGAATCCGGCACAGTGCGTGTCGGGGGGGTAAAGTACCCCTTCTTCCCCGACTCCGGTGGTACGACGGCGAGCGATTCCGGCGAGGTCGAGGGCTATCTAGTCTAGCTAGGGCTAAAAACGGAAAGGGGGTACAGAGGGGAACAAAAGGGTACCGTTGCGGTGGTCCGGGGTCGACGGGGTGAGGCCGGCGACGAGCGGTGGCGGCGAAGGTTCTCGGTTCCGAGGCGGTGACGGCGATCCGGCGAGGTTCGTCGTCGACGAGGTGGTGGCCGAGGTCGGCGAGGTCCTGGCGGTCACGATGGTGGCGGGGGCACGGGCGGAGGCGGTCCGGTGCGACGGCGAGCGGTGGCCGGAGACGAACCAGAGGGAATGCGCTAAAGCTGGGAGTGAGGGCGTTCTGTGCGTTCTCGCGACGTGTAGGCGTGGGGGTGAAATGCGGGTGGCCTGGGGGTTTAAATAGGATCACCGGCGGGGGCAGAGGGGGCGTAATCGACGGTGGCCGGGGATAAATGCGCCTTGACGCCGGCGAGCTCGGGTTGACGCGGTTCAACGCACCTGGACGTGAATCGGGCGGGATTAATAGGGGGAAACGGCCGGCGCGGTGAGGGGGACTTCAATGCACGCGTCGGATTAAAGGGAGGGGGCCGGCGAGGGCGGATCCTAGGCGGAGTTAGGGCTTCGGCCGGCGAGGGGGGGGGATCCGGGGCGGATCTCGCGGGGACGAAGGTCCTGACAAGCGGGGGCCACTCGTCAGCGGGCAGCGAGCGGGCGAGGGTGGCGGCTGACGGGTGGGGCCGAGGTGTCGGGTTCGCGCGCGAGGGGAAGGACTCGGCGCCGACAGGTGGGTCCGAGTTGTCAGCCAGAGGCGAGCGCGGTAACGGGCTGGGCCGGCCGGGAGAGAGAGAAGGGAGGGAGAGGAGCCCATTACTGTTCTAATACTTTTCTGAATAAAAATAATTCCAGAAAATAGATTAAAATATTAGGGCTACTTCCAAGGCTGGTAAAAATTTATAAAAATTCTCAAAATTATATTTTGGTCTTAGGATCATATACAAAAAGTTTCACCTCCTGATTTGGTCATCTACTCTATGTTGTAGTTCAAAAGGGTATAAAAGGGAATTAAAAGTATTTTCTGAAATAATAATTCCCATAAATTGAATTTAATAATATTTTTATTGTTTTGAAAAATTGGGGTGTTACACCGGTTCATTAACCCCACAACACAATTCAACTTCAAACCCTAGTTTGAACCGTACCTTTCCTTTTATTTACCTTTCTGCACAACCTTCGTTGGTTTTCCTGGAAGCCCTCTGCCGGCCACATCAAAACTGTGGTAAGCCTTGTTACTTCGCTCATGAAGTACCAATTAATCTACATAACAGATTGCTATCGCCTTATAACTTCTCCTGTGAAGTATCCGTTAATCTACGTAATAGATTGATACCTTCGTTTCCCTACTGCAACACTTAGTAAATTCGGTCACCAGGACGAATTGGCACTTGATCTCTATTTTGTTGCAGGTTTTCATGCTCGGAGCCCCTTCGCCGATGGTGTCCAGAGCCAGGAGACTGGTTTCGGAAGCTGCAAAAACACCCTTCTGCGGAACCCTACTTCGACTACCCGTGCCGGATCCATCACGCTGTTGTCGGTCTAGTTGAGTTCACACGCTAGAGTGCACCACAGCAGGCTTCATCGCACCAGGCTTCGCGACGCCAGTACTCTGCACCAGACGAAGTCGTGCCAGTGCGTTGCGTTGGAGTATTTTTGTCGTGTTAGAGATTTCGCACTGAACTCTATCGTTCGGAGGTGATTTCGAGTCAGAGATCTGTTCAGAGCCTATCTTCGGCCAGATCAATCTGAACGCCAAAGACTACCTTTGGTGCACCCTTCGCACCAGATGCCGAAGGCCCCCTTTGGTGAACCCTTTGCACGGTACATTTCGAACTAGTTAGGCTCCGTTCAGCTGACTCATTTATTTTATTTATTATTTCTTTTCGGCTAATTGGATTATTTGCTTGTGATCTGATTACCTAGCGACTCTACCCCCCTTGCCATTGTTAAGGGTAGTCAGAATGCGACGTCAATGTTGTGTTACGCTTAGGCTTATTCCTAAGTATCCACACAATTTTGGATCGTCGAACTAACCCAAGTACAGGGGCACATTTCCGTGTCAACACACTTTTTGACGACTCCGATGGGGAAGGCTACGCCAACATGACAGGTGCATCTACATCGGCCGTGGGTACATCTACTACTACTACTATGTCTATGACACCGATGGATCCAATGGGGGGCAGAAATCGACAACCGCAATGTCATGACACCTACCCTTGAAGATATCCCCGAATAACACCGGGCAGAGATCGAGGTGAAAATGAAAGCACTACAAGACATCATGCTTGGGAGCTACGTCAAGACATGCGTGGGTTTCATCAAGCGTGACGTCAACGCCCCCGGCCTCGCTCAGACCCAGGTAATGCCAGTATCAACTCCTTTATCTTCTTTAGAGATTGAGAAAAAAATAGCCACATCAGTAGATCAACCTGTTAGCGCTTCGCTAGCCAACCGTTTAGATTCGGCAGTTAGCTCTCAAGTATAGGCAACACTTAGAAGGTTTGTCTTTACTGAGGCCATTTCTCCAACTCCAATCGCTAGTGCACCCCCGGTAAATCGTATCTATAGTAGAACTGATGGTAGTACTGGCAAGACCATCATGTTTCCGGCCTCAACATATATGGCCGAGACAAGCCATTACCAAGCTAACCCCATTTATTGCACGCCACCTACGCCTATGCCAGTTTTTCCCCGCGTTGCCCGCACCACATGCACAAACGCGTAGGTGCGAACACATCATATACCCAGAGCCAGCACGTGAGGAAGACCCCCGCGGCCGACACACCGACATACCACCGCATGTCGCGCCCCCACATGAGAGACGCGCGCAGGCAGGAGGCCAAGACGACATTGAGGAGTGGATCTGCACGCTGTTTAGGGAGTGCACCGGCTTCGTACCTAGGGGTCAGGCCAGGGTTTACTGGAAGCCATACCCCAACCATTTCGACGCTATACCATACCCTCGCGGATATAGAGTCCCTGGATTAACCAAGTTCGATGGTGAGGGTAACAAAACCACACTAGAGCATGTCAACCAATTCTTAGCACCGTGTGGAGAATCTAGTGGGTTGGACGCTTTAAAACTTAGACTATTTTCTCTCTCATTATCCGACACCGCTTTCACTTGGTTTTCGACGCTTTAGAGATACCAGGAACCGATGTTTTAGTCCAAACATGGGCCGAATTGGAACAAAAGTTCCATGACTATTTTTATAGAGGAGAGACAGAACTTAAGCTTTCACATTTGACATCGGTTAGGCGGAAATCTAGCGAGAGTGTCCCCGAGTACATCAAGCGCTTTTGAGATACCATGAACCAATGTTTTAGTCTCAATATTTCAGAGAGGGATTTGGTGGATCTAGCTTTCAACGGGTTGCGTTCTGAGATTAAAGAGAGACTAGACAACCAAAACTTTTTAGAAGTCAGCCAAGTTTTATAGGAGGCTCTGGTCCAAGAAGGCCGAGCCAAAGATAAAAAGTTTATTAAAGCATTCAACAAGCCTAGGGCTGAAGTCCACATCATGGAACACTCCGACGAGGAAGAGTCAGAGGAAGAAGAGGATTCATCCGACATGTATGCGGCCGAATAGGTGTGGAATCCTAAGAGCAAACCCATCACTTGTTTTGAATTATGGCTGTCTCCCACTAAGAGTTGACCTAGCGAAGTCAAATACTCGTTTGATCTAACTAAATGCGATAAAATATTTGATTTTCTCTTGAAGAGCAAGCTTCTCAGGTTGCCTAAGGGCCAAGTCATTCCAACTGCCAACGAGCTAAAGAAACGCCCCACTATAAGTGGCATGATTCGCATTCTCATTATACTAATGAATGCAATGTTTTTCATTGGCGGGTTCAATCGGCCATAGAAGAAGGACGATTGAAAATAGACCCCAATCCAAAGATGAATCTAGACAAAGACCCCTTCCCCATGAACACTGTCGACCTCGACAAGAAGAAAGTACTGATTCAGCCAGAACAGGCCAAATCAACTAAGGGGAAAATGGTCACTATTGGAAAATCACGCACACGCACACTCGTACCGAAGAACCCTGAAGTAGGAGTGTGGAAAAGGAATGCCAACACATCACCTTCGGCTAGGGCTTGCAAGAAACCAAAGGTGACATACTAGATGTTAATGTTGTTAAACAAACATTAGAAAAGGCCAAGGAAATAGGCCCCATCCAAAAAATCTAAGACAACCGAAGGGGCCAAGTCAGTCGGAGGGTGGCTTCGGACCCTAGTGGCCGAGACCTTCGCACAACAGGTTTGGAGCCCAATGGCCGAACCCTCTACACTGTGAGTTCGGACCCAATGGCTGAACCTCCTGAAGGGTGAGTTCGGACCCCAGTGGCCGAACCCTCCACACAGTGGGTTCGGACCCCAATGGTCGAACACTCCGCACAACAAGCTCGGACCCCAATGGCTGAACTCAGCTCCGCTCTACGCGAACCCTTTGGTGGGAGGCTTCGGCCCACCATGGCTAAACATACCCCTGGCCTGGTAGGAACCTTAGCTAATATGGTCCAAAATACCTTCGACGTGGCTGAACCCCCCTCTGAGCAAGAGATTTGGCTCGCAGTGGGCGAAGCCATTGGAGCCACCAATGCCTCCGCCATACAATTGGGCAGGAACCCCGTGGGCTCTGAACTACACCTTGCCCCCGGAGTACCCTTCGTAGTGTAACACTGCCCCCTATTTTCCTTTGGAGTATTTTAATTAGTAGGGACAAACAGACGCGGCGAAGGGATACGTATTCCACCGGCTGTCTGTAGTACCTCTGAATCGACTCGCACAAGACGGAGCCAAGGGAGATGGGCGTGAAGAGGAGAAGAAGAGGGAGTCCGAAGCCATCACAGTCAAGGTAGGCTCTCAGGAGGTCCCAATCCCGAAGGCCCCCTCGCCAAAGCCTGTCGGAGGTAAGCCCCCTAGTCCGGCCGAGGCTAGTGCCGAAGCCTGGTCCAACCGGCTAAATGAGGCCGATCCGACCGACAGGGTCCGCACCGAGGTGCCTACCAAGTATAAGACACGCGAGGCCGACCCGAGTAACACCCCTTCGGCCAAAAATCACAGCAGCAAGGTGGTGGCACCTGGTACCAAGCCACAACCATGTTGGGCACCTACGTGCATGTCCAAATCACAGAAAAGATGCCCACAACATCTGCGATCACAGGAGATGTGGGAAAAGAAGGCCGAGAATGAGTGAGACACTAGTTTTGAAGAAATCCGCCCTTGGCCAATTGTGAAATAGGTATGGAGGCCTAAACCGATGGGGACAAAGAACCTGGCTCCTGTTCCGAGCGATGATGATGACGACATGCTCGACGACGACTACACTCCCATCTCCGAGGGGCCCGCACCTCAGGCGATGGACAACAACGTCATCATGCTTCCTGCCGAGTTTGCTCTACCACGAGACGAGGCCGAGGTTGCTCAGTTGAACCTCAGCCCACGAGATGCTATTTTTGAAAAACCTAAGGATACGGCTCATCACCTAAAGCCTCTCTACGTCAGGGGTCACATTGACGGGAGGCCGATCTCTAGAATGCTTGTCGACGGTGGCGCCACTGTCAATTAAATGCCTTACACTCTCTTGAAGAAGCTTGGCAGGGGCAAGTAAGACTTGAAGAAAACAAACCTAATGCTCAATGGCTTCAATGGCGAGAGTTCCGAAGCAAAAGGCGTACTCTTCTTGGAGTTGATGGTGGGTAACAAGACGTTACCGACAACATTCCTCATCGTTGATGTGCAAGGTAACTATAGTGTGCTGCTTGGACATGATTGGATTCACGAGAATTGTTGTTGTTGGACCGGAAACGGCGACCAGAGGGGGGTGAATGGGAGCTTTTAAAATTTTGGGCTAAAAAACTAGCCTTCGGTTCTAGTTCTGTCTTCTGCGGAACAGGCTTCGAACACAACCTTCGAAGGTCTGGTTCGGAGGTACTTCGATAGCTCCGAACACAGGCTTCGCAGGAGCAAAAGTTCGAAGCCAAGAAGACTTCGCTCCACTAACACCCTTCGAAAATCTACTCTGCTAAGTCAGTGCTGGCTCCGCACACAGGGTGCTTCGAGCAGGCTTCGCACTTCACCCTTCGCACGAGTGGACAACCCTCTGAGGACCTCGACCAAGTACTTGGCAGCAGCAACTGGTGCTGGGCTTCGGACACGAAGGTCTAAACGCACACAAACGGACTTTGCTAAGGGCTTCGACACAAGAAGCTAAATGGGCTTCGATCAGGGCTTCGCTAGTAAGCTGTGAGGACTAGCCTCAAGTTACATAGAGCGACAGCACACTGAAAAACACACTTCACACAGAAACAACCTTCGCCTAGACAAGCTTCGGTGCACTATAACTAGCGAGGTATGTAACGCGAGCTCAAGCAAAAAGCACAAAGAAGCAGGGCTTCGCCGCTTGAACAAGGAACACAAATAAATTGAACTCTGGATGAATACAGCGAGATATGTGGCTACAGGAGCTCAACAGTAAATGCTCAAAGTGTTAAATGTTACCTACCGAGCCCCCATATTTATAGCCCACAGTTCACCCAAAGGAAGTGACTACATTACCCCTAGGGTTTACAAAGGATTTGTCTCTACAGAACTAAGGGGTACAAAAGGTAGTCCACCTTTATTCTGGAGGCTTCTCTGTCAGCTTTGCAGAGGGGACAGCGTCAGCTTTTTGCAGAGCAGACAGTGTCAGCCTTTGCAGTCTTTGACCTTCTGCAGCCTCCCTTCACACGCGAGGGTGCGGTAGCTTCGGCGAGAAGCCTTGAGCCTGGTGGCCTTCGCTTCGCCGAAGATTGCCTTCGATACAGTGACGGTTTTGAGCCGAAGCCGTCAAAGCCCTTGGGCCTTCGCACCAACACCTCCGGAGTGGACCACCACGGCTTCGCAGCTTCACCCAGCTCGAACTCCGTCAGTCCGTGTACCGAAGCCATGCAGGCCGAAGTACCACAAGACAACTACACTCCGGAGCTAGCCTTGCTCCGAAGCCTTCCACACTCCGAAGCCCCACCTTCGGAGTACCACCCTTCGAAGTCCCTCCTTCGTCCAAGGCCTCCGCATGAAGCATTCCATGAGCACTTCATCGCAGTGTCTCTCCCCGAGCACACTCCTCGACGAGCCTCACCCGGACCATGCCTTCGATGCGCCTCGACTTCTGAGACCTTCATCGGGCACCTTCGAATGTCTCCCTCCGGAGCACACTTCGAACTCCTTGCCTCCGCAGAGGACTTGATCCACCAACTCCGAAGTCACTCCATTCGGAGTACCTTCGAAGTGCCTCACCTCTGAGGACTTTGTCTCGGAGTACCTTCAGCCGGAGCCACGCTCCGCACTCTCTGCCTTCACCTGGAGCACCTTGACCCGAGGACCGACCCGGACCCCTTCGCAGCCACCGTGACGGAGCTCCCCGCTCCCCTTGGCATCAAGCCTCCTGCTTGACCAAGGTTCACCTGCCGCGAACCTCGTCCGTCGCCTCCGAAGTCCCTGCGCACCACAAACAAACAGACAAATGTATCCAGTACTCCGGAGACCTCTCCGGGTTAGCAACCTCCGGCACACACTCCGGTGTACCGCCCAAAGTACCGAAGCCATCGGTACACACCCAGTCAACGTGTACTGTCGAACCCCTCCGACAGGCACACTCTGCTGCAACAGCTGCAGCAACCAACTCACCGAACATCCTTCGGTGAAACCACCTCCGAACACCCTCCGGAGGTCCAACCTCCGAACCCCCTTCGGAGGTACCCCTTCGAACAGAGGGTAAAATCCTGTCAATCACTCATCACAAAACACCGAAACCAACCCTTGGTTTCTCAGTTGTATTCCTTCTACTTTGCACCAACGTATAATACAATGGGATGACAATGATGTAGAAGTCATACCAGCGGACACTTTGGCCCAGGTAGCATTGGCCGATGTGTCCATCGACGCCATTCATGACAAAGTAGAGTGTCTATTAGGTAGAGACCTTTCGGATTATGACTTCATTAGTGTATCCGGAGGACATTTCATACCCAAGTCTATAAAGCTGGCTGATATAGCACGACTATTTCTAAATTAGTAGTTGTTGGGGGAAATTGCTTCACTTTCAGGACTTAGAGATTAACATCTCGAAGAGACTCACTAAGCTTCGGAGCTGACGGGCTCATACTCGAAGGTGGAGGCGTTAAGCCGAAGGGTGCCTCGATCTGGAGGTTGAAGAAGCCCTCCGCAGGCTATGAGGCTCCGAAGCAGAACAGTCGGTTGATAAGACATTTGGCTTATCTATTTGCCCCGGATAGATTTTACCATTTTAACCCTATTCAGGGTACCAAATAGTTTCCACTATGTCGGTTGTAATCTAGGGGTAAATAGGTCTTTTCCCTAGACATTTTTGCCTATAAATACCCCCCTCTCTACCCTATAACCGGGACGAAAAACTCAATTACTCTAAGATACATATTCGAACTACTCAAGCTATTATCCTTTCAGAGGCTTGAGGTAGTCCTTAAACACGAACTCTTAGTTTGTTTGTTCTTGATCTCAGAGAACCTGTTAGCATAATATTTTACGCCAACAGTTGGCACCGTCCGTGGGGAACCAAGTTCTAGAAGCTTGTTCTCTACTGTTGACTAACTGCACTTCGAAGAGCACTTATGGAGGGAGCCTCGGAGTCCCAAGATTCTGCGCACCCTTCGGTAAGGGGCTTCTTAGTGCGGTTCGAAGGCCTTCGCTCGCCTTCAGACCTCTCCGTGACTAGATATGCCTCCGAAGCAAAGCCAAGCCTCAGGTCCTCTCCGAAGGTCCCCTCGGACCAACGAAGCTGGACCCTCAATTGTTCCAACGATTCCCGAGGGTGCCGCTGGGCGTCGAGTGCCTAGGGGTCCCCGAGCTCCTCCTACGGTACTCCGGACTGATTATGTCAGCTCCCAAGACCCGAAGCTACCCTCCGATGAAGACGAAGACCTTCTTGGAACCGAAGCTACTCAGCTAGCAAGGCTTCAGGAGGAAGTGGCTAGGTGGAGGCAAGAGGCCGCCGATTGCCTCCGCACTCAAGCCTCCACCGAGACTCTAGAAGGGCCCCAAGACGGTGGTGCTCGCAATCTTCCCGAAGCTGCCCAAGTCCCGGAGGAGGCCGAGAACGCATCTTTCGATGATGAGTCTCCGCTACATTCAGACTTGCAAAGAGTGCCCTTCGATCCCAGATTCACGGCCTCGAAATTGCACAAGTACTCCGGCGGGTCAGACCCCGGAGAGTTCGCTCGTTCATATGTCCTAGCAATAGAAGCAAGCAGAGGGTTGCGCAACACTATGGTGAAGTGTTTCCCCCTCTCTCTCGAGGGCGTGGCGCTCCGATGGTTCTGTTCCTTGAAGCCAGGATCGATCAGGTCCTGGGAGCAGTTGAAGAAGAAGTTTGTGAGCAACTTCCAGGGTACCTTTGTGGCCCCAATGTCGACAGGGAGTTTGTTCCAGGTGAAGCAGCGAGCAGGAGAAACACTTCGGGAGTACTTCACGCGCTTCGCCCACACCAAGTCGCAGATTAAGGGCTTGTCTACCTCTTCGGTAGTCGACGCCGCCCGCGAAGGGGTGCTAAACCCCGACCTCCTCAGCAAGCTCCATCAAAAGCCTGTGACATCTATCGCACAACTAATGGCATACTTTGAACAGTATGCCAAGGCAGAGGAAGGCTGCCTTCGGCGAGTCGGAGCACCCACACCTGCCCTCAGAGAAGTAAAGACAGAGCCCGAAGCCTCAGCTCCTCTACAACCCCCGCAAGACAATCGATTCAACGAGAAGAGGTGAGGAAGGAAACATTTCCGTTCGGAGGTGCTAAGCATCGCACCCTCCGTTCCGAAGGCACCTCCTAGTTATCAGCAGGCGCAAAGCTTCAAGGCTGGAGCACCGAAGCCTCAAGAGAGAGCACCCAGCAGGCACCAGAGTTTTTTCTGCTGCGTGCATGGCGACAATAGAAGCCATGACACAAAGGATTGCAAGGTAGTGTTGGCCCTTCGGGGCGTCTACCTAGGGCGAAGTACCGGGCGGGGTACTTTGGATCGAGCCCCACCAGCGGCACGGTCAGAGCCTGTGCAAATCGTGGCCCGAGCCGGTGTCCCTGAAGCCCCCATGCGACTTCCGGTGGCCAATATTACGCCACCACCGAAGCAGGAAGACCCACAAGACCGCGGCAAACGAGTGGTCCTGCCCATCTCTGGAGGGGGGACCCTCGGGAATATGTCCAAAAGGCAACGGCGTGAATACGTCCACGAGGTTGGGCACATTGGGACTTTGAGCTCCGCGGAGGGAATGCTAGAATGGTCTCATGTGCCCATCTCTTTTACTACCAGCGATGCCGCGGGGGTAAAGTTTCCCCATGCTGACCCCTTAGTCATTTTCGCAGACATAGCAGGGGTGGAAGTCCAGGCCTTCGATCAAATGTGTATATCTCGGAAGCATCTACTTCCAGCGGCCCGTCCATTTCAAGGGTTCTTAGGACCGCCTCTCGATGCCCTCGGCCAGATCGGCCTCGAGGTTGCCTTCGGAGAGGGGCCTTTGGCTAGGGTAGAAGAGGTGATCTTCGACGTTGTCGTTGCCCCCTATGCTTACAACGCAATCTTCAGGCGAGGGATGCTGAACCAATTCGGAGCTATAGCACATCATAACTATCACTGTCTCAAAATGCCCACGCAAGGTGGAGTGCTTACTATTTTAGGAGACCAAGCTATAGCCCGGAGAACGGAGTATGGGCACAGCCAGCCGTTGGATCCCCGGCAAGTGCACAGCGTGGTGGAGAGCACGAAAGAGGTTCCGGAGGCTTCGAACTCTTTGAAGGGGCTCTCCCTCAAGCCAAGCCTGGAAGGTGATGTCGAGACGAAGATAATTTCAAAAGATGGCAAAGAATACCCAGTACAGTTCGACAAAGGGCTATCCCCGGAGATAGCTGCCTCATTGGAGGAAGTCGTCAAGCAAAATCTGGACGTCTTTGCCTGGACTGATGAAGACATCACCGGGGTTTATCGGAGTATCATCGAGCACAGCCTACTCGTCAACCCGAAGGCTAGGCCAGTGCGCCAGGGGCTCCGCAAGCTGTCTGCAGAAAGGGCAAGCCTCGCCAAAGCCGAAGTAGAAAAATTGTTAAGGGCTGGCATCATCAGGGAGGTAGCCCATACCGAGTGGTTGGTGAACCCTTTTTTTGTAAGGAAGAAGGACTCGAACAAGTGGCGCATGTGTATTGACTTTACTTCATTAAATAAAGCATGCCCGCGAGACCCCTACCTGATGCCCCGAATAGACCAGCTGGTGGATTCCACAGCCGGCTCCGAATTGCTAAGTTTGCTCGATGCTTACTCCGGGTATGAAGTATCTGTAAAAGTGCTGAAGGTGGCCACCCTACGGATTCTAGGCCCAGGCTTGTTAGGATCCGTAGAGGAGTCCAAGGACTTTAAAGATAAACAGATCTCCGGCCTATGGGTTCGAAGAATCTATAAAAGAGTTGAAGGTGACCAAGCAATAAGGTTTCGAGGCTCCGGCCAACGAGACACTTTTTTTTTAAAAAAAAGTCCTAAGTGACAACTATAAGACCCTATAGAGGTAAAGTACGGATATTAAGTGTAATACGAAGCATCGGTTTGTTCAGCGCATCATTGTGACCGGCAAACCTATTTGCACTGCAAAAGATCCACCACCCATAAGGAGGGGTAGGAGGGTAAAGAGCAAACAAGATACTTTCGGTGCAATTCACATTAATTCATCGTATTTGTACATCAGGAGAAGTTTTGGTCCAAGCCTAGGAAGAATCGAAGACCCTGTCGGCCTCTAGAGCTACCTCTCCGGCTACTTTGTCCTTCGGAGCTCGAAGCCGCCGGATTTGTCTTTTTTGTTTGAGAGCTTCTCTTCTTCTTCGAGGCTCGTAGTTCTTTTGCTCCTCTTGAAGCTCGGCCCAAGTCAGAAGTCTTCCGGAGTTAGCCTCCACAGGGTCTTCGCCCTGGTACTCCGAGTCAGACCAATCCATGTGTTCGGAGGACGAAGATGCCTTCTCCTTCTCCTCTTCCTTGATATAAGTTAAGACCTCTTGAAAAACCTCGAGGGTTATCTCCCCTTGGTCTCCGCGTGGAACAGAGAAGCGAGAACGGCGGTAGGGCCTTAAGCTCTCGAGGCTTGCCCACTCCTTCCGGAGCCCTTCGGTAAAATCCAGTATTTCGAGGTCAGGATTCGAAGGGCATGACAAAACCTAAAAGAACAAAACACCCAAACAAGCTCTTTGTTTATAACTTTTCATTAATGCAAGGGGCTTTACAAGATTTTTTATACATAATTGCCCTAAGAACTAGACCTGCGGGTCGGTTGGTGGAGCAGGAGGTGCCGGAGCTGGCGAGGCTGGAAGCGGTGGCCTTATCTGCGCTTGCTTCTGCCGACGGGCCTCGTTGATCCAAGCTTTGGCCGCTGCCTTGTGGTCCGTCTTCCAGGTCGACCGGAAGGCTTCCCAGGCCAAGGCTACGTCCGAATATGGGTGCAGCAGGTCTTCAGAGGCAAAGCTTCCGGGGGTCGAACCCCCGACTGGAGCGAGGGGGATTTGAAGGGCTTCGAGGTGGCGGAGAACTCCGATGCCGGCACACTAACCAGAGATCTCTCCATACTGGACACCGGAGTTCATCATCAATGACATCGCCACTTGGATCCTCTTCAGTTTCCGGTCGAGGGGTTCGCTGGCCGCCGCAGAAGACGAAGGGCACATAGTGCCAAAATATTCCAAGGTACCCTGAAGGGCATCCAAGGTATGTTCCGCTGCACTAGCGTTCTTCTTCTCTGCTGTCTCCAGCCCCGTAGCAGTAGCAGACACTTCGGCCACTTGGAGTAGCAAGGAGCTCTTCTGGGCCATCGCTTGATTAAGGGCCCCTTGGAGCTCTACCAGCTAGGCGCTCGAAGTGGCCGTCGCTTGCCGAAGCCTTTGAACCTCCGCTCGGAGTAGGGATGGCAGTCGTGTATGGCGGGTACGGGTAGTGTATACCCATACCCGTACCTGTTTACTCAACGGGTAAAACCCATGCCCATAACCATTACCCGCGGGTGCCATATACCCGCGGGTATACCCGTTTACCCGTGAAGCGGAGAGGAGAGAGGAGGGTTAAAAAATTGAAGGAATTATACCATGCATCACCTAGTTAATGCAAAATTGAATTTATCGTAACAACTTAACAATTAGAAATCAAGCTATATAAACCAAAAGCAACTTGTTTCTAGGGTTGTTAGATTTCCAAAAACCGGCCATGAATTACACTTTTTTAAATTTCTATTTGTATCCTAGACAGATCTCATTGTATTCTTTATTGATACAATTCCTTTCTAGGTTCATAGTTACATCAAATAATAATGCATGTCTTTTGTCACCTCATTGCACAAGTTAGCAATCAAATATTTGGAATTAGTTTTTATATCTCAAATAATCGGGTAAACGGGTACGAGTATGGGTATGACTACCCATACCCGTTTACCTGTTTACCCGTCGGGTACAAATTTGAGAACAAACCCGGTTCTATTAGGGTTTTTACCCATGGGTAAACGGGTAATCGGGCACAATTGCCATCCCTAGCTCAGAGTACTATGCACTCGGCTTCAGCCTCTTGGGCTGAAGTCCGGAGCACGTCGCTGTCTTGCCTCGCTAATCGGAGGGCTTCGTCGGCCTCGGCCCTAGCCCTCTGTTCTTCGAGGGCCTCTTCCTCCAACCGAAGTGATCTTTCATCGGAGCCCTTGAGCGCGGTTTGGAGGGTGGTAACCTTCCTTTTGAGTCGATTGGTTTTGACTTCATTGGAAGTCGTTGCCGCTCTAGCAAGGACGAATTGCTGCAAAAAAAGAACAAGTGAGTACCAAGTATTTACAATTACTAATTGGAAGTGGTTGTGGTGCTTTTCATACCTGAAGGTCAACCCTTTCGAGTGCCATGTTGAGCTCCGGAGCCCTGGCTTCGCTCAGAGCAGAGACCAGGTCAGAGTTGGCAATGTCCTGGCTCTTCTCCGCCAAAGGCTCTAGGAGCGCCCGGAGGCCTGTCCGGTGTTCCAGGAACGGAGCCAGCAAAGGAAGCCAAGACGAAGCTTGGCGATCATCTACCATGGCCTCCTCCTCCGAGTTACTGGCAGAAGTCGTCGTTGGGCCGGGAGGGAGCCCAAGGCTGGACATACTTTTGCCCCTCCCCGGCACGAAGGCAGGCGGCTCGGCTAAGGCGGAGGTGACCCTTTCTTCGGCGGCTACCCCTTTGGCTGGAGCCGCATCAGCGGGCACGACCCCCGCCATTGGGGCCGGAGCATCTAAGGGAGTTGAGGTGTCCATCGGAACCATGACCCCCGAATAAGTTGGGACTTCATGTGCAGCCGGGGCTTCGTCGCCCTTCGAGGTACCTACAGTATCGAGACGTTTGGTGAGCATTTTCGAGTAAAGATTTGTAGGACCGAAAGTAGCGACCAGAGAGGGGGTGAATGGGCGCCTAAAAAATTCTTTCGAATCAATGGCCTGCTCCCAATACCCAACGCACCTCTAAAGACTAATCAGCAGAGAATGAACAGATAGCCTAAGTCTAAAGGTATCTAGCCTAGTAGCAACTGTTGATTACAGAGAAATGCCAGTGCAGTGCCAATAGACAGATAAACAGAGTACACGAGACAAGGCAAGATAAACTTCTCAATAAAGCAATCTAAGTGCACTATGACAGAGAAGAGAGGTTACTATTCATATCTGTCTCCTGTTCGGAACTTGGCGAAGCCTGCTTCGCCCGTCGAGGTCTGCTTCAGTGGTCGAAGCCTGCTTCACTGGTCGAAGCCTGCCTCGGAGATGGTTGTCGAAGGTTGACAGATACGTGCTGAAGGTTAAGTGGATCTAGCCTATCTCAAGAGTAAAAAGCGGAGTATGCTTCGAAGCAACGTACGAAGATAACGAAGCTTGCTTCGAACAGAGTACTTCGAAGCACAACCTTCGAACAGACCTTCGAACACGTCACACAGAAAGACAACCTTCGAAGGAGTAGCGAAGCCTGTCACACGACAGATAAACCAAATTCGAAGCCTACACTCTACCTTCGAACAAAACACATCAAGGCCTTCGAAACAGACAACTGCAAACACTAAGCGAAGTCTATCAGTGAGATTAGCTTCGAAGCTAACTCCGAAGCCTGACGAAGTATTGACTTCGAACAGCTCGAGACTGAGAACACCTTCACAAACACTATCGAAGTATGTGAAGCTGACAGAGTGCAAAGCGTACTGTGAAGCAAGAAACACAGCACAAACTTGAAGCCGAAGTTCAAGCGAAGCCTTCGAAGATGTCAGATCGAAGCCTGCCTCACGAAGCTGAGGGGCTTCGAACAGGGAGAAGGGGCTTCGCCAGAAACAGCCAGAAAAGGTATTCAGTCTTGTCTGCCTCGATCAAAAAGCTACGCAGAAAAAGCAAAGCTAGTACTAGTGTACTGTTGCTACAGTGAGTAGGTACTACTTGCAGCACGCAAAAACTAGTACTACTTCCGTGATGAACAAGAGCAATAGAAGCACTAAAATTCATGAATAAGCTTGTTGTGCGAGTGAAATGAAGCCATTAAAACGCTGCAGTTTTGCTGCACCTAAATAGAGAATAGAAACTTCACTGCATCCAGAGCAACCGAATAAATGCAAGACAAGAAACAGGAGCAGAATGCCTGGCGGCGCACAAACAAGAGAGAGAGACAAAAATGACCCAATAGAGTAGGCAATGATTTCAGCAAAAAGGGGTAGACAAACCCTAGGGATTGGGGCCCTATTTATAGGCTGCCCAATGGCCTAGAATATTCCACCAGCCCTTTAGGGTTTTTTACAGACGCAGGAATAAAGGAAAAGACTCTACTGCCCTTAGGGATTTTTACAGACACGACTGACTGACTGTGGGCCTAGAGATACAGATGACTTATCCGGAAGCTAAGCTTTCGTAGCGACTACGGCTTCTCTTCTAGACAGTCCGATACAAGATCAACGGTTGTCAGCTTTGCGCCGAAACTGACAAAGCCTCCACCGACTTTGCACCAGGTACCCGGATTGGGCCGGCCTGATTCCGCAGCTCTCTCAGCCCGGCAATCACTCACCGCCCGTGTACCTGAGTCAATCCTGGTCAACAGCCCAGTGGGTCTTCTACTGCTTCTGGCCCATGTACCCGGATTGGGCCAGCCCGACTTCGTAGCCTCCTCTGCCCGACAGTCGCTTGCTGCCCGTGTACCTGAATCACACGCGGCCCATGAAACAGCAGATCTCTTCTCCTTTTGTCCTCTTTGACTATTGTTGACAATTACTCATCACTTCCGGAGC
Source organism: Zizania palustris (assembly GCA_019279435.1). Classification (NCBI taxonomy): domain Eukaryota; kingdom Viridiplantae; phylum Streptophyta; class Magnoliopsida; order Poales; family Poaceae; genus Zizania; species Zizania palustris. The sequence goes on from JAAALK010000284.1 coordinate 26,964,743, forward strand.
CATGAGGCCCACGCTATTTAGCATGGCTCCTCAATCTCCCCCTTGATGAGTGCATTGTCAACACTCCTCTTTTTCAGCTCTTCAGCACCTGCGAGCAAATGTGGAAACACGAAAACCAGACAAAAGCAAGAAGCGGTCATTATGGTTAACCAAAACGTAAAATCTCAAAATGAGTGCTATTACAGAACAACAAGGATATCAATAGAGTAAGAACAAGCGATACAAAAACTCCCCCTTAAACTCTGATCCCAAATTTTCTCCCCCTTGTTGACAAGTGAACTCATCAAGCACTCAAAAAGAGACACAGACTCCCCCTGAAAGCAACTCCCCCTCAAAATATGCAATGAATGCAACTGGGGTGCAGGCGGAGTGTAGAAAGCATGCTTCTCAGATATGATTTACTGCAATTACAATATCTAACAAGTAGAGAAAAAGAGATACTGTCTAAGACACATGGCATGATCAGTGCAACAGATGATATCTAAAGAAGGTCATTAGCACACATTTTTTCAGTTTTTGCAAACAAAAGCATCACCACATTTTCCAGTTGACAAGCAAGGTAAAGCATGAGATGCAAAAGCTAACTGATATCTACCAAGATAAGCATTGTCCAAAACAAAGTGCTTCAGCAAACTTGTTATCATTTCAATTTTCAAGCTTTTTCTTTTCTCTTTTTCATTTATGCCAGGGGTTATTTGAGTGTCAAACCTTATGCTGACCGACCATGTCAAGCCTAGGCCAGAACTGGACCATCAGAAGCTTAAGACATTGGTCTTGGCATACACTACACTATCCTAGTTCGTACCAAAGTGCTATGATACGCAGTCTAGAACAATGCAATGCGACGAAACAAACCCACCTGGATCTTTTCAAGTTTATGCATAAAAAGACATGGAAATTTCATTTTTTCTAGATTTTTCATCATTTTTATAGCACATATCCATGTTTGAAAGCAGAAGGATGTCCAAGTTGCATGTTTGCATTTAAGTCAGGAACTAGCTACAAGGCATGTAACAGATAGCAAGAGCACTTTGCCTACACATGCTAGTTACCAGAAGCAATGGTGATCATTTTTCAAGTTTAAAGCGTAAAAGCCATGCATATGACAGATATCAGACATATCAAGTGAACTGAACCAAAGCATGATCAATGACAAGTATTCAAAAGCATGTACCAGCTAGAATAAGTAAAGCAGTACAATCATATAACAGAAGCAGCTCTAAAGTGTGATATGTGAATATGCAAGGTATGAACACACACAAAAGACTCAAGAAAGGAGTAAAGAAGAAAGAAAACTGACACAAAATATCCTCTGTGGTCGAAAGAGCAACTCAAGATTGCTTTCGAGAAGACCAAGAGACAAGAGAAGAACCAAGAAACTGGCAAGTACCGGAAGTCGACTTGCGATCCAACCGGCACCCACCAAAATCGGCATCCGAAAATCCAGATAAATCGAGAGATGATGAAGCTGAATAGAAAAGACCAAGATCGGGCGCATAAGTAAGATACCTAAATATGCGCTTGGCAACCTGCCGATGAGACGCGCGAGGTGAAGACTGGAAGCGCGCGCACAGTCCCACGGCGAACTGAATGTCTGGTCTTGTCGCGGTCAAGTACAGCAGCGAACTGATCATCCCTCGAAACTCCCTTTCATTGACCTTGACGCTGCTCTCATCCTTGTCCAAACCCCCTGAAGTGCCCATCGGGGTCATCTGCAGCTTCAATTCACCACCAAAGTCAAATTTCTTTAACATATCACGAGTGTACTTACCTTGGTGGATGATGGTGCCGTCCTTGGTCTGCTTGATCTGGAGCCCTAAGAAGTACTTGAGCTCACCCATGAGGCTCATCTCAAACTCGCTGTGCATCTGCTTAGAAAACTTGGACACAAGAGAATCAGTAGTACCGCCAAAGATAATATCGTCCACATAAATCTGAGCGACTAAGAAATCTGAAGCATCTCTGAGCAAGAAAAAAGTTTTATCCACAGAACCCATCACAAAGCCCTTCCCCAACAAAAACTGCTTCAACCGGTCATACCAAGCCCTGGGGGCTTGCTTCAACCCGTATAAAGCTTTTTGCAATTTAAAAACATGTCGAGGAAACTTGGGGTTCTCAAAACCGGGGGGCTGCCTAACATAAACTTCCTCCTCTATGAACCCGTTCAGAAAAGCACTCTTAACATCCATTTGAAAAAGCTTAAAACCCTTCAAAACGGCAAAAGCTAGAAGAATACGAATGGACTAAAGACGGGCAACAGGAGCGAAGGTTTCTTCAAAGTCAATACCTTCCTTCTAGCAATAACCCTGGGCAACTAGTCGAGCTTTGTTGCGCACCACAACCCCATCTTCACCTTGTTTGTTCTTGAATACCCACTTGGTGCCTACGGGGTTGCATTCTGGTGGCGGCTCAACTAGTGTCCAAACCCGATTGCGGACAAAGTTCTCGAGCTCTTCTTGCATAGCATTAATCCAATTAGAATCAGAAAAGCATGAGAAATGTCTCTGGGCTCAAAAGATGCAACAAACGCAGATTCAGCAAACACAACAAGAGAGGCAGAAGAACGCAAAGTTCTCTCAGTCAAATCACCAATGATGAGCTCTGAGGGGTGATCACGCTGAACTGCTCGGGTTCCCTGGTGATCAGAAGTCACCTCACCGGAGTCAGCAGCTGGTACCTCTGGACTCGACTGAGGGGGCTCGATCGTAGTGGAAGAAGTGATCAGAGGTCCACTCTCATCCTCAGTCGAAGTCTCAGAAGGTGTGGGCTCTGCAGGGGGTGCAGAAGGCCCACCCTCATCAGCAGCTGGAGTATCCTCATCTTCCTCGAAGATGGACTCTCCGAGCTCATCATCACCAGAAGGCTCAAAAGGAGTCAAAGAAGGCAAGGACTCATCAAATGAAACTTCGCAAGTCTCGACAAGCTGCTGGGTTTCGAGTTTCCAGACATGGAAACCTCGAGAATGCAATGCATAACAAAAAACACCATCCCAGCAACGAGACTCAAACTTGTCCAACTGCCCTCCCTTCTTGAGAACAAAGCACTTGCAGCCAAACGCTCGCAAGTGGCTCACTTTGGGCTGTCTGCAAAACCGCAGTTCATATGATGTCTTACGAAGGTAAGCTCTAAGAAAGATGCGGTTGGCCAGATAGCAAGCCGTGTTCATGGCTTCAGCCCAAAAACGGCTAGGAGTCCTGTGCTCATCGAGCATCGTCCTAGCCATCTCGACTAGCGTGCGGTTCTTTCGTTCCACAACGCCGTTCTGTGGGGGAGTGCAAGGAGAAGAAAACTGATGGTCAAGACCTTGATCACTACAGAAGCTGACGAACTGAGAGTTCTTGAACTCAGAGCCGTTGTCAGAGCGAATTGCTCGCATCCGACCATTGTTCTCATTCTTCAGCTTCAAAATCAAGTCATGAACAAACTGAAACGTCTCATCCTTAGACTCCAAAAAGAAAACCCACGAGAATCGAGAAAAGTCGTCAACAATGACAAGTGCGTACCACTTCCCACCGACTGAACGTACCCGAGCTGGACCAACAGTGTCCAAGTGTAAAAGCTCGCCCGGATACGAAGTCATCACCTGAGTCACAGGTGAGTGAGAAGCAGCAACCATTTTCCCATGACGACAGGGATGACAAACTAGATCCTTCTCCATCTTAAGCTTGGGCAATCCTCGGATGAGGTCCATAGAGCTCAACCTGACTAGCAGATCAAAACTCAAATGACCTAACCTCCTATGCCACTTCCAGAGCTCAGAGGAGGATCCAGCAATCAAACAGCGAGAAGGGCCAAAAGAACTAGAGAAGTCAATTCGAAAAACTTTACCGAAAGGTAAAATCTGGCAAATCAAAGACCCTCTAGAATCAACCACAGAAGAGTTGCCCTTCTTAAACGCACCTCCAAACCATCCTCAAGAAGTTGCGAAATGGAAATCAAATTGAAGTTCAAGTTTCTAACCAAAGCAACATTCTTCAAGGAGAAATGATCTGAAATGCGAATAGAGCCTATGCCACTTACCTTCCCTTGACCATTGTTCCCGAATGTGATGTACTCTTTGGAACTCGGGGGAGTGAGACTGGAGAACCATTTGCGATGTCCCGTCATGTGGCGAGAACATCCTGAGTCAATGATCCAAACGTCCTCCAGTCCCCGATCCTGCACAATCAGTGGCTGTAAGTGGGAACAAATGGTCCGGCACCAGGTTTAGCAAAAGAGCTAAACCAGTGTCGAGCCATCTGCTCAAAAGACGGAAAGCAGAAATCATCATGAGAGTTTGGACCAAAATGCGGCTCAAAGCGTGGTCCTCGGTTCTGCCTAAGCCTGTGGCCACGAGGTCCAGGACCGTAGCCAACACGGCCTGGAACTCTGGCGGAACGGACACCACCATCTGGAGCACGGCCATGAAAGCCGTCTCCTCTACCACCACCTACACGATGCGGCCTGGCCTCCAGCCTCTCCCTGCATCGAGGAATACGCAGTCTACCACCCTGCTGGTAGAACTGTTCCTGACCACCACGAGCTCTCTCTACTCTCTCAACCCGCTTCCTCCTGAAGCAAAACTCCGCAAGATGCCCGTCTCTCTGACAGTACTCATAATGATAGGTGGGCTTCTTGGGATGTGGTTGAGGCTTGGGATGTTTGGGCTTGGTGGTGTTATGATGAGGACATCACTTCACATGATACACACATGGAGCCTCCACCTACAATTCAATTACTAGGACTAATCACACGCGCCCGTGCCCGTCGCTTGAACCATGAGGTTAATTCTTTCCTTAGCAACTATGTTAATATTTGTTTGGACGGGATGCTACTGAATAATAGTGATATTTTGTTGCTTAGGAACAGGGGAGATGGAATAGAAGAGTTGGAGTTGAAGACGGATTCGCACGGATGTTTTGAAGTCAAGATTTCGCTGGTTCGGACTACATCGACCACCATGCACCAAAATGGGCATAACTTCCTCATACGAAGTCCGATTGGCGCGTTCTTGGACTTTTTGGAAAGCTAAGGAGAAGACGGATAGTTTGCCATTGGTTTCGTAGCATTTGGAGTCTCGAGTCGACCTGTGTGTTTAAAACAGTCATGCGTGACAGAACTGGGCCGTGTTGGGCCATAGTCTGAGTCTGTTGGCCTTCTACTGAGTCTGTTCGCCTTCCACAGGCTGCCCACGCCCTATATAACTCACTCCAGCCGCCTTTAGGGTTAGGTTTTGCTTTGTTTTCATCTACACTGTTGTGTTTAGATCCCGCCCCTTGCACCGGACCGATTGGCTGCTGCATAGGCGTTTGTGAAACCTCACCTTTCATCGTTTGTCTGTGATTTGGCATTCGATTTGTATCCTTCCTATTCTTGCTTGTGTTCTTGGGTTCGCTTGCAGGAATTAGCCTTCGTGGCGAGGTCAATCGCGTCCTGCGTGGTTGATAACCGACGGAGACAGTGGTGTAACGATTGCAAGGTTTTGATCCGCCGGACCGGAGCCTTGGATCGCCAATGTCGAGATTCTCCACCAACCCAAGTTATCCTTTACCTAGCGGAAGATCGGGACCAATCCCCCATCAGTTGGTATCAGAGCTCAGATTTCCCGTTAGGTAATCTCGATCTCCTTTTGTTTTTACCTAGAGTCCAGAAAACCGCACCAAAAAAATTCCCCACCGAGAACCCCTTTGTGCCTTGCGATTTTAATTTCAGTTTTAACTTGTTGAGTTTGTGTTCTTGGTCGAGTCTTGTTGCTGGTTTAGTAATCCCTTTGTGTCGTTTGAGTAGTAGTTGGTTTTGTGTCTCAAAAAAAATTCCCCACCGAAAAAGCCCCCTTCCGCAACCCTATTCGTTTTCCACATCGAGTCTTTGTGACCCCCTTCAGTAAAACAGGCATAACTTTTCCCTCGTCTGGCAGAAAAATCTGAAATGTTTTGAGCGTGTTCCTGACCCAATTTGGGTGGGTACCCTAACAGGGTTCCCCTGTTAGCCCTCACCAAAATCGCCAAAAAAATCAGGAAGATAAAGAAAAAATTGGTCAAAGTTTTTACTCACCGGTCAGCGAACTTGTTGAATTTCTGTGAGCCACATCCCACCTCAGTTGTAGGTGCCAATTTTTGTGGTTGCATCTCTGGTCATCCTTGTTCAAAAAAAATAGAGTGAAAAAAAGAGAGAGAGAAAAAAAAGAAGAAGCGGGTAGTAACAGAATTCTCAGCGGCAGTAACAGATTCGGCAGTAACAGCTTCTCAGCGGCAGTAACAGATTCTGCTTGTCCGAACTCTTGTCCGGTCAGCGGTAGTAACAGAGTTATCAGCGGCAGTAACAGATTCTACTTGTCCGATCTCTTGTCCGAACTCTTGTCCGATCCGCGGTAGTAACAGAATTATCAGCGGCAGTAACAGATTCTGCTTGTCCGATCCCCTTGTCCGATCTCTTGTCCGATCTGTAGAGAGCTAATTTTGGCCTGTTGTTGCTTCCATTTGAGTTTTGGGCACATAGTTTCCCTCTATTGCTTGAATTTTCACATTAGGAGTACTAAGGCCAGCAACTTTGACGAGTACTAGGGAATACTTATTGAACTTGGTTTAACTGTTATTACTATCGCTAATCCTTGCTACTCACTTTGCCTTCCAAGCTACACCTTTCTCTTGGTTAGGACAGGTTCATTTCTTGCAATTGCACACCACCCTCCACTTGGTTCATCACCTGCAGGCCGGTGACCTCACTGCGGCGTGGTAAGAACACTTGCAAGCATGGGTAAGGCGCTTGACGGATTGCTTCCACCACACACCCACCACCCCACCTAGCTATTTACATAAGGATTATTCTTTGTTGTTTTGTCTTTTCACTAACATGGCAGCACTTATTGTACAACGTGACTTGAGCACTCACATGGACCAGGACGACCAGGCACAACGGAACAATATATTTCAAACCTTCTTCCTCGTCAATAACCGTCGTGTGCGTGTCATCATCGACAGCGGTAGTTGCAACAATTTGGTGAGCCTCGACGTGGTAACTAAGCTTCAACTTCCCACACGTGCACATCCACACCCTTACCACGTGCAATGGTTCAACAATAGCGGTAAGGTCATGGTAACACAAACTGCTCACATCGAATTTTCCATTGGTACATACTTCGGAGTTGCTGAATTTGATGTAGTACCAATGCAAGCATGTTCTCTATTACTTGGTAGACCTTGGGTATATGATACTGATGCTACACACCATGGTAGGAGCAATAAGTACACATTTATGTATAAAGGAAAGAAAGTTACATTGCTTCCTATGACTCCTCCTGAAATTGTGAAATTTGAACAAGAAAAACGTGCTAGGGACGCACAAAAGAGCAAACAACTTTCTGAAAATCAGCAAGTACCTAAAACACTTTCGAGGCAACAAAAAGACAAAGTTGTTTCTCCTTCCTCATCGCAAGTTATTAATCTGAAAGGATGTGTCATGCATACAACTAAAACTAACCTTGCAGTACGTAGTTTTCTTGGTCTTGCAGGTTTCTACCGGCGTTTGTGAAAGATTTCGGCACCATAGCCGGTCCTTTACCTGAGTTGACCAAGAAGGGAGTTACTTCTACTTGGGAGCCAGCACAAGAACAAGCTTTTGCCACACTCAAGGATCGCCTTACACGTGCACCTCTACTTCAGCTACCCAACTTCAGTAAGCCTGTTGAGTTAGAATGTGATGCTAGTGGTGTTGGAATAGGAGGTGTGCTGCTACAAGGAGGTAAACCCGTGACCTATTCTAGTGAGAAATTGCATGGTACACAATTGAATTATTCTACCTATGATAAGGAATTATATGCCTTAGTGCGTGTGCTTGAAACATGGCAACATTACCTTTTGCCTAAGGAGTTTATTAAACATTCTGATCATGACGCACTCAAATATTTGAGAGGGCAAGCTAAACTGAACCGTAGACATGTTAAATGGGTTGAATTTATTGAACCTTTCCCATACATTGTGAAATACAAGAATGGCAAAGAAAATGTGGTTGCTGATGCATTGTCTCGCAGGGTTGTTCTTTTATCTCAACTTGATATTAACGTTCCAGATTTGGAAAGCTTGAAAGATTAGTATGATGTAGATAAAGAATTTGCTGAACCATACACTAAATGTAATGATGGGAAAGGCTGGAAAAAATTTCATGTTTATGACAGTTTCTTGTCCCATGCTAACAAGCTATGTGTTCCAGATTCGTCCGTACGTTTGCTGTTGTTGCAGGAATCACATGGCGGTGGATTAATGGAACATTTTGGGAGAGAAAAGACTTTGGCCCTGCTGTCCAATAATTTTTATTGGCTAAAGATGCGGAGAGATGTTGAACGATTTGTGCAGCGTTGTGCCACATACCATAAAGCTAAGTCCAAACTTAACCCATATGGTTTGTATACTCCACTTCCTGTTTCTAGTGCACCTTGGGAAGATATTAGCATGGACTTTATTGTGGGATTGCCTAGGTCAAAGAGGGGGAGAGAATCCATATTTGTAAGAGTGGATAGGTTTTCTAAAATGGCACACTTTTTTCCCTGTCACAAGACCGACGATGCTTCACATATTGCTGATTTATTTTTTAGGGAAATTGTGAGATTGCACGGGATGCCTAGAGCCATTGTTTCAGATCATGATGTGAATTTTATGAGTTACTTTTGGAAGACAATGTGGGCCAAGCTTGGCACAAAATTGCTATTTTCAACAACTTGTCACCCGCAAACTGAAGGTCAAACAGAGGTGGTAAACCGTACACTCTCCATGTTGCTGCGAACAATGATTAAGAAGAACTTGAAGGAATGGGAGGATTGCCTTCCACATGTTGAATTTGCATACAATAGAGTTGTTCACTCAACAACACAATTGTGCCCGTCTGAAGTGGTGTATGGTTTTAAGCCAATCACACCACTTGATTTGCTGCCACTTCCTTTTCAAGAGAGAGCAAACATGGAGGCAACTATGCGTGCAGAGTTTGTGAAAGCTATGCATCTGAAGACCAAGGAAGTTATAGAAAAGAAGGCACGCTATTTTGCTCAAAAGACAAATAAAGGAAGAAAGAAGATGTTTTTCAAACCAGGAGATCTTGTTTGGTTGTACTTGCGCAAGGATCGTTTTCCTGATTTGAGAAAGTTTAAATTGATGCCCCGTGCTGATGATTTAAAACCCTATTTGGGGGCTGACGATGAGCTTGAGTCAAGGACGACTCCAATTCAAGAGGGGGAGGATGATGAGGACATCACTTCACATGATACACACATGGAGCCTCCACCTACAATTCAATTACTAGGACCAATCACACGCGCCCGTGCCCGTCGCTTGAACCATGAGGTTAATTCTTTCCTTAGCAACTATGTTAATATTTGTTTGGACGGGATGCTACTGAATACTAGTGATATTTTGTTGCTTAGGAACAGGGGAGATGGAATAGAAGAGTTGGAGTTGAAGACGGAGTCGCACGGATGTTTTGAAGTCAAGATTTCGCTGGTTCGGACTACATCGACCACCATGCACCAAAATGGTCATAACTTCCTCATACGAAGTCCGATTGGCGCGTTCTTGGACTTTTTGGAAAGCTAAGGAGAAGACGGATCGTTTTCCATTGGTTTCGTCGCATTTGGAGTCTCGAGTCGACCTGTGTTTAAAACAGTCCTGCGTGACAGAACTGGACCGTGTTGGGCCATAGTCTGAGTCTGTTGGCCTTCTACTGTGTCTGTTTGCCTTCCACAGGCTGCCCACGCCCTATATAACTCACTCCAGCCGCCTTTAGGGTTAGGTTTTGCTTTGTTTGCATCTACACTGTTGTGTTTAGATCCCGCCCCTTGCACCGGACCGATTGGCTGCTGCATAGGCGTTTGTGAAACCTCACCTTTCATCGTTTGTCTGTGATTTGGCATTCGATTTGTATCCTTCCTATTCTTGCTTGTGTTCTTGGGTTCGCTTGCAGGAATTAGCCTTCGTGGCGAGGTCAATCGCGTCCTGCGTGGTTGATAACCAACGGAGACAGTGGTGTAACGATTGCAAGGTTTTGATCCGCCGGACCGGAGCCTTGGATCGCCAACATCGAGATTCTCCACCAACCCAAGTTATCCTTTACCTAGCAGAAGATCGGGACCAATCCCCCATCATGTTAGGTGTAGTCTTCTTGGGTTGAGAAGGTCCAGGAAGAGAGTCTATAGAAGAGTGGAGGTGTTTGGGCTTTGGAACCCAGATATGCTTCTTGGGTGGAGCTTTGGGTGGTTCATGAATTACTCCATCCCTGGGCTGACAAGCCTGGGAAGACTCAGTGGAGTGAGTCTTGGGATACCTCTGCTCTGGAGTCATTTTACTCCACTCCACTGCCTGGCTAATGGCACTCTCAAAGTCAGCCTTGGTGTAGGTGTAACCTACCCCAAACCCATCCTGCCTCTTGAACTGCTGGATCATCATGCCAAGCTGTGGCTCTCTGGCACTGATCCCACTCAGGATAGAACGGAGGTAAAGTTCTCATTCTGAGAATCTGCTAGCTCCTCTCTCAAGGAAGCTAGAACCTCCACCTGAGACAAGCAGGTCTCACACTCACTCTCTACTTGAACAGACTTCTCGGCTTTCAGCTTGATCAATTCCATTCTAAGAGACAAACAGTTCTCATAGACAGTGGGTGGAACTGACAGTGTCTCAAGCTCTAGCCTAGTCTGCGCAAGCTCAGCTCTCAATCTCTCCAAATAACCCAAATGCTCATCGCCCTTGGATTTCAGCTCAGCTAAGGTAGCTAGATGAGATGGGCAATTAACACAGGGTGCGGCGATAGTGGCTTGAGCATCTTTCAGCTCCAGCTGAGCGCTTTCAAGCTCAGTGGCCAAAGCGTCCCTCTCATCAACCCTTTCTGTGTACTTGGACTTCAGAGTCGACAAGTCACACAGAAGCACCTCACACTTCGGGCACTCACTGCTATCACCCAAGCAAGGGGAAGAAGATAGGCTCTCAATTCTCTAACTCATCTATCCTCTTCTTAGCCCCCCTAAGCAGTTTTTCCCGATATTTCAACTCCTGACGATTGCTCTCAAGTAAATCAATGATTTCGTGCTCATAGGATGATACCTTTTCGTTGTTGTCGTCGTCGGAGTCGTCGGAGGAGCTCTTTTCTTCCTTATCCCCAAGAGCCATTGAAAAGAAGCTCTTGCGGGATCTTCGGCGATGGTGAGAGCGGCTCTTCGGCTTGTCTCCGAAAGCCATGAAGCAGAGGCCCACCGGATCGTCCTTGTCCTTCCCCTTCCTGATGGTGATCTCCTCATCGCTTGAGCTCGATGAAGAGGAAGAAGACGTGGACCGCTTGGAGTAGCTCTTCTCCATTTCGGCGAAGAAAGCCATGTCGCGCTTCTTGTTCTCTCGCCGGTAGTCCTTCAGGGCCTTCTTGAAGAATCTGGTCTTCGGCTTGCCCTTGTTGAAGGAAGAGCTGTCGTGCTTGCCGGAGTCGTGGAAGCCACCACCGGTGCCCTTCTTCTATCCATTGCGCTTGGGGCAGTCGGCGATGAAGTGTCCTGGATCACCACACTCAAAGCATCTGGATTTTGTGCCGTGTATTTTGAACATTCTCTTGTCATAGACACGACGCACCCGGTTGTTAAAAAGACACAAATCATCATCTCCCAACAACTCAAGCTGGTCCTCAGTGATAGACATCAAAGAGAACCCAGCACAGCTCACAGCAGAGGGATCAACAGAAGGTGTAGCAAGGGCCAGAGATTTTGATCCAGAACCAGTGAGATTTGATCTCAGCTGGAGATCAACCTCAGTAGCCTTCAGCTTGCTAAACAACTCAGAAATGGTCAAGGTATCATAAGAAGTACTCTCAATGATAGAAGATACCTTGATCTCCCAGATCTTTGGGTCCAAGGTATGGAGAACCTTGAGCGCCTGCTCATGATCTGAGACTAACTGAGCACCCTCAGCCTTGTTGTCCGAAAGGTTGTTTATGATCGACTGAAAACGACCAAACAAAGCCTCAAAAGATTCACCCGGCTTCTGTGTGAAATTCTCATATTCACGCCGGTAGGTCTGATAGAGCCGAGCCTTGACCTGTGCTGTTCCCTCATGGTGTGCCTTGAGGGTAGCCTAGATCTCTCTCGCAGTGGAGAGATGGCTCACACGCTCAAACTCAGTGGGACCTAAACCTGAGAAAAGAATGTTCACAGCCTTACTGTTGCTCAGATGCTGAGCAATGATACCAGCAGTACCCTGCTCAGCGACTGGCAATATGACAAACGTGGTGTCAACGCAAATGTCCCAAATGTCCGAACCCTGGCTCATGAGATAGGCTCGCATGCGAGTCTTCCAATAGTTATAGCCATAGGCTTCCAAGGACGGGACCTTGCCAGGAGATATCATGGTCACTACTGGGGTTTAGAACCGGTTAAGGTATGGAAAAACCCTAACCTTGCTCTGATACCACTTGTAGGACCGAAAGTAGCGACCAGAGGGGGGTGAATGGGCGCCTAAAAAATTCTTTCGAATCAATGGCCTGCTCCCAATACCCTACGCACCTCTAAATACTAATCAGCAGAGAATGAACAGATAGCCTAAGTCTAAAGGTATCTAGCCTAGTAGCAACTGTTGATTACAGAAAAATGCCAGTGCAGTGCCAATAGACAGATAAACAGAGTACATGAGACAAGGCAAGATAAACTTCTCAATAAAGCAATCTAAGTGCACTATGACAGAGAAGAGAGGTTACTGTTCAAATTTGTCTCCTGTTCGGAACTTGGCGAAGCCTGCTTCGCCTGTCGAGGTCTGCTTCGGTGATCGAAGCCTGCTTCGCTGGTCGAAGCCTGCCTCGGAGATGGTTGTCGAAGGTTGACAGATATGTGCCGAAGGTTAAGTGGATCTAGCCTATCTCAAGAGTAAAAAGCGGAGTATGCTTCGAAGCAACGTACAAAGGTAACGAAGCTTGCTTCATACAGAGTACTTCGAAGCACAACCTTCGAACAGACCTTCGAACACGTCGCACAGAAAGACAACCTTCGAAGGAGTAGCGAAGCCTGTCACACGACAGATAAACCAAATTCGAAGCCTACACTCTACCTTCGAACAAAACACATCAAGGCCTTCGAAACAGACAGCTGCAAACACTAAGCGAAGTCTATCAGTGAGATTAGCTTCGAACAGCTCGAGACTGAGAACACCTTCGCAAAGACTATCGAAGTATGTGAAGCTAACAGAGTGCAAAGCGTACTGCGAAGCAAGAAACACAGCACAAACTTGAAGCCGAAGTTCAAGTGAAGCCTTCGAAGATGTCAGGTCAAAGCCTGCCTCACGGAACTGAGGGGCTTCGAATAGAGAGAAGGGGCTTCGCCAGAAATGGCCAGAAAAGGTATTCAGTCTTGTCTGCCTCGATCAAAAAGCTACGCAGAAAAAGCAAAGCTAGTACTAGTGTACTGTTGCTACAGTGAGTAGGTACTACTTACAGCACGCAAGAACTAGTACTACTTCCGTGATGAACAAGAGCAACAGAAGCACTAAAATTCATGAATAAGCTTGCTGTGCGAGTGAAATGTAGCCATTAAAACGCTACAGTTTTGCTGCACCTAAACAGAGAATAGAAACTTCACTGCATCCAGAGCAACCGAATAAATGCAAGACAAGAAACAGGAGCAGAATGCCTGGCGGCGCACAAACAAGAGAGAGAGACAAAAATGACCCAATAGAGTAGGCAATGATTTCAGCAAAAAGGGGTAGACAAACCCTAGGGATTGGGGCCCTATTTATAGGCTGCCCAATGGCCTAGAATATTCCACCAGCCCTTTAGGGTTTTTTACAGACGCAGGAATAAAGGAAAAGACTCTACTGCCCTTAGGGATTTTTACAGACACGACTGATTGACTGTGAGCCTAGAGATATAGATGACTTATCCGGAAGTTAAGCTTTCGTAGCGACTACGGCTTCTCTTCTGGACAGTCCGATACAAGATCAACGGTTGTCAGTTTTGCGTCGAAACTGACAAAGCCTCCACCGACTTTGCACCAGGTACCCGGATTGGGCCGGCCTGATTCCGCAGCTCTCTCAGCCTGGCAATCACTCACCGCCCATGTACCTGAGTCAATCCTGGTCAACAGCCCAGTGGGTCTTCTACTGCTTCTGGCCCATGTACCCGGATTGGGCCAACCCGACTTCGCAGCCTCCTCTGCCCAACAGTCGCTTGCTGCCCGTGTACCTGAATCACACGCGGCCCATGAAACAGCAGATCTCTTCTCCTTTTGTCCTCTTTGACTATCGTTGACAATGACTCATCACTTCTGGAGCCATGAGGCCCACGCTATTCAGCATGGCTCCTCAAGATTGCTGCAGGTATCAACTAAGGTAAAAGCTTCGAAGTATACCTTCGGAGGCACCGTGAGGAAAAATCACCGGATCCTCCAGAACTTTGTACATCCAGAGGATATCGTCGATGTCATCTCCTGAAGTCCTCTCTGGCGTGTTTTCCGATGGGACCTCGACCTCCGTCGTGATCACCCCGGCTACAGGCGAGTTGGGGGGCGATAGGGTTCGGGTCCAAGTTTACAACAGCGGGCATGGGTGTGCGTGTCGGATCTACCTCTGCAACCTCCCGAGCAGAAGTTTCGGCTGGGACCCCAGCCGCATCTTCGTCGCCCTCCAAGAGACAATTCTCGAAGGTCTTCGCCAGCTGGGCGTTGGAGTCCTTGGAATCCTCCGAGGCCGAGCTCCAAACGTCTAGGGACGAAGTAGACGAGGCAGGAGCCAGCTGCGAAGGGATCTTCACCACCTTCTTCTTCTTAGGCGGAGTCTTGCTGGCTTTCTTCGGGGGCTCGGCGATGGCCTTTCGTTTGCGAGGGGCTGCTCCGGTTGAGGTAAAATCTGGTAGAGGAGGGGGCGCCATCCCGAGAGCTCCCCACACTCTGTTGGAATGCTCCCAGCTCCCCACCAGCTCCAGCCTCTTCTGTCTTTCAGCCACCGTAGGGGCTCCGAGGACCCATTCGGTGGACCGAGCTATATCCTTCGGAGCTAGCATCAGTGGAGCCGCTGGGAAAAAGAGTAACATATTATAAGTATGTTATTTTCATCATCTAACGTATTACTGCAGGAGTTGAAGTCTTACCTATGGTTCGGAGATCACCCTCCGAAGCCTGTTGAAACACTATCGGCCAGTTGGCCCCGAGAGGTGGAATCCGAAGAGCAATAAACTCTTCGGCGAGGTCTCGCATGCTCATGCGGCGAGCCACCGAGGTCAATAGCCCTAGCCGCATCGAGAGCAGGCTAGGGTTCGGAGCAATCTCCGCCTCCTTCCGGAACCAGATCTCCTAGAGAGGCCCTGCGAGTGGGGAGTCCTCTCCGACTTCGGCGTAGAACCACCGAAGGATCCAGTTGGTGTACCATCGATCGTTGATGGCCTTCGCGGGAAAGTGTTGGGCGTGCTCCCTTCGCAACTGAAAGTTGACGCTGCCGAAGGCTGTTATCATCTTGGTGTCCCCGGGCTCGTCTTGCGGCTTCGGCTGGCAGATGGCCTCGTGGGTGGCGGCGAAGACCTCTGATCGTTCCTCGCACCCTTCGGCCCGGAGCGCCCACTCGAAGACAGCTAGGCGGGCGTTGGCATTGGGAGAGTTGAGGTAATGTGATGTGGAACAGGTCCAGTACCTTCGTTAGGAAATCGATGGCCGGAAGTCCCAAGCCTACTTCGAAGAATGCCTCGAACACCACAACTTCTCCGCTTCGTGGCCTCGGGGTGGATTCCGACCCGGGGATTCGAGTCCTCAGTCCAGTCCCCAGCTTCCCTTCCACGGCCTCTTCAATGGACTTTGTGGTGCTCGTAGACTGTCTGATGAGGAAGCTCTGAGGAATCTTCTTCTTGGATGGCGGGCGGAGCTCTCGAGGGTTCTTGGGCCAGCTGTCGCCCAGAGCTCCCGCCATTGCTGCCGCAGCCGAGGTGGCCCATGCTTGCCTCTGCGCCAGGGTGCCCGCCGCTGCCGGAACGGTGTGGCTGGTTCTCGCCATGGCTCGGTGGATTGGAAGGTTGTGAGAATTGAAGGTTGAAGAGAGTGATTCGCAGACGCTGGGTACGGTAAAAAGTCATGGGTAACTTCTAATCCCCTTTTTTATAACTGTTCGCTGGTGGCTATGCTTCGATCACATTCACACTGCAGGTTCGACATCCACCGCTGGCAGGTGGGCCTAGGAAGTGGAACGGCGAAAGACTGCCGTAAATTTCGACTGTTACCTTTTACAGAGCGTAATGGCTACTTGCGTAGTAACGTCTATAACAAACGGTTCCTCACAACGTTTGGGCTTCGTAGCGGTTCTCTTTCCCACGGGGTGTTCACACAGCGTTGGGAGCTCCGAGGCGGGGTCCGAGTGCTTTGAATCCGAGATCCTCCGAAGGACTGTAATGTGTTCAAATTTTCTCTAAGTCTCAGAATATGAAAATATTCCTTGCGTATACTGCCCCCCTTCTATGCAGGTTAAATTCGGAGAGGCATATTCGAGGGGCTACTGTTGGGGGAAATTGCTTCACTTTCAGGACTTAGAGATTAACAGCTCGAAGAGACTCACTAAGCTTCGGAGCTGACGGGCTCATAGTCGAAGGTGGAGGCGTTAAGCCGAAGGGTGCCTCGATCCGGAGGTTGAAGAAGCCCTCCGCAGGCTATGAGGCTCCGAAGCAGAACAACTGGGTTTATAAGACGTTTGGTTTATCTATTTGCCCCGGATAGATTTTACCATTTTAACCATATTCAGGGTACCGAATAGTTTCCACTATGTCGGTTGTAATCTAGGGGTAAATAGGTCTTTTCCTTAGACATTTTTGCCTATAAATACCCCCCTCTCTACCCTGTAACCGGGACGAAAAACTCAATTACTCTAAGATACATATTCGAACTACTCAAGCTATTATCCTTTCGGAGGCTTGAGCTAGTCCTTAAACACGAACTCTTAGTTTGTTTGTTCTTGATCTCAGAGAACCTGTTAGTGTAATCTTTTACGCCAACAGTAGTCATGTCTAGTAAAAATAATCTTGATTGGCTAAAGTCGCGCATAGAGAAATATCAATCTTCTAAAGACGCTATTATTGAGGCCATTGAAGACTTTAGCGCAGTAGAAAATTTAGGACAAGGTTTTGCGTCGGCTGATCCCTTAGAAGAAGTCGATATAGGCAATGGTAGCATTCCAAGGCCGACTTTTGTAAACCAACATTTACGAGATGATAAGAAGGCCAAAGTAATAAAATTGCTTCGGTCATACGTTGATTGTTTCGCACAGAAGTATAGAGAGATGCTCGGATTAAGCCGTGAGCTCATGGAGCATTGGCTACCTATTAAACCCGGGTTTAGGACTTATAAACAACCCCCTCGTCGCTTTAATTTGGCCGTCTATGACCGAGTTAAAGAGGAGATAGAGTGATTACTCAAAGCTGAGTTTATTAGGCCATGCATGTATGCTGAATGGGTCGCTAACATTGTGCCTGTAGAAAAGAAGGGCAGCAACAAAATACAAGTTTGTATTTATTTCAGGGATCTGAACAAGGCCACTCCAAAAGATGAGTACCCCATGCCGATAACCAACATGTTGATCAATGATGCTTCAAGACACAAGGTACTAAGTTTTCTTGATGGCAATGCTGGTTATAATCAAATTTTTATGGCTGAAGAGGACGTCTACAAGAAAACCTTTCAATGCCCTGGTTTTGTTGGCTTGTTCGAGTGGGTCGTTATGACTTTTGGTTTAAAGAATGATGGCACTACATATCAACGTGCTATGAACTTGATCTTTCATGACTTGTTAGGAGTTATGTTAGAAGTTTACATAGATGATGTCGTAGTCAAATCGGACGCTATGGGAAACCACTTAGCCGATTTGAAAGTTTCTTTTGATAGGGTGCGACAGTATGGAAGAAAGATGTGCAGAAGTTGTTAGGCAAGGTGAATTATTTGCGTTGCTTTATATCTAACTTGTCTAGAAAGATTGATGCCTTTGTCCCTATACTCAGGCTAAAGAATGGAGCTGAATTCACTTAGGGGGCAAGTCAGCAAAGTGCCTTTAAGAAAATTAAGGAATGCTTATCGTCACCACCCGTGGTAAGAGCGCCAAAAGCCGGAATCATGTTTCGGCTATACATCACTGCAGAAGATAGCATGATAGGAGCCGTGCTAACCCAGGAGGTAGAGGTAAAAGAGTACATCATCACATTCTTGAGCCACCGCTTGCTGGATGCCGAAACTAGGTACATGTTTGTGGAGCGTTTGTGTTTATCACTTTATTACACATGTACCAAATTACGTCACTATCTTCTTCCTACCACATGTATTGTCTCTTGCCACACCGATGTCATAAAATACATGTTGCAAAAGATGATTCTAAGTCGAAGAATCAGAAAGTGGGCTTACACTTTGATTGAATACGATTTAGCTTATGAACATCTAAGAGCTATGAAAGGCCAAATTGTCGCCAATTTTATAGTTGATCACCACGTAGATGTCAATTGGGGTAATGATATTGCTCTAATTGAAGTAGTGCCATGGAAACTTTATTTTGTTAGTTCATCTTGTAAGAATGGCCAAGGTATCAGGGTAGTTCTCATATCACCTAACGGAATGTGCTTCGAAACCTCAGCCCGTTTAGAATTTCCTTCTACCAATAACCAAGCTGAATATGAAGCTTTATTGCTAGGACTTGAATTGCTAAGATCCATAGGTGCTAAACATGTTCATGCGCATGGTGATTCTCTGTTAGTAGTACAACAAGTAGCTAAAAGTGCTCAATGTTTTAATGTCTTGCTAAATAGTTACTTGGATAAATGTTTAGATATAATTGCTACTTTCAACGACTTTAAAATTTCTCACGTGTCACGAGAAGCCAGTTCAATTGTAAATGATTTGGCTCAGCAAGCATCTGACTATCAAGTCAAGAGAGAAAAATTTTCTGTACAAGAAAAGCCAATGCTTGGTCTCACTTCAGGAGTCAGGGACTTTAAGCGGATGCGAGGTCCATCAGACCCTCCGGATCAGACCCCTCCGACTACCGAAGGGCGCTGCGTGCTAGAGCCCTTTGTCCACCAAAGGATCCTGCGTGTCAGAGCCATTACGCCGAAGCCTTCTAGGCAAAAGAAGTCTTCGCACGCTAGACCCCTCCAGCAGAAGCCTTCAGTCTGATCGGCTCCGCATGGCTGATCTAGTCATCCTTCGGTAGAAGCAGGAGAGGCCTGGAGGGCACTCCGAAGTTAGCGATTTAGACATTGCTCTAAGGAGGGATTTAGCAAACCCTCCAGATACCCATGAGGATGATTGGAGAATTCCAATCGTCTAGTATTTAAAAGATCCCAATCGAAGGGTTGATCATAAAGTTCAGCGACAAGCATTTAAGTTTGTATTGCTAGATGATGTATTATACCGCCGAACTATTGATGGAATACTCTTAAAGTGCTTAAATGTCGATCAATCCAATGTAGCTACAGGAGAAGTCCATGAGGGGCTTTGCGGCACTCATCAGTCGGCCTAGAAAATGAGTTGGATGCTCAAAAGAGTGGGTTTTTACTGGCCGACTATGACTGAGGATTGTTTTAAATACTATAGAGGGTGTGAAGCATGTCAAAAGTTTGGTAATATTCAGTTAGCCCCTACATCACTACTTAGTCCTATTATCAAACTATGGCCGTTCCGAGGTTGGGGTTTAGACTTCATCGACCAAATTCATCCTCCCTCTTCAAAAAGGCATCGGTTCGTGCTAATGGCGACAGACTACCTTCACCAAATGGACCGAGGCCGTGCCTCTCAAGAACACGACTCATAATGAGGCAACTAATTTTATCTTGAAGCACATTATACACAGATTCGGTATTCCGCAAACTCTCACTACAGATCAGGGTACTCCATTTGTTGCTAAAGAAGTGAGAGACTTTGCCAAATTTTATGGTATTAAGTTGATAAACTCTTTACCATACTATGCTCAGGCCAATGGTCAGGCCGAGTCTAGTAATAAAATTGTAATTAGGCTCATTAAGAAGAAAATTGAAGAGTTCCCTAAAAGGTGGCATGAAGTGCTTTCAGAAGCATTGTGGGCTTGTAGACTCGCAAAGCACGGTCCTACCAAAGTTAGTCCATATGAGTTAGTATATGGACAAGAAGCTGTTCTACCAGTAGAGGTGGATCTTGGCTCTTTAAGATTTCTTAAGCAAGATGGCTTATCGGTCAATGAATATGAAACTCTTTTGAAAGACAAGTTGGAAGAAGTGATCGATAAGAGGTTGAAGGCTTTAGAAGCTATAGAAAAGGACAGAAGAAGAATAGCTAGAGCCTATAATAAAAAGGTTAAGCCAAAATCGTTTCAAGTTGGTGATTTGGTTTGGAAGACGATTTTGCCCTTAGGCACTAAGAGCCCCAAATTTGGTAAATGGTTGCCTAGTTGGGAAGGTCCTTTTAAAGTAGACAAAATCTCTCCAGGTAATGCATACTTGATAGAATCTCTACAAGGAGAGCGATTTCGAAGAGCTTTGAATGACAGGTATTTGAAAAATATTTCCCAAGTGTGTGGCAAAGCGCTTGAAAGTGTTGAAAGGTCGATATGGGAGATATCGTACTTAGCCTGTTGTGCTTTTAGTTCACTTAGTTAACTAAAAGGCAGGGAGGCATGTGTTGATAGCAAAAAATGGTATTAATGGTTAAGATTGTCAAAATATCAATTTTGGTAATTTGGGCAAAAAGTACACAAGTCCTGAATCATGCCGAAGCCTTATAGGGCCGACGGCCCATCGAACAGTGGGCTTCAGAAGCCTTTTAGCAGCCTGCTAGCTTCGGCTCGAAGGCCCTTCATAGGCCTGTCTCGCCGAAGCTTCGGCCCGAGGAGCAGGCTTTGGCAGGCCTGCCGAAGGTCCACTTTGGGCTGGCTTCAAAGATAGAGTTTGAGTCTGATTTTGGTTGTTTTTATCCCTAAAATTGATTAGGACGAATCCTACCAGATTAACTTTAGAGATAAGAATACTAGCCCATGTAAATATAGGGGTGAGGATGGTTCATTTACCCCCCAACACAATTCAACTTCAAACCCTAGTTTGAACCATACCTTTACTTTTATTTACTTTTCTGCACAACCTTTGTGGGTTTGCCTGGAAGTCCTCTGCTGACCACATCGAAACTGTGGTAAGCCTTGTTACTTCACTCATGAAGTACCCGTTAATCTATGTAACAGATTGCTATCATCTTGTTACTTCGCCTGTGAAGTATCCGTTAATCTATGTAACAGATTGCTACCTTCGTTTCCCTACTGCAACACTTAGTAAATTCGGTCTTTAGGCCGAATTGGAACTTGATCTCTGTTCTATTGCAGTTTTTCACGCTCGGAGCCCCTTTGCTGAAGGTGTCTGGAGCTAGGAGACTGGTTTCGGAGGCTGCCAGAACACCCTTCGGCGGAACCCTGCTTCGATTACCCGTGCCGGATTTGTCACGCTATTGTCGGTCTGGTTGAGTTCGCACACTAGAGCGCTCCGCAGCAGGCTTCGTCGCACCAGGCTTCGCCATGCCAGTACTCCGCACCGGACGAAGTCATGCCAGTGCGTTGCGTTGGAGTATTTTTTTTTCGTGTCAGAGATTTCGCACCGAACTCTATCGTTCGGAGGTGATTTTGCGTCAGAGATCTGTTCGGAGCCTGTCTTCAGCCAGATCAATCTGAACACTGAAGACTACTTTTGGCACACCCTTCGCACCAGACACCGAAGGACCCTTCGGTGAACCCTTTGCATAGTACACTTCGAACTAGTTAGGCTCCGTTCAGCTGACTGGTTTATTTTATCTATATATTTCTTTTCGGCTAATTGAATTATTTGCTTGTGATCTGATTACTTGGCGACTTCACCCCCCTTGCCATTGTTAAGGGTAGTCAGAACGCGACGTCAGTGTTGTGTTACGCTTAGGCTTGTTCCTAAGTATCCACACACTTTGGGATCGTCGAACTGACCCAAGCACGGGGGCACGTTTCCATGTCAACAACTGACAAATGAAGTGTTTGCTTATGAGGACTATTCCAATCCTCCGAATTGGATAATAGCTTGAGATAGTTCGAAGTTTGTATTCAATATCTGAGTATTCGATACCCCTTAAAGAGCGAAGAGGGGTATTTATAGATGAAATATATTAGAAAAAGACTACTTTACCCTCTAACTACAACCGACTTAGAAGATACTGTTAATATTCTTCGTAGGGTTAAAAGGGTAAAAGACTAATTTAACAGTGAGAAAATAATCCTTCTGTACTTATTGGTAGTACCCCTTCGGGTAAAGAGGCTCCGGGATTCTTCATAACGCCAAAGCTTTTGCGGAGGCTTTCATTGTAGAAGGCTCCGACTACAGCGACGCCTTGATACTTTAAGACCTTCAGAGATCAAAGCTTCTGACTTCCTTTTGTCTTCTGACTGTATTGATGTAGAAGTTTTCTGAATACCCGGAGGATGAAATATTTTCCCCCAACACTTACACCCAATCCTTTCACTGCTCCGTTTATTCCACAAAATTGGGTGTCGACTAGGCACGGGATGGAGGTGCCAGTCCATAGTATTTATGGTATGAATGGGTATATGAATTACGGTGCATTACCGACCATGAATTGTCCATAGTTCGATGGCGATAATCCTCAGATGCGGAGAAGCAATTGTGAGAGTTATTTTGATACTTATTGCATTCATCTCGGTCAATGGGTTAAATTAGCCACGCTTAACTTTGTTGGAAATGCTACGTTTTGGTTGCAATCTGCTAGACCTCAGTTGGTGGGAATTTCATGGGAAGAACTGTGTGAAAGCGTCTATGCTAGATTCAGTTAGGATAGACATGAAAGCTTAATCCGACAATGGTTTGTTATTCGACAAGAAGGACCTACTGCTGCTTATGTTGAGAAGTATGATGCATTGATGCACCAGCTAATGGCCTATGATAATTCACTACTGTCAATTTATTTGGTCACTCGATTTGTCGAAGGCTTGAGAGAAGATATTAGATCTGCTGTGATGCTACACAGACCAAAGGATCTTGACACTGCTTGTGAACTTGCATTCCTATAGGAAGAAGCTTTGGAAGGGAGTAAAAGGAAAGAGTGGGTAAGGGGTCTAGGTTCTGTCATACCTAAGCCCCAACCCCGTGGACATCCGTTACCACTTCCACCAATCGCTCAACTTGGCTATTCACCATCCTCATTAGATAAGAAGGTAACATACAACCTGGAAGGGCATTCTATAGAAGATAGAGTGTCAACTCTGAGATCATACAGAAGGGCCAAAGGGCTCTGTTTTGTTTGTGGCGAGAGATGGGGAAGGGATCGCAAATGTGCTTCTTCCATCCAATTACATGTAGTGGAAGAATTATTGCAGGCCATGCCCAGATATACAGTCATTATCAGAAGAGCATTCCATTCATGAGGGTGATACATTAATGGCAATTTCAGAGCAGGCCTTGGTTGGAACTGAATCGGTTTAGTCCATCAGAGTTAAAGGGAGGATTAAAGGTTATGAATTATTAATGCTAGTGGATTCAGGCAGCACCCATTCATTCATTGAGCAGCAATTAGGGAATAGATTGTCAGGAGTTACTCTTTTGCATAGGGTTGTACCAAGGAGAATTACTAACGGTGGTTATCTTCATTGTAGCCATGAGATATCTAATTGTAAATGGTGGATGCAGGGAAAGTACTATATCAGTAATTTTCGATTTTTGCCTCTAGGGAGCTATGATGTGATATTGGGCATGGATTGGTTACAACAATATAGCCCCATGAAGGTGGATTGGGCAAACAAGTCTCTTGAATTTTGGTACCAAAACCAGATTATACAAGTTCAAGGAGTTATTTCAAATTTGAATAGTTGTCTTGCAATATCCATGGGTCAAGTAAAAGGGTTGCTTAAACAAGACTCATTACTGTACATGTTACAATTGAGTGAGATTGACAAGCAACAAGTAACTCTCGTTCCTGTACCCGTTCAAGAGGTGGTGACCAATTTTAAATTCTGTTTGAAACACCCATAGGGTTACCTCACCTTAGATATTGTGACCATTCTATTCCTTTAATTGAAGGAGCAAAACCTATTAATGTCAGACAATCCTGCGCAAAAAAATGAGATTGAGAAACAGGTCAAGGAAATGCTAGCAACTGGCGTAATTTAGAACAACAACATCACTTTCTCATCGCCTGCCTTGTTGGTAAGAAAGAAGGATTATTCTTAGAGAATGGTGGTGGATTATAGACAGTTGATTGATATAACTGTTAAGAGTAAATATCCAATGCCAGTCATAGATGAATTACTTGATGAACTTCATGGATCAAAGATGTTTACCAAGCTAGATTTGAGGTCAGGTTATCATCAGATCCGAATGAAAACTGGGGATGAGTACAAAACGGTCTTTCAAACCCATACTGGACATTACGAGTATAAGTTTATGTCATTCGGGCTGACGGGAGCCCCGAGAACATTCCAAGAAGCTATGAACAACACACTAGCTCCTGTCTTGCAAAAATTTGCATTGGTTTTCTTTGATGACATATTGGTGTATAGCCCAAATTCCCATGTTCTCCATCTTCCTAAAGTCTTACCTCTATTGAGAGCTCATCAGTGGAAGATAGAACTTAGCAAGTGTTCATTCGAACAAGATAAATTATGATATTTGGGTCATGTCATTAGCTCTGAAGGCGTATCCACTGATCCCGAGAAAATACAAGATATCATAAATTGGCATACACCCACTAATTTGAAGAAGTTGAGGGGTTTCTTGGGCCCGGTTGGGTATTACAAGAAGTTTATCAGAAAATTTGGAGCTACGAGCAAACCACTGACTAGTATGTTAAAGAAGGGTGTTACCTTGGTTTGGAATTCTGTTGCTGAAGACTCATTTGTTGCACTAAATAAGGCCTTAACCAATGCCCCGGTGTTGGCTCTCCCTGATTTTTCCAAAAAATTTATAGTTGAGACAGATGCTAGTGATGTTGGAATTGGTGTTGTATTATCATAGGATGAACACCCCTTAGCCTTTGTGAGCAAGGCCTTGGCCAAAGAACTAGAGGGTTATCTACATATGAAAAGAATGCATTGCAATGCTACTAGTAGTAGATCATTGGAGATCCTATTTACATCATGGAGAGTTTGTAATTTTAACCGATCACAAGAGCCTGACTTATTTAATAGAACAAAGCCTAGTGACCCCATGGCAGCATAAGGCATTTACCAAATTATTGGGTTTATACTACAAAATTTGTTACCGAAAGGGAGCTATGAATTCCATTGTTGATGCCTTATCAAGGACTGGATTACTTCATTCGGTGAAACTCCTCACAACTCTAAGTTGTCAACCAAAATGGCTAGAGGAAATTGCCAGAGGATACTCTTCAAATCCTTGCATGGTACAATTGATGTTAGAACTTGCACTTGACCAAGATACCCGACAACATTTCTCTCTCAAGGATGGATTAATCCGCTATAAAGGAAGAATTTCGGTTGGACATAACCCAGAATTACAGCTAAAACTAATCAATGTGTTGCATGCTAATCCAATTGGTGGTCACTCCGGGTTTCCTATTACTTACCAACGGATGAAAGGATTGTTTGCTTGGTCAGGAATGAAAAAAGACATCTAAAATAAACTCGAATCTTGCTCCATTTGCCAACATTCCAAACCTGATAAAGATCGTTACTTAGGATTACTTCAACCACTACTTGTCCCTAATGGTGCATGGCAGGTAATTACAATGGACTTTATTGAAGGCTTGCCACGTTTAAGAGGATATGATTGTATTTTTGTGGTTGTGGACAAGTTTTTGAGGTATGCACACTTTCTACTGTTGACTCACCCCTTTTCAGCACAAGATGTTGCTAATTGCTTCATGACTAATGTGTAAAAGTTAAATGGATTGCCTATGGTAATTATTTCTGATCGTGATAAGATCTTCACCAGCAAGTTCTAGCAATATTTATTTGAGAAATTAGTAACTGAGCTCCATTTAAGTACTGCTCATCACCCCCAATCCAATGGGCAAACTGAAAGGGTTAATCAGTGCTTGGAAGTATACGTTCGTTGTTTTATCCATGCTGCTCCTTCCAAGTGGTGCCACTGGTTATATCTAGCAGAGTACTGGTACAACACTACCACACATTCAATACTTCGTAAAAGTTTGTTTGAAGTTCTATATGGTCATCCACCAAGGAAATTAGGTATTGTTCCTGAATCTTGTGCTATCCTTGACCTACAAGAGTGGTTGAACCATCAAAATATCATGAACTAGTTTCTCCAACAATAGCTTAACAGAACCAGACAACAAATGAAGATGCGGGCGGATAAGAAACGATGTTTTAGGGAGTTTGCTGTTGGCAATTGGGTTTATTTGAAAATACAACCTTATGTACAATCCTCAATTGCCACGAGAGCCAATCATAATCTCTCTTTCAAGTATTATGGTCCTTTTCAGGTTCTGAGCAAAGTTGGATCGGTGGCGTATAAACTGCAACTTTCGGAATCCAGCATTATGCATCTTGTATTCCATGTGTCACAACTGAATGGAGCAATAGGTGTGTCGGAAACATCTAATAGTAAATTACCGGTCCTTCCTGATGGACGTTATCCACCGTGGATTCTAGATCATCGCCGTACCGATGCTGGTCCTTCGGGTACTGACCAAATTCTAGTTCAATGGACTAACTGTGATCCTGGAGCTGTCACTTGGGAGAATCTCTCAGAATTCCACTCGTAGTTTCTGACATCACTGACTTGGGGGCAAGCCACTGCTAAAGGGGAAGACATTGTCAAGAGCACTGCAGGCGCTACGCCATTGCCAAATGGGGAACAGGAGCAGAACCAAAGGGAACCAATGCAAGAGCGGCTACCCAGCAAAGAGTGAGGTGGGCCAACGTGAAGCTTAGTGGACCGGAATGGACTAAGTAAGATGTAATGTGTGTGTTGCCGGTGTGAGGTGGAGTCTGAGTATAAAAAGCGTTAACAGAAACATATAATAATATGATTTTGGGGATGAACACGACTGGCAGCAACGGTTGGGCTTGACGTTTAAGCGTGAGAGAAACCCAAAACCATTCCCTAGCATTCCTCACACCGCGCTAATGCAGAGATCTGACTCATGGGACAGGACAAGGTTCCCGGAGCGAGAGCTCTATCAATATCAAACAGGATCTAAATGTAAAGTGTACAAACCGAAATAAAACTGGCCCAGAAACGTTAGGCGGGCTCACCACTCGGTTAGCCGATGAGGAATTCAAACTGTCCTATACCCACGAACAGGCAAAGAAATGGGCCAGCACGCTGTTTGTTTCGAGCTTAAATATTAGTAGTATCCCCAGGTGACCGGCCCAAAGCTGATCGAGAAAAACACGACCCAACTTGTTCGCAAGAGACGTTACTGATTTTTCACAATTTCACGAAGCTTTCTTGCCGATTGTTTTGACTGATTTCTGATTTCATGTCATGTCATCAACAAGGCCAGGTTGGGTGAGAGATCGAGCATCAGTCAAGTCAGGGGCTCACGATCGTGGACATCAGTTTAATCCGATCGAGTTCTCTGCCGCAACGGTTGATCATCTCTGATTGATTTGACGATCTGATCGATCGATAATCAACCAAAAACAACTTGCATTGCGCGCGTTCGTCGACCTCCACGGACTTCCGGAATCATGTCAACTCGATCGCCTACTTTTTTCGTCGGGTAACCAACCACCACTAGAACATCATCATCATACACACACACTTTGATCGCTGCCGTCGCCATCCGTCGTGGCGGGCCGCCGTTATATCTTTATCGATCGAGCGACGGGTCGGTGGACGACGGCGACGCTGCAACGATGACGCTAGTTGAATCAAATCAGCTCATGTTCTCGGATCGGACATTGAAATGCAATGCGACCTCCCACGACGGCACGGCGGTCCTCGAGCACGACGACAGCTCCCGGCGATCAATATCATTTCCGGGCGCCGGGAACGGAGGTCGCCGGCCGGCCAATATCATTTCCGGGCGGCCGTCGGGCTGCGATAGAGTTATTTCGATCATTATTGAAAATAGATTTATCTATTAGTCTGGCAAAGCGGCTAAGACTGCTCTAGCTTGCAACGTTGAGGTCTAAGGTGCGTTTGGTTTTGCTTTTGAAATCTGGTTCTACCGTGAAAAAGCAAAAGTTGAACCAAACGGGTTTTAACAAAACTGCTTCTACTGTGAAAAAACAACTTTTTTCTAGTACAAATTTAGAAACAGCCTGGACCTGCACGCATTTTCAATTTTTGCAAACAAAATATCACCATATTTTCCAGTTAACAAGCAAGGTAAAGCATGAGATGTAGAAGCTAACTGATATCTACCAAGATAAGCATTATCCAAAACAAAGTGCTTCAGCAAACTTGTTATCATTTCATTTGTCAGGCTTTTGCTTTTTCCTTTTTCAGTTTTGCCAGAGGTTATTTGCATGTCAAACCTTTTGCTGACCGACCAAGTCAAGCCTAGGCCAGAACTAGACCATCAGAAGCTTAAGACATTGGTCTTGGCATACACTACACTGTCCTAGTTCATACCAAAGTGCTATGGTACGCAGTCGAGAACAAAGTAATGCGACAAAGCAAACCCACCTGGATCTTTTCAAGTTATGCATAAAAGGCATGTAATTTATATTTTTCTTGATTTTTCATCATTTTTAACGCATATTTCCATGTTTTAAAGCAGAAAGATGTCCAAGTTGCATGTTTGCATCTAAGTCAGGAACTAGCTATCAGGCATGTTAACAGATAGCAAGAACATTCAGCCTACGCATGTTAGTTACCAGAAGCAATGGTGATAATGTTTTCAAGTTTAAAGCATAAAAGTCATGCATATGACAGATATCAGACATATCAAGTGAACTGGACCAAATCATGATCATTGACAAGTATTAAAAACATGTACCAGCTAGAATAAGTAAAGCAGTTCAATCATATAACAGAAGCAGGCTCAAAGTGTGATATGTGAATATGCAAGATATGAACATACACAAAAAGACTCAAGAAAAGAGTAAAGAAGAAGAAAATTGACGCAAAATATCCTAGAAAGGATACACAACACCCAAATCCCCTCGTAAACGCTCAAAAGTAGACTGATCTAGGGGTTTGGTGAAAATGTTAGCCAACTGATGATGGGTATCAACATGAATAAGGTCAATGACACCTTTCTCATATTGATCCCGCAAAAAGTGAAAGCGCACATCAATGTGTTTGGTTTTTGAATGGAGACATGGGTTTTTCCCTACACTAATTGCACTGGTGCTGTCACAAAACAAAGGAACTCTGGTAGGAAAGAACAACCCAAAATCTCGTAGAGTGGAAATCATCCAAACCAACTGTGAGCAGCAGCTGGCAGCAGCTACATACTCAGCCTCAGTGGTCGAAAGAGCAACTCCAGATTGCTTTCGAGAAGACCAAGACACAAGAGAAGAACCAAGAAACTGGCAAGTACCGGAAGTCGACTTGCGATCCAACAGGCACCCACCAAAGTCAGCGTCCAAAAATCCAGATAAATCAAGAGATGATGATGCTGAGTAGTAAAGACCAAGATCTGGCGCATAGGTAAGATACCTGAAGATGCGCTTGACAGCTTGCCGATGAGACACGCGTGGTGAAGACTGGAAGCGCACGCACAGTCCCACAACGAACTGTATGTCTGGCCTCGTCGCCGTCAAGTACAGCAGCGAACCGATCATCCCTCGAAACTCTCTCTCTCTCTCTCTCGTTGACCTTGACACCGCTCTCGTCCTTGTCCAGGCCCCCAGATGTGCCCATTGGGGTCATCTGAGGCTTCAGCTCTCCACCAAAGTCGAATTTCTTCAACATGTCCCAAGTGTACTTACTCTGGTGGATGAAGGTGTCGTCCTTGGTCTGCTTGATCTGGAGCCCTAGGAAGTACTTGAGCTCACCCATGAGGCTCATCTCAAACTCACTGTGCATCTGCTCAGTAAACTTGGACACAAGATCATTAGTAGTACCGCCAAAGATAATATCGTCCACGTAAATCTGAGCGACTAAGAAATCTAAAGCATCTCTGAGCAGGAAAAGAGTTTTATCCACAGAACCCATCACAAAGCCCTTCCCCAACAAAAACTGCTTCAACCGGTCATACCAAGCCCTGGGGGCTTGCTTCAACCCGTATAAAGATTTTTGCAATTTAAAAACACGTCGAGGAAACTTGGGGTTCTCAAAACCGGGGGGCTGCCTAACATAAACCTCCTCCTCTATGTACCCGTTAAGAAAAGCACTCTTGACGTCCATTTGAAAAAGCTTAAAACCCTTCGAAGCGGCAAAAGCTAAGAGAATGCGAATGGACTCAAGACGGGCAACAGGGGCGAAGGTTTCTTCAAAATCAATACCCTCTTTCTGGCAAAAACCCTGGGAAACTAGTCGAGCTTTGTTGCGCACCACAACCCCATCTTCACCTTGCTTATTCTTGAACACCCACTTGGTGCCTATGGGGTTGCATCCGGGTGGCAGCTCAACCAATGTCCAAACCCGATTACGGACAAAATTCTCAAGCTCTTCTTGCATGACATTAATCCAATTGGAATCAGAAAGAGCATGAGAAATATCTCTAGGTTCAAAAGATGCAACAAAAGCAGATTCAGCAAACACAGCAAGTGAGTCAACAGAAGAACGCAAAGTCCTCGCAGACAAATCACCGATGATGAGCTCCGAAGGGTGATCACGCTGAACTGCTCAGGATCCCTGTTGATCTGAAGTCACCTCACCGGAGTCAGCAGCTGGCACCTCTGGACTCGACTGAGGGGGCTCGATCGAAGTGGAAGAAGTGATCAGAGGTCCGCCCTCATCCTCAGTCGAAGTCTCAGAAGGTGTGGGCTCTGGAGGGGGTGCAGAAGGCCCACCCTCATCAGCAGCTGGAGTATCCTCATCTTTCTCGAAGATGGACTCTCCGAGCTCATCATCACCAGAAAGCTCAAAAGAAGGAGTCAAAGAAGGCATGGACTCGTCAAAAGAAACTTCACAAGTCTCGACAAGCAACTGGGAGTCGAGGTTCCAAACTCGGAAGCCTCGTGAATGCAAAGCGTAACCAAGAAAAACACCATCCAGCAACGAGATTCAAACTTGTCCAAATGCCCTCCCTTCTTGAGCACAAAGCACTTGCAGCCAAACGCTCGCAAGTGGCTCACCTTTGGCTGTCTGCCAAACCATAACTCATACGAAGTCTTACCTAAGTAAGCTCGAAGAAAAATGAGGTTGGCCAGATAGCAAGCCATGTTCATGGCTTCAGCCCAAAAACGGCTAGGAGTCCTGTGCTCATCGAGCATCGTCCTGGCCATCTTGACTAGCGTGCGGTTCTTTCGTTCCACAACGTCGTTCTATGGGGGAGTATAAGGAGAAGAAAACTGATGGTCCAGACCCTGATCACTACAGAAGCTGACGAACTGAGAGTTCTTGAACTCAGAGCCGTTGTCGGAGCGAATTGCTCGCATCCGACCATTGTTCTCATTCTTCAGCTTCAAAATCAGGTCATGAACAAACTGAAACGTTTCATCCTTAGACTCCAAAAAGAAAACCCACGAGAATCGAGAAAAATCATCAACAATCACAAGCGCGTACCACTTCCCACCGACTGAGCGCACCCGAGCTGGACCAACAGTGTCCAAGTGTAACAGCTCGCCCGGATACGAAGTCATCACCTGAGTCACAGGTGAGTGAGAAGCAGCAACCATTTTCCCATGACGACAGGGATGACAAACTAGATCTTTCTCCATTTTAAGCTGGGCAATCCTCGGATGAGGTCCATAGAGCTTAATCTGACTAGCAGATCAAAACTCAAATGACCTAACCTCCTATGCCACTTCCAGAGCTCAGAAGAAGATCCAGCAATCAAGCAGCGAGAAGGGCCAAAAGAACTAGAGAAGTCAATTCGAAAAACTTTACCGAAAGGTAAGATCTGGCAATTCAAAGACCCTCTAGAATCAAACACAGAAGAATTGCCCTTCTTAAAACGCACTTCCAAACCATCCTCAAGAAGTTGCGAAACCGAAATCAAGTTAAAGTTCAGATTTTTAACTAAAGCAACATTCTTCAGGGAAAAATGGTCTGAAATGTGAATTGAGACAATGCCACTTACTTTCCCTTGACCACTGTTCCCGAATGTGATGTACTCTTTGGAGCTCGGGGGAGTGAGACTGGAGAACCATCTGCGATGTCCCGTCATGTGGCGAGAGCATCCTGAGTCTATGATCCAAACGTCCTCCAGTCCCCAATCCTGCACAATCAGTGACTGTAAGTGGGAGAAAATGGTCCGGCACCAGGTTTAGCAAAAGAGCTAAACCAGTGTCGAGCCATCTGCTCAAAAGACGGAAAGCAGAAATCATCATGAGAGTTCGGACCAAAACGCGGCTCAAAGCGCGGTCCTCGGTTCTGCCTAAAGACTTGGCCACGAGGTCCAGGACCGTAGCCAACACGGCCTGGAGCTCTACCGGAACGAACACCACTATCTGGAGCACGGGCATGAAAGCCGTCTCCCCTACCACCACCTACACGACGCGGCCTGGCCTCCAGCCTCTCCCTGTGTCGAGGAACATGCAGTCTACCACCCTGCTGGTAGAACTGCTCCTGATCACCACGAGCTCTCTCTGCTCTCTCAACCCGCTTCCTCCTGAAGCAAAACTCCGCAAGATGCCCGTCTCTTTGACAGTACTCACAATGATAGGTGGGCTTCTTGGGATGTGGTTGAGGCTTGGGATTCTTGGGCTTCGTGGTGATTGGTGTTGTCTTCTTGGTGTGAGAGGGTCCAGGAAGAGAGTCTAGAGAAGTGCATAGGTGTTTGGGATTTGGAACCCATATGGGCTTCTTGGGTGGAGCTTTGGGCTGTTCTTGGAACACTCCATCCTTGGGCTGACTTGCCTGAAAAGACTCAGTGGAGTGAGTCTTGGGGTATCTCTGCTCAGGAGTCATTTTACTCCACTCCATTGCCCGGCTAATGGCACTCTCAAAGTCAGCCTTGGTGTAGGTGTAACCTACCCCAAACCCATCATGCCTCTTGAACTGCTGGATCATCATGCCGAGCTGTGGCTCTCTGGCACTGATCCAACTCAGGATAGAACGGAGGTAAAAGTTCTCATTCTGAGAATCAGCTAGCTCCTCTCTCAAAGAAGCTAGAACCTCCACCTGAGACAAGCAGGTCTCACACTCACTCTCTACTTGGACAAACTTTTCGGCTTTCAGCTTGATCAATTCCATTCTAAGAGACAAACAGTTCTCACAGACAGTGGGTGGAACTGATAGTGTCTCAAGCTCTAGCCTAGTCTGCGCAAGCTCAGCTCTCAACCTCTCCAAATCACCCAAATGCTCATCGCCCTTGGATTTTAGCTCAGCTAAGGCAGCTAGATGAGATGGGCAATCAACACAGGGTGTGACGACAGTGGCTTGAGCATCTTTCAGCTCCAGCTGAGCGCTTTCAAGCTCAGTGGCCAAAACGTCCCTCTCATCAACCCTTTCTGTGTACCTAGACTTCAGAGTCGACAGGTCACACAGAAGCACCTCACACTTCGGGCACTCACTACTATCACCCAAGCAAGGGGAAGAAGATAGACTCTCAATTCTGCCGTTGGCTACGACAAGCTCACTCTCTAACTCATCTATCCTCTTCTTGCCCCCCTTAGCAATTTTTCCCGATACTTTAACTCCTGACAATTGCTCTCAAGTAAATCAACAATTTCACGCTCATAAGATGATACCTTTTCGTTGTCATCGTCGGAGTCATCAGAGGAGCTCTTTTCTTCCTTATCCCCAAGAGCCATTGAGCAGAAGCTCTTGCGGGATCTTCAGCGTTGGTGTGAGTGGCTCTTCGGTCTGTCCCCGAAAGCCATGAAGCAGAGGCCCGCCGGATCGTCCTTGTCCTTCCTCTTCCTGATGACGATCTCCTCATCGCTTGAGTTCGATGAAGAGGAAGAAGACGTGGACTGCTTAGAGTAGCTCTTCTCCATCTCGGCAAAGAAGGCCTTGTCGCGCTTCTTGTTCTCTCGCCGGTAGTCCTTTAGGGCCTTCTTGAAGAATCTGGTCTTCGGCTTGCCCTTGTTGAAGGAAGAGTTGTCGTGCTTGTCGGAGTCATGGAAGCCACCACCGGTGCCCTTCTTGTGTCCATTGCGTTTGGGGCAGTCGGCGATGAAGTGTCCTGGATCACCACACTCAAAGCACCCGGATTTTGTGCCGTGTCTTTTGAACATCCTTTTGTCATAGACACGACGCACCCGGTTGTTAAACAGACACAAATCATCATCTCCCAAAGACTCAAGCTGGTCCTCAGTGATAGACATCAAAGAGAAACCAGCACAACTCACAGCAGAGGGATCAACAGAAGGTGTAGCAAGGGCCAGGGACTTTGATCCAGAGCCAGTGAGATTTGATCTCAGTTGGATATCTACCTCAGTGGCCTTCAGCTTGCTAAACAACTCAGAAATGGTCATGGTATCATAAGAAGTACTCTCAACAATAGAGGATACCTTGATCTCCCAGATCTTTGGGTCCAAGGTATGAAGAACCTTGAGCGCCTGCTCATGATCTGAGACTAACTGAGCACCCTCAGCCTTGTTGTCCCCAAGCTTGTTTATGATCGATTGAAAATGACCAAACAATGCTTCAACAGATTCACCTGGCTTTTGTGTGAAGTTTTCATATTCATGCCGGTAGGTCTGATAGAGCCGAGCCTTGACCTGGGCTGTTCCCTCATGGTGTGCCTTGAGGGTAGCCCAGATCTCTCTCGCAGTGGAGAGATGGCTCACATGCTCAAACTCAGTGGGACCTAGACCAGAAAACATAATGTTCACAGCTTTACTATTGCTCAGATGCTGGGCAATGATACCAGGAGTACCATGCTAAGCAACTGGCAATATAACAAATGTGTCGTGAATGCAAATGTCCCAGATGTCCGAGGCCTGGCTCATGAGATAGGCTCGCATGCGAGTATTCCAATAGTTATAGCCATAGGCTTCCAAGGACGGGACCTTGCCAGGAGAAGTCATGATCACTACTGGGGTTTAGAACCAGTTAAGGTATGGAAAAACCCTAACCAAGCTCTCATACCACTTGTAGGACCGAAAGTACCGACCAGAGGGGGGGTGAATGGGCGCCTTAAAAATTCTTTTGAATCAATGGCCTGCTCCCAACACCCAACTCTCCTTAAAAGTCTAAGCAGTAAAACGTGAACATATCACCAAAGCCTAAAAGTATCTAGCCTAGAAACGATCGGTGTTCTTAACAAAGAAACACCAACACAATGCTAATAGGCAGAATAATTAAAGCATTCAAACCAAGGCTGATCAAAACTTCACAGAAATAAGACACATCAATCGATTGAGAGGTTACTGTTCAAAGTTGTCTCCAGTAAGGTACTTGACGAAGCCTGCAGTGTCGAAGCCTGCTATGTCAAAGCCTGTTGTGTCGAAGTATGCTTTGAAGTTGGCACTGATTTTCGAAGCATACATAGACAGTGGTGAAGTCCGTTTTCCGAAGTCAAACTTGTCAGCAAAGAAAACTTTACACGCTTCGCTAGCGAAGTATGTAAGTCAGCAGAAACCAAAGAAGCAAGCTTCGAGCATGACAAAAATCGAAGACTGTGCCAGCAGCGAAGATAGGGCGAGCTTCAAGCTTCGAACATATGTTCACAGAAAAAAACTTTCCGAAGTCAGCTGCAACCTCCGAACCCACACACTTCGAACACCCTTTTCCAAGACCTTCAGACTGCCCTCGCTGAGACTTTGAAAGAGTGACGAAGCACGTACTTTGAACTTGTGAACAGATTAGCGAAGTATGTTGTTGAAATTTAAACCCGGACTAGTACTTCGAAACTCCCTTTCAGACTCAGAAGTACACAGGGAAAAAGAGCTTCGGAATCCATAAAACTGCGAAGTTCGCGTGACTGAGAAGCTAGCTTTGAATAACTGAAAATCAAAATGAAAACTATGCACGTATTCTGGAGAACCAATGGGACAAAGCTAGTAGCCTAGCTACTGAAGACAGTATGCCTACTTCGAAAATTTGAAGGTCAGATTTTAACTGCCGAAGGTAGCTTTTACTGACGAAGTGCACTAAAAACGAAGTATGCCTTGAATGCTCGAAGCCCTTGCATACTTCGGAATACCTTCGACTGATCGAAGCTATTGCCCAAGCTTCGTCAGGAAAACAGCGACCGAAGCCTGCCCCGAAGTACCTTCGCACAAAGTGCTGTCAAGCTATAGCCGAAGCTAGCTGACCAGGATGTGGGACCCACACGAGTGAGGCTGAAGATGTGATCTTCTGGCGAGTGCTTGAAGAAAACATTGGCGGCGATGAGATACAAAACACCAGGTAAATCAAAACTGGCGGCGCACACGAGAACAGGAACAAAAATCACTGGCGGCGCACACAGAAACAAAAACAAGCCAGGATCACAGTGGGGAAAGTGAACTCAGATGATTAGATTAAAGTGAGTTAACCCTAACCCTAGGGATTGGGGCCTATTTATAGGCAGCCTAATAAATGGGGAAAATGCAGAAATACCCCTAGGGTTTTTTACAAACGCTGAAATAAATGGAAAAGACCAAATTGCCCTTAGGATATTTTTACAGACTCGACTGACTGACTGTGGGTCTAGGGACAAAAGAGTAAACTCCTATTTATAGATGACTTATCCGGAAGCTAAGCTTTCGTAGCGACTACGGCTTCTCTTCTAGACAGTCCGATGCGAGATCAGCGGTCGTCAGTTTTGCGCCGAAACTGACAAAGCCTCCACCGACTTTGCACCAGGTACCCGGATTGGGCCGGCCCGACTCCGCAGCTCTCTCAGCCCAGCAATCGATCACCGCCCGTGTACCTGAGTCAATCCTGGTCAACAGCCCAGTGGGTCCTCTGCACCAGGTACCCGGATTGGGCCAGCCCGACTTCGCGGCCCCTCTGCCCGATAGTCGCTCGCTGCCCGTGTACCTGAGTCACACGCGGCCCATGAAACAGCAGATCTTCACTCTTCTTAGTCCTCTTTGACTATCGTTGACAATGACTCATCACATCTGGAGCCATGAGGCCCACGCTATTCAGCATGGCTCCTCAATCGACCTCTTCAAGAGGATAGGCCGACACAAAACCTTGACCTAACTTTTCTACTTCGCTAAAATCTTCAATGGCTTCGGCGATACCGTCTTTGGAAGACCGATACTGCTCTACATGAGACTTTAGCCAATCAATATTATTCTTACTAGACATGACTACTAGTTTAGAGATAGCCGTGCTACACCAGCCAACTTTACAGACACGGGAACAAAACATCCCTCGGACACGCTAACAAAGTCATAATCCGAGAGATCTCTACCTGACAGACACTTTACCTTATCATGGATCGTGTCAATAGACACATCGGCCAAAGCAACCTGGGCCAAAGTATCAGTTGGTACAACCTCCACATCATCGCCATCCCACTGAATCAGGCATTGGTGCAAAGTAGATGGAATACAACAATTTGCATGAATCCAATCACGCCCAAGTAGCAAACTGTAGTTACCTTGCACATTGACGACAAAGAACATCGTCGGCAACATCTTGTTGCCCACCGTGAGCTCCAAAGAATGTACGCCCTTGGCCTCGGAGCTGTCGTCGTTGAAGCTGTTGAGCATCAGGTTGCATGGTCCTCATCAAGTCATCTTCATTCCTACTAAGCTTCTTCAAAAGAGAGTATAACATCAGGTTGACGGTGGTGCCTCCGTCTACAAGCTTCCTCGAGATCGGCTTTTCATTGATGTGCCCCTTGATGTAGAGAGGCTTCAAGTGACGAGCCAAATCGTCGGGCTTCTCGAAAATAGCCTCCTGTGGGCCGAAGTTCAACTGAGCGACCTCAGCCTCGTACTGTGGAAGAGAAAATTCAGCATGCATCATGACGACATTTATGTCCATCGCCTGAGGAGGGGGCCCCTCAGAGACGGGCGTGTAGTCATCATCCATCAGATCATCCTCATCGTCGCTCGGAGTAGGAGTCGGGTTGTCCACGAAAACTGGCTTCGGCTTCCATACCTGTCTCACTGCTGGTCAGGGATGGATCTCCTTGAACATGGCATCTCGCTCATCCTCGGCCTTCTTCTCGCACATCTCCTAGGCTCAAAGATGTTGTAGCTACCTCTTCTAGGACTTGGTCATACCTGGTGGTGTCCATGATGGTTGTGGCTTAGTGTCGGGCACCACAACTTTGTTCCTAGAATTTTTGGCCAACCGGGAATTGCCCGAATTGGCCTCGACAATTTTGCGCTTGGCGAGATTTTTCTCATGCTTCCTGTTGGTCGGACCAACCTTACTGGTCTGGTCTTACTAGGCTCTATCGGTCGTACCGGCCATGGTGGGCCGATCGAACCGACTCGTGTCGGGCTCCAGCAAAATGCCGGTCAGACCAGCCATAGTAGTCCGGTCAGACTGATGTGGTGAAGGCGGTCTGACTGGCCCTAGGGCTGTGGTCAGATCGGCCCTAGGGGTGTGGTTAGACCGGCTATCTCCTCAGGTGGCCTTGGCGGTTCGCCTTCACCTTGCTCCATGGAGGTCCCCTTAGGGATTGGGATGTCTTCGGACCCCACCTTGACGACGATAGCTTCGTACACCACCTCCAAATGTCCTCGTGGTGCGACGGATAGTTTGGAGAAGACATCGCCCCTTGGAGCACCCATTTGATTCTGCATGTTATAAAATCCGGATGGCACAAATGGAGCAATGTAATATGGTGTAGGGTACCAAGGAGGTGGAAAGTAACAAGGGGGCCACTGCGCCATCGGTAGATGATACGGTGGTAGAGGGAAAGGTGGCTCTAATGGCCTCGACCATCATGAGTCGAACCCACTCCTCCGAGGGGGCCTAGCCTTGCTGGAGGTTTTGGTCGAGTGCTCGCCTTCTTGGCCCTCTTCTGGTGCTTTGGGAGCAGCATGTCGTATGTCATCTTTGGCTTCTTGCAATTCGCAGCCGAAGATGATGTATTAGTGTTCACTTTCCACACTCCTACCTCATGGTTCTTTGGCACGAGCGTGTATGGGCATGTTGCTCTGATCATGACCTCCTTCTCCTTAGTGGACTCGGCCTGCTCGGGCCGAATCAACACCTTCTTCCCATTGAGATCGATAGTGTTCACAGGGAAAGGGTCCTGGTCGAGCTTCATCTTAGGACTTGTATCCAATTTCAACTGTCCTTCTTCTATGTCCGATTGAACCTGCCCACGAAAAACATTGTAGTCGTTAGTAGAATGAGAATGAGAATCATGCCACTTACAATAAGCCCGCTTCTTCAACAAAAAAACAAATATCTTGTCGCACTTGGTCACATCAAAAGAATACTTCACCTCGCTAGGCCGACTCTTGGTAGGAGACGACCGTAACTCAGTGCAAGTGATGGTCTTGGCCTTACTAGACTAAGTCCACTCTGCGGTGTACATGTCGGCCGAGTCATCCTCGCTCTCTGATGATTCCTCATCGGAGTGCTCCATGACGTGCACCTCGGCCTTAGGCTTGTTAAATGTATTAGTGAATCTTCTGCTTTTGGCTCAGCTTTCCTGAACCAGAGCCTTCTGCAGCACCTGACTAACATCGAAGAAATCCTAGCCATCTAGTTTTTCCTTAAGTTCGGAGTGAATACTGTTGAAATCTAGGTCGTCCAAGTATCTATCAGAAATGTTCAAAGTAAACATTGGTTTCTAGTGTCCCTAAAATGCTTAACGTACTCAGAGACACTCTCACTAGCCTTCCGCTTAACCGATGTGAAGTGTGAAAATCTAAGCTCGGTCTCCCTAGTATAAAAATAGTCATGGAACTTCAGCTCCAACTGGGCCAAAGTCTGAACGGATGAGAAACCAAGGGTGGCTTTGGTTTGGATGATGAGTTATTGACAAGGATGAGCATATGAGCGGATGACGTGGTCGAGAGTGTGTTGAGTGCATCGAGGGTTTCGATGTGGTGTGGAGGATTGGCTGCCGAGGGTTTCGGCGGTGCGTCGCGTTCTTGTTTTGGCTTGTCTTGTTTGTGCAGGGTGGAGATGCTGACCGACTGTCGACGGCGGGTGATCGAGGGTCAAGCGGGGAGCTTGATGCCAAAATATCAGGGAGGCCGGACGAAGTTGGAGAAGATCTCAAGACTGCACGAAGAGACGTAGCGAGACTTGGACAGACGGCTGACTGCGACGGCGTGTCAACCCGGTTCACGAGAGGTAGACCAGGAAAAGAAGTCGGACGACTCGAGGGGATCGAGAGCGGAAGTGGCTTGTTGGCGCTCGAATTCGCGAAGCGGTGTCACGAGTCGAAGGGCTGAGAAGGCTTTGTCGGTTTTTGCTGAAAACCGTCGAAACTTTAAACATTTTTTCCATTTCAAATAAAATAGTGTCAAAGTGTTAGTTTAAATTTTTAGTGTCATAGTGTGTACTTTTTAGAGTATTTTTGGAATTTATATATTCTGAAAATATTCTAAAGAGGGGTCATTTGTAATTTTCTTCTAGAATAAAATAGGGTATTTGTAGTTTTTATTTTAAGAATTGTAATTTGTGTCTTTCTAGGGGGCTGTTTGTAAAAGTGGACTTTCTAGAATGTGGGCAGGTAGGAGATAAATATCTCCTCCCTTGGCCGAACAGGGATAGAGGAGAACATTCCAGCCACAAAGAAATCAAATCCAATTTATCCACTGAAATGTGTTTGTTCATCCGAGAGTTGTTTCCTGGCTGCAAACGCTTGATCATAAACAGTGGGCTTTGATCATGTCAGATGATCTACAGCTTTGCCTATAAGAGTATCATCAACATGGTTCTACAGATTCCAGCGAAAATACAAAGTGAGTTCCCTTTTTTTGTTGAGCCTGAATTTCTGTGATCTGGAACATGTTTGTTGATGTTTTCATTTAGTGATTAGCATGATTTTGTCTGGATTGTTTCTATCCTTGAACCTATGGGAGTTTTATTCTGAATTTCTTGGTTTAGTCATTCAGTTTATAGTATATTTTAAATTCGGTTTGCTGGTTATGATGAACTCTTGAACTTTGTGTTGGGTTTGAATAATTCATGGCCTAGAACAAGTGCTGGATGATTTAGTTCTATTGTTCTATGAGATAAGTGCTGATTCAATATTTTTCTGTGTGTGTGTTTGTAAAAGAAGACCAAATAGCTGTTCTGAATTCTGTGATCAGGTTCAAGTATTTGTGTTCAGTTCATCCTTGCTGAAGTATATGTCATGAAAGTATGGTTGTCATCTGCTGATTCTTGACCTAATTCAAAGAATGCTTAAATAGAGTCTGAATTGAGAATAGAGGTTGTCTTTTTAGCTGAATTAATTCCCTACAACTTTGGATTCATGTGGTTCTGATTCAATACTCCCTGTAGTATTCTGAATTAGAGCAAGATTTTCAGTTCTAGTGTAAGTAGTTGTCATGTTCTTCAATACTATTGTCTGGTTTGCCATGAATTTGCAGTAATCACAGTTTGAATGCAGTTTTGAATCAATTTATTATGTCTAGTTGCTGTTTTACAAGTTGGTACTGTTTTTGAAATAGGTTTGTCATTTTAGGTTTAGTACAACTATTGTGGTTCTGAACAGTATCTTTAATCTGTGTGGATTGGTTAGTGTTTCAGTTTTCTTCTTAGATGTGTGGATGAAATAAACTTCTGTAAACAGTGTGTGATCTAATAAAATAACATTCTGTTCATCATGTTAATCTGAACTAAATTGTTGTGGCTGTTGTCAGTTCAGGACTATCAAGTGTTTGAAATTGAACAATTTTTGTGCAGTCCTTTGAAGTGTTTCTCTAGAAATTATTTCATGCAATGAAATCTGTTAGTGAATAGTAAAGTGCTAAGTAATTCAATCTTGATACTATTCATTGTCCGACAATGCTGAATTCTGTTCAAATCTGAA
Organism: Zizania palustris; assembly: GCA_019279435.1. Taxonomy (NCBI): domain Eukaryota; kingdom Viridiplantae; phylum Streptophyta; class Magnoliopsida; order Poales; family Poaceae; genus Zizania; species Zizania palustris. The sequence goes on from JAAALK010000284.1 coordinate 27,006,567, forward strand.
TTGAGTTTAACTTGTGTTCCTGTTCAATTGTTTAAATCTGATTGCCTGAAATTTCTGTTGTCAGATTTGCTACAGTTTTGCAGTGTTGGTTTCATTTTAAGAAATCTGAAATTGTTGTGCAGCAATTTGAAGGTTCAGAATTTAGCTTTCTTGATTAAGTGTTATATGCTCACGTGCTGATCTGAATATAGATTGAAACTGAATTGTGCAATCTGAATCATAATTTAACAAAGACATTTTGGTAAGTTACCATTACTATTCATTGTATGAAAATTTTTAGAAGTGCGTGAATCTCATTTGTGATTGATTTGAAACAAGTAGATTGATTACTACAAACTTAAATTGATTGGTTGAGTGAGTGGTTTGAGATTGGTTGATTAAAAATCTGAAACTAAGTTGTTTTTGGGCATTTGAATCTGTTTGAACTCTAAATCTTAGAAACCGGGAACTGGGAACTTAGCCACGTTCCTCGTTCCGGGAACGTTCGTTCCGTTCCGGGAACGCGGGAACAATCTCGTTCCCGTAGTGTTAAATCCTAGTTTTAGTAGCGTACCGCGTACCACGTTCCCGTTCCTCGATCCCATCGATCCGGGAACCTAGTTACTAAGCTCTAAATTGTGTTGATTGGTTTGAAACTTGATTTTGAGTCTTTAGAGGTGCGTTGGGTGATTTGATTAGGCCATCACTTCGAAAGAAAAGTGTCGAGGTGCCTATTTACCCCCCTCTAGTCGCCATTCTGATCTCACAATGGAGTTTGGCGGTAACGCCAAAAACCAAGTGAAAGCGGTGTCGGAAAGCGATAGAGAAAATAATCTAAGCTTCAACACGTCCGACGCACTAGCTTCGCCGCACTATGCTAGGAATTAGCCTATGTGATCTAGGGTGGTCTTACTACCTTCGCCGTCGAACTATGTAAACTCTAGCACCCTAAAGCCCCATGGGTACGGGATGGTGTCGAAGTAATTAGGGTATGGCTTCTGATAAACCCTACCCATCCTCTAGGTGTCCAACCCGCAACCTCTCTAAATAGTGCGCGAATCCGCTCGTCAAGTTCATCTATGCCTAATGTCTGCACGCGTCTCTCATGTAGGGGCACGCCACGCGGTGGTATATTGTGGTGTCAGCCATGCGGCTCCTCCTCTCGTGGTGGCTCGTGATATGGGACGCAATCGAGCCTATGCAGGTGTGCGGGAGCAGGAGGTGCCAGCAACGTAGGGAAAGGTAGCACAGGCGCGGGCGGTGGTGGTGCATAAAATGTGGTAGGGCGGTCTAACCAGTCATATGGACGGTCTGACCGAAGGCATAATGGCCGGTCGGACTGGCCTGATGGCCAGTCTGTCCCACCATTGGCATTTGCAGAACCTGGCACGCGTCGGTCTGACCAATAGGGTCATGCAGGACCTCAGCCATGGATGGCATAACCGAAGATGCGATGACTCTTCTGGTACTCCCGTCGGTTCTACTGTATATGTGATGAATAGAGGGTACACTAGCTATTGGAGTGGGTGAATCGGCCTCGGAAAAGCCGAATCTCCTAAACATCGCCTCCATTTTCGTCTCCAATTTCGAGTCAACTATAGCCTCTACGCGGTTTGCAATGGTAGCACTAATGGCCTGGTCAACTATGCTGGCTATCTTTTGCTCGAGGTCCTGGGAGGACATTCGAGGAGGTGATGGTGTTACCTTAGCCCCGGAGAGATCGGGGATGTTGCTGTCGCGCTTGATGAAGCCCCGCAGGTCTTGGTGAAGCGGCCAAGAAAAAGTGTGTGTAGCTCCCTTGTCCTAGCCTCGAGATCTGCTCTATCCTCCTTGGATAGGTCGGCGAGGGTGGGGACGATGATGTTGCCATCATGGATCTCTGAGCTCCCCACCGGGTTCATCGGTGTCGAGGATCCCATTGATGTAGAGGTTGTAGGTATACCCATCGCCGATGTAGAAGTGCTTGACATGTTTGTCCCTAGCAGAGTCACCAAAAAGTGTGTTGACACGAAAATGCGCCAAACACATTTACACCGATCCAAAAGTGTGCGGATACTTAGGAGTAAACCCCTAAGCGTAATACAACGCTGATGTCGTGTTCCGACGATCCTTAAACAGTGGTAAGGAAATAACGGAGTCGCCAGGTAATCACACAAGTATTGAGGAATAATGTTCGATTAACTGAGGTATGAGAAAAGTAATAAAAATAACTAAAACTAATTAAACCGACCAGAACAAGGCTGGTTCAACCAAAGTCCTGGCCGTTATACCGGCCAAGGCAAGCCGGTCAGATCGAAGCTACGCCGGTTAGACCAAATCTACACCATCGGTCAGACCGAAGCTACACTGTAGGTCAGACCGATGATGCAAAGTATTCAGCCGAAGCGGGGGGGGGGGGGCTTCGGCGTATAGTGTGAAGGGTGGTCAAAGAAGTCCTTCCGGCCATCGGTCGGTTGGACCGAGGGTATAACCCTGGTCAGACCAAAGGTTCCTCAACAATCTAGAACCCAACGCAAAGACGAGCTCCGGCGTGAAAGTACCCCCGACGTGAAGTGACCTTCGGCGTGAAACACCTTCGGTGCGAGGCATGCCGGTCAAACCACGGGTTCAACCCCGGTCAGACCAAGGGCTCCGACACGGGTACTCCAACAAAGTGATCCTATTCGAAGGGGTTCGGTTAGACCGAAGGTGACACGTCGGTCAGACCAACTATTGCCGGCAATAGGGATGATGGATCTGGCACACGCCGGTCAGACCGATCAGGCCACGTCGGTCAGACCGACAATGCCAAATCAGAACGCCTAAGTGCTTCGGTGACCATCTTGCCGTGGACAACTTGCAACCAAAGTTCTTGGTGAAGAAGATGAGGTGGGAACACTGCAAGAAAACCAGAAAACCAGGGGTAATTCGGCAAAGAGACCGAATTACCGGTAAAAACTGATAAAACGATAGAAATCCATTACGTGGATGAAACGGACGATTCACGAGTGAACCAACAAGGACTTACCGTGATTACGATTCGGCGGACGGATGGTTTACAGCGCAAACCAACAAAGATGTATGTGCTAGGCTAAAACTAGGGCAAAGAAAGTAAATGTGATTCAAGGTAGATAATAGATTGGATCTATTAGCGTTTTTGGGGGCTCCTTGAATCGGCCTTGCCTCTATTTATAGAGGTTGGTCATGAGTTCCTATGCTCTAAATGGACTTAGACACGGGTTCCAAGTCATCGACAATTAATTAGAGATAAAAAAGATCCGGAATCAACTAATCTGAATCGGATACAGGGTTGGATCGTCTAACCGAACCTATGGCCAGTCTGACCAAAGTGGTGCCGGTCAGACCGACGGTACATGGATGGTTAGACCGGCCTGTGCCAAGACTTAGCATATTTTCGTCTAAATTACCAAAACTTCATATTTTGACAACTTTAACCACTAATGCCATTTTCTCCTATCAACAGAAAATGGGTTTTTGTATTAGAGCGGTTGGCTACCCACCCAGAGAAGGTAAACAATTGAAAATGGGTGAAAGATGGGTGAGCCGGTTGATGGAGGAGGGGGTGCCCGATCTTCCATCTAGTGAGGGATAAACAATGATTCATGGAGAACTCGATGTTGATGAACTGGCCTCTGATCCACAAATCGGCCCTTTCAATCGCTACAACACTGCTCTATTGGTTATCAACCAAGCACAACCTGATTGACCTTGCCAAGAAGGATAATCCTTTCCTACAAATCAAATAACACAAGCAAGAACGCAAAAACACAATCAAACTGAAAATTCTATTAGAATCTGCAAATTGGGGTTCACTTACAAATCCGGCGAAGCGGCGGCTATCAAAGCAACATGTAAACTAAACCCAAAAATCCTATATGGCTGTATAAACACCTTATATAGTAGTTTGGGATGCACCCCATGGGCTCAACTGGATACACGGCCCAAAGACCCAATAACACAGAAAACAACATGCTGACAGATTCTGGACTCTATCTTGTTTTGACGATTCTCGTTGATTTAGAAGGAATTTTGTAATAAAACCAGGGCATTGGAAAGGTTCTAAAGTTATCTTTCCGTGGCTAGGTGGAACGTCAAAATCGGAGTCCGTATGTGGCCTGGGCGATGATTTTAGTGCACGCTGCTCCTGGAATCCGAGTTGGACACGAATTGTAGTTGAATTGGACTCTCAAATTGGCTTGGACGTCCTTCCTGGTTCTTCTCCAACTCTTTGTTTATCTCCAAGTGATTTTCATCATCTCCATGGTTCCTAATAATAATAATAATATTAGGTAGTAATTTATTCCCAAGATAATATACTAAGATACTTAGAGACGAGTTGAACTAGAGATTTAATCGTCGTGCTCGAACTAGAATAATTGGATCTTGGTATTCATGTATGGTTGTATCATTGGTAGGGATATCCTCATCATCCTCCCCTTCTTGATTTGAAGTCGTACTCGACTCAACGTCTATTGGTCCCCATCCAACTTCCATGATAATACAAGAGTTCCATATACATGCATCTCTTATATTGATCCAAGAAAGTATTTCTGAAATTGAAAATGAACGCATCTCATGGTGTAGCATCTGAGGTTAAAATATATAAAATTAAATCTAACATAGAAAATATGCACCTTAACTTATTTCCTCATAATCATGATCCTATTCCAACTATTGATATTCTCATTATTCTCCCCCTCTTGAAATATTGTCGTCCTCGACTCATGCTCATCTTTTTCTCCCATGGTTGGTTTCAATTCTGCAACGTTAAATGTGGAACTATACCAAAACTTGGGAGGCAAGACAAGTTTATAGTTATGTAACTCAGCAGAAGATAAAAACTCGGGAGGCATATCAAATTTACACTTATGTAGATCAATATGATATAAATACTTAGTGATAATTAGGGGCAAAGTATAAACTATATTAGTAATAGAATAATAAGCAGTTTCACAAATCACAACATAGCACACATCTTGAGTATGAATTTCAGTTTGATCAGTTTTATGTGCAAGGATAGAAGAATCTTTTAATTTGATTTCATGCTGAATTTCAGATCTAATATCAAGTTGTTTGCTCCCATTAGTTGCCGTCTCGATATCATCTTTAACAATTTCATCAGAAGTTGAAAGTAACTAAGTAGATTTCACATCATCATGCACAACGATATAGTTATTAGTCCTATCATGGTGAAGTGCATCATTATCAAATTGCAAAGGGTGTTCTATTATTTCAGCTGATGAAGCAACCTCAACGTGTACCTATAAGGACTTTTTACCTGACACCTCAACTCGTGTAGAGATGAAAGGCCATATGCTTGCTGATGTTGGTGTAGGTACATGTGTAGGTGCATGACGAACACTTGAAGAGAGAAAGGCTTGGTTAGTGCCGGTGTGCTCGTCACTCGTGGTATATAGGAGTCTCTTGCCTTGTATTATCGTTCCTACAATTCTTTCTCTGCAATGATGGTAAGATGGAACAAAAAACTAAGAGTACTAAATTCTTTATAATAAACGATATCTTGAATCTCATGCCTAAATACATAATAGAAGCACCACATCGTGCCCTCCGAGTGCTCCACAACACCACAACAGGTCATGCTCTCTCGAAGCTCAGCATAATACTCTCTCACAGACATGTTACCTTGAACTAAGCATTGTAGTTTCTTACACAATTCACGATGATAAGGAGAGAAAAATTTACTATGCATAGCTCTTTTTAAATGACCCCATGTATCAGGTTGTAATTGAAGTTCACTTATATCTTCCCACCAGATTAAAGAACGGTTTTTAAACATACCAGTTGCTTGTTTAACTCTATGTTGTTCAGAAACTAGATATAAGTTAAATTTATACTCTATGGTCATCTCCCAATCTAGGTATTCTTCAGCATCATATTCACCATAAAAAGATAGGATGGTAAACTTACTTTTGATAGAAGAAACATTGTTACCATGATTATGATTTGTCGTGCCTCCCATACCTGCCATGGTTAGTAGAAAAGGAAAAAAACAATAAGAAAAAATATTAGCCCTATCAACTATTAGGTAGTGGAAGGTGCTCTCTCTCACACTCAAGCGTCTTACCACAATCTTACAAGGTTCTTATCATCGCAGGGCAGTGGATGGCACAATGTTGGCCATGGCACAATTCTTGACTGGTTGGTGACTTCAGAAGAGAGTGGTATACGATTGTAAAGACTCAACATGCACCGATCAGAAGTATATATGTGGAGTCTAGGCGGTTAAACAAGAGTAATCTACATGGTGGAACACGATTCAGAAAAAGATAGTAATATTAAATAAGTGTCCAGAGTACTCGTACTAATTGCTGGTCTGAATGTGATCCCTACGACAACAAGGCTTATATGAGAGAGTGGTTGAGGCTCAAAGGATGGCTTATAGATTGATAAAATCAGCACAAAACAATACCAAAAATAGCACCACACAAAACTAATATCTTCCAAGCTTATCCCTAAGTGTTCCTCCTTTTTTCGATATTCTTCATTTTTTCGATATTTTTAACTCTTTTTTTAACTCTTTTTTTACACTTTTTTGTTGACTAGGAGCACAAAGAAGACAAATCAAGAAGATGTGATACAATTTTTCTGCAAAGAAGTGCTATGCTAGTAAATAAAGATGAGCTGAAAAAACCACGCAACAAACTTCGGGACAGGAAAAATCGATCTTTCCGGGCGAATTTGGAAAAAATAAAATCAGAGAACCTAGCTATCTAGGAAATCTTAGATCTAACATTTTTTTTGTATATTTTGAAAATGTATTTATTTGCCTTATTCGGAGTCCGCATGCAAAAGATATGACTGTTTTATCAGAGGTAGTCTAAATTAGGGTTTTGAGGTTCTAGTTCGGACACAAATTGCAAATCAGAGGGGATTTATGGGTGGTGGCTAGTATAAGGGATTTACAAAAAGGGATCACAATAATAACCAACAACCGGACTTGACCAAGGATACAAACTCAATACTACGGACTCTGAAACCAAAACGTGCAAAGGCTAGGGATAGTCTTGGATTGGGGAAAACCTACGACTATAAATTTTTTGTTGGCTTTTTCGTGAACTATGGGATGAATATGAAATCATTCTAATATAAGATACACGAAACTGACAGTAAACCAAGCTATGATACCACTTGATGGAGGAGGAGGTGCCCAATCTTCCGTCATGTGAGGGATAAACAACGATTTGTGGAGAACTCAACGTTGACGACCTGACTCCTGATCCACAAAATTGGCCCTTGCAATCGCTACACCACTGCTCCATTTGTTATCAACCAAGCACAACCTGATTGACCTCGCCAAGAAGGCTAATCCTTGCCTACGAATCGAAGAACACAAGCAAGAACGCAGAAAACACAATCGAACTGATTGATCTCACATTAAGGATTATTGCCCTAGGATTAAGAGGAGGGGAGAGAGTGAGCTCGCCAAATATCACAAGAAAGAGAGAAACCCTTTTGTAGTGGTAAGCGCGACAAGGTGGCTAAGAGGGTAGCCAATGTCGCTTCTAGAGATTTTGTGGTGGCTCTCAGTGACATTGACACATCTTCAGCTGAGGAGTCCAGCTCTGGGGAGGAGGAGCCTCCGAAGAAGGAGGAGAAGAAGGCGAAAGACTTCACCGGCCTTTGCTTCATGGCCGACAGTATCCACCTCAGCGATTAGCTAGACTCATATGAGGTACCATTATCCTATGACCAACTTTCTACCAAAGTAGATGAACTGAATGATGTAGTCATTGGTCAAGATAGATTACTAAAACAAGCTGCTAGAGAAAGAAAAGAACATAGACTTATACTTGAATCTGTTTCAACTGAATATGCCATGTTTAAGTCTAAGATTGATGATGCTAATTGTGAGTCCTGTACTGTCGTCATGAGTGAGCTTGCCTAGCTTTGTTCTATGCACGCTCAAGCTATTGGTAAGATTGAGATTGCACAGAAGAAGCTTTTAGAGGTCGAGTCTAACCTACTATTGCCAATGAATTCAGGAATGGTCCTTTACTTATTGAAAGCATTAATTTGAGGGACAAGTGTGTCAATGAATTAGAGTCTAGATTGGAGAGTGCTGAGTGTTCTAAGGATGTGCAGCCTACTTGTTCCACTTGCATCACCCTTAAGGACCAACTTAGCTTTGCTAGAGGGCAAGCTAAAAAGCTCATGAGTGAGATTGACTACCTTTCTCTATGGTGGATAAATGCACTTAAGGGAAGGGTACGATGGATTTGCTCTTGGCCAAGACCAATATGTGTGATGATAGGGCAGGGATAGCTCTAGGTTTGGGTTTTGAGAGAACCACCTCTACCACTCAGAACAAAACTATGTTCTCTGCTCCTACTACCCTTGAGAAAGAAAGAGCCCAATTGGACACACCACAGAAAGCCAAGAAACCTACCCTGCCTCCTAAGAAACACCACCTCCACCAAAGAAAAACCTTCAGCAGAAACCTAAGGAGCTTGTGAGAGTTGCTCCTAAGACCCATGTGAGTGCCTCCAAGAGAGTTTTTCATTGCTCTTACTGTCAGCGAGTGGGTCATTTGGTTGCGTATTGTTTTTGTCGCATTAAGGATGAGTGACGCTCATAAGAGATGAGCTTTCGGGACATGCATTACCCATCTTTAGGTATGCATGAGTCTGTTTATCACTCTCATCCTGTTTTCGAGGATCCCCGTGGTCACATAAGAGGTTTTGCCCCTCGTGGTGTACACCATGACTCATATGGTGCTAGACCACGTATTAGTGGCTTTATTCCTTGACAGGTTAGGTGACCTCATCATTTGTCTTGTTTTCATCATGTAGGTAGACCTCGCACTTTACATCATGCTATATATCCCGTGCGTAGACATCCTAATATTGCTTTGCCTACTACTCGAGTATCTTGGTGCTGGATACCTCATCAGTATTTTACTCACCCTAGCACTAAGCACTCAAGATTTTCTTATTTTGTGTAGGTACCAGACAAAGGCATGGAGAGCACGTGGATCATGGACTCCAGTTATTCGCGCCATATGACCGGTGACTAATCATGGTTCTCCAGCCTCACCAAAACCAAGCAAAGGGAATACATCACTTTTGGCAATAACCGAAGAAGCAGAGTGAAGGGTAAGGGTGTGGTAAGAATTAACGACACCTTCACTTTCAAAGATGTTGCTTTGGTTAAAAATTTGAGATAGAATTTGCTTTCTGTACCCCACTTGCTTGATGAGTGCTTCGAAGTGTGTTTTCAACGCGATACTTCACAAGTACTCAGTTCTGATGGTGTTTTAGTTTGTAAGATTTTTAGAGTTGGCAGAGTTTTTGGAGCCGACTTTTCTGAGTCATCTAGTTCTTCTCACTGCTTAGTTGCACAATCTTCTTATGAGCTTTGGAAGTGGCATAGGAGACTAGGGCATATGAGCTTTGTGTTGCTTACTCGATTGAGTGCCTAGGTCTGATCCGAGGATTGCCCAAGCTCAAATTTGAGAAGAATTTTGTTTACGCTCCTTGTCGACATGGAAAAATGATTGTCGCTTCGCATTCACCGGTAAACATGGTGATGACTGAACAACCCAGAGAACTTCTCCATATGGACACTGTAGGTCCTTCACGGGTTAGTTCTTTGGGTGGAAAATGGTATGTTCTTGTTATTGTCGATGATTACTCTTGTTACTCTTGGGTCTTCTTTTTAGCTAGCAAGGATGAAGTGTTCTCACACTTTCGGAGCTTAGCATTGAGACTTTTTACTGAACTTCTGGGTGCATTGAAATTCATTCGAAGTGATAATGGTACTGAGTTCAAAAATAGTCTCTTTGTTGACTTTTGCATGGAGCATGGCATAGAACACTAATTCTCTGCTCCGTGAGTTCCTCAACAAAATGGTGTTGTTGAGAGAATGAACCGCACTCTGGTTGAGATGACTAGGACGATGCTCGATGAGCATAAGACTCCAAGAAAGTTTTGGGCTGAGGCCATAAACACTGCTTGTTACATCTCAAACCGGATTTTTCCGCGCTCAATTTTGAACTTAACTTCTTATGAACTGCGTTTTGGGATACAACCCAAGGTTACTCATCTTCGAGTATTTAGTTGTCAATGCTTTATCCTAAAGCGTGGAAATTTGGATAAATTTGAGTCACATTCTTCAGACATGATCCTTTTGGGCTATACCACTCAAGGTCACTCCTATCATGTTTTTAATTTAAATACTAGCATTGTCATCGAGTCATGTGATGTGACTTTTGATGAATCAATCCCTTGTGTTAGTTCTTCTTTTGAACTTGCAAGTGAAAAGGATATGGAGGTGACCATCTTCGAAGAAGAAGATCCCAAAGACTTCGAGAATGAACCCCTACTTCCCTCCATATCGATCCCCGAAGCATACCCGGCTTCGATCACTTTGGCAAGAGGCCCCAAAGCGTCTACCTCAACATCGGTCATCTTCGACCGCTCCCTGGCACAAGTTGTGGGGGATACTGCATCCCACTGTGAGGCTCCACACCACATCCAAAGGATGCACCCTCCCGAGTAGATCATTGGTAAGCTTGATCATAGGGTAACTCATTCTCACGCTCATTTCATTGATTCTGCATTTGTTGCTTCTTTTGAGCCCTTAGATCTAAGTCATGCTTTATCTGATTCTAGTTGGATCAATGCCATGCATGAAGAACTTGAAAATTTTGAGAGAAACCAAGTCTGGACACTTGTAGATCTCCCTCCCAATGTTCATTTTATTGGAACAAAAAGGATTTTCAAAAGCAAGCAAGGTGAGGATGGATCTGTGGTTAGAAACAAAGAAAGACTTGTAGCTCAGGGTTTTTCACAAATTGAAGGGATTGATTTTGCTGAAACTTTTGCACATGTTGCTCGTCTAAAGGCCATTAGGATTATGCTTGCATTTGCTGCATCCCGTGAATTCAAACTTTACCAAATGGATGTGAAAAGTGCTTTTCTTAATGGCTTCATAAATGAATATGTTTTGTAAAACAACCCCCTAGTTTTGAAAACCCTAAATACCCCCATAGAGTATTTTAACTTCATAAAGATTTTATGGACTCAAGCAGGCCACTCGGGCATGGTATGATAGACTTAAGTCTTTTCTATTTGAGCGAGGGTATTTGATGGGTTCAGTTGATAAAACCCTTTTTACTCTCAAGCATGGCAAAGATTTCCTTCTGGTTCAGATTTACGTTGATGATATCATCATTGTTGACTCTTCTCATGCTTTAGTTGCAGAGTTTTCACGTATCATGAGCAAGGAGTTCAAGATGTCCATGATGGCCGAACTCACATTTTTCCTTTGTTTGCAATTCAAGCAAAGCAAACAAGTTACTTTCGTTCACCAGACGAAGTACACCAAGGACTTGTTCAATAAGTTTGACATGGCTGATGAGAAGCCCCTCGCTACTTCGATGGTTACTTAGATAGCGTTGGATCCCGACAAGGATGGAGAAGCCGTAGATTAGGAGTTCCGAAGCATGATTGGCTCCCTCCTCTATTTGATGGCCACAAGGCCAGACATACGCTTCGTTGTATGTTTGTGCGCTCGTTTTCAGGCTTCGCCAAGATCTACGCACCGACAAGTGGTAAAACACATTCTCAGGTGTCTCAAACATACTCTTGAATTCAGCATTTGGTATTCTACATCTTCTTCATTATGACTTCGAGGTTATTCAGATGCAGATTTTGCTGGGTGTAGAATTGATAGGAAAAGTACCTCTGGTACTTGTCATTTCCTGGGTACTTCTCTTTTTTGTTGGTCTTCCCATAAATAGTATAGCATTACGCAATCTACAGCTGAGGCTGAATATGTTGCTGCAGCTAACTGTTGCTCACAGATTTTGTGGATGGTTTCCACTTTGTGGGATTTTATTGATGTGAGATATCATTTTCTCAGAGACCACAATGAGAAGCGTGATATTGAACTTCAATATGTTGATACCCAAAACCAGTTTACCGATATTTTTACCAAACCCCTTATGCTTCTCGATTTGCTTATTTGCATGGGGAACTTGGTATTTGTCACTCTTACGACATTTTGTGAGGGGAGCATGCTTAATTGGTTTGAAAAAGCTTCTTTTTATGTGCAATTGCATTTACATATATTAGCTTATGTATGCCCTTGCATAATTTTCATGATCATGTTAGCTCAGCTCTGGTTAATATATCTATCTTCATTACGAGCATGATTTTGTTTTGCAAAATTCCACACATGATCACTGATTAGTCTTGTATCTAGCATGTTTTAGGTCAAATTGCTTTAGCTATCTTTTGTCTGTGAGAAACCAAGAGTGGTTTTGGTCTGGAAGATGAGTGATTGACAAGGATGAGCGACTGAGCGAATGAGTGGTCGAGAGTATGTGGAGTGCATCGAGGGTTTCGATGTGGAGTGAAGGTGTGACTGCCGAGGGTTTCGACAGTGCGTTTCATTCTTGTTTTGGCTTGACTTGTTTGTGCAGGGTGGAGATGTTGACCGACTGTCGACGGCGGGTGATCGAGGGTCGAGCGGGGAGCTTGATGCCGAGGATCAAGGAGGTCGGACGAAGTTGGAGAAGACCTCAAGAGTGCACGAAGAGACGGAGCGAGACTCGAACGGACGACTGAGTGCGACGGCGTGTCGACCGTGTTCGCGAGAGGGAGGCAAGGACAAGCATTCACGCGGCTCGAGGGGATTGAGAGCAGAAGTGGATTGCTGGCGCTCGGAGTCGCGAAGCGGTGTCACGAGTCAAAGGGTCGAAAAGGCTTTGATGGTTTTTGCTGAAAACCGTCGAAACGTTTATCGTTTTTACTCTTTCAATAAAATAGTGTCAAAGTGTTAGTTTAAATTTTTGGTGTCTTAGTGTGTACTTTTTAGAGTATTTTTGGAGTATAAATATTCTAAAAATATTCTAAAGAGGGGTCATTTGTAATTTTCTAGAGTAAAATAGGGCATTTCTAGTTGTATTTTTAGTTTTGTATTTTGGGTCTTTTCTAGGGGGCTTAGTGCAAAATATGCCTTCTAGAATGTGGAGTAGGTGGATATAAATATCCCTGGGTGTGTGCTAGCCGAAGAGAGGAAGGATCCAAAACATTTGATCAAAAGAGAGAAATCAATTTCATTTTTTCACTTGCAAAGCTTGTTCATCCAGAATTTTTCCTCTGCATTTTTTGTGTTGCCGAGAGGTGCTTTGCTGCTGTATCGCGTGAACATGAACAGCGTTGTTTTTTTCCGGACTGCTACAGCATTGCCGGCAAGGATTGTTCATCATCCAGGAACCAGTTTTTTCAGCATTTGTTTCAGGTATTTTCACTTCGAATTTGTTGTGATTTGCTTGAGGATCTGAAGTGTTTTTCTTGTGTGATTCTATTTGGATGTGAGTGAGAATCATCTAGAATATTCGAGTGAAGCAATAGAAATGAAATCAAAACTTTCTTCAGTCATAGTTTCCACAGAAATTTGATCGGATCACAAGCAAACCTCTCTAGTGATGAATGCATGACATGGAACAGTAAGACGCTAGGATTTTTCGTACTAGCTACAGTTGATTTGCGGGAAACCTGTTCATGATCCTGTGTCCATTTTGTGGCTGCTGTAAGGGTTGTTCATCAATTTTTCCTTCTGATTTCAGCGAGAAAACAAGTAAGTGCTTCATCTGTAGTGCATGAATTTCTGATGACTCAGTACATGTTTGTTGGTGATCTGATTCTGCGATTGATATGATTTTCTCTGCATAATTTCTTTCCTTAAACCTATGAATGTTCATATTAAAAGTTCATGGTTCAGTTATTAAGTGATTGATCTGCTGATAGGATTTGTGTGCTGAATGTTTAGTTCTTGTGTTCTAGGAAATAAGTCCTGATTCAAAGTATTTCTGAGTGTGTGTTGTTAGAGGGTCAAACTGATTGTTTCTGAATACTGAGAGCTTTTCTCCTGCTGTTTTTGCTTGACAACAAATAGTGTTGTTGTTCTGTTTCATCCTCATGATCAAGTAATTGTGTTTGAAAAACAACTTTGATGGAAGGAGTTTGAAGATCAGATTTTAGAGAATCAATTTTACATCTGCTTTGATTCTTCATCTGAGTTGAAATCGGTTTTCAGCATTTTTCGGACAGGCTACATGTCTCTACTATATTTCTCTATTTGTTGGTGCAAGGTCTTGCTTGAGTAATGTAGTGTAGACTATTGGTTAATTGGTCTGGTCTGGTCTGTTCTGATTCAGTAAAGATTGTATTTAGTTGATCTTCAGATTGTTTTATTTACTCTTCAGTCACTATTCATTCTGTTACAGGAAAGTTAATCTCATGAAAATTTTTGTACATTGAATAGTGTTAAGAAGCTGTTTCAATTCTGTTTAGCACTTGCTGTATTTTCTGTACAACATCTAGAAGTGCTAGTTTTCAGTTTTGATATAATCTGAAATTAAGATGTGGTTGATGTACACAAGTTTTTACAAGTCTTGAAATGCTGAATCAACCTGAAATATACAGCTACTATTCAATGTCAGGGAATTTTGATTTGATACAAGTTTACTGAATTCAAATCTGAAGTGAGTTCAAAATTGTGATTCCTGATTTTCAGACCAAACTTGTACTTGAAATGATTTGATAAAGAGGAATTCATGTTCTGAATATATTAGTTTCATTTTTGTAGTATCTGCTACAGTGAATGAATGTGTGTTTTTTCCTTCAAGTGTTCTGAAATTATTATATTCTATATTGAAGTTTCAGATTCCTGCAAGGTTGACAAAGTGTGAAGTTTTGTATGCTGTTTTGACTCTAGAATGAGATTGAAATTTGCAAACTGAACTATAATTTGACAATTCACCATGCTGAAATTACCTTTTCTATTCACCGTCCGAAAAATTTCAGAAGCGTGTTTGAATCTCAATTGTAATTGAATTAAGATGTGCTGATTTACTTTTTCACTTGAGTTTGATCTCCAGAGTGAGTATCTCTGATATGTGTTGTCTAGGAACTTGAAACAAAGCTGTTTTTGAGTTTTCGACTCTGTTTAAGCTTAACATTTGTACTGTTTGAATTGCAACGTGAATTTGTGTTTTTAGAGGTGCGTTAGGTGATTTGATTAGGCCATCACTTCGAAAGAAAGTATCGAGGCACCTATTCACCCCCTCTAGTCGCCATTCCAATCCCACAATTGGTATCAGAGCCGGTTTGGTTACGAGTTGACCTTTACCGGTTGTGATCCTTGTTTTGGCAACATAGATAGGAATAAAAAGATTTCGATGTTTGATGGTCGAGGCTATGCCTATTGGAAGGTGCGCATGGAGGCTTATTTGCTTAGCCAAGGAAGTGCGATATGGGACATTGTTGTATCCAGTACACGATCCCTGAAACTCATACCTCAGAGACTGAGAAGGCTCAATATGAATGTAATAGCAAGGCTAGAAACATTCTTTTTATCAGTTTGAGTCGCAACGAGTTCGACAGGGTTCAGCACCTTCATACTGCTCGAGAGATTTGGTCAACATTGAGTACTTTTCATGGGGGCACTACCTAGATTAAGGCCAGGAGGCAGAGCACGTATAAACAAGAATACCAAATGTTCGTGCAAGGCCCTGGCGAATCGGTAGATGCCATGTTTGCGCGTTTTGATGGAATTATCAGTAATTTGCGCGCCACTGGGACTTTAGCTTACTCAGATAATGACTGTGCGATCAAACTTCTCTATGCTCTGGATCGTAGCATATGGGAAGTTAAGATCTCTAGCATTGAAGAATCTGCTAGTTTTGATACTTTGACATGCAATGAACTTTTCAATAAGCTTAAGTCGCCCGAGATCGCCAAGGCATCTCATTCTGGGATTGGGAGCACTTTTCCACAGTCCATGGCACTATTTTCCAGTTTCGGCAGTGGCACCTCATTTGGAGGTAAATCATCAGGTGTTTCTGGAGCTTGTGTTTTATCTGGAGCTTTTGACTTGTCCTTCCTTGTCTCTGTCACAAAAGAACAAGTGGATGTTCTAGATGATGAGGAGCTAGCTCTTATCGTCAGAAAGTTCACTCGTTTTTACAATGATAGATGAGACCAAAGGAGAGGAGGGTCACAGGGGTGTTTTGAATGTGGAGATACGTCTCACATAAAATATAATTACCCTAAACTGAAATTTAAAAATGAAAATGAGCACAAGCACCGACAATGGAACAAGAAACCCTATTTCAGGGGAAAGCGGGGAAAAATGGCTAAGAGAGTAGCCAGAGCTTTTGTGGCCGCCCTCAGTGACATCAACAGCACGTCAAGAGAGGAGCCAAGCTCAGAGGAATAGGAGCCTCCCAAGAAAGAGAAGGAGAAGAAGATAGTGGACATCACCGACCTTTGCTTCGTGGTCGATGACGACTACAGCAGCGATGAGCTTGACACTTCTGAGGTACATCTATCTCATGATCAGCTTCTTGTTCAGAATGATGAATTACATGATGCTGTTTATTCTCAGGATAGATTACTTAAACTTGTTGCTAAAGAACGTAAAGAACTAAAACTTAGACTTGAAGCTATTTCCACTGAACTTGCTATTTTGAAATCTAAGTCTGATGATGCCGATTGTGAGTCATGTCTTACTGTCATGAATGAACTTGCTCAGCTGCGATTTATACATGCTCAAACTGTTGAAAAACTAGAATTAACTAAAAATCAGCTTTTGTTGGTGGAGTCTAGTCCTGGGGTCATTAACGAATGCCTGAACTGTCCTTTACTTGTTGAGAGCATAAATTTGAGAGATAGGCATGTTGATAAACTCAAGGCTAGATTGGAGAGTGCTGAGTGTTCTACGGATGTGCAACTGGCTTTTCCGACATGCATCACCCTGAAGGACCAACTTAGCTTTGCTAGAGAGCAAGCGGAAAAATTGAAATGTGAGAATGACTACCTTCTCTCCGTTGTTGAAAAATGCACTGAAGGAAAGGGTAGGATGGACCTGATTTTGGCTAAAACCAAAATGTGTGCTGACAGGGCAGGGTTAGCTCTTGGGTTGGGTTATGAGAGAACCACTCCAAACACTTTGAGTGAAACTATGTTCACTCCTCCCACTACCCTTGAGAAAGAGAGAGCCCAGTTAGACACCGATCAAAAAGTCAAGAATCCTATCCAACAAACAAAGAAAGCTCTCCGTGCATTAGATGAACCTCCTCAGCCAAAACCCAAGAAAACCGTGAGATTTGAGCCTGAGACCCATACCCACACACCAATAAAGTGTATCACCATTCTTATTGTCATCGGGTGGGTCATTTGATTGGGTTTTGCTTTCGTCGTATCAGGGATGAGCGACGGTATTTTGCTATGAGTTTTTAGAATATGCACTACCCATCTTTAGGTATGCATGAGTCTGCTTTTCGCTCTTATACTGATTTTGAGGCTCCTTATAGTGATAAGAGTGGCTATGCTCATCGTGGTATATATCGTACCTTGTATGATGATAGACCACGTAGGCATTTTGGTCCTAATTATTTTAGGAGACCTCAGCGAGTTGCTAGGAGATCACATGCGTAGTATGATTCTCATCACACACAGTCTCCTGCTTTATCTACTTCTCGGGTTGTTCAGCGGTGGATACCTAAGCATCTTATCTCTAAACCCAGCGCTGAGTACTTGAGATTTTACTTCTCTACTTAGGGGAGTCTTGAGAGTGATTTTGCCCCTCGTGGTGTACACCATTCTTCATATGGTGATAGATCACGTGTAAGAGGCTTTGTTGCTCGACAGGTTGGGAGACCTCCTCGATTTCCAGGTTCGCGCTTTATTGCTAGACCACACACTTTTTATCATGGTTTATCTCTTGTGCATGGTCAGTCTTCTACTTTGCCTGGATCTTGTGTTTTGCGATACTGCATTCCAAAGAAATTTTCATCTCACCCTCTCACTGAGCATCCGAGAAATACGAGCATGTTTTGAGGGGGAGCTTTGTAGCATTGCATGAGCTTCTGGCATATGATTAATTTCTTTTACTAGTACATGCTTTGTTATGCCTTTGAACTATTATCTTTAATACTGTTGACTACTTGGCATGTATTCATCTGAAAATTGACATGAGCATGACTTTTATTTGTGAAAATTTGAAAATGGTCACTGCTTAGTCTAGAATCTAGCATGGATTGGCTGAGTGCTTTTGTTGTCTTTCACACTCTTGATAGCTAGGTCCTTTTTACTTGGATGCTAATACGCAACTTGATTTCATCAAAAATGCATGAAAATGAAAATGAATGAAAATGAAAATGAAAAATGAATGAAAGTGAAAATGAAAATGAAGTTGGATGATATTCATGCTTTTGTGTGCTGAATTTTGAAAAGATCCAGGTGGGTTTGCTTTGTCGCACTACTTTGTTCTGGACGGCTTACCATAGCACTTTGGTATACACTGGGACATTGAGTGTATACCGAGACCATTGCTTTAAGCTTCTGATGGTTTCAACCTAGGCTTGGCTTGGTCGGTTAGCATAATGTAGACATGCAAATAACCCCTGGCACAAAAAATGAAAAATTGAAAATTCATTGCATATCATGTTTGTTGAAGCACCTTGGAGTGGGATACGCTTATCTAGTGTGTGCTTGCTTAGCTTTTGCATCTCATGCCTTGACATGTCTAGTATACGAGTCTGAGCGGTGATGCTTTTATTTGTTAAATCTGAAAATGCTTATTCATGCTTTTTATTTAGATGGTATACATATGAAGATGTCTTTCAGTACTTTAAGATGATATTCAAAGCGAATACTTGTTGGTACTGTAATTGCAGTTGCTCATGTCTCAGAAGCTCACATCTTTGCTTTACCCTCTTTTCCCTCTTTGCATCTTTTTATCTCCTTGATGCCTGCATTGTCAAAGGGGGAGAAATGATCTACATGATGCTTTGGCTTTTGGATTGCTTGGTTAAGGGGGAGTTGGGCTTTTAGGTTGAAATGCTTTTGATGCGATGCGCTTTTGATGGTTTGATGCGATGCGTTTTTGATGGTTTGATGCGATGCGTTTTTGACGCTTTTGCTTTTGGGTTGCCTTGCATAAGGTTTTTGCCCAAGCAGGGAGATCTTTTACCAAGTGACATGTTTTGCTCTTTTGTGAGTTTTTATGGTCACTTGTGCGCATAACTTGCTACCTCATCATGTCTTTGCTTTGGGGTTGTCAATGCACTCATCAAGGGGGAGATTGAGAAACCAAGAGTGGTTTCGGTCTGGATGATGAGTGATTGACAATGATGAGTGACTAAGTGAATGAGTGGTCGAGAGTATGTGGAGTGCATCGAGGGTTTCGATGTGGAGTGAAGGTGTGGCTGCCGAGGGTTTCGGTAGTGCGTTTCGTTCTTGTTTTGGCTTGTCTTGTTTGTGCAGGGTGGAGATGCTAACCGACTATCGACGATGGGTGATCGAGGGTCGAGCGTGGAGCTTGATGCCGAGGATCAAGGAGGCCAGGCGAAGTTGGAGAAGACCTCAAGAATGCACGAAGAGACAGAGCGAGACTCGAATGGATGGCTGACTGCGATGGTGTGTCGACCGTGTTCGCGAGAGGGAGGCCAGGACAAGCATTCGCGCGACTCGAGGGGATCGAGAGCGGAAGTGGCTTGCTGGCGCTCGGAGTCACGAAGCGGTGTCATGAGTCAAAGGGTCGAAAAGACTTTGTCGGTTTTTGCTGAAAACCGTCGAAACATTTATCGTTTTTACTATTTCAGTAAAATAGTGTCAAAGTGTTAGTTTAATTTTTTAGTGTCTTAGTGTGTACTTTTAAGAGTATTTTTGGAGTATAAATATTCTGAAAATATTCTAAAGAGGGGTCATTTGTAATTTTCTAGAGTAAAATAGGGTATTTCTAGTTGTATTTTTCAGTTTTATATTTTGGGTCTTTTCTAGGGGGCTTAGTGCAAAATATGCCTTCTAGAATGTGGAGTAGGTGGATATAAATATCCCTAGGTGTGTGCTGGCCGAAGAGAGGAAGGATCTAGAACATTTGATCAAAAGAGAGAAATCAATTTCGTTTTTTCACTTGCAAAGCTTGTTCATCCAGAATTTTTCCTCTGCATTTTTTGTGTTGCCGAGAGGTGCTTTGCTGCTGTATCGCGTGAACATGAACAATGCTGGTTTTTGTCGGACTTCTACAGCCTTGCCGACAAGGATTGTTCATCATCCAGGAACTAGTTTTTTCAGCATTTGTTTCAGGTATTTTCACTTCGAATTTGCTCTGATTTGCTTGAGGATCTGAAGTGTTTTTCTTGTGTGATTCTATTTGGCTGTGAGTGAGAATCATCCAAAATATTCGAGTGAAGCAATAGAAATGAAATCAAAACTTTCTTCAGCCATCGTTTCCACAGAAATTTGATCGGATCAGAAGCAAACCTCTCTAGCGATGAATGCATGACAAGGAATAGTAAGACGCTAGGATTTTTCGTACTGGCTACAGTTGATTTGCGGGAAACCTGTTCATGATCCTGTGTCGATTTTGTGGCTGCTGTAAGGGTTGTTCATCAATTTTTCCTTCTGATTTCAGCGAGAATACAAGTAAGTGCTTCATATGTAGTGCATGAATTTCTGATGACTCAATACATGTTTGTTGGTGATCTCATTCTGTGATTGATATGATTTTCTCTGAATACTTTCTTTCCTTAAACCTATGAATGTTCATATTAAAAGTTCATGGTTCAGTTATTAAGTGATTGATCTGCTAATAGGATTTGTGTGTTGTTTCATGATGAACTTTTGATTCTAGTGGTTAATTTGAGTTATTCCTGGCCTAGACAATGTGCTGAATGTTTAGTTCTTGTCTTCTAGGAAATAAGTCCTGATTCAAATTATTTCTGAGTGTGTGTTGTTAAAGAGGGTCAAACTGATTGTTTCTGAATACTGAGAGCTTTTCTCCTGCTGTTTTTACTTGACAACAAATAGTGTTGATGTTCTGTTTAGTTGATTCAGTAAAGATTGTATTTAGTTGATCTTCAGATTGTTTTATTTACTCTTCAGTCACTATTCATTCTGTTACAGGAAAGTTAATCTCATGAAAATTTTTGTACATTGAATAGTGTTAAGAAGCTGTTTCAATTCTGTTTAGCACTTGCTGTATTTTCTGTACAACATCTAGAAGTGCTAGTTTTCAGTTTTGATATAATCTGAAATTAAGATGTGGTTGATGTACACAAGTTTTTACAAGTCTTGAAATGCTGAATCAACCTGAAATATACAGCTACTATTCAATGTCAGGGAATTTTGATTTGATACAAGTTTACTGAATTCAAATCTGAAGTGAGTTCAAAATTGTGATTCCTGATTTTCAGACCAAACTTGTACTTGAAATGATTTGATAAAGAGGAATTCATGTTCTGAATTTATTAGTTTCATTTTGTAGTATCTGCTACAGTGAATGAATGTGTGTTTTTTCCTTCAAGTGTTCTGAAATTATTATATTCTATATTGAAGTTTCAGATTCCTGCAAGGTTGACAAAGTGTGAAGTTTTGTATGCTGTTTTGACTCTAGAATGAGATTGAAATTTGCAAACTGAACTATAATTTGACAATTCACCATGCTGAAATTACCTTTTCTATTCACCGTCCGAAAAATTTCAGAAGCGTGTTTGAATCTCAATTGTAATTGAATTAAGATGTGCTGATTTACTTTTTCACTTGAGTTTGATCTCCAGAGTGAGTATCTCTGATATGTGTTGTCTAGGAACTTGAAACAAAGCTGTTTTTGAGTTTTCGACTCTGTTTAAGCTTAACATTTGTACTGTTTGAATTGAAACAAGAATTTGTGTTTTTAGAGGTGCGTTGGGTGATTTGATTAGGCCATCACTTTGAAAGAAAGTGCCGAGGCGCCTATTCACCCCCCTCTAGTCGCCATTCCGATCACACAGTCTGCTTGGTAGCTAGAATCATGTTCTTATGGATGCAAAATTGAAACTTGAAAATT
The DNA here is from genome assembly GCA_019279435.1 of Zizania palustris. Lineage (NCBI taxonomy): Eukaryota > Viridiplantae > Streptophyta > Magnoliopsida > Poales > Poaceae > Zizania > Zizania palustris. Next base: position 27,028,407 of record JAAALK010000284.1, read on the forward strand.
GATATGCTTTTCATGGAAATATTGATTGTTAAATTAATTCAAATAAAAAAAATCAAGGTTTTATGAGCTGGAAATGAAATGATCCAGACGGGTTTGTGTTGTCACACTATGTTATTCTAGACTGCTTACCATGGCATTTTGGTATGAACTAGGTTATTTTAGTGTTTGCCAAAATCATTGCATTAAGCTTTTGACGGTCTTCTATTGACCTAGGATTGGCATGGTTGGAAAGTATAATATTGACAAGTAAATAACTCCTGGAAATATCAAAAGAATAGCAAATCTGAATTTATTGCATATCAAGTTTGCTAAATGCCTCGTGAAATTGGATATGCTTTCCTATGTAGAAATTTGCTAGCTTTTGCAGTTAATGCCTTTACATGACTAGATTGTTAGCTTAAGCGGTGATGCTTTTATTTCCAAAAATCTTAAAATACCATGCTTAAATATTGAAATTGGATTTTGTTAACTTGAGCTGAGCACATAGTCCTTGACATTATTTTTGGCATGTTTTTGCACTATATGTCATAGAATTTCACATAATTCAGAGAGCTTTGCATCATTTATTGCTCCTTGATTCTTGCTTTGCCAAAGGGGGAGAAGCTAAGCTGCTTGCATGATTAAGGGGGAAATTTTCTTCATGCTTTGCTGAAAGGCTTTTATATATGAAAGGGGGATAATTTCATTTATCAAGTGACATGTTTTGGCTATTTTCTGAGTTTTTATGGTCACTTGGGTGTAGAAAAAATTTAAATTTTTCTTGAACTTGAATTTGGTTGTCAATGCACTCATCAAAGGGGAGATTGAGAAACTAAGTTGAAATGTGCCTTGGTTTTAGTCTGTGATGAGTGATTGACATATTTTCTTCTAGGCGAAGGGATCCCTCCGAATGGGTTCAGAGGTGTTTTACTGAAGGGGTTTCGGTGTCTGCTGGCTGCAACTGTAAGTAGTAGAGTGTATCTGTCGGATGGGACTAGAAAAATATGATTCGAAGGTTGTACTGAAGGGATTGGTACTTTGGGCAGTACATCGTAGTGTGTACCGGAGGGTGTCATATCAGGAGAGGTCTCCGGGATATCGGATACACTTGTCTGCTTGTCGTTGGTGTGCAGGTGACTTCATAGGCGATTGGACAGTCAGCACAACAAGTGAACTAGGTCAAGCTAGGAGCTTGGTGCCAGGCAAGCGGGGAGCTTGGTCACGGTGGTTGTGTGAATTCAAGGTCGGTCCTCGGGTCAAAGTGCACCAATCGAAGGCAGGAAGTGTGAAGGTGGACTCTGGTTGAAGGTACCTCGAGGCAACGTCCTCAGAGGAGAGGCACTTCAAAGCGGTACTCCGGATGGAGGTACTTCGAAGGTTGGCGGACAAAGTCCTCAGGAATGAGGCAAGGCTACCAAGTGTGCTCCGAACGAAGGCACTTGGAAGAACACCTAACGAAGGTATCAAAGTCTAGATGCATCGAAGGCATGGTTTGGGTAATGCACTTTGTGGAGTGTGCTCAATGTTGAGACACTGTGAAGAACTGCTTATGGAAGTGCTTCATGCGGAGGCCTTAATTGAAGGAGGGACTTCAGAAGGTGGTGGACAAAACTCTCCATAGGGAGGTTCTTCGAAGGTGGGGCTTCGAAGTTAGGATGTCTTTACATACATCAGCCATTCATGGCTTTGGTATACGGACGGGCAACGGTCGAGCTAAGGGTAACAAAGACTCAAGGGCTTTGGTGGCTTCAGCTCGAAACCATCCCTTATATCGAAGAAAGACTTCAGTGTAGCGGAGAGCTACAGGTTCGAAGCCTACTACCAAAGACACTGCAGCACTTCGTGCACGAAGGGGGCTCCAAAGATTCTAGTATGCAAAGCTAACACAAAAAAAGCTTCCAATAAAGTAGACTACCGACTGTACCCTTGTGACTACCGGAGGCAGTAAAGTTGTAAACCCTAGGGGTATAGTAGTCTCTTCATAGGTTTGAATTTTGGCTATAAAAGGAGAAGCAGGCTGAGGTCTTGGGTAACACAGTACACTTCACTTTTAGAACATTTTGTACTCTCTGTAGCCTAGAGCCAGCCGCCACACAGAGTCATATGTATGCTCAGATTTTGTGAAGGTATTTTTGTGTTCCATTTTCATGCAATGAAGCTTTCATTTTTATCTGTGATTTTCTTCTGCATGGAGCTATTTGTATTCTTCGCTAGGTTGTGCTGAAGTTATGAGGGTATTCTTCATTCTATGAAGACCTAAGTATATGCTCTGGGTTCTTGCTGACTAAGTGTCCTCTATCTTTCGTGCGTGCAAAATCTGTGTGAGTGAAGTTTCATAGTACATTCGCTCCGTGTATATCGGAGGCAGTCCTCACATGTTACCAACGATGTACTATCCTTTGCGAGTGAGCGAATATGTTTTCCCTTAGCATTGCCGAAGCCTTCTGGGCTGTTCAGTTTTGCTAAGTCTTGTTTGGAGCACTCCTTAGTGTGAATCCTAGTACCTGTTACTAGTGCGGAGCATCTTATCCGAGCTCTTTGAGGGAAACACACTTGTGCGAAGTACGGTTGTGCAAAGTCTGCTCGATGGCACCTCTTTGTGTGGATCTTGCACATACTTAGCCGAGCCTAGTGCGCTTTTGGGTTTCTGGGTGTCACTGAAGTCTTTTTGACTTCGAGCTTTTGACCTGTGCGAAGCCTGTGTTCGTAGTGTGTTCAATACCTCCAAACCAGACTCTATGGAGGGTATGTTCGAAGTTTGTTCTGCAAAAGAGAAATTTTAAAAGCTCCCATTCACCCCCCTATGGTCATCTGTTTTGGTCCAACAAAGGTATTCAAATATTTTAGACATTCATATTAGTATATGATGGTCAACTTATTCTAGTTTAGGTCCGTTTGAGTCGATCGACAGTTAATTGCTAATTTTTTTGGTGAAAGTAGATGATGATGTTTACTTCAAACAAACTCTTAAATTGTTTGAGCTATGTAGAAGACCTTAAAGATCATGTTGGTCTAATCCACTATCCATTTCATATTTTTCCATGTATTTATACTACACAATTTCTCAAGTAAAAATATTATTGTGATATTTTAATTCCCTAGATTTCTTAGATTACTGTGTTTTTGTTAGGCGGCACACTTTGTAATACACTCTTGGTTTGGTTGTGTTTATTTTCTTCGATTGTAGGATATACAAAAAATGTGTTTGCCTGCCTAAGTGCAAGGTTTTGCCTTGACTTAAACTTGTTATTCATCTATTCATCTGTTGCAACGATCAGAATCTTGTTGAAGGCATCTTGTGTGTGAGTTGGCTCCTAATTTTAATGAGCTTGTGGACCGTGTTAGCTTGAATGGGGACTTCTTGAAATATTTTTGTCTAATTAAATTTCTTTGTCATGCCATCTGTTGACGCTAAAATATGTCGATCAAGCGCCAAACACACCAGTGTAGATTCGATAATCTAAAAGCACGTAGATGCCTAGGGGTGGCCCCAAACGTCACATGATGATAACGCCGCGTTCTGACAACCCTTGACCGTGATAAGGGTATAGATGGGTGGATTCGCTAGACAATCAAACCAAATCACGAGAAAACGACTCAACTAACTGAAGTATGAAGGGAATAGATCTAACCGGCCAAGGCGAGCCAGTCAGACCGACAATAGACCGCCTGCCGGACCGATGCTATGAAGGGGGTACCGAAGCATTTAGTGGTACAAAGACGACCGGAGGAGGCCTTTGGCATGCAGAGCGTACGGGCGACCAGGAGACCTTCGGTGCACCTGGGCGGTCAGATCGGCAGGCGAAGGGGAAGTGTGGCCGAGGCCATTTGTGCACGATCGGTCAGACTGACCAACACCTGGCGGTCGGACTGGTGCGTGCCGACACAACCCAGTCGGTCCGGCTAGGGTTGGCCGATCAGACCGACAGGGGGTGGCGAGATCTCTGGCTTGCTGGTGACCT
>JAAALK010000284.1:27032447-27109590 GCA_019279435.1 Zizania palustris
TCAACAGTAAATGCTCAAAGTGTTAAATGTTACCTACCAAGCCCCCATATTATAGCCACTATTAACCCAAAGGAATTGACTACTTTACCCCTAGGGTTTACATTGGTTTGTCTCTACAGAATAGAGGGGTACAAAGGTAGTCAACTTTATTCGAGGCTTCTCTGTCAGCCTTTGCAGAGGGACAGCGCCAGCTTTTACAGAGCAGGTACTGTCAGTCTTGCCAGCCTTTGACCTTTCTGAAGCCCCCTTCGCACGCGAGGGGTGCGATAGCTTCGGTGAGAAGCCTTGAGCCAGATGGCTTCGCTTCACCGAAGTCAGCCTTCGATACAGTATGCGGTTTCGAACCGAAGCCGTCAAAGCCCTTGGGCCTTCGCACCAACCCCCCGGAGGTGGACCACCACGGCTTCGCAGCTTCGCCAGCCTGAACTCCGTCAGTCGTGTACCGAAGCCATGCAGGTCAAAGGTACCACAAGACAACCACACTCCGAAGCCCCCACCTTCGGATTACCACCGTTCGAAGTCCCTCCGTCGTCCAAGGCATCCACACGAAGCATTCCATGAGCCCTTCATCGCAGGTGTCTCTCCCGAGCACACTCCTCGACGAACCTCACCCGGACCATGCCTTTCGATGCACCTCGACTTCTGAGACCTTCGTCGGGTATCTTCGAATGTCCTCCCTCCGGAGCACACTTTGAACTCCTTGCCTCCGGTTAGAGGACTTGATCCAACAACTCCGAAGTCACTTCCATTCAGAGTACCTTCGAATGCCTCACCTCCGAGGACTTTGTCTCGGAGTACCTTCACCGGAGCCATGCTCAGCAATTACTGCCTTCACCTGGCATGCTTCTACCCAAGGACCGACCCAGACCCCTTCGCAGCCACCGTGACGGAGCTCCCTGCTCCCCTGGCATCAAGCTTCCCGCTTGACCCAGGTTCACCCGCTGCGAACCTGTCCGCGCCTCCGAAGTCTCCCTGCACCACAGTCAACCAGACAAGTGTATCCAGTACTCCGGAGACCTCTCCGGGTTAGCAACCTCCGGTACACACTCCAATGTACCGCCCAAGTACCGAGACCTTTGGTACAAACCCAGTCATAGTGTACTGTCGGACCCCTCCAACAAACACACTCCGCTGCAACAGCTGCAGCAACAAACCACCGAACACCTTCGGTGAAACCACCTCCGAACACCCTTCGGAGGTCCAACCTCCGAACCCCTTCGGAGGTACCCCTTCGAAACAGAGGTAAAAGCCTGTCAATCACTCATCACTAGCACCAAACCAACACTTGGTTTCTCAATCTCCCCCTTGATGAGTGCATTGACAACCAACTTTAAGTCCAAGAAAAATTAAAGGCTTTCAGCACACAAGTGACCATAAAACTCAGAAACGAGCCAAATCATGTCACTTGACAAAAGAATTTTCCTCCCCCTTTTCAAAAGAGTGAAAGCCCCTTCGGCAAATCTCCCCTTTCTCAAGATAAAAACTCCCCCCGAGTTAGTTTCTCCCTTTGGCAACATAGAACCGTCTCCCCCTTTGGAAATTATACCCCCTTGCGGCAGAGAACGTTAGCAAGTCTCCCCCCCTTGCTCCGAAGCCTTCCTCACTCCGAAGCCCCCACCTTCGAGTACCACCCGTCGAAGTCCCTCCTTCGTCCAAGGCCTCCGCATGAAGCATTCCATGAGCCCTTCGTCGCAGTGTCTCTCCCCGAGCACACTCCTCGACGAGCCTCACCCGGACCATGCCTTCGATGGCGCCTCGACTTCTGAGACCTTCGTCGGTACCTTCGAATGTCTCCCTCCGGAGCACACTTCGACCCTTGCCTCCGCAGAGGACTTCTTCCAACCAACTCCGAAGTCACTCCAGTCGGAGTACCTTCGAAGTGCCTCACCTCCGAGGACTTTGTCTCGGAGTACCTTCAGTCGGAGCCACACTCCGCACTCTCTGCCTTCACCTGGCACGCCTCGACCCGAGACCGACCCGGACCACCTTCGTAGCCACCGTGACGGAGCTCCCCGCTCCCCTGGCATCAAGCCTCCCGCTCGACCCAGGTTCACCTGCTGCGAACCTTGTCCGTCGCCTCCGAAGTCCCTGCGTACCACAGACAAGCAAACAAGTGTTTCCAGTACTCCGGAGACCTCTCCGGGTTAGCAACCTCCAGCACACACTCCGGTGTACCGCCCAAAATACCGAACCCTTCGGTACGAACCCAATCATCGTGTACTATCGGACCCCTCCGACAGGCACACTCCGCTGCACAGCTGCAGCAAGCAAACACCGAACAGCCTCCGGTAAAACTACCTCCGAAAACCCTTCCGGAGTACCCTCCTCCGATCACCTTCGGAGGTCCAACCCCCGAACCCTCTTCGGAGGTACCCTTCGAACAGAGGGTAAAAAGCCTGTCAATCACTCATCACAAGCACCGAAACCAACCCTTGGTTTCTCATCTCCCCCTTGATGAGTGCATTGACAACCAAAACCAAGTTCAAGAAAAATTAAAAATTTTCAGCACACAAGTGACCATAAAAACTCAGAAAAGAGCCAAATCATGTCACTTGACAGAAGAATTTTCCTCCCCCTTTCTCACAAGAGTAAAAAGCCCCTTTGGCAATAAAAACTCCCCCTGAGTGAAATTATCCCCCTTTGGCAAACAAAGAGCCTTTATGTCATGATTTCTCCCCCTTTGGAATTATACCCCTTGCGGCAGAGAACGAAGCAAGTGACTCCCCCTTGAGGATTTCTCCCCCTTTGGCAATGCAAGCATCAAGGAGCATGAAAAAGATGCATAGCTGGGAAATGAGCAGAATTGCAAGACATATGAAGCAAAAATATGCCAACAAGAACACCAATGATCATGGGCTCAGCTCAAATTAATATTCTCTAAAAGCATGATGAAGCATGTGATTTGAACATTTTGAAATAAAAGCATCACCACTTACTCAAGGAAACTAGACAAGTAAGAGCAAGGACTGCGCAAAGCTAGTCAATTTCTACTCGAGACAGACAAGTCCAGTTCAAATGGAGCTTGAAAAGCAAACTTGATAAACAATGAATTTTGTTGTTCTTTTCTTAGTGCCAGGGGTTATTTGTTTGTCCACCATATACTTTCCAATCCGGCCAAGCCTAGGCATGAAAGCCATAAGAAGCTTAAGGCATAGATTTGGGCATACACTACGCTATTCCAGTTCAGACCAATGTGCAATGGTAAGCAGTCTAGAATAGGGTAGTGCGACAACAAACCCACCTGGATCTTTAACTTAAAGCATGCAAATCATGGAATTTTTGATTTTAAAACCAAGTGAACCAATTGTTTGGTACTTTATGAATATCCATGAAAATTGAGAACATTTTTCAAGTTGCAATTTTAGCATCCAAAGAAATGTGTCTTGCTATCAAGCAGATAAAAGATAGCTAAAGCAGTCCTGCCTAAACATGCTAGATTCAGACTAAGCAGTGAGCACGATGTGACTTTGAAAATAAAACATCATGCACATGAATGTTTTGAGATAAATTAAAAAGAGCTGAGCTGACACGATTTCATGAATTAAAAGCAGGCATATAAGTGCAACAGATGTAAATGCAATTTCAACACAATTAGCAAAGGCATATCCATCTAAAACAGCTCCTCCTCACAAAATGCCGTAAGGGTGACAAATGCCAAGTTCCCCACGCAAGTAAGCAAAGCGAGAAGCATCGAGGGGTTTTGTAAAAATGTCGGCAAGCTGGTGTTGGGTATCAACATATTGAAGTTCAATATCACCCTTCTCATTGTGATCTCTGAGAAAATGATACCGCACATCAATGTGTTTGGTTCTGGAATGCTGAACCGAGTTGTTTGCAATACAAATAGCGCTAGTGTTATCACAGAAAAGTGGAACACTCTTATATCTAACCCGAAATCCCGCAAAGTGGAAACCATCCACAAAATCTGAGAGCAACAGCTAGCTGCAGCAACATATTCGGCCTCAGCCGTCGATTGTGCAACACTAGACTGTTTGCGGGAAGACCAGCAAACCAAAGAAGTACCCAGAAAATGACAAGTACCAGAGTACTCTTCCTATCAATTCTACACCCAGCAAAATCCGCATCGGAATAGCCTCGAAGACATAAAGATGAAGATGCTGAATACCATATGCCAAATTCAAGGGTATGTTTGAGATACCTTAAGATGCGCTTAACCGCTTGGCGGTGCGAAGCTCGTGGTGAAGCCTGAAAACGAGCGCATAGACACACTGCGAAGTGTATGTCCGGCCTCGTGGCAGTTAAGTAGAGGAGGGAGCCGATCATGCTTCGGAACTCCTTCTGATCTACGGCTTCTCCATCTTCGTCAGGGTCCAAGGCTACAGATGTAGCCATTGGAGTGGCGAGAGGCTTCGCATCGGACATGTCGAACTTCTTGAGCAGGTCCTTGGTGTACTTAGTCTGGTAGACAAAAGTACCTTGTTTGCTTTGCTTGATTTGCAAACCAAGGAAAAATGTAAGCTCGCCCATCATTGACATTTCAAATTCCCTGCTCATGGTATCTGCAAACTCGGCAACCAAAGCATGAGAAGAGCCACCAAAGATGATATCATCCACATAAATCTAAACTAGGAGGAAATCTTTGCCATGCTTGAGAGTAAACAAAGTTTTATCAACAGAGCCCATCAAATACCCTCGCTCAAGCAGAAAAGACTTAAGTCTATCATACCAAGCCCGAGGGGCCTGCTTGAGTCCATAAAGAGCCTTATGAAGTTTAAGGACTTTATGTGGGTACTTCGGGTTTTCAAAACCAGGGGGTTGTTTTACATAAACATCTTCACCTATGAAGCCATTAAGAAAAGCACTTTTGACATCCATTTGATAGAGTTTGAATCCCCGGGATGTCGCAAAGGCAAGCAAAATCCTAATGGCCTCAAGGCGAGCAACAGGTGCAAAAGTTTCAGTAAATCAATCCCTTCTAGTTGAGAAAAGCCCTGAGCTACAAGTCTAGCCTTGTTTCTAACTATTGTCCCATCCTCCCCTTGTTATTTTGAAAATCCATTTTGTTCCAATGAAATGAACATTTGGTGGAGGATCAACTAAAGTCCAGACTTGGTTTCTCTCAAAATTTTCAAGCTCTTCATGCATGGCATTGATCCAACTAGAATCAGAAAGTGCATGACTAACATCTAAGGGTTCGAAAGAAGCAACAAAAGCGGAATCAATGAAATGAGCATGAGAACGTGTTACCCTTTGATCAAGCTCACCAATGATCTGCTCGGGAGGGTGCATCCTTTGAACATGATGTGGAGCCTCGCGGCGGGATGCAGTCTCCCCCTCAACTTGTGCGTTGGAGTGGTCCAAGATGACCGATGTTGAGGTAGTCGCTTCGGGACCTCGTGCCGAAGTAGTTGAAGCGGGGTCAGCTTCGGGGGTTGATGTCGAGGGTAGTAGGGGTTCATCCTCGAATTCCCCGGGATCTTCTTCTTCGAAGATGGTCTGTTCCATGTCGTGTTCATTCGCTTGTTCGAAAGCAGAACTAAAAGAGGGGGTTGATTCATCAAAAGTCACATCACATGACTCGATGACAGTGTTAGTCTCCAAGTTATAAACACGATAAGAATGACCATGAGTAGTGTAACCCAAAAAGATCCCGTCAGAAGATCGCGACTCAAATTTATCCAAATTACCACGTTTTAGGATAAAGCAGCGACAGCCAAAAACTCGAAGATGAGTAACCTTGGGCTGTCTCCCAAAACGCAGCTCATAAGATGTCAAATTTAAATTGAGCGCAAGAAGATTCGGTTTGAGATGTAACAAGCAGTGTTCATGGCCTCAGCCCAGAATTTTCTAGGAGTCCTATGCTCATCAAGCATCGTCCTAGCCATCTCAACCAAAGTGCGGTTCTTCCTCTCAACAACACCGTTCTGTTGAGGAACCCGCGGAGCAGAGAATTGATGTTCTATGCCATGCTCCATGCAAAAGTCAACAAAGATACTATTTTTGAACTCAGTGCCATTATCGCTTCGAATGAATTTCAATGCACTAGGGAGTTCAGTAAAAAGTCTCAAAGCCAAGCTCCGAAAGTGTGAAAACACTTCATCCTTGCTGGCAAGAAAGAAGACCCAAGAGTAGCGAGAGAAATCGTCGACAATAACTAAAACATACCACTTGCCGCCTAAAGAACTAACCCGAGAAGGACCTACAGTGTCCATGTGGAGAAGTTCTCCGGGCTGTTCAGTCATCACTGTGGTGACTGGCGAATGCGAAGCGGCAATCATTTTTCCATGTCGACAAGGAGCGCAAACTAAATTCTTCTCAAACTTGAGCTTGGGCAATCCTCGGATCAGACCTAGGGCGCTCAGACGAGCGAGCAACTCAAAGCTCATATTCCCTAGTCTCCTATGCCACTTCCAAAGCTCAGAAGTCGAATGTGCAACAAGACAATGAGAAGAACCAGACGACTCTGAAAAATCAGCTCCAAAAACTCTCCCAACTCTAAAGATCTTACACACCACAACGCCATCAGAATTGAGCACTTGCGAAGTATCGCGATGAAATCGCACTTCGAAGCCCTCATCAAGCAACTGAGATACAGACAGCAAATTGTATCCCAGGTTTTCAACCAAAGCAACATCTTTGAGAGTGAAGTTCGAGTTAATTCTTACCACACCTTTACCTTTCACTCTACTCCTTCGATTGTTTCCGAAGGTGATATGTTCCCTTTGCTTGGTTGTTGCGAGGCTGGAGAACCATGCTGCATCTCCGGTCATGTGGCGTGAACAACCGGAGTCCATGATCCACGTGCCCTCCAAGCCTCGATCTGTCGCCTACACATGATAAGAATATCTCGATCGCTCAGTGCTGGGGTGAGTGAAATAATGACGAGGCATCCAGCACTGAGTGACACGAGTAGTAGGTGCAGTAAAAGTAGACGGTCTACGCACATAATAATCAGAATGATGCAAAGTGCGAGGTCTACCTACATGCAGTGATCGAAAAGCATGACGAGGTCTCCTACTCTGACGAGGTACAAAGCTACTCGCCCGAGGTCTACCACCATATGGAACATGGTGAACACATCGAGGAGCAAAACCTCTCCGAGAAGCACGAGGAGCCTCAAAAGCAGGACGATAGTAAAACTCAGACTCATGCATACCTAAAGATGGGTAATGCATGTCCTGGTAACTCATCGCCTGAGAGCGTCGCTCATCCTTGATGCGACGAAAACAGAACCCAACCAAATGACCCACCCGCTGACAATAGGAATAATGAAAAACTCTCCTGGGGGCACTCTCATGGGTCACAGGAGCAACTCTCACAAGCTCCTTGGGTTTCTTCTGTGTGGTTTTCTTGGGAGGATTTTTCTTGGCAGGAGGTGTGGTTTTCTTTGGTGGATGGGTAGGCTTTCTGGCTGATGGGGTGTCTAACAGAGCTCTCTCTTTCTCTAGGGTAGTGGGAGAGGTGAAAACAGTTTTGGTTTTACTGTCTGAAGGTATCCTCTCAAAACCCAAACCTAGAGCTACCCCTGCTCTGTCAGCACACAACTTGGTCTTGGCCAAGAGCAAATCCATCCTACCCTTTCCCTCAGTGCATTTATTAACCACGGAAAGGAGGTATTCATTTTCTGACATGAGGTTCTCAGCTCGCTCTCTAGCAGTGCCTAGCTGGTCCTTAAGGGTGATGCAAGTGTCACACACAGGCTGCACATCCTTAGAACTACCGGCCCTCTCCAATCTAGCCTCTAAATCATGAATATGCTTATCACGTAAATTAATGCTATCGCGTAATAAAGAGCAGTTCATGCAATCAATAATACCATGAGGTCTAGAATCCACCTCCAAAAGCTGCTTCTGTGCAGTCTCAAGCTCAGAAAGAGTTTGAGCATGAACAGAACGCAACTGAGCAAGCTCACTCATGACAACAGAACAAGACTCACATTCAGCATCATTAAACTTAGACTTAAGCATGGCATATTCAGTAGAAACATTTTCTAGACTAAGTCTAAGGTCTTTCTTTCTCTAGCGGCTTGCACAAGTAATCTATCCTGACCAAGCACTACTTCATTCAGCTCATCTAATTTAATTAGTAGCTGGTCAGATGATAGGTTTACCTCAGATGAGTCAAGCTCATCGCCGCTGTGATCGCTGTCGGCCATGAAGCAAAGGCCGGTGAAGTCACGTCCCTTCTTGTCCTTCTTGTCCTCCTTCCTTGGGGACTCCTCCTCCTCAGAGCTCGACTCCTCAGTTGAGGATGTGTCGATGTCGCTGAGAGCAGCAACAAAGGCTCTGGAAGCGGCTTTGGCTACTTTCTTAGCCATCTTGCCGCGCTTGCCCTTCACAAAAGGCTTCCTCTCCTTTTTGTGGTATTTGGGGCGCTCACTCTCATCTCTCTTTTGAGCTTGGGGCAATTGGCCTTAATATGAGAGGTGTCGCCACATTCATAGCAACCACTAAAACCACTTCTCCTCTGATCCCGTCTCTCATGATGAAAACGGGTGAACCTCCGGGCAATGAGAGCAAGCTCATCATCAGCTAGAGTGTCCACCTGCTCCTTTGTGACGGAGACCAGGGAAGACAAAGCAAAACCATCTGCAAAAACACAAGTACCAGATGTGCTTGGTTCTGCAGTGGTGCCACGACTAGTGCTAGAAACCAATGCTAATGGCTGTGGCAAAGAGCTTCTGTGCACTGCAAGAGATGCCTTGGCAATCTCTGTGGACTTCAGCTTGCTAAAGAGCTCATCACAGGTCAATGTGTCATAACCTGTGGACTCCTCAATGCTGGATATCTTTACTTCCCATATGCTACGGTCAAGAGCATAGAGAAGCTTGATAGCCCTATCATGATCATTGTAATCAAGCATCCCGTTGGATCGCAAGTTACTCACTATCACATCAAAGCGTGAAAACATGGCATCTATAGATTCACTAGGTGCCTAAGTCTAAGGTCTTTCCTTTCTCTAGCGGCTTGCACTAGCAATCTATCCTGACCAAGAACTACTTCATTCAGTTCATCTAGTTTGATTGAAAGCTGGTCATAGGATAGTGTTACCTCAGATGAGTCAAGCTCATCGCCGCTGTGATCACTGTCGGCCATGAAGCAAAGGTCGGTGAAGTCTCGTCCCTTCTTGTCCTTCTTGTCCTCCTTTCTTGGGGACTCCTCCTCCTCAGAGCTCGACTCCTCAGTTGAGGAAGTGTCGATGTCGCTGAGAGCAGCAACAAATGCTCTGGAAGCGGCTTTGGCTACTTTCTTAGCCATCTTGCCGCGCTTGCCCTTCACAAAAGGCTTCCTCTCCTTTTTGTGGTATTTGGGGCGCTCACTCTCATCTCTCTTCTTGAGCTTAGGGCAATTTGTCTTAATGTGAGAGGTGTCGCCACATTCATAGCAACCACTAAAACCACTTCTCCTCTGATCCCGTCTCTCATGATGAAAGCGGGTGAACCTCCGGGCAATGAGAGAAAGCTCATCATCATCTAGAGTGTCCACCTGCTCCTTTGTGACGGAGACCAGGGAGGACAAAGCAAAACCATCTGCAAGAACACAAGTGCCAGATGTGCTTGGTTCTGCAGTGGTGCCACGACTAGTGCTAGAAACCAATGCTAATGGCTGTGGCAAAGAGCTTCTGTGCACTGCAAGAGATGCCTTGGCAATCTCTGTGGACTTCAGCTTGCTAAAGAGCTCATCACAGGTCAATGTGTCATAACCTGTGGACTCCTCAATGCTGGATATCTTTACTTCCCATATGCTACGGTCAAGAGCATAGAGAAGCTTGATAGCCCTATCATGATCACTGTAAGCAAGCGTCCCGTTGGATCGCAAGTTACTCACTATCGCGTCAAAACGTGAAAACATGGCATCTATAGATTCACCAGGTGCCTCCACAACAGCTGATATTGTTGATTGTAGGTGCTTTGGTGCCTGGCCTTAATCTGAGTAGAGCCCTCATGAAAGACAGTGAGCGTTGTCCAAATCAACCTAGCAGTCCTAAGGTGCTGCACCCTATCGAACTCACTTCTACTCAAACCGATGAACAATATGTTTCTTGCCTTGGAATTGGCATTATACTGATCCTTCTCAGTCTGAGAGGTGCGAGTCTCAGGGATGGAGTATTGTGAGTCCACAATCTCCCAAATTGCATTTCCTTGGCTTAACAAGTAAGCCTCCATGCGCACCTTCCAGTATGCAAAATCTGTCCCATCGAACAGAGGAATTTTACTGCCTCTATCCATGTCGCCAACAGATCACAAAACCGGTTAAGGTCAACTGGTGATCTTAACCTGCTCTGATACCAATTGTTGGACCGAAAACGGCGACCAGAGGGGGGGTGAATGGGAGCTTTTAAAATTTCAGGCTAAAAATAGCCTTCGGTTTTAATCCTGTCTTCTGCGGAACATGCTTCGAACACTACCTTCGAAGGTCTGGTTCGGAGGTACTTCGACAGCTCCGAACACAGGCTTCGCAGGAGCAAAAGTTCGAAGCCAAGAAGACTTCGCTCCACTTACCACCCTCGAAAATCTACTCTGCTAAGTCAGTGCAGGCTCCGCACACAGGGTGCTTCGAGCAGGCTTCGCACTTCACCCTTCGCAAGAGTGGACACCCTACTGAGGACTTCGACCAAGTACTTGGCAGCAGCAACTGGTGCTGGGCTTCGTACACGAAGGTCTTAACGCACACAAACGGACTTCGCTAAAGGCTTCGACACAAGAAGCAAAACGGGCCTCGTTCAGGGCTTCGCCGCTTGAACAAGGAACACAAATAGATTGAACTCTGGATGAATACAGCGAGGTATGTGGCTACAGGAGCTCAACAGTAAATGCTCAAAGTGTTAAATGTTACCTAACGAGCCCCCATATTTATAGCTCACAGTTCACCCAAAGGAAGTGACTACATTACCCCTAGGGTTTACAAAGGATTTGTCTCTACAGAACTAAGGGGTACAAAAGGTAGTCCACCTTTATTCTGGAGGCTTCTCTGTCAGATTTGCAGAGGGGACAGTGTCAGCCTTTTACAGAACAGACAGTGTCAGCCTTTTGCAGTCTTTGACTTTTTGGAATCCTCCCTTCGCACGCGAGGGTGCGGTAGCTTTGGCGAGAAGCCTTGAGCCTGGTGGCCTTCGCTTCGCCGAAGATGGCCTTCGATACAGTGACGGTTTTGAGCCGAAGCCGTCAAAGCTCTTGGGCCTTCGCACCAACACCTTCGGAGTGGACCACCACGACTTCGCAGCTTCACCCAGCTCGAACTCCGTCAGTCCGTGTACCGAAGCCATGCAGGCCGAAGCACCTCAAGTCAACCTTCCTCCGGAGCTAGCCTTGCTCCGAAGCCTTCCTCACTCCGAAGCCCCACCTTCGGAGTACCACCCTTCGAAGTCCCTCCTTCGTCCAAGGCCTCCGCATGAAGCATTCCATGAGCCCTTCGTCGCAGTGTCTCTCCCCGAGCACACTCCTCGACGAGCCTCACCCGGACCATGCCTTCGATGCGCCTCGACTTCTGAGACCTTCGTCGGGTACCTTCGAATGTCTCCCTCCGGAGCACACTTCGAACCCTTGCCTCCGCAGAGGACTTCTTCCAACCAACTCCGAAGTCACTCCATTCGGAGTACCTTCGAAGTGCCTCACCTCCGAGGACTTTGTCTCGGAGTACCTTCAGTCGGAGCCACACTCCGCACTCTCTGCCTTCACCTGGCACGCCTCGACCCGAGGACCGACCCGGACCACCTTCGTAGCCACCGTGACGGAGCTCTCCGCTCCCCTGGCATCAAGCCTCCCGCTCGACCCAGGTTCACCTGCTGCGAACCTTGTCCGTCGCCTCCGAAGTCCCTGCGTACCACAGACAAGCAAACAAGTGTTTCCAGTACTCCGGAGACCTCTCCGGGTTAGCAACCTCCAGCACACACTCCGGTGTACCACCCAAAATACCGAACCCTTCGGTACGAACCCAATCATCGTGTACTGTCGGACCCCTCCGACAGGCACACTCCGCTGCACAGCTGCAGCAAGCAAACACCGAACAGCCTCCGGTAAAACTACCTCCGAAACCCTTCCGGAGGTACCCTCCTCCGATCACCTTCGGAGGTCCAACCCCCGAACTCCCTTCGGAGGTACCCTTCGAACAGAGGGTAAAAAGCCTGTCAATCACTCATCACAAGCACCGAAACCAACCCTTGGTTTCTCAATCTCCCCCTTGATGAGTGCATTGACAACCAAAACCAAGTTCAAGAAAAATTTAAAATTTTCAGCACACAAGTGACCATAAAAACTCAGAAAAGAGCCAAATCATGTCACTTGACAGAAGAATTTTCCTCCCCCTTTCTCACAAGAGTAAAAAGCCCCTTTGGCAATAAAAACTCCCCCTGAGTGAAATTATCCCCCTTTGGCAAACAAAGAGCCTTTATGTCATGATTTCTCCCCCTTTGGAAATTATACCCCTTGCGGCAGAGAACGAAGCAAGTGACTCCCCCTTGAGGAATTTCTCCCCCTTTGGCAATGCAAGCATCAAGGAGCATGAAAAAGATGCATAGCTGGGAAATGAGCAGAATTGCAAAGACATATGAAGCAAAAATATGCCAACAAGAACACCAATGATCATGGGCTCAGCTCAAATTAATATTCTCTAAAAGCATGATGAAGCATGTGATTTGAACATTTTTGAAATAAAAGCATCACCACTTACTCAAGGAAACTAGACAAGTAAGAGCAAGGACTGCGCAAAGCTAGTCAATTTCTACTCGAGACAGACAAGTCCAGTTCAAATGGAGCTTGAAAAGCAAACTTGATAAACAATGAATTTTGTTGTTCTTTTCTTAGTGCCAGGGGTTATTTGTTTGTCCACCATATACTTTCCAATCCGGCCAAGCCTAGGCATGAAAGCCATAAGAAGCTTAAGGCATATATTTTGGCATACACTACGCTATTCCAGTTCAGACCAATGTGCAATGGTAAGCAGTCTAGAATAGGGTAGTGCGACAAACAAACCCACCTGGATCTTTTAACTTAAAGCATGCAAATCATGGAATTTTTGATTTTAACCAAGTGAACCAATTGTTTGGTACTTTATGAATATCCATGAAAATTGAGAACAATTTTTCAAGTTGCAATTTTTAGCATCCAAAGAAATGTGTCTTGCTATCAAGCAGATAAAAGATAGCTAAAGCAGTCCTGCCTAAACATGCTAGATTCAAGACTAAGCAGTGAGCACGATGTGACTTTGAAAATAAAACATCATGCACATGAATGTTTTAGATAAATTAAAAAGAGCTGAGCTGACACGATTTCATGAATTAAAAGCAGGCATATAAGTGCAACAGATGTAAATGCAATTTCAACACAATTAGCAAAGGCATATCCATCTAAAACAGCTCCTCCTCACAAAATGCCGTAAGGGTGACAAATGCCAAGTTCCCCACGCAAGTAAGCAAAGCGAGAAGCATCGAGGGGTTTTGTAAAAATGTCGGCAAGCTGGTGTTGGGTATCAACATATTGAAGTTCAATATCACCCTTCTCATTGTGATCTCTGAGAAAATGATACCGCACATCAATGTGTTTGGTTCTGGAATGCTGAACCGGGTTGTTTGCAATACAAATAGCGCTAGTGTTATCACAGAAAAGTGGAACACTCTTATAATCTAACCCGAAATCCCGCAAAGTGGAACCATCCACAAAATCTGAGAGCAACAGCTAGCTGCAGCAACATATTCGGCCTCAGCCGTCAATTGTGCAACACTAGACTGTTTGCGGGAAGATCAGCAAACCAAAGAAGTACCCAGAAAATGACAAGTACCAGAGGTACTCTTCCTATCAATTCTACACCCAGCAAAATCCGCATCGGAATAGCCTCGAAGACATAAAGATGAAAATGCTGAATACCATATGCCAAATTCAAGGGTGTGTTTGAGATACCTTAGAATGCGCTTTACCGCTTGGCGGTGCGAAGCTTGTGGTGAAGCCTGAAAATGAGCGCACAGACACACTGCGAAGTGTATGTCCGGCCTCGTAGCAGTCAAGTAGAGGAGGGAGCCGATCATGCTTCGGAACTCCTTCTGATCTACGGCTTCTCCATCTTCGTCAGGATCCAATGCTACAGATGTAGCCATTGGAGTGGCGAGGGGCTTCGCATCTGTCATGTCAAATTTCTTGAGCAGGTCCTTGCTGTACTTCGTCTGGTGGACGAAGGTACCTTGTTTGCTTTGCTTGATTTGCAAACCAAGGAAAAAGGTGAGTTCACCCATCATGGACACTTCAAATTCCCTTCTCATGGTATCTACAAACTCGGCAACCAAAGCATGAGAAGAGCCACCAAAGATGATATCATCCACATAAATCTGCACTAGGAGGAAATCTTTGCCATGCTTGAGAGTAAACAGAGTTTTATCAACAGAGCCCATCAAATACCCCCGCTCAAGCAGAAAAGACTTAAGTCTATCATACCATGCCCGAGGGGCCTGCTTGAGTCCATAAAGAGCCTTATGAAGTTTAAGGACTTTATGTGGGTACTTGGGGTTTTCAAAACCAGGGGGTTGTTTTACATAAACATCTTCACCTATGAAGCCATTAAGAAAAGCACTTTTGACATCCATTTGATAGAGTTTGAATCCCCGGGATGTCGCAAAGGCAAGCAAAATCCTAATGGCCTCAAGGCGAGTAACAGGTACAAAGTTTCAGTAAAATCAATCCCTTCTAGTTGAGAAAAGCCCTGAGCTACAAGTCTAGCCTTGTTTCTAACTATAGTCCCATCCTCCCCTTGTTTATTTTTGAAAATCCATTTTGTTCCAATGAAATGAACATTTGGTGGAGGATCAACTAATGACCAGACTTGGTTTCTCTCAAAATTTTCAAGCTCTTCATGCATGGCATTGATCCAACTAGAATCAGAAAGTGCATGACTAACATCTAAGGGCTCGAAAGAAGCAACAAAAGCGGAATCAATGAAATGAGCATGAGAACGTGTTACCCTTTGATCAAGCTCACCAATGATCTGCTCGGAGGGTGCATCCTTTGAACATGGTGTGGAGCCTCGCGGCGGCATGCAGTCTCCCCCTCAACTTGTGCGTTGGAGTGGTCCAAGATGACCGATGTCGAGGTAGTTGTTTCGGGACCTCGTGCCGAAGTGGTTGAAGCGGGGTCAGCTTCGGGGGTCGATGTCGAGGATAGTAGGGATTCATTCTCGAATTCTCTGGAATCTTCTTCTTCGAAGATGGTCTGTTCCATGTCGTGTTCATTTGCCTGTTCAAATGCAGAACTAACAGAGGGGGTTGATTCATGAAAAGTCACATCACATGACTCGATGACAGTGTTAGTCTCTAAATTATAAACACGATAAGAATGACCGTGTGTTGTGTAACCCAAAAAGATCCCGTCAGAAGATCGCGACTCAAATTTATCCAAGTTACCACATTTTAGGATAAAGCAGCGACAGCCAAAAACTCGAAGATGAGTAACCTTGGGCTTTCTCCCAAACGCAGCTCATAAGATGTCAAATTTAAAATTGAGCGCAAGAAAATACGGTTTGAGATGTAACATGCAGTGTTCATGGCCTCAACCCAGAATTTTCTAGGAGTCCTATGCTCATCAAGCATCGTCCTAGCCATCTCAACCAAAGTGCGGTTCTTCCTCTCAACAACACCGTTCTGTTGAGGAACCCGCGGAGCAGAGAATTGATGTTCTATGCCATGCTCCATGCAAAAGTCAACAAAGAGACTGTTTTTGAACTCGGTGCCATTATCACTTCGAATGAATTTCAATGCACCTGGGAGTTCAGTAAAAAGTCTCAAAGCCAAGCTCCGAAAGTGTGAAAACACTTCATCCTTGCTGGCAAGAAAGAAGACCCAAGAGTAAAGAGAAAAATTGTCGACAATAACTAATACATACCACTTGCCGCCTAAAGAACTAACCCGAGAAGGACCTACAGTGTCCATGTGGAGAAGTTCTCCGGGTTGTTCAGTCATCACTGTGGTGACTGGCGAATGCGAAGCAGCAATCATTTTTCCATGTCGACAAGGAGCGCAAACTAAATTCTTCTCAAACTTGAGCTTGGGCAATCCTCGGATCAGACCTAGGGCGCTCAGATGAGCGAGCAACTCAAAGCTCATATGCCCTAGTCTCCTATGCCACTTCCAAAGCTCAGAAGTCGAATGTGCAACAAGACAATGAGAAGATCCAGACGACTCAAAAAAGTCAGCTCCAAAAACTCTCCCAACTCTAAAGATCTTACACACCACAACGCCATCAGAATTGAGCACTTGCGAAGTATAACGATGAAATCGCACTTCGAAGCCCTCATCAAGCAACTGAGATACAGACAGCAAATTGTATCCCAGGTTCTCAACCAAAGCAACATCTTTGAGAGTGAAATTCGAATTAATTCTTACCACACCTTTACCTTTCACTCTACTCCTTCGATTGTTTCCGAAGGTGATATGTTCCCTTTGCTTGGTTGTGGTGAGGCTGGAGAACCAAGCTGCATCTCCGGTCATGTGGCGCGAACAACCGGAGTCCATGATCCACGTGCCCTCCAAGCCTCGATCTGCCGCCTACACATGATAAAAATATCTCGATCGCTCAGTGCTGGGGTGAGTGAAAGAATGACGAGGCATCCAGCACTGAGTGACACGAGTAGTAGGCGCAGTAAAAGTAGACGGTCTACGCACAGGAAAATCGAAATGATGCAAAGTGCGAGGTCTACCTACATGCTGTGATCGAACAACATGTCGAGGTCTCCTACTCTGACGAGGTACAAAGCTACTCGCCCGGGGTCTACCACCATATGGAATATGGTGAACATCTCGAGGAGCAAAACCTCTCCGAGAAGCACGAGGAGCCTCAAAAGCAGGACGATAGTAAAACTCAGACTCATGCATACCTAAAGATGGGTAATGCATGTCCTGGTAACTTATCGCTTGAGCGCGTCGCTCATCCTTGATGCGACGAAAACAGAACCCAACCAAATGACCCACCCGCTGACAGTAGGAACAGTGAAAAACTCTCCTGGGGGCACTATCATGGGTCACAGGAGTAACTCTGTAACACCCCAGAAATTAAAAGAAATAAAATAAAAAGAAAGTATTATTTAAATCATTTTTGGATTTATTATTAAAGGGAAATTCACAACAGAACCCAAATAAAGCCAAACAGGGAGAAATACTCAAAATTTGGACTTGAAAATTTTATGAGATGAACTAGAGGCCAATATATAATTTTAGGAATTTTTACAAATTTTTATCAACAGTGATTCCACCCTTTATCAAATATTTGATTTTCTGGAATTAAATTTAATCAGAAAACAATATTTAATCTTATTGGGCCGAAACCCTGAAACTCCCTTCAAAGGCCTTTTGGCCCAGCCCACTTCAGCCCCTCACACTGACAGGCGGGGCCCGCTTGTCGGCACCACTTCCCCCTCTCTCTTCCGCGCCCGTCCCCGCTCGGCCCCACATGGCAGTCACCCGCGGCCCTCCCTGTTTCTCTAACGCGTGGGGACCGCCTGTGGTTTTTTCCATTTTCGGGTCGCCCACTGACAGGTGGGGGCCACCTATCAGCTCCGTCTTCCTCCTTGGAAGGGGATCCCCCTTCCCTCCCGCCGGCGATCCCTTTCCAATTTTTCACCGCCGACCGCCCGATCACACCCGATCACTCTCGGATTCCCTTCCCCGACCGCCCCCGACCTCCTTCCATCAGAACTCAACGCGTTTTTACGCTTATGGAAGCAAATCCGAGCTAAAAAGGAACCTCGTCGGAGTTAGGAATTAAACCTTCGGGTTCCTCGGCATTTCTTGCCATCCGGACGCCGGCCAGCCCCTATATATACCCTCAACCTCACCACACTCAATCCACACCGCCGTAGCCCGAACCATAGCCATCCAGAGCGCTTCCCCCTCCACTTTCAATTTTTCCCCTCTGTTCAACTCCGGCGAGCCGTCGCCGTCAACTCCGGCCACCTCCGCCCTAGCCACCGCTACCAGAGTGACCGTCGACAAACCCCCATCCTCGGCCACCCCTTCATTGGCCTTGGAACCCGCCGAATCATCGTCGCCGACGAGCTCCCCGAAGGCCTCCTTCGTCTACCCCTCGCCGTCGTCGCCGTCCGTCGCCAACCTTCGCCGCCGAAGGTACCATCGTGACCCCCATCCCCTCCGCGTTCCATTTTTGGCCATAGCTAGGCCCCTAGACCTTCGCCGCCACCGTCGCCGTCGCACCCGAAGTCCCGCCGTCGCCGGAGACGAAGGGTACAAGCCCCTTACGCACGTGGCGTGCCGGACGCACTCACGGCCGTTCGATCTGTGATGAACGGCTAGGATTATAACCCACCCAGGTTTAATCCGAGGCGTCCATCCGGTCAAACCGGTACCAAGGCATCTGGGCCGTTGATCGTTATTTAAAATCTTGACTTGATCTCGTGCGTCCACGTATACCCCTTCGCCACATTTTAATCTGGGCCGTTCAATCTCATTAAAACCCCCCGCCTCGCATCTGGCCACTGGATCCAGATCCAACGGTCCAGATCCGATCGGTCCACGCGCATAGTCACGGGTTCACGGTGAGCCTGGTTCACCGTGGACCAGGGACTGTTTTTCTGTTTAAATAAAGTCCAGAAAATAGTTTAAACTTCAAAAATTCATATCTTGCTCATTTTAACTCCAAATTTCCCCATTCAAATTTTGTTAAAACCAGAATAATATTCTCTACACATTAATGCCATAAAAACAGTATGTTACTGTTACCCAAAATATTCTTAATAAATAAATGAATAAAAACCCCTTAGGATTAAGATTAATAATATAGAAAATAAATTAGGAAAAATCCTAAAAAGTTAAACTTTACTGTTTTATACAAAACTTCAGAAGATTAAAATGTTACTTCACATAAAAACACCCACAAATATGTATGATTATGTTTGGTGATGTTTTATTGAATGTATTGTTTATTTATTTTTCCGTATCAAGAAGACTACGAGTTCGTCTAGGAGCAGGAGTTCTACCCCGAGGTTCCTCCATCCCCCTTTGCTGATCAAGGCAAGTCATCGACCATCTCTGTGGAAACAGTTGATCATAATTGAGCCCATGTTTTAATAACTTATCGCTATAACCCATATGTTAATATTGCATTAGTCGAATATTCAAGCCTTACACTTATATTTATTAGATCCCTGTCCTTGTGTGCAAACCCAAGCCATGCTTATTGAGCCTTAACTCCTTGTCACTCTACTATAAAAGTATTAGCTAGTGCCCAATGTACCGGCACAACTGCTATAGGTTAAAAAGAACGAGTCGTAGATAGCTGGATTCTGTATATGAATTTCCCTGTTATTCTCGTCTCTGGACTCTGTTGGAGTTGGCTAGGTTATAAGTATGGTGGGTTCCGGGTGCAAGCTCGGGCACTGGTTTGTCGCACCCGGGGCACTATAAGGACCGGTCTGCGGGATCTGTTGCAAAGCACTTCCGTACCAACCACAAGTCTAATGGGTAAGTCCTAACTAGAAGTATGGAATACTCCGGCTCGATGCACCATAGAGGAGGGGGCAAGGGGCTAGCCTACGGGCGACTTGTACCGACGAGGCTCAAGGGGGGGGTATGGTGGGGCTCCGATGCGTCGGGACACCATATGAAACCCATAAGAGGGTGCTATTGGGTCGGGGAGGACTATATGGAAGGTTTTGGCACGAGTTCCCGTGTGATGGGTCATCTCGTTACACTTCGGTGTAGGTGATGAGTGCGTGCCTTGTGGGTACAGTGGTACATCTCTGATCAGAGTAATCCAATCTTTTCGAAAAGCCGAGCCCACGGTCAAGGGCGGGTTGTGTGACTACTCGCAGTTAGTTTACAATTGTTTGAATGGTCGAGTTATTCATGGCACGTAAGGACTGTTGAGCGAGGTGGGGCTGACTGTACCCCTCGAGTTAGAAGATGATGATGCACACACACATGTTTACTTTTCCGTACTAACAAATTGCTCACATTTAAAGCTTTACAATTATGCTGCTTCCGCAAAACTAGACACTATCTCCCTTGTTATTACCTTGCATTATATTTGCATTCGGTGGCTTGCTGAGTACATCTGTACTCACCCCATTGACTTACACCATCAGAGCCAGTCTACTACGAGGAGGATGAAGGTCTGGAGTAGCGACCCAGTCAAGGCGAGACTGGAAGGAGGCGTTCATCTAGGACCCTTATTTTATTAGTTTCTCTTCATCTTTATTCCCTTTTGTATTAATGCGGTCTACGAATCGTGAATGATTGCCCGTATTGTACGAGGGTCGCATGATGAACGTCTTGTTTTATTGATTTTCTATGGAATTTCAATAAAGTCCTGATTTATTAAATCGGGGCGTGACAAGATGGTATTAGAGCCGACTTGACTGTAGGAAGCCAAACAGACCTGACCCTAGGACCTATATTTACTTACAAACACTGCTTATCCTCTCATCTTCCGAGGTTTTCACAAAAATTTTCTCTCTTTTGTAGATGCCGGTTCACACCATGAGCGGGACTCTTCGTGACGAGGCCAGATTCATCCGCGAGCTTCGCGTGCTCGTCGACTTTTTGGGGTTTCCCCATGAGCCTGCGTTCCACGGGATCTTTCCCGATGCGAACGAGAGCTACTGCGAGGTCACGGTTGTGATTCGCCCCTCCTCCACGCAGCCACCCTTCTACACCCATGGAGTTGGAGGACCTTCATTCGTGGTGACTAGCCAGCGAGCCGCTCTTCAGTCCCTCGCCGAGCTTCGACTGGTATACGACTGCCACCTCCGCGACACCGTCTACTGCTTCATGCCCATGCGCACACCCGGGAGTCACCGCAGCATCTACATCAGCCCCCTCACACAGAGCAACTCCGCCATCACCCGCACGATGAGACTCTTGGAGGCCATGGACAACCTCCACATAGAGGCCGTCCTCGACGCAGACAGCCAGCACGACACCATCGACTTCTACCGCCACACTTCGGAGAACCTGACCCGTGAGAATGCCGAGCTTCGTCGACAACTTGAGCAGAGCCCTCTGTTGACCCTTGAGGTGGAGGAGTTGAGGTGTCAGAACGAGCTCCTACGCCAGGGCGCCATGGTCCACACCCAGCTCCGTCAGCAGCTTAGAGAATTGAAGAAGGACATAGAGGAGATCGCGCCTCTTCCGCCTCGCAGGAAGAAACCCCTTCGGATCCCCACTGTGAGGCCCAAGAGGATCTCCCGCAGCGCACCACCCGCCGGACCATCCAGCTCCTCGACCCCGACCGTCTCCCACGAGCCCGAGATCGAGCCGTCCCCCGAGCTACCGTAGACGTAGTTTTACGGTTGATTGTTATTTTCATTTTTTTGCTTTCTTGTATTAGCATTCATGTCAAAACATAAGGCATGAATGAAGAATTAAATAAATGTAACCGCAAGAACGGTATCTTTTGAAATAAAATATAAGAAGTTCACTAAAATAAATGTGTCTACCTTGAAAACTCCAGGATGACCAACACTCAGGGTTCCGACGCTCCTCAGAACGGAGGCGAGAGTGGCAACTTGCCACAATGGGGAGCCACCGGGCAAAGGCAAGCCCCAGTCGCCAACCACCCCACTCTGGCCGAGATGATGGCCACACAAAACCAGCTGGTCTCAGCCCTTCTGAATCAGATGCAGCAGTAGCAGCAGCAGATGCAGGAGCAACATGCTCATCTCTTCCGCCTCCACCAACAGCCCGAGCTGCCCCGACCCGCCACACCAGCTCCCGCTCCCGCGTCCCAGCTCTCGGAGTTCCTCCGAGTCCGCCCACCGACCTTCTCAAGCACCACCAACCCCATGGAGGCTGGGGATTGGTTGCGAGCTATCGAGAAGAAGCTCGATCTGCTGACCTGCAATGAGCAGGAGAGGGTGGCCTTCGCCACCCACCAGCTTCATGGTCCCGCCGCAGAATGGTGGGACAATCATCGCGAGACTCTGCCCGAGGGCCACGCCCACACTTGGGCAGAGTTTTCAGCCGCTTTCCGTGCCACCCACATCCCCGACGGCATTATATCCCAGAAGCAACAGGAGTTCAGAGACCTGCAGCAGGGGGGCAGGTCTGTTACCGAATACCTGCAAGAGTTCAACCGTCTGGCCAGGTACGCACCTGAGGAGGTCCGTACTGATGCGGCTAGACAGGCCAAGTTCCTCCGGGGACTGAAGGACGAGTTGTCCCTACAACTCATCTCTGGAGATTTCGCCAACTTCCAAAAGTTGGTGAATAAAGCCATCATGCAGGAGACCCAGCAGAATAAGGTCGACCTGAAGAAGAAGCGGATGATTGCTTTCCGGCAAAACCAGGGCATGGCCTAGAGACCCCGCTTTGTTCCACCTCCATCAGCACCGCAACACCACCCCCGCCCAGTATATCATCCGGCACCACCTGTCGCCAATGCCGGAGCCAGTCAACCTTGCCCCGCTCCCGCCGCACCAACCGCCCCAGCTGCCCCGGCCAAGAAGCCGGAAATTCTGAGAGACAGGCATGGCAAGCCTGTAGTATGCTTCAACTGCCGCCAGGAGGGACACTACTCCCATCAGTGCCCTCATCCCAAGCGTGCTCAAGGCATCGCCTCCAACCCCGCCGTCCGCGCCAAGGTGAACCACGTCACCGCCGAAGAAGCCCAGGCCGCCCCAGAGATTGTCATGGGTAAGTTTATGGTTCATTCATCGCTTGCAGTGGTATTATTTGACACCGGAGCTACCCACTCCTTTATATCGACTGCTTTTGTGGAAAATAATGCCCTGGACATAAGTGAGCTACCCAGGCCAGTATTGATAGCCACCCCGGGCAAGCAAACCCTCGCCTGTTCCTTTAGTCCAAGGGTATGGGTAGATATCCAAGGCACGATATTTTGGGCCGACCCCATTCTAATAGAATGTCAAGGTTTGGATCTCATTCTAGGGATGGATTGGCTAAATAAACATCAAGGAGTGATAGAATGTGCCCAGAGAAAAGTGACTGTGACTAGTGAAGAAGGGACTATCATCACATTCCAGATGCCAAGCATGAAGACCGGAAGGACAAGACTACATCAGATTACCTTGGAGGAGATACCGGTAGTCAGTGAGTACCCGGACGTATTCCCAGAGGATCTAACAGGGATGCCACCCAAGAGGGACATTGAGTTCAGGATTGACTTGGTGCCCGGAACCACCCCTATTTACAAGCGACCATACCGGATGGCCGCCAATGAGTTAGCTGAGATGAAACAGCAGTTGGAGGATCTCGAGAAGAAAGGCTACATCAGACCTAGCACATCGCCATGGGGTGCTCCCGTCATCTTCGTCGAGAAGAAAGAAGACAAGGCGAAGCGTATGTGTGTGGATTACCGCGCTCTGAATGAAGTAACCATCAAGAATAAATATCCGTTGCCTCGGATCGACGATCTCTTCGACCAGCTAAAAGGAGCTACAGTATTCTCGAAGATCGACTTGCGTTCTGGTTATCATCAGTTAAGGATCCGAGAGGAGGATATACCCAAGACTGCTTTCACCACTCGTTATGGACTATATGAGTGCACGGTTATGTCCTTTGGATTAACCAACGCCCCTGCATTCTTCATGAATATGATTAATAAGGTGTTCATGGAGTATTTGGACAAGTTCATCGTAGTATTCATAGACGACATCCTCATTTATTCCAAGGACCAGAAAGAGCACGAGACTCACCTCCGGTTAACCTTAGGAAAGCTAAGGGAACACCAATTATATGCCAAGTACAGCAAATGCAAGTTTTGGACGGCAGAAGTAAAGTTCCTTGGACACATCATCTCTGCGCAAGGAATCGCAGTAGACCTTGCCACCGTAGAAGCTGTTACGGATTGGCTGCCACCCACGAACGTATCTGAGATACGAAGTTTTCTGGGATTGGCCGGATATTATCGGAGGTTCATTGAGAATTTTTCTAAGATAGCCAAGCCAATGACCAAGTTGTTGCAGAAAGGAGAAAAGTTGGAATGGACTCCTGAATGCGAGGAAAGTTTCCGCACTCTCAAGACCCGTCTGGTGTCAGCACCCATACTAACCTTACCCGATATCCGCAAAGACTTCCATGTCTATTGCGACGCATCTCGCCAAGGATTGGGATGTGTTCTTATGCAAGATGGAAAGTTATCTCTTATGCCTCCCGACAGTTGAGACCTCATGAGTTGAATTATCCGACTCATGATTTGGAATTAGCCGCCGTAGTGCACGCCCTTAAGATTTGGAGGCACTATTTGGTTGGAAATCGCTGTGAGATTTTTACGGATCACAAGAGTTTGAAGTATATCTTCACACAGCCTGACCTCAATCTGAGGCAAAGACGATGGTTGGAACTAATCAAGGACTATGACTTAGGTATCCACTACCACCCCGAAAAAGCAAATGTGGTAGCTGATGCATTAAGTCGCAAGGATATTGCACGGCCATGATGCTTCAAGAACACGCACCCTGGTTATGTAGAGAGATGGAAAAGTTAAATCTTGGATTGACCACCAGAGCATATTTAGCCGCTTTGGAGACCCAGCCTATTCTATTTGAGCAGATCCGTGAAGCTCAGTTGGAGGACCCGAATATAGCTGCCATTAGGAAGAACATGAGGCAAGGAAAAGCCCCCGGATTTTCAGAAGACGAAAATGGCACCATATGGTTTGGAACCCGGATATGTGTGCCGGATAAACCAGAGATAAAGACCCTTATCCTGAGAGAAGCCCATGAGACATTGTACTCCATCCATCCCGGTAGTACCAAGATGTACCAGGATCTGAAGGAACATTATTGGTGGGTTAGCATGAAAAGAGAGATTGCCCAGTTTGTCGCCGAATGTGACACCTGCAGAAGAGTAAAAGCTGAACACCAGAGACCTGCAGGATTGTTACATCCACTTAAAGTGCCTGAATGGAAGTGGGAAGAGATCGGTATGGATTTCATCACCGGACTACCTAAGACCCAACTTGGGTATGATTCTATTTGGGTGATCATCGATCGGCTTACGAAAGTAGCCCATTTCATAGCCGTCAAAACAACGTTTAGTGGCCCCAAGCTTGCAGAGCTATATATGGCCCGGATAGTATGCCTTCATGGAGTGCCTAAGAAGATAGTGTCTGACCGAGGAAGTCAGTTTACCTCTCGTTTCTGGAAGAACCTTCAAGAGGAGATGGGCACGAGATTGAATTTCAGTACCGCCTACCACCCTCAGACGGATGGACAAACAGAGAGGGTGAACCAGATATTAGAGGATATTCTTTGGGCATGTGTATTGGATTTTGGAGCCACTTGGGACAAGAGCTTGTCGTACGCTGAGTTTTCATACAACAACAGCTATCAAGCCAGCCTTCAGATGTCTCCTTTTGAAGCACTATATGGACGTAGGTGCAGAACGCCTCTACTTTGGGACCAAACCGGTGAATCCCAAGTATTTGGAACAGACATTCTTCGTGAAGCTGAAGAGAAAGTACGAATCATCAGAGACCGACTCAAGACAGCCCAATCGCGACAGAAGAGCTACGCAGACAATCGTCGCCGAGACTTAGCCTTTGAAGAAGGAGATCATGTCTACCTTCGGGTTACACCTCTCCGTGGTACTCAACGGTTTAACATGAGAGGAAAGTTGGCCCCTCGATATGTTGGACCATTCCCCATTATCCGACGCCAAGGCGAAGTAGCTTATCAATTGGACCTACCACCCTCATTGACTGGAGTGCATGATGTGTTCCACGTATCTCAACTCAAGAAGTGTCTCCGCGTCCCCACAGAGCAAGTGGATCTTCAGCAGTTGGATGTCCAAGAGGATCTGACCTATGTGGAAAAGCCGGTCAAGATATTGGAAGTCAAAGAAAGGACCACCAGGAGTCGAGTCATCCGCTTCTGCAAAGTGCAGTGGAGCAATCATCCGGTAGAGGAAGCTACATGGGAAAAAGAAGATGAACTCAAGGCACAACATCCTGAGCTATTCGAGGATTAACCCAAATCTCGAGGACGAGATTCTCTGTAAGGGGGATAGGATTGTAACACCCCAGAAATTAAAAGAAATAAAATAAAAAGAAAGTATTATTTAAATCATTTTTGGATTTATTATTAAAGGGAAATTCACAACAGAACCCAAATAAAGCCAAACAGGGAGAAATACTCAAAATTGGACTTGAAAATTTTATGAGATGAACTAGAGGCCAAGATATAATTTTAGGAATTTTTACAAATTTTTATCAACAGTGATTCCACCCTTAATCAAATATTTGATTTTCTGGAATTAAATTTAATCAGAAAACAATATTTAATCTTATTGGGCCGAAACCCTGAAACTCCCTTCAAAGGCCTTTTGGCCCAGCCCACTTCAGCCCCTCACACTGACAGGCGGGGCCCGCTTGTCGGCACCACTTCCCCCCCTCTCTCTTCCGCGCCCGTCCCCGCTCGGCCCCACATGGCAGTCACCCGCGGCCCTCCCTGTTTCTTTGACGCGTGGGGACCGCCTGTGGTTTTTTCCATTTTCGGGTCGCCCACTGACAGGTGGGGGCCACCTGTCAGCTCCGTCTTCCTCCTTGGAAGGGGATCCCCCTTCCCTCCCGCCGGCGATCCCTTTCCAATTTTTCACCGCCGGCCGCCCGATCACACCCGATCACTCTCGGATTCCCTTCCCCGACCGCCCCCGACCTCCTTCCATCAGAACTCAACGCGTTTTTACGCTTATGGAAGCAAATCCGAGCTAAAAAGGAACCTCGTCGGAGTTAGGAATTAAACCTTCGGGTTCCTCGGCATTTCTTGCCATCCGGACGCCGGCCAGCCCCTATATATACCCTCAACCTCACCGCACTCAATCCACACCGCCGTAGCCCGAACCATAGCCATCCAGAGCGCTTCCCCCTCCACTTTCAATTTTTCCCCTCTGTTCAACTCCGGCGAGCCGTCGCCGTCAACTCCGGCCACCTCCGCCCTAGCCACCGCTACCAGAGTGACCGTCGACAAACCCCCATCCTCGGCCACCCCTTCATTGGCCTTGGAACCCGCCGGATCATCGTCGCCGATGAGCTCCCCGAAGGCCTCCTTCGTCTACCCCTCGCCGTCGTCGCCGTCCGTCGCCAACCTTCGCCGCCGAAGGTACCATCATGACCCCCATCCCCTCCGCGTTCCATTTTTGGCCATAGCTTGGCCCCTAGACCTTCGCCGCCACCGTCGCCGTCGCACCCGAAGTCCCGCCGTCGCCGGAGACGAAGGGTACAAGCCCCTTACGCACGTGGCGTGCCGGACGCACTCACGGCCGTTCGATCTGTGATGAACGGCTAGGATTATAACCCACCCAGGTTTAATCCAAGGCGTCCATCCGGTCAAACTGATACCAAGGCATCTGGGCCGTTGATCGTTATTTAAAATCTTGACTTGATCTCGTGCGTCCACGTATACCCCTTCGCCACGTTTTAATCTGGGCCGTTCAATCTCATTAAAACCCCCCGCCTCGCATCTGGCCGCTGGATCTAGATCCAACGGTCCAGATCCGATCGGTCCACGTGCATAGTCACGGGTTCACGGTGAGCCTGGTTCACCGTGGAGCAGGGACTGTTTTTCTGTTTAAATAAAATCCAGAAAATAGTTTAAACTTCAAAAATTCATATCTTGCTCATTTTAACTCCAAATTTCCCCATTCAAATTTTGTTAAAACCAGAATAATATTCTCTACACATTAATGCCATAAAAACAGTATGTTACTGTTACCCAAATATTCTTAATAAATAAATGAATAAAAACCCCTCAGGATTAAGATTAATAATATAGAAAATAAATTAGGAAAAATCCTAAAAGTTAAACTTTACTGTTTTATACAAAACTTCAGAAGATTAAAATGTTACTTCACATAAAAACACCCACAAATATGTATGATTATGTTTGGTGATGTTTTATTGAATGTATTGTTTATTTATTTTTCCGTATCAAGAAGACTACGAGTTCGTCGAGGAGCAGGAGTTCTACCCCGAGGTTCCTCCATCCCCCTTTGCTGATCAAGGCAAGTCATCGACCATCTCTGTGGAAACAGTTGATCATAATTGAGCCCATGTTTTAATAACTTATCGATATAACCCATATGTTAATATTGCATTAGTCGAATATTCAAGCCTTACACTTATATTTATTAGATCACTGACCTTGTGTGCAAACCCAAGCCATGCTTATTGAGCCTTAACTCCTTGTCACTCTACTATAAAAGTATTAGCTAGTGCCCAATGTATCGGCACAACTGCTATAGGTTAAAAAGAACGAGTCGTAGATAGCTGGATTCTGTATATGAATTTCCCTGTTATTCTCGTCTCTGGACTCTGTTGGAGTTGGCTAGGTTATAAGTATGGTGGGTTCCGGGTGCAAGCTCGGGCACTGGTTTGTCGCACCCGGGGCACTATAAGGACCGGTCTGCGGGATCTGTTGCAAAGCACTTCCGTACCAACCACAAGTCTAATGGGTAAGTCCTAACTGGAAGTATGGAATACTCCGGCTCGATGCACCATAGAGGAGGGGGCAAGGGGCTAGCCTGCGGGCGACTTGTACCGACGAGGCTCAAGGGGGGGTATGGTGGGGCTCCGATGCGTCGGGACACCATATGAAACCCATAAGAGGGTGCTATTGGGTCGGGGAGGACTATATGGAAGGTTTTGGCACGAGTTCCCGTGTGATGGGTCATCTCGTTACACTTCGGTGTAGGTGATGAGTGCGTGCCTTGTGGGTACAGTGGTACATCTCTGATCAGAGTAATCCAATCTTTTCGAAAAGCCGAGCCCACGGTCAAGGGCGGGTTATGTGACTACTCGCAGTTAGTTTACAATTGTTTGAATGGTCGAGTTATTCATGGCACGTAAGGACTGTTGAGCGAGGTGGGGCTGACTGTACCCCTCGAGTTAGAAGATGATGATGCACACACACATGTTTACTTTTCTGTACTAACAAATTGCTCACATTTAAAGCTTTACAATTATGCTGCTTTCGCAAAACTAGCCACTATCTCCCTTGTTATTACCTTGCATTATATTTGCATTCGGTGGCTTGCTGAGTACATCTGTACTCACCCCATTGACTTACACCATCAGAGCTAGTCTACTACGAGGAGGATGAAGGTCTGGAGTTGCGACCTAGTCAAGGCGAGACTGGAAGGAGGCGTTCATCTAGGACCCTTATTTATTAGTTTCTCTTCATCTTTATTCCCTTTTGTATTAATGCGGTCTACGAACCGTTAATGATTGCCTGTATTGTACGAGGTCGCATGATGAACGTCTTGTTTTATTGATTTTCTATGGAATTTCAATAAAGTCCTGATTTATTAAATCGGGGCATGACAAACTCTCACAGGCTCCTTGGGCTTCTACTGAGTGGTTTTCTTGGGAGGGATTTTCTTGGCAGGGGGTGTGGTTTTCTTTGGTGGTTGGATAGGCTTTTTGGCTGATGGAATGTCTAACAGAGCTCTCTCTTTCTCTAGGGTAGTGGGAGAGGTAAAAACAGTTTTGGTCTTACTATCTGAAGGTATCCTCTCAAAACCCAAACCTAGAGCTACCCCTGCTCTGTCAGCGCACAACTTGGTCTTGGCCAAGAGCAAATCCATCCTACCTTTTCCCTCAGTGCATTTATTAACCACGGAAAGAAGGTATTCATTTTCAGACATGAGGTTTTCAGCTCGCTCTCTAACAGTGCCTAGCTGGTCCTTAAGGGTGATGCAAGTGTCACACACAGGCTGCACATCCTTAGAACTACCGGCCCTCTCCAATCTAGCCTCCAAATCATGAACATGCTTATCACGTAAATTAATGCTCTCGCGCAATAAGGAACAGTTCATGCATTCAATATTATCATGAGGTCTAGAATCCTCCACCAAAAGCTGCTTCTGTGCAGTCTCAAGCTCAGAAAGAGTTTGAGCATGTACAGAACGCAACTTAGCAAGCTCACTCATGACTACAGTACAAGATTCACATTCAACATTGTTAACTTTAGACTTAAGCATGGCATATTCAGTAGAAACAGATTCTAGCAAAAGTCTAAGGTCTTTTCTTTCTCTAGCGGCTTTCACAAGTAATCTATCCTGACCTAGAACTACTTCATTCAGCTCATCTAATTTCATTAATAGCTGGTCAGATGATAGAGGTACCTCAGATGAGTCAAGCTCATCGCCGCTGTGATCGCTGTCGGCCATGAAGCAAAGGCCGGTGAAGTCTCGTCCCTTCTTGTCCTTCTTTTCCTCCTTCTTTGGGGACTCCTCCTCCTCAGAGCTCGACTCCTCAGTTGAGGAAGTGTCGATGTCGCTGAGAGCAGCAACAAATGCTCTGGAAGCGGCTTTGGCTACTTTCTTAGCCATCTTGCCGCGCTTGCCCTTCACAAAGGGTTTCCTCTCCTTCTTGTGGTATTTGGGGCGCTCACTCTCATCTCTCTTTTTGAGCTTAGGACAATTGGCCTTGATATGAGAAGTGTCGCCACACTCAAAGCAACCACTAAAACCACTTCTCCTCTGATCCCGTCTCTCATGGTGAAAACGGGTGAACCTTCTGGCAATGAGAGCAAGCTCATCATCATCCAGAGTGTCCACCTGCTCCTTTGTGACAGAGACCAGGGAGGACAAAGCAAAATCATCTGCAAGAACACAAGTACTAGATGTGCTTGGTTTTGCAGTGGTGCCACGGCTAGTGCTAGAAACCAATGTCAATGGTTGTGGCAAAGAGCTTCTGTGCACTGCAAGAGATGCCTTGGCAATCTTTGTGGACTTCAGCTTGCTGAAGAGCTCATCACAGGTCAATGTGTCATAATCTGCAGACTCCTCAATGCTGGATATCTTCACTTCCCATATGCTACGGTCAAGAGCATAGAGAAGCTTGATAGCCCTATCATGATCATTGTAAGCAAGCGTCCCGTTGGATCACAAGTTACTCACTATCGCATCAAAGCGAGAAAACATGGCATCTATAGATTCACCAGGTGCCTGCACAAACAGCTGATACTGTTGATTGTATGTGCTTTGGCGCCTGGCCTTAATCTGTGAAGAGCCCTCATGAAAAATAGTGAGTGTTGTCCAAATCTCCCTAGCAGTCCTAAGGTGCTGCACCCTATCAAACTCACTCCAGCTCAAACCAATGAACAGTATATTCCTAGCCTTGGAGTTGGCATTATACTGATCTTTTTCTGTTTGAGTGGTGCGAGTATCAGGGATGGAGTATTGTGAGTCCACAATCTCCCAAATTGCATTTCCTTGGCTTAACAAATAAGCCTCCATGCGCACCTTCCAGTATGCAAAGTCTGTCCCATCGAACAGAGGAATTTTACTGCCTCTATCCATGTCGCCAAAAGATCACAAAACCGGTTAAGGTCAACTGGTGATCTTAACCTGCTCTGATACCAATTGTTGGACCGGAAATGGCGACCAGAGGGGGGTGAATGGGAGCTTTTAAAATTTCGGGCTACAAACTAGCCTTCGGTTTTAGTTCTGTCTTCTGCGGAACAGGCTTCGAACACTACCTTCGAAGGTCTGGTTCGGAGGTGCTTTGACAACTCCGAACACAGGCTTCGCATGACCAAAAGTTCGAAGCCAAGAAGACTTCGCTCCACTTACAACCCTCGAAAATCTACTCTGCTAAGTCAGTGCAGGCTCCGCACACAGGGTGCTTCGAGCAGGCTTCGCACTTCACCCTTTGCAAGAGTGGACACCCCACTGAGGACTTCGACCAAGTACTTGGCAGCAGCAACTGGTGCTGGGCTTCGTACACGAAGGTCTAAACGCACACTGACAGACTTCGCTAGAGTCACAGACACGATAAAAGCATGGGCTTCGAACAGGGCTTCGCTAGTAAGCAGTGAGGTTTTGCCTCCTGTTACACAGAGCGAACGCGCACTATAAAACACACTTCGCACAAAACACCCTTTGCCTAGACAGGCTTCGGTGCACTACAACTAGCGAGGTATGAAAAACGAGCTCAAGCAAAAAGCACGCGGAAGCAGAGCTTCGCCACTTGAACAAGGAACACAATAAAATTGAACTCTGGATGAATACAACGAAGTGTGGCCTGGTACAGGAGCTCAACAGTAAATGCTCAAAGTGTTAAATGTTACCTACCAAGCCCCCATATTTATAGCCACTATTCACTCAAAGGAATTGACTACTTTACCCCTAGGGTTTACATTGGTTTTGTCTCTACAGAACAGAGGGGTACAAAAGGTAGTCAACTTTATTGGAGGCTTCTCTGTCAGCCTTTGCAGAGGGGACAGCGCCAGCTTTTTGCAGAGCAGGTACTGTCAGTCTTGTAGCCTTTGACTTTCTGAAGCCCCCTTCGCACGCGAGGGGTGCGATAGCTTCGGTGTACCGTCAGTCCGTGTACCGAAGCCATGCAGGTCGAAGTACCACAAGACAACCACACTCCGAAGCCCCACCTTCGGAGTACCACCGTTCGAAGTCCCTCCTTCGTCCAAGGCATCCACACGAAGCATTCCATGAGCCCTTCATCGCAGTGTCTCTCCCCGAGCACACTCCTCGACGAACCTCACCCGGACCATGCCTTCGATGCACCTCGACTTCTGAGACCTTCGTCGGGTATCTTCGAATGTCTCCCTCCGGAGCACACTTCGAACTCCTTGCCTCCGCAGAGGACTTGATCCAACCAACTCCAAAGTCACTCTATTCGGAGTACCTTCGAAATGCCTCACCTCCGAGGACTTTGTCTCGGAGTACCTTCACCCGGAGCCATGCTCCGCACTTACTGCCTTCACCTGGCACGCTTCGACCCGAGGACCGACCCAGACCCCTTCGCAGCCACCGTGACGGAGCTCCCTGCTCCCCTGGCATCAAGCCTCCCGCTTGACCCAGGTTCACCCGCTGCGAACCTGTCCGTCGCCTCCGAAGTCCCTGCGCACCACAGTCAACAGACAAGTGTATCCAGTACTCCGGAGACCTCTCCGGGTTAGCAACCTCCGGTACACACTCCAATGTACCGCCCAAAGTACCGAGACCTTTGGTACAAACCCAGTCATAGTGTACTGTCGGACCCCTCCGACAAACACACTCCGCTGCAACAGCTGCAGCAACCAAACCAAACCCGTCAGTCCCCTCACTCGCGCGCCCACGCTCGCTAGCCAGTGGCCCCCGCCTGTCAGTATCGTCGTCCACCTCGCGCCGCTGCCCCCAAATCGTGCCGGCCGACGACCTCGCTCTCGGATTCACCTCGCCGGCCCCTCCCCCATTAAATTGACGCCATTAATCGGTCCCCCGCGCCCGGCCGACCATTTCCCTCATTATTTCACCGCGTCATCACCCCCGAATCGAGCGCACGCATGCATGGCAGGAGCTCACCAGCATTAAAGAGACTCTTTACTCTCGGCCTACCCCGATTACGCCCCCTCTGCCCCCGCCGACGACCCTATATAAACCCCGTGGCCGTCCGCAATGCACCCCTACGCCCATTCACAGCGAGAACGAACAGAGCGCTCCCCCTTCGGTTTTTAACACCTCACCGCCGCTCCTACTCCGGTCGCCCCTCACCATCGCTAGTAACCTCCTCTGCCCTAGCCAACCACACCGCCGTGACCGCAAGGACATCACCGACCCCGGCCGCCCCTCCACCGTCGACGAACCTCGCCGGAACACCATCACCGACAAGGACCCGAAACCACCTCGACGTCTACCCTCGTTGCCAGCCACGCCCCGTCGACCCCGGACCACCGCAAAGGTACCCCCGTGTCCCCCTAGGCGCCCTCTTTCCATTTCTATGCCTAGCTAGGACTGCCGTCGCTCACCGTGGCCTTGGGCTCGCTCGCCGTCGCCGGAGAAGACGACCAGCACGGGCTGAGTACCCGTGCCGTGTCGGATTCACGCGCAACCGTGCGATCTGGATCCGACGGTGATGATTAATTCCCTCGTGCGATTTAATCGAATCCGTTAGATCTCGGCGAAGGGGTACGTTCTAATCTGAGCCGTTCGCTAGATTTAAAATCCCGCACTCGATCTGAGCCGTTCATCGCGTACCGGTTCGGCCTTTTAATCTCGTGCGTCCATTTTCACTTAACGCCCCCGCCTCGCCCTCGCGCGTTGGACCTGGATCCAACGGTCCAGATTGGGCCGGACCACGCGCACAGTGCGCGGGTTCACCGTGGGCCTGGCTCACCATGGACCCGAGGGTATTTAAATTTGAAAATAAATTCCAGAAACTGTTTTAAATTTGTAAAATTCATATCTGGCGCATTTTAACTTCAAAAATTACCATTTCACTTTCAGAAAATTTATAATATTATTCTCTACACATTCATTCAATAAAAACCATATGTTTATTTTGAAATTTTCTTGTTTATTTAAATAGGTATTCAAATGCCCTTAGGATAAAAATGTAAATTTGATTATTCAAATTTCAGTAAGGCTTATTTTTAATTACTTCCTGTTAATAGGATGAAAACACTAAATTGCCCATGAACCTTTCATTTTAAACTAATTAGAAAGTTTAAAATGAGGTTACTCACATTTAAAACCCTTTTTCAAAGGACAACACTTCATTTTGATTCCTTTCAAAATTATTTATAAAATAAATCTCAGAACCTTAACAACTTGATTTTTCTCTAAATTAAACCAACTTAAACCTATGTGCTTGTTGTGTGATTTTATATTGAATGTTATATTTATTCTATTTTATTTTATTTATATTGGGAAGACTACGACGCCGTCGAGGAGCCGGAATATTTCCCGGAAGTTCCTCCCTCTCCCTTCGCTGAACAAGGCAAGTCACCAAACCAATTTTTGAGCATATTGAACCCATGTTTGATTAAACTATCGCTAAAACACATAGGTTATATATGCATTAGTCCAATGAAAACCCTTACAATATATTTATTTAGGATCCCCCGACCTTGATGTGCAACCCAAGCCATGCTATCTCGCCTAACCTCCTTGTCACCACATGATTAGTATTATTAGCTAGTGTCCAATGTATTGACACGATCGCTATAAGATAAAAATGAGTCGTAGCAACATGGTTCTACTATATGATCCCCATTGTTTCTTATCTTTGGATTTCTATCGGTGATGAGTTATGGTTGTGAGTGTATGCATGGTAGGTTCCGGGTGCAAGCTAGGGCATTGGTCGGTAGCACCCGGGGCACTATAAGGACCGGTCCGTGGGATCCGTTGCAATACACTTCCGTACTAACCACAAGTCTAGTGGGTATGTCCTAACTAAGGTATGGAGTGTTCCAAACTGAGGCCACCATTTGGAGATGGGTCAAGCAGCACCTGCGGGTGGCTTGTACCGACGTGGCGCAAAAGGGGGTGCGACGTTAGCCGGGATGCGGCCCGGCGCGCCGACGAAACCTAGAGCGGGTGGTTATCGCTTGGAGCATTTCATGCTGAGGTTTTGGCACGAGTTTCCGTGGTATGGGTCATATCATTTGGGATGAGTGCATGCCTTGTGGGTACAGTAGTACATCTCTGATCAGAGCCTTAAACCTTTTCGAAAAGCCGAGCCCACGGTCAAGGGCGGGTTGCGTGACATCCCTCAGTTAGATTACTTTGAATATGTATGTGCATAATTGTAACACCCAAAATTTTCAAAGTAATAAAAATATTATTTAATTCAATTTCTTGAATTTATTAATTTGGGAAATACCTTTAAATACCCTTCTATACAATTTTGAACTACAACATAGAGTAAATGGCAAAACTAGGGGCTGAAACTTTTTATGTATGATCCTAAGACCAAAATATATTTTTGAGAATTTTTATAAATTTTTACCAAGCTTGGAAGTAGCCCTAAGATTTTAATCTATTTTCTGGAAATATTTTTATTCAGAAATGTTTTGAAACAGTATTGGGCCTCCCTCCTCTCTTCTCTCTCTCCCGGCCGGCCCAGCCCGTCACCCTCGCCCACCTCTGGCTGACAGCCTGACCCACCTGTCGGCGCCTATCGCCTCCCCTCGCGCGCGCGCCCGACACTACGGCCCCACCCGTCAGCCCTCTCGCTCGCCCGCTCGCGCCCGCTGCCCGATGGGCCCCCACCTGTCGGATTCGTCTTCCCCGCGAGATCCGCCCCCAAATCCCCCCCTCACCAGCCGACGCAATAACGCGCTCGGATCCCCTGCCCCCGACCCCCTCCCCTCAAATTGAGCCCGCCATTACCACTCCCGGTCCACGGCGACCGTTTCCCCCAATTAAACTCGACCGATTCGCGTCTAGGTTTGATGAACCGAATTCAACCCGAGCTCGCTAGCATTTAAACGCGTTTATTCCCGGCCACCGTCGATTACGCCCCCTCTGCCCCCGCCGATGGCCCTATTTAAACCCCCTGGCCACCCGCATTTCACCCCCACGCTCACACACTGCGAGAATGCACAGGACGCCCTCACTCCAAGTTTTAGCGCACCTCACCGCCGCTCCTACTCCAGT
This sequence comes from Zizania palustris, assembly GCA_019279435.1. Taxonomy (NCBI): domain Eukaryota; kingdom Viridiplantae; phylum Streptophyta; class Magnoliopsida; order Poales; family Poaceae; genus Zizania; species Zizania palustris. The sequence goes on from JAAALK010000284.1 coordinate 27,068,739, forward strand.
CGCCCCTCGCCGTCGCTGGTAACCTCCTCCACCCTAGCCAACCACACCGCCAGTGACCGCAAGGACGTCGTCGACCCCGGCCGCCCATCCACCATCGACGAACCTCGCGGAACGCCATCGCCGACAAGAGCCCGAACCACTCCGTCGTCTACCCTCGCCGCCGACCGCGCTCCGTCGACCCCTCGCCTCGCCTAAGGTACCGTCGTGACCGCCTTAGCGTCCTCTTTCCATTTCTAGGCTTAGATAGGGCCGCCGTCGCTCGCCGTGGCCCCTGGCCCACTCGCCGTCGTCGGAGAAGATGACCGGCACGGGTTGAGTACCCGTGCCGTGTCGGATTCAATCCCGACCGCACAATCGCGATCGATCGACGCTAGTTGCTCCACGTTTTAATCTCACGCATTCATTTCCATTTAAAACCCGCGTTCGATCTCGTGCGTCCACGTGGTACCCTTTCGCACGTTTTAATCGTGGCCGTCCGTTATCACTTAAGCGCCCCGCCTCGCCCTCGCGCGTTGGATCTAGATCCAACGGTCTAGATTGGACCGGACCACGCGCACAGTGCGCGGGTTCACCGTGGGCCTAGCTCACCGTGGACCCGAGGGGATTTGAATTTAGAAATAAATTCCAGAAACTGTTTTGAAACTTGTAAAATTCATATCTGGCGCATTTGAACTCTAAAAATTGTCATTTCAATTCCAGAAATTTTATAATTTTATTCTCTACATGTTAATGCAATAAAAACAGTATGTTTACTTTGGACATTTCATGTTTATTTAATAAAGTTTTCAAGTGCCCTTAGGGTAAAATACAATTTTAATTATTTAAATTTCAGACAAGTTTATATTTATTCATTCCCTGTTAAGAATGATGAAACCACTAAGTTTCCTCTGAACCATTCATTTTTAAATTAATTAGAAAACTTAAAATGAGATTATTCACCATTAAAACCCCTTTTATGAAGGACAATATTTCATTATGGTTCATTTTAAATTATTTATGAAATAAGTTTCAGAAACATAGTAACTTTCTTTCTTCAAACCAAATCAACCAAAACCTATATGATTGTTGTGTGGCTTTAGATTGTTTAAATTGAATGTTGTATTTATTTCATTTTTATATTGGAAAGACTACGACTGCCGTCGAGGAGCCGGAATATTTCCCGGAAGTTCCTCCCTCACCCTTCGCTGAACAAGGCAAGTCACCAAACCAATCTTTTGAGCATATTGAACCCATCTTTGATTAAACTATCGCTAAAACACATAGGTTATACATGCATTAGTCAAATGAACCCTTACAATATAGTTTATTTAGGATCCCCCGACCTTGATGTGCAACCCAAGCCATGCTATCTCACATAACCTCCTTGTCACCACATGATTAATGATATTAGCTAGTGTCCAATGTATTGACACGATCGCTATAGGATAAAATGAGTCGTAGTAAAATGGTTCTACTATATGATCCCCGTTACTTCTTATCCTTGGAATTCTGTTGGTGATGAGTTATGGTTGTGAGTGTATGCATGGCGGGTTCCGGGTGCAAGCTAGGGCATTGGTCGGTAGCACCCGGGGCACTATAAGGACCGGTCTAAGGGATCCAGTTGCAATACACATCTGTACTAACCACAAGTCTAATGGGTAAGTCCTAACTAAGGTATGTAGTGTTCCAAACCGAGGCCACCATTTGGAGATGGGTCAAGCAGCACCTGCGGGTGGCTTGTACCAATGTGGCGCAAAAGGGGGTGCGACGTTAGCCGGGATGCGGCCCGTCGCACCGGCGAAACCTAGAGCGGGTGGTTATCTCTTGGAGCATTTCATGCCGAGGTTTTGGCACGAGTTCCCGTGGTATGGGTCATCTCATTTGGGATGAGTGCGTGCCTTGTGGGTACAATAGTACATCTCTGATCAGAGTCTTAAATCTTTTCGAAAAGCCGAGCCCACGGTCAAGGGCGGGTTGCGTGACATCCCACAGTTAGTTTACTTTGAATATGTATGTGCATGATTGTTTGACATGTAAGGACTGTCGCGCGAGGAGGTAAAACATACTCCTTCGAGTTAGATGATTGTTGTTGATGCTCATGTTTACTTTTCTGCATGATTAAAATTTGACTACATTAAATGCAATAACTGAAAATGTATTTTTCCGCACTGTTAGCCATTACCCTTCCTTGTTTATTATCCTGCATTATTACTTGCATTTGCGGTGGCTTGTTGAGTACTTTCTGTACTCATACCCGTTGGACCCCACAGAGGATGTCTACTATGAAGACGGTCTGGAGTAGCGATCCAGCCAATAAGAAAGATCCTGAAGAAGACGTTCGTCATGCAGTTTATTTTTATTATTTTAATTACACTCTTATGTAATAATATGGTCCAGCGTACCATGAATGCTTGTTGTATGTATGTTGTCGAATGATGAACCTCTTGTATTATTGTTTTTCTTTGGAAATTCAATAATGTTCCGATTTCGGTAAATCGGGGCGCTACAATGATGGTTTGACATGTAAGGATTGTTGTGCGAGGAGGTAAAACGTACTCCTCGAGTTAGATGGTGTTATTGATGTTCATGTTTATATTTCCGCATGATAAAATTTGATTACACTAAATGCAACAACTGAAAATATACTTTTCCGCACTTTTAGCCATTATCCTTCTATTGTTATTACCTTGCATTATTATTGCATTTGCGGTGGCTTGTTGAGTACTTTTTGTACTCATACCCGTTGGACACCACAGAGGCATGCCTACTTTGAAGACGGTCTGGAGTAGCGACCCAGTCAAGCAAAGATCCTGAAGAAGGCGTTCAGTCATGCACTTTTATTATCTTTACTATTGTTTTTATTAAAACTCTGATGTAATAAATATGGTCTGCGTACCATGGATATTGTCGTATGTACGATTGTCGCATGATGAACCTCTTGTATTATTGTTTTTCTTATGAAATTCAATAATGTCTCGATTTCGATAAATCGGGGCGCTACAAATGCACTAGTCTTTCTCTACTGCGCAAGGTGGCTTTTGCCCATATGCTTTGGGTTGGGTAGCAGGACGGCAGCTACTGGTGTCAGCCTCTCCCAGCAATACTCATGCTAGCGCTTGCCAGCCTTGATGTCTTTGATATGTTGCCAATATATTTATGTCTTGATTAGATCGGTACATTTGTCACCATATTTCTTCACAAAACAACACATGCTTGACAATCTCAATAACAATTCTATCAATTTATTACATTTCTATTATACATGCTATAGAAAACAATAAGATTGGCTAATTGACCTAATAGCCTTATACTTTTGTGAAACAGATAATTCAGGTTTTTGCGTGTTACCCTCCGGATTTACACAGTGAACAAAACATACATCGCAATGTCAATATCAGATGCATCAAATTGATTTATTTCTAGTGAATTAACTGCTGAATCACACTCATACCCAACAACTTTTTATTTAAGTAAAACATCAAGTATATTACTTGTCTTCTTTAAGATCAATCTCGTAGGATTAATACAAAGATCTATAGAATGCCTGAAACATAATGAGCATTCATCTTCACCAACGACTGAAGCTTCCTCTCCTCGTCCTGTAAATCCAAAATCCCGCTGGCACTGAAAGGCCTACACATCCCCATTGCTGCTTTCTCATCCTCTAAGCCATCGTCCAAGCAGGTGAACACTAGGGAGGGCAGGATGTGGGTGGCGCACTGCGATAGCAGGTTGTGGGCGGCATAGTGGGGAGAGAGGGGTGCTATGTAGAGGCGAGTGAGGAACCATGTTGAAGAGCATGGGTCCTTATGGCTCCAGATGTGATGAGTGATTGTCAACGGAAGTCAAAGAGGAGACGTGAAGAGAAGATGAGACCTGTCGTGTCTCGGCTGCGTGTGACTCAGGTACACGGGCAGTGAGCGACTACCGGACAGAGGGGTCATAGAGTCAGGGCTAGCCCAATCCGAGTACATGAGCTAGAAGCGGCAGAGAATCCACTGGTCTGTTGACCGGGATTGACTCAGGTACACAGGCAGCGAGCGATTACCGGGCTGATGGAGCTACGGAATCGGGTCGGCCCAATCGGGTACCCGGTGCGAAGACTGGTGGACGCCATGTCAGTTTCGGCGCAAAACTGACAACCGATGATTATCTTTATTTAGGATTTTATTATTTTGTCTTTAGGCCCACAGTCTGTGTTATTTGAGTCAGTAAAAAACCCTAAGGGCATTTCGATCATTTCCAATTTTATTTTCAGCGTCTGTGCAATTTACCCTATGGGTAAATTTGTCTTTTTCCCTTTTGTTGGGCTGCCTATAAATAGGCCCCAACCCCCTAGGGTTAGGGTTAACTCATTCAATTAAAAAATTCGAGTTCAGTTTTTTGAGCCGCCACCGCCTCTTGTCTTTCTCCTCGTGTTTTCCTCGGGGTGCACGGTAATCGCAGTTTTTCTTCTTCACCGCCGGTCATCGAATCTTTTCCCTGCATTTTTCTTTATTCGGTGGGAGGACACATGCGACAGGACTGCCGCATGGAGGCACGAGCTTCTACACGGCTAGGTGTCAGGCTAGCCGCTAGCTAGTTGGTTGCTGCTGCTGCATTGAAATCCAACGAAGAGCAGTTCGCACACGCCTGCGCTGGCAGCGTCAGCTTTCGGGCGCTCAGCGTGTTGGCACAACAGCCGAGGAAAAGCAGCAGTTGCACGTGCAGCGTCTTGGCACGACAGCCGAGGAGCAGCAGCACATGGCTTTCTGGACGCATAGCGGCTCGCTTGGATGCCAGCAACATGTGGTTTTCTGGAGGCAGGCAGTAGGCTGCGACACGGTTGTTTTCTGGAGTTTTTCGGTGAAAGGCGACATAAGTTTTTGTGCTTGGAAACGGCGTTCCTTGGCGTGTCGTTCGAAGACAGACAACAGAGTTGTTTCTTGGAGGGACGAGGCGCGTGAAGCACGTGCGGCACTGGCAGCAGTGCTTGCGGCTGAGGCGAAGAAACCAGTGCAGGTCAGGTGTTCGACATAATGTTTGAGTAGGAGTCAGCAAAAAGAACAATAACATTTTTTTCTCGATTCTCGTGCACTGTTGTTATTTCTGTTTATTCTGCAATTGATTAATTATCTGTTAGCACAATTTTTATTTACTGCATTTATTTTTTCAAGATTAACTGCGCTAAAAATTGCCTATTTTTCACTTATGGACTGCCTGTGATTTATGATTAGTTGAGAACCTTTTTAATTATCTGTTGTTATTGTGTTTTCTATTAAATGCATGTGATAATTATCTTTTTGATGCGTGAAATGCCTATGAGTTGAATGTCTTATTGATATGCTTTTATGCACTTTGTTGGTGTCTTTTTGATTAGGACACCGTTTGTTTTTAGGCTAGACTATTTTAGTACCTGTGATCTGTTTTGTTTCTGCTATTTGTTTGTCGAGGTGCGTTGAGTGTTGGGAGAAGACTATTGATTCGAAAGAATTTTTTTAGGCGCTCATTCACCTTTCCTCTAGTCGCTACTTTCGGTCCTACAGCGAGGTGTGGCGACACGTTGGAGACGGCGAGGAGCCGGCGACACAATGGAGACAACGAGGAGAGAGAGGAGCAGGTGCCGCGCTGGAGACAGTGGCAGGCATGAAAAAAGGCGCACGAGGACAGAGTGACGCCAATAAAAAGAAGGAACCAGCAGTTTAATCCTATTTTTGAGATACTTAAGATAGGATTTAGGAAATGATTTAAGAAAGGGAGTTGAATAGAAGTTCTCTTAAAACTTAATTTTTCATTAAAATCTTAAATTTATTTAAGGAGTTGAGTTGTTAGATGCTTTAAGATGCTCTTAGTAATAAGTAGTCTTGACTCTTCGTATCATCAGCTGGGGCGGAGGGGGAAAAGGAGGCGTGGAGGCGCGGGGTGGTTGGGTATGGCAGCAGAAACCGAGGCAGACGACACCGATCGCCAAAACCTGCCATCAGTGCTAGGGTTTTCCCACGCCACCGCCACCATCGCTATGGACAACCATAATGCTACTGGTGCAGGGGAGACCCAGTTCCAGGACGTCTTGCTGCAGCCAGTAGACGCGTTGGAGGATCAAGTGCCTCCTGGTGCCTCCGACCCTCATCCGCCTTCCTCTCCTGTCGCCGCCGCTACCGCCGCCAACGCCGGAGATGGTGGAGGAGCGGCTGGCCTCGGGAGGGGGCGGCTCGGCTCCATGTCTCTCTCCCACACTATCTCCGCCGTCGGCCTTGCGCTACTCCTCCACCACCCCTGCGAGCCTGCGCCCACGGTCAATCACGGTGACGCATCCTGCGCACCGCCTATAATCGACAGCTCACCCGCCTCCATCTCGCCCATAATCAGTGGATTTGAGGAGCAGGATGATGACCAGACGCCGGAGAAGTGCGAGGCTTCTGTTCCGGAAACATGTGCTGAATGGCCTCATCTCATGGAGCAAGGTGCCGATACAGAGCCAGGTGCAACCGTGACTAGTGCTGCTGCGCAAGGACATATGTTGGTGGAACAAGACATCACTGGCCAGCCGAAACTGATTGATGAAGACTTACCTGTGGTAAAAGAGGTACTGTTTGCCGACAATAATCTTCACGTTGAAGATTGGGAGAAGCCTGTGAGGCAAGGTGCTGTGGATGACGAACGTTCTACAAACAGGAGTGTTGCTGCTTTGGAACATCAAGCAGAAACGGTGGAGCACTGCCATGAACCAATAACACCCATGGACGGTAATGTGTTGGAAAATCAAGAAATAGTGGATCAACAAGTCACTGTTGACAGTCATGGTGCGGTGAAGGATGAAAACATTGTGGAATTTCAGGTGACTGAGAAGGTGGAGCAATATGTCATCGAAGAAAGGGGTGAAATTACAGAAGACACTGCTGTGGAGGATCAAGAGAAGGCATTGGATCAATGTGCAGGTGACCAATCAGAAGTGACCAAAGATGAGAATGCTGAGATAGGAAAGGATAAAATAGTGGATCAAGAAGGTTCCCTTCACAAACAAGGAACAACGAAGGATGGAAATGTTGTGGAATATCAGGGAGAGGTGGAGCAAGATGCCATTGACAAGCAAAGTGCAATCAAATATGACATTGTGGAGGGTGATCAAAGGGTTGTGGTGAAAGCATGCCCCAATGATGAATCGAAAGCAGCCATGCATGACAATTTTGTGGGAAAACAGGAGGTGATGGGGCAAGATATCATTGAAGAAAGGGGTCAAAGCACAGATGACATTGCTACTGAGGATCACGAGAAAGCGGTGGAATTCACCAACGATGAATTAAGGGGAACCATGGATGGCTATGCGATGGAATACCTGGGGGTGGTGAAGGACGATGTGATTAGCAGAAGGGGTGAAACCACAGATAACATTACTGTTGACAATCAAGTGAAGGAGGTGGATCATGATGTCATCTGTGAAAGGAGTGAAACCTCAGATGGCATTGCTGTTAAGGATCAAGAGCACATGATGGAGCACTTCACCAGTAATGAGTCACGAGCAATTGAGAATGATAATTCCATCGAAGATCAGGAGTTGGTGGGGCCAAGTGTATTTGATGAATTGGGTGAAACAACAGGTGGCATTGCTTTTGAGGATCAAAGGAAAGTACTGCAGGAGTGTGTCAGCGATGAATTGGGAGCAACCAAGAACAATAATACTGTGGATGGCCCATCTATGTTGAAGCAAGGTGTCACCCACAAAATTGGTGAAACCATGGATGACATTGCTGTTGATGGTCAAGAAATGACAGTGGAGCAATACACCAGTGCTGAATTGGGAGGAACTGAGAGTGATAGTGCTCTGGAATATCAGGTGGCTGAGCACCTAGCCATGTATTGTTTTGCTGCTGAAGATCTGGACAAGGTGGTAGAGCAACGTGTCGGTGATGTATCAAGAGATACCATGGGCAAGGATGCCATGGGAAAGAAGGTGGTGGAGCAAGATGCCATTGGCAAAGAGGGTGCAATGTGCATGGATGACATTGCCATGAAAGATGAGAAGGTAATAGGACAATGTGCCAATGATGAATTAAGAACAAACGAGGATAAGAAGGTTGTAGAGGAACATAGGATGGTGTCCAAACATGGTGTCATATATGAATATGTAGCTGAACTATGCATTGTTAATGAGATGAGAGCAGGAAATGATGTAGTTGCTTTTCAAAATCAGGGAAACATGCTGGAGCAAAGCATTGGTGATGAACAGGGAGCAACCAAGGGCAAGCTTGCTGTTCAAAAGAACATGAAGGTGGTGGACCATGTCCTGTCACAAATGGGGCACAACTGAGGATTGTCTTGCTGGTGATACAACAGCTACTGGTGGTATCAATGACATTTCATCTTCTGAACATTCAATCACATTAAACAACAGTGACTGGGCAGTAGTAAAGGAGAAAGTTAAGCTTTGTGTTAGATACCCACAAAGGCCTGGCAAACCTAACTGCCCCTTTTACATATCAACTGGAAGCTGCTCATATGGCTTGTCATGCAACTTCAATCATCCACTGGTAAAACCGGCATCATTCCCATGTCATTTCATATCTTTATTGGGGAGAGGATTTTTTGGATCACTGCATTGCTCATAACTGCAGTTTTGATTAGCACTGTACGAGTTTTTTTTTGTGGTGTAAATTGTTTTGCCTCTGCCATACCTTTTTTCAGTTTTTTGGCCCTGTATAAACAGGACATGACATGGATATTTTAGTTGTGTATGTGGATAAATGAAGTGGACATTCTAAAGCCTGATTATACCTTTTGTACTGTTTTATCTTCATCTATTAGTTATTCTGTGAGCTATCTCATGATTTTATCTTCCTTTATTTTTCCTGTTAAAAATGTGCTGTCATTGTTATAGCTTAAACCAAAGCCAGATGTTTCAAGCCTTCCCTCTGAGCAAGGAAATCATGGAGTTGCTGAAATTCTTGAGCTCAACTGTGTCGGCCTCCCAATTCGCGAAGTATGATATTACTGTCTAGTCACACATCAAAGTTGTTGAAAATGAATTTTGATGCATGCTAAATTCATTTTTCAGGGAGCAAGAAACTGTAACTTTTACATGAGTAATGGTACTTGCAGATATGGGAAGAAATGTCACTTCAATCACCCAGAGCAAGTCATTGATGCCCAGTTTGATCCACCAACTAGGTGGGAGAATGATGCCTTGCCATCTTTACAGCTCTTAAAGAAATCTTGTGAGCATGCAAATCTAGATGACATATCATGCATGAAGAGTTCTGACCATTCAACCTTAGATGACACATCATACTCAAAGAGATCATTCAATCATGTGGCCTCAGATGAAAAATCTTCTGTGCTTGAGGTCCTGCCTCCAAACATACTTCAGATGCTTTTACCTCCCGAAAAGGTGCCTCTTAGTACAGAAGCAAAGGTGGTGAAGGTAAACAAGGTACACACTTTTTTAATATTATGTGATGGTGAAATATCGATTCATGCATATTTTGGATGTTCTAATGCAAACATTGTTATATTGGTCCTTCTGACTTTAATGTAGTAAGCAACTCTGTGTTGGAACCTATCAAATTCTGTAGTTTGCAAAATCACCTGAAAATAAAAACCATCTTAACGTGTCTTATTTATTGGTGTTGTAATCACTCATGTTCAGCACCCATAGTATGGTGTAGTTTGTTGGATCTTGTAAGAGTTTGCAAGTCGGCTTCATGGGCTTGAATATAAAATTTGTAACAGAAGAAGTTTATCTAATGACTTTTACGCTAAGAAGAGCATTATTTCATAGATGATGAGGTTGGTCTAAACCTTAAAGCAGGCAATATGATAGCTAACCTATGGTCCCCAAATTCATTTTATTGGTTAATGCTCACTTGTTTTATTTAGTAATGTGTTTTTGTTGACATGGATAGTACACATATTATACAGAGCACCTTATGGGCATGATGGTTATAAAAAATTGAGGTACCACCCTTAATGATGCATATTAGGACTAGGAGAAACACACAGAAATTTTTCGTGATGGCACCTAGCAATTAGTTTTCATGAGATCGAACCATATTAAATATCAAGCAGATATTGCTGCTGTACTTTTTGGTGCCAGTTAGGCAGTGCTCCAAATTCACACTATGGTCCATGTTTTTTAATATGAAAAAATCCTTGTTTCATATGTGTCATGTAGGATCCAAACTGGTCAGCTGCTTCAGATGATTTCGCTGGGTGTTGTTCAGCAGATTGTTTAGGTGGACTTTTGTGCAAGCAGGAACATGTGCACTATCCTGAGAGGCCTGGAAGACCAGAATGTCCTTTCTACATGCGTTTTGGTGATTGTAAATTTGGATCAGCATGCAAATATCACCATTCGAAAGACAGATTCCCTAGTAGATACCATTCAAAATATCCACTGCAGGGAGAAGACCAAGTGGAATATCCTGAGAGACCTGGTGAACCAGAATGCCCCTTCTATATGAAAAATGGGTTCTGTAAATTTGGGGTAGAATGTAAATTCCATCATCCAAAGGGTCCAACCCCAAGCTGGTGGAGCCCAACAAACATCAAAAAGCCAGCTGCTGCTAATGAACATCCGGCAACCAGAATAACACTACAAGACCATTTGTACCTGCAAGACCAGTATTCAGAAAGACCTGGGCAACCGAACTGCCGGTACTACATGCAATTTGGGAAATGCAAGTATCTGCCTGCCTGTATGTTTCATCATCCTAAAGATAGACTTTCTAGCGGGAGCCATCCATCAGAGACTGTTGTGAAGCAAGAGGAACAAAGGGAGCAGGCACGGTTTCCTGAAAGGCCTGGTGAACCAGAGTGTTTCTACTACATGAAGCACGGCTCTTGTAAATTCCAGAGGAACTGCAAGTACCATCATCCAAAAGATCGTCCTTCTAAGAAATCGGTATGCCATTGTCATCAAATTAGAAGCTTATAGTGCATTTCACTTTCTTTTGAGGTGACATCGACAATGTTCTACATTTGAATGGCAGTATGACCTGACCTTTGACTGAATCAATCCACGTCTACCAAGGGAGCAGGGAACATGCAGTTTTTGCGATGCAAAATCTGACATCTGCAGGTACATCAATCCCTGCTGACGTCCTCCTCTCCATCTCTAGGACAGTGATATTTTGATAAGGAATCTGGTGTATTTAGCTTGATAATTTAGGGTAGTTCAGTTTTCTTGGTAAACAAGATGTCAAGGCATACAGCTAAAATAAAACTGTTAAATGTCTGAGGTCCTGCTGAGGCCTGAGGCCCTTGCTTCAGCTAAAACGTTTGTTTTGAATGATCTGCACTCATTTACCAATGATTGGGCCATTGGGTTTAGATCTTTGTCTGATCTTTGTGGAGTGACTAACGAGTGACGAGTGCAGTCGCCCTTTAACCTTTTTTCATCTGACTTGTTACCCTGGTTGTCTTCTTTGCAGCACCATTTTGTTTCACTGGAGGCGATAGAACTGACGACTGATAAGTGGAGAGAGATCTGACTAATGGAGACCGTCTGCAACAGCGAACTTTAGTAGTTCTTGGGATGATAGACTGATTATAGTCATGTGTTCATGTGGAAGTTAGCGGCTACTTTTCTGAGGGAAGTGAATGGTGGTAGCTGCTCAGGATGTAACTTGCCAGGTCATGTCGGAAATCACGTAAAACTGGACAAGTTTATCTCTATCGTATCTTCAGAACAGTTGCCAAAATGCATATAATCTTTTAAAAGTCTTATCTCTTGAAGAGATGTCCACTCGTTGCTTCAAATAACATACAATAGTTCTAAAAAACTCTAAAATATTTTATAACATGTGTATTGTATATATACACAACTCTAAAATATTTCCCTGCTTTACTTTGTAATTTAAGTTTAGACTTTATTTTTATGGTCTAGTAGATATCAATATACTCTATGTTTTTTTTAAATAATATATGATTATTATAGACTATATTTAAGAAGTGAGGGTTCACCAGGGCCATCCACCCAAACAGTGTTGAAAATATATATTTGTTTGATCTGGGTTAGTTGTAGTTATTCTAGAAAAAAATTAATAGTTTAGATTTTGGCTTCTAATGGCTATAGTTACTTCTAGAATATAAGCTCTTTCAAACAATTCAGATTTTTAACCTAAATTGTGAAACTCAATAATTATAGCTTACAATAAAAGATGACTACACCTATTAATACGATAGGCTTATGCATATGAGCATCTCCAATAGCCTTTTTATTTTTAACTCTTTACTTATCTATTTAGCCAACTTTTAAAAAAATTCTTATCCATATCTGCTGTACACTCCAACCGACTCTCTATTTTCTTCTCCTTAAAAAAATTACTCTCCCTTTTAAAATCCCAAAGTATTTTAAAAGATTTAATTTATATTTGAAATCTCAATTTCTAACCTTAGAAATACTCAAATTATAAAATTTTAGAATTTAAAAAATTCTCTTCTTTTCATTTCTATTTTCCTTTCTTTTATTTTTACCCTTTCTTCCTTCTTTCTCTTTCCCCTTTCTTTATTTCTTTGTTTTCCTTCTTCCTTCCAGCTTAGAGTATCTCCAATAGATTACCCATATGACTACTTAAATTTGAATTTAGGTATTTTTGTGAAAAAATAAGCTCCAAGAGTTCCCCTAAATGAGTCCCTTTCCTAATTCATTCTCTAAATCATCATTCATCTCTCTCAAATATAGGATTAATTTAGCAAATCCCTATTTTCATTTGTACATATATTTTTCTTTCATGTGCATTATTTTTCCTCTTATATGTTGTTATAAGTTGGATGATACAAATATTTGAATGCATTATAGTTTTACACAAAATTATTACATATTATCGACCATATTTGTAGGATTTAAAAAATATGAATTGAGATTATAGGGAAACTGTTGTAGATTAATTAATTTTTAGGAAGAGGTGGAGTTTAAGATGATCCCTATATTTGATTTAGGGACTAAAATTTAGTAAGTCTCTTGGAGATGCTCTTAGTTCACGCAAAGGCATGGTGGCGCACGCGACAATCGATCGGACTAGCGTCCATGCCACCCTACTTCGTCACCAGCTCGGCGTCTCCCACCGCGTCGCTGCTCCAGCTGCGCGCCCAGTAACGCAGGCCGCATCCTCCCTCCCACCCTCACACCCCGTAGTCACATGATCATCCACCCTATGTGCCGCGCCTCCCTTTTCACCGACGTTTCCTCGGCCTCGGCCTTGGGTCCGGGACGGAGATGACTCGTCAAATCTAATCTAATCTAATCTAGAAACCAGGTAAGTCTAATCTAATCTACTATTTTTTAGTAGTATTAATTAAATAAATAATTAGATATTTTAATTAGCATGCAAATCTAGCCAATAATCACGTGGTTAATTTTCATCTGCTAAAATTTTATTATTGCTCGCATATTATTTATTTCTGCTCGTATAAAACAAATATTATTAGTCGCAGTAATATTTTTATTCTAGATTTACGTGCAATATTTTAGGTTTATCTTTGAATTAATTTCGGGATGATCCATGTTTTATTCATTTGATTAGCATTTTGTTTTTAGACTGCAATTTGAATATTTATTGATATATTTAGATATTTTTTATGCCATTAAATATTTTTGAGAATACATTTTTATTTACTGCAATTATTTTTATTTAGTTTTAGTTTAGTTTTAAATATTATTATATTTAGGGCACCAGTCATTTTTAGGATAGACAACTTTAGTTCTTGTAATTTGTTTTGATAATATTACTTGACTGGTTAAGTTTGTTTGGGTGTTGGGATTAGCACTTAGTTTAGCAAGAAATTTTTAGGCGCCCATTCACCCCCCTCTGGTCGCTACTTTCGGTCCTACAAGTGGTATCAGAGCAAGGTTAGGTTTTTCTAATATCTTAACCGATTCTAAACCTAGGTAGTGACCATGACGTCTTCTGGTAAAATCTCGTCCCTAGAAGCTTTTGGCTACACTTATTGGAAGACTCACATGCGAGCATACCTTATGAGCCAGAGCTCGGACATATGGGAGATTTGTGTTCATCCTAGTTTCACCATAACGACTATTGCTACGGATACTGCTGCAGATGTAATTACCCAGCATCAAAATAATAGTAAGGTGGTGAATATTTTATTTTCTGGTCTAGGTCCTAGTGAGTTTGAGCGTGTTAGCCATCTCACCACTGCTCGAGAGATCTAGGCTACTCTCTAGGCACACCATGAGGGGACAGCTCAGGTCAAGGCTAGGCTATATCAGACCTACCGGCGTGAGTATGAGAATTTCTCACAGAAGCTGGGTGAAACGGTTGAGGCTTTGTTTGGTCGTTTTCAATCGATCATTAACAAGCTTCGCGTTAACAAGGCCGAGCGTGATCAGCTTGTCTCGGATCATGAGCAGGCGCTTAAGGTACTCCATACCTTGGACCCTAAGATCTGGGAGATCAAGGTCTCTTCTATTGTTGAGAGCGCGTCTTATGATACCTTGACCGTCGCATAGCTTTTTAGTAAGCTTAAGGCCTCAGAGGTCGATATCCAGTTGAGATCAAATCTCACTGGTTATGGATCAAAGACTCTAGCGCTTGCGACACCATCTGTTGATCCTAATGCCATGAGTTGTACTGCATTTTCCTTGATGTCTATTTCCGAGGAACAACTTGATACTCTAGGAGATGATGATCTGTGCTTGTTTAACAACCGGGTGCGACATGTCTATGATAAGCGGATGTTTAAGAGACACGGCACAAAATCCGGATGCTTTGAGTGTGGTGATACAGGTCATTTCATTGCCGACTACCCCAAGCGGAAGAATTACAAGAAGGGAACCGACGGCAACTCCTACGACTCCGACAAGTACGACAACTCTACAAAGGGCAAGCCCAAGACGAGATTCTTTCGGAAGGCTTTGAAGGACTACAGGCATGAGAACAAGAAACGAGACAAGGCTTTCTTCGCCGAGATGGAGAAAAGCTACTCCAAGAGATCCTCGTCTTCCTCCTCATTGTCGAGCTCAAGTGATGAAGAGATCGTGATCAGGAAGGGGAAGGACAGGGATGATCCGGCGGGCCTCTATTTCATGGCTTTCGGGGACAAGCCGAAGATACGCTCACGTGACAGCCGAAGACCCCACAAGAGCTTCTGCTCAATGGCTCTTGGGGAGAAGAAAGAAAAGGACTCCTCCGACGACTCCAACGACGACGACGATGAGAAGGTATCATCCTATGAACAAGAAGTTGTTAATTTATTAGAATAGAACCGTCAGGAGTTGAAGTATAGGGAGAAATTGCTTAGAGGGGCTAAGAAGAGGATAGATGAGCTTGAGAGTGAGCTTGCCATGGCAAATGGCAAGATTGAGAGTCTGTCTTCTTCCCCTTGCTTGGGTGATCAGTGGTGACATGACAATCTATTGTGTGACCTGACAACTCTTAAGTCCAGGTACACAGAAAGAGTAGATGAGAGAGACGCATTGGCCACTGAGCTTGAGAGCGCTCAACAGGAGCTAAAAGATGCTCATGCCACTATCGTCGCACCTTGTGTAGACTGCCCATCCCGTTTAGCTAGTATAGCTGAGCTGAGAGCCAAGAGTGATGAGCAGTTGAGCGAGTTAGCTGGAGTGAGAGCTGAGTTGGAGCAGACTAAGCTAGAGCTTGAGACTTTGTCAGTTCCACCCACTGTTTGTGAGAACTGCTTGTCCATTAGAATGGAGTTGATCAAGCTATAAGCTGAGAAGTCTGTCGAAGTTGATAAAGAGTGTGAGATCTGCTTGTCTCAGGTGGAGGTGTTAGCTTCTTTGAGAGAGGAGCTAGCTGATGTTCAGAACGAGAACTTTTACCTCCGTCAGATCCTGAATTGGATTAGTGCCAGAGAGCCACAGCTCGGCATGATGATCCAGCAGTTCAAGAGACAGGATGGGTTTGGGGTAGTTTACATGTGGTGCCCCAATTTACCGAATTGGACCATTATTGAATTTCATAGAGAAAAACAATAATACAAGAGGTTCATCATGCGACAATCGTACATACGACAAGCATTCATGGTACGCAGACCATATTATTACATTAGAGTTAAATAAAAAAAATAATAAAAGTAAACAGCATGCCGAACGCTTTCTTCAAGATCTTTCCGCTTGACTGGGTCGCTACTCCAGACCATCCTTGTAGTAGGCATCCTCTGAATGGTGTGTCCAACGGGTATGAGTACAAAGAGTACTCAACAAGTCACCGCAAATGCAACTAATAATGCAAGATAATAACAAAAGAAGGATAATGGCTAAAAGTGCGGAAAAGTACATTTTAAGTTATTTCATTTAGTGTAGTCAAATTTTATCATGCGAAATAATAAACATGAATATCAATAATACCATCTAACTCGAGGAGTACGTTTTCCCTCCTTGCTCAACAGTCCTTACATGTCAAACCATCATGCACATTCATTCCAAGAGTAAGCTAACTGTGGGATGTCACGCAACCCGCCTAATGGGGGATTGGTCTCGATCTTCCGCTAGGTAAGGATAACTTGGATTGGTGGAGAATCTCGATGTTGACGATCCAAGGCTCCGGTCCGGCGGATCAAAACCTTGCAATCGCTACACCACCATCTCCGTTGGTTATCAACCACGCAGGGCGCGATTGACCTCGCCACGAAGGCTAGTTCCTGCAAGCGAACCCAAGAACACAAGCAAGAACAGGAAGAACACAAGTCGAATGCCAAATCACAGATGAACTATGATGAGGAGAGGTTTCACAAACACTGATGCAGCAGCCAATCGGTCCGGTGCAGGAGCGGGATCTAAACACACAAGTGTAGATGCAAACAAAGCAAAACCTAACCCTAATGGCAGCTGTCGTGAGTATATATAGGGCGTGAGCAGCCTGTAGGAGGCGCACACGACTCGGACTATGGGCCAACACGGCCTCCAACTCAGTACAAGGTCCAACTCGGCCCAGTTCTGTCATGCAGGACTGTTTCAGTCACACAGGACGACTCGAGACTCCAAATGAGGCGAAACCAACGTCAAAAGATCCGTCCTCTCCTTATATTTCCAAAAAGTCCAAGAACGTGCCAATCGGACTTCGTATGAGGGAGTTATGCCCATTTTGTTGCATGGTGGTTGATGTAGTCTGAACCAGCGAATTCTTGACTTCAAATCATCCGTGCGACTCCGTCTTCAACTCCAACTCTTCTATTCCATCTCCCATGTTCCTAAGTAACAAAATATCACTAGTATTCAGTAGCATCCCATCTAAACAAATATTAACATAGTTGCTAAGGAAAGAATTAACCTCATGGTTCAAGCGACGGGCACGGGCGCGTGTGATTGGTCCCTGTAATTGAATTGTAGGTTGATGGTGCATGTGTGTATCATGTTGGTGCACGTGTGTATCATGGTGGTGTAGGTGTGTATCATGTTGGTGCATGTGTGTATCATGGTGGTGCATGTGTGTGTCATGTGAAGTGATGTCCTCATCATCCCCCCCTCTTGAATTGGAGTCATCCTCGACTCAAGCTCATCGTCATCTCCCAAATAGGGCTTTAAATATGAAATGTTAAATGTGGGACTAACCCCAAAAGCTGCAGGCAACTCAAGTTTATATGCATTATCATTGATCTTCTCAAGCACACGGAAAGGACCATCAACACGGGGCATCAATTTAGACTTTCTCAAATCAGGAAAACGATCCTTGCGCAAGTGCAACCAAACAAGATCACCCGGTTCAAATGTTATCTCTTTTCTACCTTTACTACCATAAGCACAATATTTCTCATTCATTTTCTCTATGTTTGCTTTAGTAGTTTCATGCATCTTAAGCAATAATTCAGCACGTGTAGTAGCATCAAAATTCAATTTTTCAGATGGTGGCAATGGTAGCAAATCAATAGGAGCACGGGGATTAAGCCATAGACCACTTGAAACGGACTTACCTTAGTAGTGGAGTGTACTGACCTATTATATGCAAACTCAATATGAGGTAGACACTCTTCCCAGAGCTTCAAGTTGGTCTTCAAAACAGCCCTCAACATGGTAGACAATGTACGGTTGACGACCTCCTTTTGCCCATCCGTTTGGGGGTGACAAGTAGTAGAAAACAGCAGCTTCGTCCCCAACTTATGCCACAATGTCCTCCAAAAATGACTTAAGAATTTAGCATCAGCAGGAAAAACATCGTTAAACTCCTGCAAAAGGTCAGTGACTGCAACAGGAACAGAGCTAGGAATGTTCGCAAGTGAAAACAGCACGTTCGTGCAAATCAAGCCATATATCATGGGAGTATCATCACAAATTTCAGCAAGGTCAGTTTTAGTTGCAAACATGACACGTCCTTTCAGATTAATAACTTGTGATGAAGAAGGAGAAGCAACTCTATCTTTCTGTTGCCTCGAAAGCGTTTTAGCTACTTGCTGATTTTCAGAAGGTTGTTTGCTCGTTTGTGCGTCCTTAGCATGTTTTTCTTGTTCAAATTTCACAATTTCAGCTAGGAGTCATAGGAAGCAATGTAACTTTCTTTCCTTTATACATAAATGTGTATTTATTGCTCCTACCATGGTGTGTAGCATCAATATCATACTCCCAAGGTCTACCAAGTAATAGAGAACATGCTTGCATTGGTACTACATCAAAATCATCAACTCCGAAGTATGTACCAATGGAAAATCTGATGTGAGCAGTTTGTGTTACCTTGACCTTACCGCTATTGTTGAACCATTGCACGTGGTAAGGGTGTGGATGTGCACGTGTAGGAAGTTGAAGCTTAGTTACCATGTCGTGGCTCACCAAATTGTTACAACTACCGCTGTCGATGATGACACGTACATGGCGGTCATTGACGATGAAGAAGGTCTGAAACAGATTGTTCCGTTGTGCCCGGTCGTCCTGGTCCATGTGAGTGCTCAAAACACGTTATACAATAAGTGCTTCATGGTCAGCAGAGGCATCCGGTGCAAAAACAGCATCATCGTCGGAAGCATCGTAATCTCCTGCAATGTTAGCAGCAAGTGCATATTCATCTTCAACATCACTAGCACTTACATAGCCACCATCTTCCGTAGCAATATAAGCCTGCTGACTAGGGCATTCCTTCATAACGTGGCCAAATCCTTTGCATCGGTGACACTAGATCGCTGCAGAATGTGCAGTAGAGGCTGCCGAGGAGGTGGGCTTGGCTGGCGCCTTGGATGCTGCAGCTTTGGAGCTCTCAGCCTGGGCTGTAGATGCAGAAGGTGCTGATGTAGTCACCGGTCGAGAAGGTGGTGGTTGTCGCTGCTGCTGCCCACTTGAGCGTGAAGTGGAACCACCAATGTTGGTCCTCATGCTGCGTTGTGGTTGTTGGCAACCCTGCAATTCTTTTTCTGCAAGTATAGCAAGATGGAAAAGACGAGTGATAGTATTGTATTCTTTATAATCAATGATATCCTGAATTTCACGTCTTAGTCCACCATAAAAACAGGCCATTTTATCCTCATTGTCCTCCTCAATTTCAGCACGCATGCAACCTATTTGCAACTCCTGATAATACTCCTCTACCGATTTATTTCCTTGGTTTAGGCGCTGCAATTTTTTTCTCAAATCATGTTTATATGAAGGAGGAACCCATCTACCACGCATTTGTCGTTTTAACATACCCCAATTTTGTGGTTCATTGCCAACCTGAACTATTTCAGTCCACCAAAGAAGAGCATATCCAGTGAAGTCACTAGTAGCTAAACGCACGCGGTGGATAGCAGAACCATGTGAGCATTAAATTTTTGTTCGACTGACATCTCCCAATCTAAATATGCATCTGGATCATAGGTGCCAGCAAAATGAGGTACTGAAAATTTTACCTTAGAGTAGAGATCATTGTTCCTGCGGTTGTCATTGTTACCTCGTGGATGGCGGTTGCGGTGGCCGCCCATACCTTGACGATTGAACTAAAAGCGATGATGTGTCAGCCTCGTCAGGGTCAATGCCATTGTTTCCGGCATAGGATAGGTCGTTCTTCCTCCTCAACATGGTCATCTTCCTCCTCAACATGGTCGTCATCGGCTTGTGCAGCAGGCAAGCGTGTCTCCAGGGCACTCATCCGGTCCACTAGGTCAGCCACAGTACGCGCGAGACGTTCGATGGAGTGTTTGGTTTGCCGCTGAGACTCTAGTAGAGCACGTCGTGATACACAGTCATTAAAATCAGAGGGAGGGGTACTGTTGTTATCTGCCATGCTAGTGAAAAGACAAAACAACAAAGAATAATCCTTATGGAAAGCAACTAGGTGGGGTGGTGGGTGTGTGGTGGAAGCAATCCGTCAAGCGCCTTACCCACGCTTGCAAGTGTTCTTACCACGCCGCAGTGAGGTAACCGGCCTACAGGTGACGAACCAAGTGGAGGGTGGTGGGCGATTGCAAGATATGAACCTGTCCTGACCAAGAGAAGGTGTAGCTTGGAAGGCAAAGTAAGTAGTAAGGAATAGCGATAGTAATAATAGTTAAACCAAGTGGAAGGTCAGAAAAAGGTAGCTGGCCTTAGTGCTCCCAAGGTGAAAATTCAAGCAATAGAGGGAAACTATGTGCCCAAAACTCAAGTGGAGGCAGAAAAAGGTAGCAAACGACAGGACCGGTTCTCTTTTGCTTCACTACTTCTCGTTTTTTTTGTTCTTCTATTTTTTCACTATATTTTTTTGAACAAGGATGACAAGAGATGCAACCACAAAAATTGGCACCTGCAACTGAGGTGGGATGTGGTTCACAGAAATTCAACAAGTTGCCTGAACGGCGTGCAAAAACTTTGACCAATTTTTTCTTTATCTTCCTGATTTTTTTGGCAATTCTAATGAAGGCTAACAGGGGAACCCGTGTTAGGGTCAGCTCCAAATTGGGTCAAGAAGATGCTCAAAAAATTTCAGATTTTTCTGCCAAACGAGCGAAAAGTTATGCCTGTTTTACCGAAGGGGGTCACGAGGACTCGATGTGGGAACCGAGTAGGGTTGTGGAAGGGGGTTTTCGGGTGGGGAATTTTTTTTGAGACACAAGATCAACTACTACTCAAACGACACAAAGGGGGATTAAACCAGAAACAAGACTCGACCAAGAACACAAACTCAACAAAGTTAAAAACTGAAATTAAAATCGCAAGGCACAAAGGGGTTTTCGGTGGGGATTTTTTTGTGAGGGTTTTCTGGACTCTAGGTAAAAATAAAAGAAGATCGAGATTACCTAACGGGAAATCTGAGCTCTGATACCAACTAATGGGGGATTGGTCCCGATCTTCTGCTAGGTAAGGATAACTTGGATTGGTGGAGAATCTCGACATTGACGATCCAAGGCTCCGATCCAGTGGATCAAAACCTTGCAATCGCTACACCACCGTCTCCGTTGGTTATCAACCACGCAGGGCGCGATTGACCTCGCCACGAAGGCTAGTTCCTGCAAGTGAACCCAAGAACACAAGCAAGAACAGGAAGAACACAAGTCGAATGCCAAATCACAGATGAACTATGATGAGGAGAGGTTTCACAAACGCTGATGCAGCAGCCAATCGGTCCGGTGCAGGAGTGGGATCTAAACACACAAGTGTAGATGCAAACAAAGCAAAACCTAACCCTAATGGTGGCTGTCGTGAGTATATATAGGGCGTGGGCAGCCTGTAGGAGGCGCACACGACTCAGACTATGGGCCAACACAGCCTCCAACTCAGTACAAGGTCCAACTCGGCCCAGTTCTGTCACGCAGGACTGTTTCAGTCACACATGATGACTCGAGACTCCAAATGAGGCGAAACTAATGTCAAAAGATCCGTCTTCTCCTTAGCTTTCCAAAAAGTCCTAGAACGCGCCAATCAGACTTCGTATGAGGGAGTTATGCCCATTTTGGTGCATGGTGGTTTATGTAGTCCGAACCAGCTGAATTCTTGACTTCAAATCATCCGTGCGACTCCGTCTTCAACTCCAACTCTTCTATTCCATCTACCATGTTCCTAAGCAACAAAATATCACTAGTATTCAGTAGCATCCCATCCAAACAAATATTAACATAGTTGCTAAGGAAAGAATTAACCTCATGGTTCAAGCGACGGGCACGGGCGTGTGTGATTGGTCCCTATAATTGAATTGTAGGTTGATGGTGCATGTGTGTGTCATGTTGGTGCACGTGTGTATCATGGTGGTGCATGTGTGTATCATGTTGGTGCATGTTTGTATCATGGTGGTGCATGTGTGTATCATGTGAAGTGATGTCCTCATCACCGCCCTTGACCGTGGGCTCGGCTTTTCGAAAAGATTTATGACTCTGATCAGAGATGTACTACTGTACCCACAAGGCACGCACTCATCCCAAACACCAAGGTGTAACGAGATGACCCATACCACGGGAACTCGTGCCAAAACTTCAGCATGAAATGCTCCAAGCGATAACCACCCGCTCTAGGTTTCGCCGGCGCGCCGGGCCGCATCCCGGCTAACGTCGCATCCCCTTTTGCGCCACGTCGGTACAAGCCACCCACAGGTGCTGCTTGACCCATCTCCAAGTGGTGGCCTCGGTTTGGAACACTCCATACCTTAGTTAGGACTTACCCATTAGACTTGTGGTTAGTACGGAAGTGTATTGCAATGGATCCCGCAGACTAGTCCTTATAGTGCCCCGGGTGCTACCGAACAATGTCCTAGCTTGCACCAAGAACCCACCATGCATACACTCACAACCATAACTCTATCACCAACAGCATTCCAGAGATAAGAATAACGAGGATCATATAGTAGATTCCAATCGCTATGACTCATTTTTAATCCTATAGCAATTGTGTCAATACATCGGACACTAGCTAATAATATTAATCATATGGTGACAAGGAGTTTAGGCGAGATAGCATGGCTTGGGTTGCACATCAAGGTCGGAGGATCCTAATAAATATATCGTAAGGGTTTCATTTGACTAATGCACGTATACCCTATGTGTTTTAGCGATAGTTTAATAAAACATGGGTTCAATATGCTCAAGAGATTGGTTTGGTGACTTGCCTTGTTCAGCGAAAGGGGAGGGAGGAACTTCCGGGTAATATTCCGGCTCCTCGGCGGCGTCGTACTCTTCCCAATATAAATAAAATAAAATAAATACAACATTCAATTAAACACTATAAAACCACACAACAAGCACGTAGGTTTTGATTGGCTCAATTTAAAGAAAACCAAGTTGTGAAGTTTCTGAAATTTATCTTATAAATAATTTAAAGTGAACTATAATGAAATATTGTCCTTTATAAAAGGGGTTTCAATTGTGAATAAACCTATTCTAAGTTTTCTAATTAATTTAAATTAATAGATTCAGAGAAAGTGTTGGGGTTCCAATAAATTAACAGGAATTGAATAAATATAAATTTTGTTGAAACTTAAATAATTTAATTTTGTAATTTACTCTAAGGGTATTTGAATACTTTATTAAATAAGGATGAAATATTCTAAGAAAGTATACTGTTTTTATTGTATGAACATGTAGAGAATAATATTACAAATTTTCTGGAATTGAAATGGTAATTTTTGAAGTTAAAATGCACAAGATATGAATTTTGGAAGTTTAAAAGCATTTCTGGAATTAAAATTAAATCCCAAAACAGTCTCGGGTCCACGGTGAGCCAGGCTCACGGTGAACCCGCGCACTGTGCGCATGCACCGGATCGAGATCCACCGTTGGATTGCGATCGGGCGGTCACGGGCGAGGCGGGGGAGTTAAGTTATCGCGGACGACTAGGATTAAAACGCTGAACCGTATGCATTGTGCGGCTCAGATCAAATGCGGGTTTTGAATACCAATGGACACACGAGATTAAAACGTACCGATTTGCTACGATCCAATGCATCAGATTAAACCGCGAGAACTATCTAATCTCCACCGTTAGATCCAGATCGCACGACCAGGATTGAATCTGACACGACACGGGTATTCGACCTGTGCCGGTCGTCTTCTCCGGCGACGACGAGGGTACAGTGGCCACGACGAGCTATAGCGGTCGGTCCTAAGGGCTAAAATGGAATCAGTACAGTGCGGGGGTCAAGAGGGTACCGTCAGAGGGACTTGGGGTCGTCGGAGTGTGGCCAGCGATGAGCGTGGATGAAGGAGATGTTCGGGTCCTCGTCTGTGGTGGCGCTCCGGCGGGGTTCGTTGGCGATGAAGTGGTTGCCGAGGTCGGGGTGGCGCTTGCGGTCACGGAGGTGCGGTCGGCGAGGACGGAGAGGGGCTCCGATGACGGCGAACGGTGACTAGAGTGCGGACGGTGGTGTGGCGCTAAAAACCAAAGTGTGAGTGCTCTGTTCGTTCTCGTAGCGATTGGGCGTAGGGGTATAACGCGGACGGCCAGGGGGTTTAAATAGGGCCACCGACAGGGGCAGAGGGGGCGCAATTGACGGTGGCCGAGAGTAAACGCGTTTAAACGCCGGCGAGCTCGGGTTGCACTTGATTCATCGAACCTGGACGCGAATCAGTCGGATTGTAATGGGGGAAACGGTCGCCGTGGAGCGGGGGTTGTAATGGCGGGCTCAATTTGAGGGGAGGGGGTCGGGAGCAATGGATCCGAGGCGCATTAAGGCGTCGGCCGACGAGGGGGGGTGAGATTGGGGGTGGATCTCGCGAAGACAAAGGATCCGACAGACGGGGGCCACATGCCAGCGGGCACGAGCGATCGGGCGCAAAGACTGACGGGTGGGGTCGAGCGGACGGGCGTGAGGGGTTCGGTTGGCGCTGACAGGTAGGGCCAGGGTGTCGGGTGCGCGTGCGTGGAGAGAGGGAGCCACTGACTGGTGGGGTCCATTGGTCAGTACGGGGCGTGTGGGGTAACGGGCTGGGTCGGCCGAGAGAGAGAGAAAGGGAGGGAGGGGGGCCCGTTACTGTTTAAAGGCTTTTCTGAATAAAAATAATTATAGAAAATGAATTAAAATATTTGGGCTACTTCCAAGGTTGATAAAAATTTGTAAAAATTCTCAAAAATATATCCTGGCCTTAGGATCATATACAAAATTTTCTAGCCCTTGGTTTGGTCATTACATCTAGGTTTTAGTTCAAAAAGTTTAAGGAGGGCATTAAAGGTATTTCCAAAATAAATAATTCCAGGAAAATAGATTAAATGATATTTTTATTTCTTTGAAAATTTGGGGTGTTACAAACCTATCCCCCTTACAAAGAATCTCGTCCTCGAGATTGGAACGCTACTCGAA
Source organism: Zizania palustris (assembly GCA_019279435.1). NCBI lineage: Eukaryota > Viridiplantae > Streptophyta > Magnoliopsida > Poales > Poaceae > Zizania > Zizania palustris. The sequence goes on from JAAALK010000284.1 coordinate 27,093,833, forward strand.
TAGCTCAGGGTATTGGGCTTTCAACTCGTCTTCTTTTTCCCATGCGGCCTCTTCAACGGGGTGGTTGTCCCACTGAACCTTGCAGAAGTGAACCACACGACTCCTGGTTACTCTTTCCTTAGTCTCCAGGATCTTGACGGGTTTCTCGATGTAGGTCAAATCTTCTTGGACGTTGAGTTGTTGGAGGTCGGCTTGTTCGGAGGGCACACGAAGACACTTCTTCAGTTGAGAGACGTGGAACACATCATGAACTCCTGCCAAGGATGGAGGCAGTTCTAGTTGATATGCCACCTCTCCTTGCCGTCAGAGGATATGAAAAGGTCCGACAAAGTGGGGTGCTTGCTTGCCCTTCATGTTGAACCTTTGAGTGCCATGGAGGGGAGTGACTCGGAGATAGACAAAATCACCCTCCTCAAAGGTTAGGTCTCTTCGCCGGTTATCGGCGTAGCTCTTCTGTTGAGACTGGGCTATCTTTAATCTGTCTCTGATGATCTTGACCTTCTCTTCAGCCTCTCTGAATATATCTGTCCCAAACAGTTGTGACTCTCCGGTCTGATCCCAGAGCAACGGCGTTCTGCACTTATGCCCGTAAAGTGCTTCGAACGGGGACATTTGCAGGCTGACTTGATAGCTATTGTTGTAGGAGAACTCCGCATAGGGTAAGTTCTTGTCCCACATTCCGCCAAAGTCCAGAGCGCAAGCTCTAAGCATATCTTCCAGTATCTGGTTGACCCTTTCAGTTTGACCGTCGGTCTGTGGATGATAGGCCGTGCTAAAGTTCAGCCGGGTGCCGATTTCCTCTTGAAGGTTATTCCAAAACTTAGAGGTGAACTGACTCCCACGGTCAGATACGATCTTCTTGGGAACTCCGTGCAGGCACACGATCCAGGTCATATACAACTCGGCCAACTTGGCGATGGTCTAAGTTGTCTTGACGGGGACGAAGTGAGCCACCTTGGTGAGTCGGTCGACGATCACCCAAATAGAATCATGACCGGCTTGGGTCCTGGGTAGTCCCATGATGAAGTCCATTCCTATCTCTTCCCACTTCCATTCAGGGACCTTGAGAGGTTGTAGTAGTCCAGCAGGTCTTTGATGCTCTGCCTTGACTCATCGGCATGTGTCGCACTTGGCCACATACTCAGCTATTTCCCTCTTCATGCTGACCCACCAATATTTTTCCTTCAGGTCTTGATACATCTTTGTACTCCCGGGATGAATGGAGTATAGGGTATCGTGGGCTTCTTGAAGAATGAGGGTCTTCAACTCAGGTTTGTCGGGTACGCATATCTGGTTCCCAAACCACATGGTACCGTGCTCGTCCTCGGAAAATCCGGGGGCTTTACCCTTCCGCATGTTTTGCTGGATCTCCAAGATGTCCGGGTCTTCCTTCTGCTTTTCTCGGATCTGGTCTATTAAGACAGGCCTAGACTCCAAGGCAGCGAGGTACGCTCGGGTGGTGATCCCTAAATTCAGCCTTTCCATCTCCTTGTATAGCAAAGGGGCTTGGTCCTGTATCATGATGGCATTGCAGTACCCTTTTCGACTAAGGTCGTCTGCCACCACATTTGCCTTGCCTGGATGATAATGGATGCCCAAGTCGTAATCTTTGATCAGTTCCAACCATCTCCTTTGTTTGAGGTTTAGGTCCGATTGGGTGAATATATACTTGAGGCTCTTGTGGTCGGTGAAGACCTCACACCGATTTCCCACAAGGTAATGTCTCCATATCTTCAAGGCATGAACCATGGCTGCTAACTCCAGGTCATGGGTTAGGTAGTTCAACTCATGCAGTCTCAGCTATCGGGAGGCATAAGATATAACCTTCCCTTCTTGCATTAAGACACATCCCAATCCTTGGCGAGAGACATCACAGTAGACGTGGAAGTCTTTCCAGATGTCTAGCAGAGTCAGAATAGGGGCTGACACGAGCTTCTTCTTGAGGGTTTGGAAGCTTTCTTCACAATCTGGGGTCCATTCAAATTTTACCTCCTTTTGTAGCAGTCTGGTCATAGGCTTAGCGATCTTAGAAAAATTCTTGATGAACCGGCGGTAGTATCCGGCCAATCCGAGGAAACTCCGGATCTCAGTCACGGTCGTGGGCTGCAGCCAGGTGGTCACTGCTTCCACGGTTGTGGGGTCCACCACTTTTCCTCCGGCAGATATGACATGACCGAGGAACTTCACCTCTGACGACCAAAACTCGCACTTGCTGTATTTGGCGTACAGTTGCTATTCCCTTAGCTTTCCGAGGGTCAGACGGAGGTGGGTTTCATGATCTTCCTTGGTCTTGGAGTACACAAGGATATCGTCGATGAATACCACGATGAACTTATCCAAGAACTCCATGAATACATTGTTCATCATGTTCATGAAAAAGGCCGGGGCATTCGTGAGTCCGAACGACATCACAGTGTACTCATAGAGTCCATAGCGGGAGGTGAAGGCAGTCTTGGGTATGTCCTCTTCTCTAATCCTCAATTGGTGATAACCTGACTTGAGGTCAATCTTGGAAAACACTGAGGATCCTTTCAGTTGATCGAACAGGTCGTCGATCCGAGGCAATGGGTACTTGTTCTTGATGGTTACATCGTTCAAGGCTCTATAGTCCACGCACATCCTCTTGGTCTTGTCCTTCTTCATGGCAAAGATGAATGACCGGCACACCCCAGGGTGAGGTACTCGGTCGGATGTACCCTTTCTGCTCCAGGTCTTCTATGTTACTCTTGACTTCGGCTAGCTCATTGGCAGCCATCCGGTATGGGCGCTTGGAGATTGGAGTGGTCCCAGGGACAAGTTCGATTCTGAATTCGATGTCCCGCTTGGGAGGCATTCCTGGTAGGTCCTCTGGGAAGACGTCCATGAACTCCTTGACTATGTGCACTTCCTCAAGGGCTAGCGAGTGAAGAGACGCTTCAAGTGGTCTGCGGTTGGTCATCCGAAAAGTGACGGCTTCGCCTTCGGGGTTGGTCACTATTACGGACTTGTTGGCACAATCAATCACTCCCTTGTGCTTCATCAACCAATCCATCCCTAGGATGAGGTCAAGTCCGGTGCACATTATGAGGACTGGCTCGGCCCAGAACAATACCCCTTGGATCTCTATCTTAACCTTAGGACTGTACAAGTGGGCTAAGGTTTTATTGCCTGGAGTGGCAATCATCATGGGGGTCGGTAGATGGAGCACTTCCAAGTTGTTGGTTTTCACAAAATCTTCCGAGATGAAAGAGTGGGTGGCTCCAGAGTCAAATAGAATCATAGCTGGTATGGAATTCACGGTAAACGTACCGAGCACGACTTTGGGAGCCCCCTGAGCTTCCTCCGCGCTGATGTGGTTGACACGGGCACGAACCGCCTGGTTGGGTGCCGCGCCTTGGGGCTGCTTGGGGTGAGGACACTGGTATGAGTAGTGCCCTTCCTTCTGGCAGTTTAAGCAGACGACCGGCCTCCCTTGGCGATCCTTCAAGATCGGGGCCTTGGCGGCGGGCGTCGTCTGAGCGGCCGGAGCTGGTGGAGCGGGGCGGGGATGCCCGGCGTGGGATCCACCGGTGGCGTGAGGTGGCCTGTAGGCGGGCCGTGGATGGTAGGCGGGCGCTGGTGGTGGAGGAACGAAGCGGGGCCTCTGAGAATTCGCCTGTTGATGCTTGAAGGCGATCATCTTCCTCTTCTTGAGGTCCAGCTTGTTTTGCTCAGTCTCTTGGATGAGCGCTTTATTCACTAGCCGTTGGAAGTCGGTGTAGTCGGTAGCGACGAGCTGGATGGACAGCTCATCCTTGAGTCCCCGGAGGAACTTGTCCTGGCGGAGGGCGTCGATCCGCACCTCTTCTGGCGCGTAGCGTGCCAAACGGTTGAACTCATGGAGGTATTCCATGACAGTCTGGCTGCCCTGTTGCAGGTCACAGAACTCCTGCTGTTTCACCGCGATAACTCCTGCTGCCCTGGCTGCCCTGGCGCGAAAAGCGATGGTAAACTCCGCCCATGTCACCACGTGGTCCTCTGGCTGGGACTCACGGTAGTTGTCCCACCACTCCGTGGCGGGACCTTGGAGTTGGTGAGTGGCGAAGGCCACCCTCTCCCGGTCGGTGCAGGGGAGGAGGTCCAACTTCTTTCCAATGGTGCGGAGCCAATCTCCGGCCTCCATGGGGTTGGTGGTGCTAGAGAAGATTGGTGGGCGTACGCGCAGGAACTTCTATAGTTGGGGGGCGGGCGCGGGTGCGAGTGCACGAGGGGCGGGTTCCCCATTTTGTAGGAGATCCAACTGAGCCTGTTGGTGCTGCATCTGAGTGAGGAGGGCGGTAATCAGCTGGTTTTGATTCGCCATCATCTCCGCCAAGGTGGGGTGGTTGGCGGATGGCGACCCAGTCTGTCGTGGGCCCGTTGCACCCTAGTTGGGCACAACACCTTCGGGCAAGCCGTGGCTTCCTCCTTCTCCATTGTTGGAGCCAGTGTTCTGGTTGTCGGCCATCTTCTGAACATAAGGTGTTATAAGGTAAAAAAATGATGAAACAACATTGCAATCAAAATGGCCCATAGGGCTCATATATATAAACCAAGTGGTATAAAATGTTCATTACATTAAGCTCTTATTTTACTACACCTACAACCCAACTCGTTGCAGGTGGTACCATAACATTATTTCGCACCACGATAGCTAACGCCTACTCACCGCCAGAGGCGGTCTCCGTGCTCTCGGAACCACGAGTACGCGGATCCCGAGTGATGGTGGGCTCGAGAAAATTCTCGATGATTGGGTCGGAGACGAGGTCGGGGCGTGGTGCAGGGGCACTGGCGGTGGACGGTCCAGCGGTGGAGGGGTGTGGCGGGATCCTATTGGGGCGAGTGGCAGGCTCGCAGATGGGCTTCCTCTTCCTCGGGAGGAGGGGAACCATCTCCGCAATATCCTTCTGCAGCTGCATGATCTTCCGCTGCAGCTCGCCATTCTGTTGGATCAAGTTCTTCGTCTCCTCACGAAGAAACTCAACCGCCTCATGGTTCTCATCGGCGTCAAGCACTGCCTCGGTATGAAGGTCATCCATGGATTGAAGAAGACGTGACTGCCGGGCCATAACCGGATCACGAACGGAGTGAACTCCAAGGTAGATACTATGGTAGGCGCCGTGAGTGCGCTTCGGCACAAGCCGGAAAGATGAGTTCTGAAGACGATCATCATAGATCATCCTCAACTCCATAAGGGCCTGGAGGGAGACGCGTTGGCACGTGACGTCGAAAGTTGGGCCTCCAAGTGCTGTCGTGTAGGGCGGCAGATGCTCTCCGGAGCCGTGGACGGTGAGGAAGATGTCGCAAGGTCCGGCGAATTCTTCTAGGTACACCCCCTAGAATTCGGGCTCAAAGAGGAACCCGAGGAAAGTGAGCATCATGCGGAGCTCTTTGACGAAGCCCTCATAGTGGCGGTAGTAGCTGTGAACTTGGTAGACTGGCATCTACAAAAACAACAAGTTGAAGAAAGTGAGGGGAGGAACAAAGTTTATAAAGTAGGTTTTCGAGAAATAATTTTCTGTAGTTTCTAGATACACTACTACAAATCGCTACTATAGTGGTGTTGGAGTCTTCCACTGTAGTGGCGGGCCATTAGATGCCCGCCACTAGAGTTGCTGGTGCTGACGGCAGCACCAGCGCCCGCCACTGCTATTGGTAAAGTAGTGACGGTCGGTGCTGACATCATCCCGGACCGCCACTATTTTACCAATAGCAGTGGCAGGCGCTGGTGCTGCCCGCCGCTGCTAAGATGGCCGCCACTAAAGTATTGATGACATCACTTGCGACCGCCACTACTATTCTAGCTATAAATGTGCAGCTTCTTCCTCCCCGAGCTCTACCGGAGTTCGAATTTAATTTTGTCCGTACAATGGCGACAAAATCTAGATAAAGAGGGGGGAGGCTTTGTTTTCCTTTTTTTTGAAGGATTTCATTCTAGGAGGTAAATCCATGCCCAATCTCACATTTATTTTGTATTTAATCATGTATACAATGAGTTATTAGCGTTTTACTAATTTAGGGTTTGTGAATAGAAATTTTCAAATAATCTTCCATTTACAGTGTTTCCTTCTCCCAAATGAACAAATATGACCCTCCTCACAATTATTCATCACTTGTATATTGATTTACGTCATTTTAAGCTCTTTTTTAATTTGATTTATGATTATAGATCTAGATTTATGTTGTTTCGAGAGAGAGAAACCAATATAGTTAATTTATTTAATAATTTTTTTCTGCTTAATAAATAGTTTGAATTAAAGCATTTTTAATTAATGTTGTTATGAGCGATAATAAATCAATATATTTTCAATTTGTAAATTACTAAAATTAACAATAATGAATTTATTAATATTTTTTCAAATAATATATGTTTTAGATGGAGCACAGGTCCTGGATGTACTCATCCAACGACGGAGATGTGGTGGCATATTTTAACAGAGTAACTGAATTTACTAAAGCTGCCGCACAATATGCTTCCCGTTAGAGTGAAGAGGCAATATATTGTCCTTGTAAAGTTTGTAAAAATGAAGCGATGTATCCGTGTTCAGATCGTGAAACCATACGATTTCACTTTTTGAAAAATGGTTTCGTGAAGAACTATTATATATGGACGAAACACGGGGAGATGGGCCAAAATCCTCCTGAAGATTCTGATGTGCCGCAAGATGCTCATCAACATAGAAGAGGTTGTGACCATACATCCGACATAACACATGATGATGTTGATCAACATGATGATGATGACGCCTTTGATGTGGAGGAACTAATGCGAAATGTTGCGCCTGAGGTGTTGTTGCAGAGAACTACAACCAAAGGATACGATAACTTTGAAGCACTTGACAAATCATCAAAAAACCTTCTTTACGAGGAACGCCACGGATGCGATAAGCAGTATACTGTGTTGTACACAATTCTTGAGCTTATGAAACTGAAGGCCAGCAATAGATGGTCTGACACTAGTTTTTCAGATCTTTTACAACTCCTAAAAAAGGTTTTTCCAAAACCCAATGGTTTACCATCTGATACGTACCAAGCAAAGAAGATGATTTGTCCGTTGACTTTGGGCGTTCAGAAGATTCATGCATGCCCGAACCATTGTATCCTATATCGAAAAGAGTATGGATTATTAGAGAGATGTCCGCAGTGCAACGCAAGTCGATACAAACGTCCAAATGACTGTGTGGAGGACTACAATGACCACCAGAAGAAGAATAATAAGAGGTTGCAGAAGAGGAATAAAAATGTTATTGAAGACCATCCTAGAAAAAAGACGGAGAGGAAAGTTCCAGCCTTAGTAATGTGGTACCTACCGGTGATTGATCGCTTGAAACGTATGTTCTCTAATCCTAGAGATGCTGAACTATTAATCTGGCATTTTGCTGGGCGAAAGAAGGACGGAAAACTTCGGCACCCTGCGGATGCTAGGCAGTGGAAATCATTTGACCTGGCCCATCCAGATTTCTCGGACGATCCTAGAAATATCAGGATGGGACTTAGTACGGATGGAATGAATCCCTTTGGTGAGATGAGGAACCCACATAGTACGTGTCCGGTCTTTCTATGCTTGTTCAACATTCCATCATGGTTGTGCCATAAAAGAAAATACCTTATGCTCACTACTCTAATTTCTGGTCCAAAACAACCTAGCAATGACATTGATATCTTTCTAGAACCTTTGATGGAGGATATGAAACGTCTATGGGAACATGGTGTCTGTGTGTGGGATGAGCACAAGAAAGAGCACTTTAATCTAAGAGCCATAATCTTTTGCACCATAGCTGACAACCCAGGACGCATGTCCCTAACAGGACAGGTTAAAGGAAAGACATCATGTGTAGTGTGTGTGGACCAGACAGAATCTATGCATCTTCCATCATTCGTTAAGACGATATATATGCGACACCGCAGATTTTTACCAAAAAACCACAAATATCGAAGAAATAGGAACCATTTCGACGGTACAATCGAGCTTGGACAGCCTCTACGAAATCGAGATGGCAAATTTCTATTCAAAATGGTAAAGAATATCAAAGTTGTTTTCAGAAAGAAGAGGAAGAAATCTGAAAAAATTTCAAAGGACGCTCCATTTAAAAAGCAGTCAATCTTCTTTAGATATTTGCCCTATTGGAAGGAGTTGGAGATTGGTCATGCTATCGATACAATGCATGTTGAGAAGAATGTCTTCGAAAGCACTATCGGTATTTTGTTAGACATACCGAGAAAATCAAAAGATGGACTCAAAGTACGAAGGGACCTTCAAACTCTCGGAATTAGACCCGAGCTTCACCCACAGGAAAGGGCCAATGGAAAATTTTTCCTTCCGGCTGCTAGCTATAACCTCACAATTGACGAGAAAAGATCAATCTGCAGGTGTTTACATGGAATTAGAGTTCTAATAGGATTCTCAACGAATATAAAGAATATTGTCCCCGTAGAAGATTTGAGGATGAGTGGCTACAACACTCATGACCGTCATGTTATGCTTGGGCTATTCCTCGCCATCGCAGTAAGGAGTCAAACATTCATTTCTGAAGATGGTGATAACACGCATGCGTCACTTCTTCAATGTCATATCAAAGAAGGTGATCGACACTGAAGAGTTAAATGAATTACGTAAACAAATGAGGGAGACTATGTGTCAGCTTGAGATGTGCTTTCCTCCTTCATATTTTGATATTATGGAGCACTATATGATACATATAGCAGACCAAATCTTTGTTCTCGGTCCAACGTACCTGCACAATATGTATGCGTACGAGCGTCTAATGGTTATCTTCAAGGGTTACGTACGAAATCGTGCTTATCCAGAGGGTTCCATGATAGAGGGCTACACGACTGAGGAAGTCATTGAGTGCTACGCAGATTACATAAGAGATGGAAGACCAATAGGAGTTCCCGTGTCCCGGCACCATGGAAGACTCACCGGTAAAGGAACTAAAGGCAGGAAAATCATACGAGACAATAGTTACCAAACAATAAGAGAATCACATTACAGTGTAATGCATCAGTTGGCGATTATGAGACCATATGTTGAACAACACCTGCAAGAGCTTCGTGAAAAGAATGAAGATCGCGATGAACAATGGATTATAAAAGAACACAAAATTTATTTCACATCATGGCTGAGGGATCTAAACCTTTCGATTGGAGAAACCGACGAAGAGATGATGATAAATAAATTGTCTTACGGTCCATTGAGCATGGTTAAAACATGGCAAGCGTATGACATCAATGGTTTCACATTCTATACCAAAGCAAAGGATCAAAAGAGTCAGCGCCAAAATAGTGGTGTCAGAGGAGAAGCAGAAGATAGCACTGGACAAAAGAATGCTTACTATGGATACATCGAAGAAATATGGGAACTTAACTACGGGAACTCTATAGAAATCCCTGTATTTAAGTGTTAGTGGGTCAGACATCCAGAAGGTGTGGAGGTGGATGATTACGGGTTTACGATAGTTGACCTTAATAAGGTGGCTTATAAAGATGACCCTTGGATACTCGCTCAATCCGTGGCACAAGTATTTTACATACTTGATCCTAAAGATGAGAAAAAATACATCGTTGCTCCATGAAAACAAAGAATTGTTGGAGTTGATGGAGTCGAAGACGAAGAAGAATACAATCAGTTTGATGAGGTGCCGTTTTTCGTTGACATATCAAGGATCAATGTGGTTGAAGCAAAACTGTCATTTGGCAGTGTGATTGCTTATCTACGCACCAATGGCAATGGAAAATTAGTGCAAGGCTAGATCATTTATGTTTAGCGTGCGTATTTGTAAAATCAATTATGTCATTTATTGTTAAAACATGTTCAAGATCAAATGAGGATTTAATTAAACATCAATAGAAAATTCAAGTTCAACGAGGATTTAAACATCAATAAAAAAGTGCTGAAAATTTAAAAAAGTACAAAACAGAAAAAAATGTTGATTTGGCGCCAGCAGCAAGGTTCGAACCTCAAACCGCCTGTCGGCAGCAAGGTTCGAACCTCAAACCGCATGGCACCAAAGCACCCCCCGCACCACTGCGCTACAAAGTATTTCTCGGCTATGTGTGCAGTGTATGCTAGATAATCCCTACCTCTACGTGGACTTTTTTGCATTTAAATACCAATTTCTGTTAATGAAAAATACCAATTTTTGCAATTAGAATATTGGTGTTGTATTTTTATTGTACAAAAAGTTTCAAGTTCAAAGGAAGAATCAACTATAGGTTTTGCTTTCAAACGTGAGTCATTTCATCTCTAAACCCTAATTCATCCCCGGAAAATCTTAGGTTTCTTAACGCCCTACATGATTATTTTCTCGAAACAATTTTATTTTTTATGACAACATCTATGGATCGATCATATCATAACAACATGACAAGTCTCATCTTTTTTAGACATTATTTTATTTTTTGAGGATTAAAAAACCATAAAAATACAAGTTGTCGATCGAGTGTTGTGGAAATCTACATTTTTTATGATGGTTTTAAATTTACTAGACAATAACTAATTATAGAGTCAAAACATGAATATGGTTTTTCTATAAATTTTGGTGAATTATTTCATGTCTTGTAGTTCAAATTGAACTTATTTTGACTTTGATCATAAAAACACACTTAATGAAATAAAAACAGTAAACTAAGGGAGAAAAATACCAATTTTTGCAATTAGAATATTGGTGTTGTATTTTTATTGTACAAAAAGTTTCAATTTCAAAGGAAGAATAAACTATAGATTTTGCTTTCAAACCTCAGTCATTTCTTCTCTAAACCCTAATGCATCCCCGGAGAATCTCATGTTTCTTAATGAAATAAATAAAAGTAAAGTGAGGCAGAAAAATACCAATTTTTTAAATTTGATAAGTTATGATGTATTTTTATTGTTAAAAAAATCAAGTTCAAACTAGAATTTAAACATGAATAAAAAAGTCATGAAAATTAGAATAGAAATGTAAAAAAATGTTTGGATGCTAGCAGCAAGGTTCGAACCTCAAACCGCCAGTTACTGCCGCTCCCAGTGCCCGCGCCACCACCCTTGGAGCCCGTCGTTGTCGTCCCCGGAGCCCGTCGCCGCCATCTCGGAGCCGTTGGTGTCCCCGAACCCCTCGCCGCCACCTCGGAGCCATCGCAGTCGTCCTCGAAGCCCATCACCGGAGCCCGCGTCGGTGTACTCGGACCCCTCGTCGCTGCCGTCCCCGTCCCCGACGCACGCCACCATCCCCGTCCTGGATCCCGCGCCGCCACCCTCGGAACCCGTCTCCGTCGTCGCCCCGAACTCCGCTGGAGCCCACGTCGCTGTCCCTGAACCCCGCGCCGCCGTCCCCGTCCCCGAGCGCACGCCGCCGTCCCCGAGCGCACGCCGCCGTCCCCATTCAGGTTGAGATGTTCTAAAAGTACTCTCTTTCTAGTGCTACAATTTAAACAGTGATATTGTTTTAGACACTTTATAGGTTGAAGATATTGTTAGACACAAAATTTTTATGTCTCTAACCACATACTAAATAATGTAGATATACGCTTTTAAAAGCATATCTATAATTTTTAAACGGTCTATACGAAGACTTTCCTATGACGCTTTGTAAAAGCTCAGTTTTTTGTGGAATAAACAAAATATTTCTATTTGATAAATAAGATGTCCTGTAGGAATGTTTTGTAGTAAGGCACCGAATATAAAGCGGGTGGCTGATTTTGTAAACCTGGCAAATTAAATACACATGTAACAGTATGTTGGATGGATGAAGGAGCATATAGCATGTAGAGTTAGGTTAATTAAGGGCCTATTTGATAGACTAAAACTAATAGTTAGCAAACTAATAATATTAGATGATTAATAGTTAGTTGGCTAAAAATTAGTCATGCATATTTGGATACTTTGGATTAATAGATAGTTAAAGACGATTTTGCCTCGCTACAATAATCGTGCTATGGTGGTGTGTAGGGGGCATAATAGTCTAAGTGCCCATTTTAGATCAAATTAGTTCATTTCTGTGGACTAATGGCTAACCATTAGTTAGCTAAGGGACTAACAATTAGTTTATGAGAAAATAGCAGTGGCGGGCAGTATGACATCAGCATGCCCGCCACTGCTAATACACCTATATAAATATTTCGCTCCCACCGTCTGAAAACCCTAAGCCCTAATCTTCTCCCGCCAGTTACTGCCGCTCCTAGTGCCCGCTCCGCCACCCTTGGAGCCCGTCGTTGTCGTCCCTGAAGCCCGTCGCCGCCATCTCAGAGCCGTTGCTGCCATTACAGTTCACAATTTGAAATAAACAAGTTCTGAAACTGAAATAGATGGCTCACAAAGCCATGAAGATTAACTGCTAAATTAAAACAGAGTAGCAAAACATCAGCAATTCAACTAAAAACAGCAAACATCACAAGTACTCAAGTAGACGACTTGAAAACATTGATCATTTGTAGAACCACTGTATACTACTTTGTTACACCTATTTTGGCATTGATTAATGGAAATGTACCATTCACCCAATATATATTAGTCTAATTTTGGGTGAAGTCTTATATATCTAAGTTATGCAATGAGAAATATTGCATACCACATTACCACTTTTTTAGAACAACTTTTAGAGGCCTGTGATGCAAATAGTAATTGAGTTATCTCATGTATGTCATCAAGCCGTGGGACACATCCATTCCTGTCAACAACTTCTTCTTTCTCGTGTTGCTGACAGGGAATGGATGTGCTCACGGTTCCATGGCAGCCATGAACATATTTGAAAAACAACACAAAATATGCTGAGGCCTCAACAACACAAGAGAGAGAGAACGACACAATCTCCTAACTTGAGGATTAATATAGTAGCTTCAGAAGTAATAGCTGACTACTGTAGCCAAGAAGAGTTTTCATACATTTCCCACCTTTGACACTGTGATCAGTTTACTACTGCTATTACTTCTGAGGCTACAGTAGTAAACTGATCACAATGTCAAAGGTGGGAAATATATGAAAACTCTTCTTGGCTACAGTAGTCAGCTATTACTTCCGAAGAGACTATATTAATTCTCAAGTTAGGAGATTGTGTTGTTCTCTCTCTCTCTAGTGTTGTTGAGACCTCAGCATATTTTATGTTGTTTTTCCCTCTAATGTTCCATGGCAACAAAATATGCTGAGGCCTCAAGAACATTGTGATCAGTTTACTACTGCTATCATTTCTAAGGCTACTATATACTAATCCTCAAGTTCATGCATCCAGTTGAAGACCAACATTAGATTCTACAATTACTTTTAGAGGCCTATGATGCAAATTGTTATTGAGTTATCTCATGTATGTCATCAAGCCGTGTGACACGTCCATTCCTGTCAACAGCTTCTTCTTTCTCGTGTTGCTGACAGGGAATGGATGTGCTCACGGTTCCATGGTAGCCATGAACATTTTGAAAAGCAACACAAAATATGCTGAGGCCTAAACAACACTGTGATCAGTTTACTACTGCTATTATTTCTAAGGCTACTATATACTAATCCTCAAGTTCATCCGGCTGAAGGCCAACATTAGATTCTGCAATTCCTTTTAGAGGCCTATGATGCAAATAGTAATTGAGTTATCTCATGTATGTCATCAAGCCGTGAGACACATCCATTCCTGTCAACAACTTCTTCTTTCTCGTGTTGCTGACAGGGAATGGATGTGCTCACGGTTCCATGGCAGCCATGAACATTTTGAAAAGCAACACAAAATATGCTGAGGCCTAAACAACACTATGATTAGTTTACTACTGCTATTATTTCTAAGGCTACTATATACTAATCCTCAAGTTCATCCGGCTGAAGGCCAACATTAGATTCTGCAATTCCTTTTAGAGGCCTATGATGCAAATAGTAATTGAGTTATCTCATGTATGTCATCAAGCCGTGAGACACATCCATTCCTGTCAACAACTTCTTCTTTCTCGTGTTGCTGACAGGGAATGGATGTGCTCATGGTTCCATGACAGCCATGAACATTTTGAAAAGCAACACAAAATATGCTGCGGCCTAAACAACACTGTGATCAGTTTACTACTACTATTATTTCTAAGGCTACTATATACTAATCCTCAAGTTCATCTGGCTGAAGGCCAATATTAGATTCTGCAATTCCTTTTAGAGGCCTATGATGCAAATTGTTATTGAGTTATCTCATGTATGTCATAAAGCCATGGGACACATCCATTCCTGTCAACAATTTCTTCTTTCTCGTGTTGCTGACAGGGAATGGATGTGCTCATGGTTCCATGGCAGCCATGAACATTTTGAAAAACAACACAAAATATGCTGAGGCCTCAACAACACTGTGATCAGTTTACTACTGTTATTACTTCTAAGGCTACTATACTAATCCTCAAGTTCATCCGGCTGAAGGCCAACATTAGATTCCGCAATTCCTTTTAGAGGCCTATGATGCAAAATTGTTATTGAGTTATCTCATGTATGTCATCAAACCATGTGACACATCCATTCCCGTCAACAGCTTCTTCTTTCTCGTGTTGCTGACAGGGAATGGATGTGCACATGGTTCCATGGCAGCCATGAACATTTTGAAAAACAACACAAAATATGATGAGGCCTCAACAACACTAGAGAGAGAACAACACAATATACTAACTTTAGGATTAATATGACATCAGACCTTTTTTGCATAACCAAAATTCTGATACATTAGCCTCTTAACTATGAATAGTTTATCTATGGCGGAAGAAGGACGTTCCATCGAGGAGCTCATCTACGAGTCTCCCGCAAAAACAAATAAAGAGGGTTCATCTAAAGGATCCTCTGATAGCGAATCTTCATACCACTCTCTGGAGAATGAACATCCAATGGAGCCTAGGAAGAAGAGAACGAGAGAAGACGTCGATGAGGATTACATTCCTGAAGCTCAAGCGGAGGTAATTATTACGTTAGTAACAAGTCAGAGCAGCTTCTAACCGAGGATTACATTCCTGAAGCTCACATTGTCTATCATCGTAGGATTGTCCAAAGCGAGGAAGCAAGCGTCGATTATTCCAAGTCGAGAAAAGAACAACTATTGTCCCAGCTATTGAGTCAGCTGAGCGAACAGATGTTGAGCCCGCTGCCACAACATCCTTTGCAAATGCGAAGAGGAGAGGGAAACAGGAGAAGAACAAGCTGCATACAACTATCTATGAGGTTGAAGAAGTGCATGTTGATGGGGCTCCAATGAAGCCAAAAGAAATCACAGCGAAGTGGCGTAACGACTGTGGATGTCTCGCTAGGGAGCGATGTAAGATAGTTTGGAAAAATTGGAAGACTGTCCTTGAAGCTACAAAGAACGAATTGTGGCAGCATATAAAAGCGCATTATAAATTCCCCGGAAGACCTCTTAGAAGACGCTAAAGCTGCCACATTGAAGACTATCGGGAAGGCTCTCCGTACATTTAGGACTAAACTGAACACACAATACCTTCAGAAAGATGAGTCGCCACTCAACGAAAGATGTTCAATAAAGACGAAGACACACTTAAGAAGAACAAAAGGAGTTGTGCCGCATTGTATATTGCGCGGTGCATGGATCAATGGAAGGACAGAGAAATGATAAGTGGGGCATATAACTTTAAGTAAGTATACCCACTATATCCACTTAATCACGTTTTATCGATTATGAAACTAACATAATCATATATTACTTCTTTCGATAGTGATCATTGGATTGCACTTCTGATATACCCAAAGAGCTCAAGGGTTTATGTGCTCGACTCGCTCGACAAACCCAAAAAGAATATCAAGATATATTAAATGTTATTCAGAGTGCATA
>JAAALK010000284.1:27109690-27235049 GCA_019279435.1 Zizania palustris
ACCGTAGAAGGAGGAGAAAAAGGCAAAGGACTTCACCAGCCTTTGCTTCATGGCCGACAGCAACAACAGAGTGATGAGGAGCCATGTTGAAGATCATGGGCCTCATGGCTCCATAAGTGATGAGTGATTGTCAACGAAAGTCAAAAAGAGAGATGAAGACGAGATGAGACATATCGTGTCTTGGGTCGCATGTGACTCAGGTACATGGGCGGCGAGCGACTGCCGGACAGAGGGGTTGCGGAGTCGGGTCAGACCAATCCGGGTACATAGGCCAGGAACGACACGGTATCCGCTAGTCTGTTGACCAGGTCTGACCTAGGTAAATGGGCAGCAAGCAATTGCCGGGCTGAGGGAGCTGTGGAATCGGGCTGGCCTAATCCGGGTACCCGGTGCGAAGATAGTGTACGCTTTGTCGGTTTCAGCGTAAAATCGACGCACCAATCCAGACCATCGATCGGAGATTCGATAGTCTTGAAGCAAAGCCGTAGCTGCTACGAAAGCTTCGCATGAGGACAAGCTATCAGTAGATAGGATTTTACTATTTTGCCCGTTGGGCCCGCCGTTTATTTTTGCCTCTATGTGTAATTTACCCTAGGGGTAAATGTGTCTTTTCCATTTTTTTGAATTGCCTATATAATGGGCTTGTACCCCCTAGGTTTTCACCAACTCACTTGAAATTAAAAATTAGAGATCACTTTATTTTTCCCCTCTTCTTCCTCTTGAAATTTACACAATACTGTTCATCACCACGAGTTCTTCTATGTGTTTCTGTTTCTTGTTTTCCTGCAACAACAGATCCCAGCCGAACTGGTTTTATTCGGTTTTTGGTTTCTCTCAAAAACCTCCGCCGGTTTTTCTTGGCTGGGCGCTGAAACAGCGCATGTAGTGCTGATTGGTTCGAGCGGCGGGAGGCGGAGCTCCACTCAGAGCGTTGTGCCTAGTTCTCGGTGGACTGAGGCATGCGGCTGGGAAATGGGGAGCCGCTCGGAGCTTGATACTGGAGACTACACGGCGCCGGATTGTGGTGTTTTTCGGGCAAGAACAGGCGCATGTGACGCTGCTCAGAGCGGGAGGCAGCACCAATCTTAGACTGGAGGCGAAGCTTCAGAGGGAAGCAACGCACACGACGTGAGCCCACGTGGCACGTGTGAAGAATAAAAAATCACAGAACAATAACTTCATTTTCTTTGAACCTTGTGCACTTACAAATTTTATTTCAGAATATTCTGTGGATTTATTTATTGCAAGTCGTTTATTCTTAGATTGCACTATGCTTTGTTTTTGATATATCTTTGTATCCTTAGTGCATTTTGAATCATCTATGAGCATTTTTATTTACAACATTTATTTTGTCTGAGTAAATTCTTGTGTACTGTTGATGGCTATACATGTGCTGATTGAAATGCCTATGAGTTAAATGAATTTTTAATATGCCTTTAAGCACTTTGGTGATTTCTTTTCGATTAGGACACTGGTCGTTTTTAGACTAGTTTATTTTTAGTGCTTATGATTTCTCAGACTATCACATCACATCATACTTGACAGGAGAGTGATAGCACTATTTTCATCTGTGTTTTTGGTCTATGTTTTTTGGTTATCTCTTGAGGTACGTTGGGTATTGAGAGAATGTCATTAATTCGAAAGAATTTTTAAGGGTCCATTCACCCCCTCTCGTTGCTACTCTCGGTCCTACAAGTGATAATGAGCCAGACACAACTGAGATAACTCTATCCTATGACCAGATTTTAGTTAAAGTTGATGAATTGAATGATGCTTTAATTGGTCAGGATAGGTTACTTGTAAAAACTACTAGAGAACATAAAGAACTTAGACTTAGACTTGATTCTGTTTCCACTGAATATGCTGTTGACACAAAAACGTGCCCCCGCACTTGGGTCAGTTCGACGATCCAAAAGTGTGTGGATACTTAGGTACAAGCCTAAGCGTAACACAACACCGACATTGCGTTCCGACTACCCTTAACCATGGTAAGGGGGGTGGAGTTGCCAGGTAATCAGATCACACAGAAACAATCCAATTAGCTGAAAAGAAATATATTAAACATAATAAATCAGCAAGCCAAGTGAAGCCTGACTGATTCGAAGTATACAGTGCGAAGGGTATCGCCGAAGGGTACCTTCGGCGTCTAATGCGAAGAGTCCCACCGAAGGGTGCCTTCGGTGTTCAGACTGATCTGGTCGAAGGAGAGCTTTGAACAGATCCTGATGTGACAATCACCTCCGAACAGCAAGGTTCGGTGCGAAGTCTCTGACATGATAAAATAACTCGAACGCAACGCGCGGGCATGACTTCGTCTGACGGGGGGTACGAATGTGGCGAAGCCTGTCGTGACGAAGCCTGTTGCGAAGCATGCTGGCACGCGGGACTCGGTCAAACCAAAAATAGCGTGATGGTCTGGCATGGGTAGTCGAAGCAGTATTCCTGCCGAAGGATGTTCTAGCAGCCTCTGAAACAAGGCTCCTAGCTCTGAATACCTCCTACGAAGGGGCTTTGAGCATTAAAACCTACAAAAGAACAGAAATCAAGCACCAATTCATTCTGGGGACCGAATTATGCGAAGTGTTGCACTAGAGAGTGAAGGTAGCAATCTGTTACACAGATTAGCAGATACTTCACAGGCGATGTTCTTGGTAGATGAGTGCACATGACATGTATCTGCCACTTGTTGGTATACATGAACCCGTCTCTCATTATCCTTCTCGTTTTCGTGAGGCTCCTCATTTTCACTCTAGAGGATTTGCCCAGCGTGGTTTTCACCATATCTCATATGGTGCTTGACCACGTGTAAGAGGTTTTGATCCTTGAAAGATTGGGAGATCTCGTCGTGATTATGGCTTTCATCATGGTGGTAGATTGTGTGCTTTTTATCATGATTTGCATTCAACTATTATGCAGTCTACTACTTTCACTTCCGTCAAGAACTCTCGAGTTTCTCAGTGTTGGATTCCTAGAATGTTTTTACTTACCCTAGCACTGAGCACTCGAGGCATTTTCTTCATGTGTAGATGACAGACGGAGGCTTGGAGAACAAGTGGATTATGGATTCTGGTTGTTCGCACCACATGACCGGGAAGACATCACAATTCTCTAGCTTCACCTCGACCCAATGACGTGAGTACATCACCTTTGGCAACAATTGAAGGAGTAGAGTGAAAGGCAAAGGTATGGTTATAATTAATAAAATTTCATTCTCAAAGATGCCGATTTGGTTGAGGATTTGGGATACAATTTGTTTTCTATATCTTAGTTTCTTGATGAGCGCTTGGAAGTGCGTTTCAACGCGATACTTCACAAGTTCTCAATTCTTCTAGCGCTTTGGTTTGTAAGATTTAAAGAATTGGGATGGTCTTTGGAGCTGACTTTTCTAAGTCTTTTGGTTCTTCTCATTGCCTTATTGCTAAACCTTCTTTAGAGCTCTAGATGTGGCATAGGAGACTAGGGCATATGAGCTTTGACTTGCTCACTCTACTGAGTGCCCTAGGTCTGATCTGAGGATTTCCTAAGCTCATGTTTGAGAAAAAAACTTGTTTATGATCCTTGTTGACATGAAAAGATGGTGGCCGCCTCTCATTCACCAATATATGTGGTGATGATAGAACAATCTGAAGAACTTCTCCATATGGACACTGTATGTCCTTCTCGGGTTAGTTCTTTAGGTGACAAATGGTATGTCCTTATCGTGGTGGATGACTACTCCCGTTATTCTTGGGTATTTTTTGCAAGCAAGGATGAAGTGTTTTCACACATTTGGAACTTATCTTTGAGACTATTCACTGAACTCCCTGGTGCATTGAAAGCAATCAGAAGTGATAATGGCACCGAGTTCAAGAATAGTTTCTTTGTTGATTTTTGCCTTGAGCGCGACATTTAACATCAATTTTCTGCTACAAGGATTCCTCAACAAAATGGTGTTGTTGAGAGAACGAACCACACTCTAGTGGATATGGCTAGGACGATGCTCGATGAGCATAGGAGTCCTAGAAGATTTTGGGCTGAGGCCATGAGCACTGCTTGTTACATATCCAATCGGATTTTGTTGCGCTCACTTTTGAACTTGACTTCGTATGAGCTTTGTTTTGGAAGGAAGCCCAAAGTTACTCATTTGAGAGTGTTTGGATGTCGGTGCTTCATTCTAAAACGTGGTAATCTTGACAAATTTGAATCACGTTCTTCTGATGGTATCTTTTTGGGTTATTCTCTTCATGGTTATTCATATCGTATTTTTAACCTTGATACTAACATACATCGAGTTATGTGATGTGACTTTTGATAAGTCTTCCCCTGTGTTAGTACTTTTTTGATCTTGCTAGTAAGTAGGATATGGATGAGACCATCTTTGAAGAAGAAGATCCATCATAATTTGAAGAGCTTGAGGATGATCCCCTACCTCTTACTACAACAACCCTTGAAGTAGATCCTTCAACATCTACTTCAGCAAGAGGGCCTAAAGCATCAACTTCAGCAAGCGTCGAGATCTCTCCGGCAAATGTTGAGGGTGATATTCTCTCTCGACAAGAAGCCCCTCTTCGGATTCAGCGACATCACCCTCCTGAGAAGATCATCGGTGAGCTAGATGAAAGGGTAACTCGATCTCATGCTCATTTTGCTGATTCTGCTTTTGTCGCTTCTTTTGATCCTCTTGATGTTAGCCATGCTTTATCTTGATTCGAGTTGGATCAATGCCATGCATGAAGAGTTAGAAAATTTTGATAGAAACCAAGTCTGGGTTCTTGTAGATCCACCTCCTAATATTCATATCATTGGAACAAAATGGATTTTCAAAAATAAATAGGGGAAGGATGGGTCTGTTGTGAGAAACAAGGATAGGCTTGTTTCTCAAGGTTACTCTCAAATCGAGGGGATTGATTTTGGAGAGACTTTTGCTCTAGTAGCTCGACTTGAAGCCATTAAGATTTTGCTTGCTTTTGCATCTTCTCGCAGTTTCAAGCTTTATCAAATGGATGTTGAAAGTTCTTTTCTTAATGGTTTCATAGGAGAGGATGTTTATATTAAGAAACCCCTAGGCTTTGAACATTCCAAGTACCCCCACAGAGTCTTTAAACTTCAAAAAGCTTTGTATGGGCTCAAGCAAGCTCCTAGGGTTTGGTATGACTCACTTAGGAACTTTCTACTTGAGCATGGGTACAAAATGGGTTCTGTGGATAAAACCCTGTTTACTCTGAAGTATGGCAAAAATTTCCTTGTTGTTCAGATTTATGTTGATGATATCATTTTTTGTGGCTCTTCTCATACACTTGTGGCCAAGTTTGTTGATTCTATGAGTAGGGAGTTCGAGATGTCGATGATGTGTGAGCCGACCTTCTTCCTTGGTTTGCAAATCAAGCAATGCAAGCAAGGTACTTTCGTGCAGCAGACAAAGTACACTAAGGACCCGTTGAAGCGCTTTGATATGAGCGATGTGAAGCCACTTTCCACTCTATTGGCTATCTCAGTAGCACTTGACCCAAACGAACATGGAGAAGTGGATCAGAAAAAGTTCTGGAGCATGATCGGCTCCCTCCTGTACTTGATGGCTACGAGGCTGGACATACACTTCACAGTCTGTGCGCTCGTTTTTAGGCTTCTCCAAGGGCTTCACATCATCAAGCAGTAAAACACATACTAAGGTACCTCAAACACACTCTTGAATTCGACATTTGGTATTCTTCATCATCATCTTTATGCTTGAGAGGTTTTTTGATGTTGATTTTTCTGGGTGTAGAATTGATAGGAAAAGTATCTCTGGTACTTTTTATTTTCTAGGTTCCTCTTTTGTTTATTGGTATGCTCACAAATAGTCTAGCATTGCGCAGTCTATAGCTGAGGACTGAGTATGTAGTTGCTACTAGCTGTTGCTCACAAATTTTGTGGACGGTTTCTACTTTGCATGATTTTGGGTTGGATTTTAAGGGTGTTCCACTTCTTTGTGATAACACTAATTCCATTTGCTTAGCAAACAACCCAGTACATCATTCTAGAACCAAACACATTGATGTGCATTATCACTTTTTAAGAGACCACAATGAGAAGGGTGATATTGAGCTTTCATACATTGATACCTAGAACCATCTTGCTGATATTTTTACCAAGCCTCTTGATGCTTCTCGATTTGCATTTTTGAGAGGATAGCTTGGTGTTTGTCATCCTTATGGCATTTTTTGAGGGGGAGTTGTGTGTCATTGCAAAAGCTTCTGTCATATGATTAACTGCTTTTACATGCACTTGCCTATATATGCCTTTGAATTACTGTCTTTAGTCATGATGAGTTTCCTCCGTTGATTATGTTTGATATATGTCATGAGCATGGATTTTAATTCTGAAAATTTGAAACATGATCACTACTTAGTCTGATAACTGGCATGAGTAGGCTGAGTGTTTTTTCTATATTTTACATGCATGGTAGCTAAGTCCTTTACACTTGGATGCAAACATGTAACTTGAACATTTTTATGCTTTTCATGGAAATCTTGTACTGAAAATTGATAAAAATGAAATTGATATCCATGTCTTGTGTGCAAAGATTGAAAAGATCCAGGTGGGTTTGCTTTGTCGCACTGCATTGTTCTAGACTGCTTACTATAGCACTTTGGTATGAACTAGGACACTGTAGTATATGCCAAGACCAATGCTTTAAGCTTATGAAGATCTTTGCTTGATCTAGGTTTGGCTTGGTCGGTTAGCATAAGGTTGACATGCAAATAACCTCTAGCACTAAAATCAAAAATAAAAGGAAACAAAAAGCTTGAATATATTGTATAACAAGTTTGCTGAAGCTCCATAGTTTTTGATCATGTTAATTTGGGTAGTATTTGCTAGCTTTTGCACTTCATGCTTTACCATGTCTAGTATGCTAGTGAGGAGCCATGTTGAAGATCATGGGACTCATGGCTCCAGAAGTGATGAGTGATTATCAACAAAAGTCAAAGAGAGAGGAGACGAAGATGAGACGAGACCTGTCGTGTCTTGGGCCACGTGTGACTCAGGTACACGAGCGGTGAGCGACTGCTGGGCGGAGGGGCCGCGGAGTCAGGCCGACCCAATCCGGATACATGGGCCAGGAATGGCAGGTGATCTGCTAATCTGTTGACCGGCTTTGACCCAGGTAAACAGGCGGCGAGCGATTGCTGGGCTGAGGGAGCCGCGGAATCGGGCTAGCCCAATCCGGGTACCTGATGCGAAGATAGCGGACGCTTTGTCGGTTTTGGTGTAAAACCGGTGCATTTATCTAGACCGTTCATCGGGGATCCGAAAGTCCTGAAGCGAAGCCGTAGCTGCTATGAAAGCTCCGCATTAGGACAAGTTACCTTTAGTTTGATTTTTACTATTTTCCTTTTAGGCTCACAGTATGTGTTAGTCGAGTCTATAAAAATTCTAAGGACGTTTTAGTCTTTTCTAGTTTATTTCGGCATCTGCAAAAACCTTAAGAATATATTGAAATTTTTCTGATTTATTGGGCTGCCTATAAATAGGTCCCCAATCCCTAGAGTTTCCTATCTCAACTAAATTGAAAAATAAGAGTTCTTCTTTATCCAGAAAATTTTCCCCCATATTTCTTATTCATGCGCCGCCGCTCTGCTTCGATTTCCGCCCCAAGCCGTAGGCCACACTTCTCTTCTCACCGGCGGTTCACAGCAGTGTCCAGTGCCAGTTTGCTTTCACGCAACGCATGCGCTAGGTAGTAGTGCGCAACACCGGCAGCAGCAAGTAGCGCATCCAAGCATTTTTTTCTCCAGGCCATCGTCTGCTCCACCAGGAACGAACCCCGTCGAACTGTAGCTCAAGCATCAGATTTCACTCCGCCGAGAAACGCTACTTTACAAGGTAAAAAAAATTTACCTCCCGAAGCTTCTGTGTGCAATCATTAATCACTTTTTCTGTGCAGGTTTCAAAGAGGCTAGTTTTGCACGCCATGGTTAATAGTTGCTGACTGTTTTAGTTTGTGCATGAGTAGATTGTTTATCAAAAATTGATTCACTATCAATTCTGTCAGGTTGTGATTTTTGTTCTCATTTTGTGATACTTTTAATTACTACTAGCACTTTATTTTCAGATTGCACTGCAATTAGTTATTGATATATCTATTTCATTAGTGCATTTTGAATCATCTGTGAGTGCTAATAAATATCTATATTTATTTTATCTGATAAAATGTCTGTGTATTGTTGATGGTTATATTGTACTATCTGAAATGCCTGTAAGCTAAATGATTTGTTAATCCACCTTTAAGCACTGTGTTGGTGTCTTCTCAATTAGAACACCGGTTATTTCAGGCTAGATTATTTTCAGTGCATGAGATCTGTCTATTTCCATTGTTGATCTTTTGAGGAGCGTTGGGTGTTTAGGGTAGGCCATCGATTCGAAAGAATTTGTTGAGGCGCCCATTCACCCCTCTCTGGTCGCTACTCTCGGTTCTACAAGTGGTATCAGAGCCTGGTTAGGGTTCTTCCATACCTTAACCGGTTCTAACCCAAGGTAACGATCATGACTTCTTCTGACAAGGTTCCGTCCCTTGAGGTTTTTGGCTACAACTATTGAAAGACTCGCATGCGAGCCTATTTATTGAGCCAGAGCTCAGGGATATGGGACATGTGTGTTCATGCTATTTTAACTGTGCTTCCGGCTGACCTGAACAACAAGGCAGTGAACATACTGTTTTTTGGTTTAGGTCCCAGCGAGTTTGAGCGTGTTAGCCATCTCGACACTGCTCGAGAGATCTAGGCTACCCTCAAGGCACACCATGAGGGGACAACTCAGGTCAATGCTAGACTCTATCAGACCTACCGGTGAGAATACGAAAACTTCTCACAGTAGCTGGGTGAGACTGTTGAAGCTTTGTTTGGTCGCTTTCAGTCAATCATTAACAAGCTTCAGGCCAACAAGGCCGATCGTGATCAGCTGGTCTTAGATCATGAACATGCGCTCAAGGTTCTTCATACCTTGGACCCTAAGATCTGGGAGATCAAGGTATCCTCTATTGTTGAGAGCGCTTTCTATGATACCTTGATTATCTCAGAGCTTTTCAGTAAGCTCAAGGCCTCAGAGGTTGATATCTAGTTGAGATCAAATCTCACTAGTTCTAGATCAAAAACCCTAGCCCTTGCGACACCTTTTGCTGATCCTACTGCTTTGAGTTGTGCTTTGTCCTCTTTGATGTCTATCACTGAGGACCAATTGGATTTGCTAGGATATGATGACCTTTGTCTTTTCAATAGTCGTGTTCGTCGTGTCTATGATAAAAGAATGTTCAAACGACATGGCACAAAACATGGTTGCTTTGAGTGTGGTGATCCAGGTCATTTCATAGTCGAGTGCCCCAAGCGGAACACACACAAGAAGAGCACCGGCGGTGGCTCCTATGACTCCAACAAGCACGATAACTCCACCTTCACAAAGGGCAAGCCCAAGATGAGGTTCTTTCGAAAGACCGTGAAGGACTACCGGTGCGAGAACAAGAAGCGAGACAAGGCCTTCTTCACCGAGATGGAGAGAAGCTACTCCAAGAGATCATCCTCTTCTTCCTCTTCATCAAGCTCAAGTGATGAGGAGATCGTGATCAAGAAGGGGAAGGACAAGGATGATCCGGCGGGCCTCTGTTTCATGGCCTTCGGGGACAAGACGAAGAGCCACTCGCACCGCAGCCGAAGATCCCGCAAGAGCAGTATGCTCAATGGCTCTTGGGGATAAGGAAGATAAGGGCTCCCCCGACAACTCTGATGACGATGACGACGATGAGAAGGTATCTTCCTTTGAACAAGAAGTCATTGAATTACTTGAAGAGAACCACCAGGAGTTAAAATATCGGGAGAAACTTCTTAGAGGGTCTAAGAAGAGGATAGATGAGCTTGAGAGTGAGCTTGCCATGACCAATGGCAAGATTGAGAGTCTATCTTCTTTCCCTTGCTTGGGTGAGAGCAGTGAGTGCCCTAACTGCGAGGTGTTGTTGTGTGGCCTGACGACTCTAAAGTCTAGGTACACAGAGAGGGTAGATGAGAGAGACGCTTTGGCCACTGACCTTGAAAGCGCTCAGCTAGAGCTGAGAGATGCTCATGCCACTATCGTCGTGCCAAGGGAGATGAGCAGTTGGGCGAGTTAGAGAGAGTCAGAGCTGGAGCAGACTAAGCTTGAGCTTGAGACATTGTTAGTTCCACCCACTATATGTGAGAACTGCTTGTCTCTGAAGTTCGAACTAATCAATCTAAAAGCTGAGAAGTCTGCCCATGTTGATGGAGAGTGTGAGATCTGCTTATCTCAGGTGGAGGTGCTAGTTGATGCTCAGAACTGAGAACTCTTACCTCCGTCAGATCCTGAGTTGGGTGAGTTCCAGAGAGCCACAACTCAGCATGATGATCCAACAGTTAAGAGGCAAGATGAGTTTGGAGTAGGTTACACCTACACCAAGGCTGACTTTGAGAGTGCCCTGAGTCGTGCAGTGGAGTGGAGTAAGATGACACCAGAGCAGAGAAATCCCAAGACTCACTCCACTGAGTCTTTTCAGGTTTGTCATCCTAAGAATAGAGTGTTCCAAGAACAACCTAAAGCTCCACCTAAGAAGCCTATCTAGATCCCGAAGCCCAAGCACCTCCACACTTCTCTTGACTCTCTACCTGGACCCTCTCACATCAAATAGTCAACACCCAACACCACCAAGCCCAAGCACCACCAAGCCCAAGAAACCCAAGCCTCAACCACATCCCAAAAAGCCTACCTATCACTGTGAGTTTTGTTAGAGAGATGGGCATCTTGTGGAGTTCTGCTTCAGGAGGAAGTGGGTTGAGAGAGCAGAGATCTCTAGGTGGGCAGGAGCAATCAACTAGTAGGGTGGTAGACAGTGAGTCCCTCTGACATGGAGAGAGGCTCGAGGCCTAGGGCGCGTCGTGTAGGTGGTGGTAGAGGAGACGACTTTCGTGCCCATGCTCCGGAGGGTAGTTTTCGCTCGGGCAAAGCTCCAGTTCATTCTGGATATGACTTTGGACCTCGTGGCCGTGACTTTAGGCAGAACAGAGGACCACACTTTGAGCCGCGCTTTGGTATAGGCCACTTATGATTCTTTCTGCGTCCCTTATTTTGAGCAGATGGCTCGACACTGGTTTAGTTCTTTTGCTAAACCTGGTGTCAGACCGTTTGCTCCCCCTTATGACCATTGATTTTGTAGGATCGGGGCCTGGAGGACATATGGATCATGGATTCGGGATGCTCTCGCCACATGACAAGACATCGTAGATGATTCTCCAGCCTCACTTCCCCGAGCTCCAAGGAGTACATCACATTCGATAACAATGGTTAAGGGAAGGTACATGACATTGGTTCAGTTCGAATTTCTAAGAATTTCTCCCTTAAGAATGTTGCTTTTGTTGGAAATTTGGGTTTCAATTTGATATCTGTTTTGCAACTTCTTGAGGAGGGCTTAGAGGTTCGTTTTAAGAAGGGCATGTCCTCTGTTGTCGATTCTAGAGGATCTTTGGTTTGCCAGATCTTACCCTTCGGTAAGGTTTTTTGGATTGATTTCTCTAGTTCTTTTGGCCCTTCTCGCTGTTTGATCGTTGGATCCTCTTCTGAGCTCTAGAGGTGGCATAGGAGGTTAGGTCATTTGAGCTTTGATTTGCTAGTCAGATTGAGCTCTATGGACCTCATCTGAGGATTGCCCAAGCTTAAGATGGAGAAGGATCTAGTTTGCCATCCCTATCGTCATGGGAAGATGGTTGCCGTTTCTCACACACATGTGACTCAGGTGATAACTTCGTACCCGGGAGAGCTGTTACACATGGACACTATTAGTATAGCTCGGGTACATTCAGTCGGTGGGAAGTGGTATGCACTTGTGATTCTTGACGATTTTTCTCGATTCTCGTGGGTTTTCTTTTTGGAGTCTAAGGATGAGACTTTCTAGTTTGTTCATGATCTGATCCTAAGCTGAAGAAATGAGAACAATGGTCAGATGTGAGAAATTCGCTCTAATAATGGCTCTGAGTTCAAGAATTCTCAATTCGTCAGCTTCTGTAGTGATCAGGGTCTTGAGCACTAGTTTTTTGCTCCTTACACTCCCCCACAGAACGGTGTTGTGGAACGAAAGAACCGCACGCTGGTCGAGATGGCTAGGACAATGCTCGATGAGCATAGGACTCCTAGGCACTTCTGGGCTGAAGCTATGAATACAACTTGTGAGAAACCAAGGGTTGGTTTCGGTGTTTGTGATGAGTGATTGACAGGCTTTTAACCTCTGATTCGAAGGGGTACCTCCGAAAGGGGTTCGGAGGTTGGGACTCCGAAGGTGTTCGGAGGCTGTTTTCACCGAAGGGTTCGGTGGTCTGGTTGTTGCAGCTGTTGCAGCGGAGTGTGCCTGTCGGAGGGGTCCGACGGTACACGATGACTGGGTTCGTACCGAAGGTCTCGGTACTTTGGGCGGTACACCGGAGTGTGTGCCGAAGGTTGCTAACCCGGAGAGGTCTCCGGAGTACTGGAAACACTTGTCTGTTTGTCTGTGGTGCGTAGGGGACTTCAGAGGCGACGGACGGACGTAGCAGGTGAACCTGGGTCAAGCGGGAGGCTTGATGCCAGGGGAGCGGGGAGCTCCGTCACAGTGGCTGCGAAGGGGTCCAGGTCGGACCTCGGGTCGAGGTGCACCAGGAGAAGACAGTAAGTGCGGAGCGTGGCTCCGGGTGAAGCTACTCCGAGACAAAGTCCTCGGAGGCGAGGCACTTCGAAGGGTACTCCAGGATAGAGTGACTTCGGAGTATGGTGGATCAAGTCCTCTGTGGAGGCAAGGCTGTTCGAAGTGTGCTCCGGAGGGAGACATTCGAAGGTACCCGACGAAGGTCTCAGAAGTCGAGGTGCATCGAAGGCATGGTCCGGGTGAGGCTCGTCGAGGAGTGTGCTCAGGGAGAGACACTGCGACGAAGTGCTCATGGAATGCTTCGTGCGGAGGCCTTGGACGAAGGAGGGACTTCGAAGGGTGGTACTCCGAAGGTGGGGCTTCGGAGTGAAGAAGGCTTCGGAGCGAGGCTAGCTCCGGAGCGAGGTTGACTTGTGGTACTTCGGCCATGCATGGCTTCGGTACACGGACTGACGGAGTTCGAGCTGGGAGAAGCTACGAGGCCGTGGTGGTCCACTCCGAAGGTGTTGGTGCGAAGGCCCAAGGGCTTTGACGGCTTCGGCTCAAAACCGTCACTGTATCGGAGGCTGACTTCGGTGAAGCGAAGGCCGTCAGGCTCAAGGCTTCTCACCGAAGCTACCGCACCCCTCGCGTGCGAAGGGGGGGTTCGAAGAGGTCAAAGACTGCAAAGGCTGACATTGTCTGCTCTGCAAAAGCTGACGCTGTCCCCTCTGCAAAGCTGACAGAGAAGCCTCCAGAATAAAGTTGACTACCTTTTGTACCCCTCTGTTCTGTAGAGACAAAACCAATGTAAACCCTAGGGGTAAAGTAGTCAATTCACTTGGGTGAATAGTGGCTATAAATATGGGGGCTGGGTAGGTAACATTTAACACTTTGAGCATTTACTGTTGAGCTCCTGTACTAGCCCCACATACGTTGTATTCATCCAGTGAGTTCT
Source organism: Zizania palustris (assembly GCA_019279435.1). NCBI lineage: Eukaryota > Viridiplantae > Streptophyta > Magnoliopsida > Poales > Poaceae > Zizania > Zizania palustris. The sequence goes on from JAAALK010000284.1 coordinate 27,123,259, forward strand.
TTTACTGTGTTCCTTGTTCAAGCGGCGAAGCCCTGCTTCTGTGTTGTCTTTCTGCTTGAACTTGTTTGCATACCTCGCTAGTTGTAGTGCACCGAAGCCTGTCTTGGCGAAGGGTGTTTTGTGCGAAGTGTGCGTTTCAGTGTGCGTTCGCTCTGTGTAATGGGAGGCTAGACCTCGCTGCTTACTAGCGAAGCCCTGATCGAAGCCCGTGTTTTTATCGTGTCGAAGCCTCTAGCGAAGTCCGTTAGTGTGCATTTAGACCTTTGTAGTACAAAGCCCAGCACCAGTTGCTGTCGCTAAGTATTTGGTCGAAGTCCTCAGAGGGTTGTCCACTCTTGCGAAGGGTGAAGTGCGAAGCCTGCTCGAAGCACCCTGTGTGCGGAGCCTGCACTGACTTAGCAGAGTTGATTTTCCGGGGTTGTGAGTGGAGCGAAGTCTTCTTGGCTTCGAACTTTTGCTCCTTGCGAAGCCTGTGTTCGGAGCCGTCAAATACCTCCGAACCAGAACTTTGAAGGTTGTGTTCGAAGCCTGTTCCGCAGTAGACAGAATTAAAACAGAAGGCTATTTTTTAGCCTGAAATTTTAAAAGCTCCCATTCACCCCCCTCTGGTCATCGTTTCCAGTCCAACAATTGGTATCAGAGCGGGTTAAGATCACCAGTTGACCTTAACCGGTTTTGTGATCTCTTGGCGACATGGACAGAGCCAGTAAAATTCCTCTGTTCGATGGGACTGACTTTGCATACTGGAAGGTGCGCATGGAGGCTTACTTGTTAAGCCAAGGAAATGCAATTTGGGAGATTGTGGACTCACAATACTCCATCTCTGATACTCGCACCACTCAAACAGAAAAAGATCAGTATAATGCCAATTCCAAGGCAAGAAACATACTATTCATTGGTTTGAGCCGGAGTGAGTTTGATAGGGTGCAGCACCTTAGGACTGCTAGGGAGATTTGGACAACACTCACTATTTTTCATGAGGGCTCTACACAGATCAAGGCCAGGCGCCAAAGCACATACAATCAACAGTATCAGCTGTTTGTGCAGGCACCCGGTGAATCTATAGATGCCATGTTTTCACGCTTTGATGCTATAGTGAGTAACTTGCGGTCCAACGGGACACTTGCTTACAATGATCATGATAGGGCTATCAAGCTTCTCTATGCTCTTGACCGTAGCATATGGGAAGTAAAGATATCCAGCATTGAGGAGTCCACAGGTTATGACACATTGACCTGTGATGAGCTCTTTAGCAAGCTGAAGTCCACAGAGATTGCCAAGGCATCTCTTGCTGTGCACAGAAGCTCTTTGCCACAGCCATTGGCATTGGTTTCTAGCACTAGCCGTGGCACCACTGCAGAACCAAGCACATCTGGTACTTGTGTTCTTGCAGATGGTTTTGCTTTGTCCTCCCTGGTCTCCGTCACAAAGGAGCATGTGGACACTCTGGATGATGATGAGCTTGCTCTCATTGCCAGAAGGTTCACTCGTTTTCACCATGAGAGACGGGATCAGAGGAGAAGTGGTTTTAGTGGTTGCTTTGAATGTGGCGACACTTCTCATATTAAGGCCAATTGCCCTAAGCTCAAAAAGAGAGATGAGAGTGAGTGCCCCAAATACCACAAAAAGGAGAGGAAGCCTTTTGTGAAGGGCAAGCACATCAAGGTGGCTAAGAGAGTAGCCAAAGCTGCTTCCAGAGCATTTGTTGCTGCTCTCAGCGACATCGACACTTCCTCAACTGAGGAGTCGAGCTCTGAGGAGGAGGAGTCCCCAAGGAAGGAGGACAAGAAGGACGAGAAGGGACGAGACTTCATCGACCTTTGCTTCATGGCCGACAGCGATCACAGCGGCGATGAGCTTGACTCATCTGAGGTACCACTATCATCTGACCAGCTATTAATTAAATTAGATGAGCTGAATGAAGTAGTTCTCGGTCAGGATAGATTACTTGTGCAAGCCGCTAGAGAAAGAAAAGACCTTAGACTTAGGCTAGAATCTGTTTCTACTGAGTATGCCATGCTTAAGTCTAAATTTAATGATGCTGAATGTGAATCTTGTTCTGTTGTCATGGGTGAGCTTGCTCAGTTGCGTTCTGTACATGCTCAAACTCTTTCTGAGCTTGAGACTGCACAGAAGCAGCTTTTGGTGGTGGATTCTAGACCTCATGATAATATTGAATGCATGAACTGTTCTTTATTGCGCGAGAGCATTAATTTACGTGATAAACATGTTCATGATTTAGAGGCTAGATTGGAGAGGGCCGGTTGTTCTAAGGATGTGCAGCCTGTTTGTGACACGTGCATTACCCTTAAGGACCAGCTAGGCACTGTTAGAGAGCGAGCTGAGAACCTCATGTTAGAAAATGAATACCTTCTTTCCGTGGTTAATAAATGCACTGAGGGAAAGGGTAGGATGAATTTGCTCTTGGCCAAGACCAAGATGTGTGCTGACAGAGCAGGGTTAACTCTAGGTTTGGGTTTTGAGAGGATTCCTTCAGAAAATGGAAACAAAACTGTTTTTACCTCTCCCACTACCCTAGAGAAAGAGAGAGCTCTGTTAGACACCCCATCAGCCAAAAAACCTACCCGACCACCAAAGAAAACCACTCCTCCTGCCAAGAAAAATCCTCCCAAGAAAACCACTCAGAAGAAGCCCAAGGAGCCTGTGAGAGTTGCTCCTATGACCCATGAGAGTGCCCCTAGAAGAATTTTTCATTGTTCCTACTGTCAGCGGGTGGGTCATTTGGTTGGGTTCTGTTTTCGTCGCATCAAGGATGAGCGACGTTCTCAGACGATGAGTTACCAGGACATGCATTACCCATCTTTAGGTATGCATGAGTCTGAGTTTTACTATCGTCCTGCTTTTGAGGCTCCTCGTACTTCTCGGAGAGGTTTTGCTCCTCGAGGTGTTCACCATGTTCCATATGGTGGTAGACGTCGGGCGAGTAGCTTTGTACCTCATCAGAGTAGGAGACCTCAACATGTTGTTCAAACACAGCATGTAGGTAGACCTCACACTTTGCATCATTCCGATTATCATGTGCGTAGACCGTCTATTTTTACTATGCCTACTACTCGTGTCACTCAGTGTTGGATGCCTCGTCATTTTTTCACTCACCCCAGCACTGAGCGATCGAGATATTATTATCATGTGTAGGTGACAGATCGAGGCTTGGAGGGCACGTGGATCATGGACTCCGGTTGTTCGCGCCATATGACCGGAGATGCAGCATGGTTCTCCAGCCTCACCACAACCAAGCAAAGGGAGCATATCACCTTCGGCAACAATCGAAGGAGTAGAGTGAAAGGTAATGATGTGGTAAGAATCAACTCGAATTTCACTCTCAAAGATGTTGCTTTGGTTGAGAACCTGGGATACAATTTGCTTTCTGTATCTCAGTTGCTTGATGAGGGCTTCGAAGTGCGATTCCATCGCGATACTTCGCAAGTGCTCAATTCTGATGGCGTTGTGGTGTGTAAGATCTTTAGAGTTGGGAGAGCTTTTGGAGCTGATTTCTCTGAGTCTTCTGGTTCTTCTCATTGCCTTGTTGCACATTCGACCTCTGAGCTTTGGAAGTGGCATAGGAGACTAGGGCATATGAGCTTTGAGTTGCTCGCTCGTCTAAGCGCCTTAGGTCTGATCCGAGGATTTCCCAAGCTCAAGTTTGAGAAGAATTTAGTTTGCGCTCCTTGTCGACATGGAAAAATGATTGCTGCTTCGCATTCGCCAGTCACCACAGTGATGACTGAACAGCCCGGAGAACTTCTCCACATGGACATTGTAGGTCCTTCTCGGGTTAGTTCTTTAGGCGGCAAGTGGTATGTATTAGTCATTGTCGACGATTTCTCTCGCTACTCTTGGGTCTTCTTTCTTGCCAGCAAGGATGAAGTGTTTTCACACTTTCGGAGCTTGGCTTTGAGACTTTTCACTGAACTCCCTGGTGCTTTGAAATTCATTCGAAGTGATAATGGCACTAAGTTCAAGAACAGTCTCTTTGTTGACTTTTGCATGGAGCATGGCATAGAACATCAATTCTCTGCTCCGCGGGTTCCTCAACAGAACGGTGTTGTTGAGAGAAAGAACCGCACTTTGGTTGAGATGGCTAGGACGATGCTTGATGAGCATAGGACTCCTAGAAAATTCTGGGCTGAGGCCATGACCACTGCTTGTTACATCTCAAACCGAATCTTCTTGCGCTCAATTTTAAACTTGACATCTTATGAGCTACGTTTTGGGAGACAGCCCAAGGTTACTCATCTTCGAGTTTTTGGCTGTCATTGCTTTATCCTAAAACGTGGTAATTTGGATAAATTTGAGTCGCGTTCTTCTGACGGGATCTTTTTGGGTTACACTACACATGGTCATTCCTATCGTGTTTATAATTTGGAGACTAACACTGTCGTCGAGTCATGTGATGTGAGTTTTGATGAATCAACCCCCTCTGTTAGTTCTGCATTTGAATAGGCAAATGAACACGATATGAAACAGACCATCTTCGAAGAAGAAGATCCCGGAGATTTCGAGGATGAACCCCTACTACCCTTGACATCAAACCCCGAAGCTGACCCCGCTTCAACCACTTCGGCACAAGGTCCCGAAGCAACTACCTCGACATCGGTCATCTTGGACCACTCCAACGCACAAGATGAGGGGGAGACTGCATCCCACCGTGAGGCTCCACACCATGTTCAAAGGATGCATCCTCCCGAGCAGATCATTGGTGAGCTTAATCAAAGGGTAACACGTTCTCATGCTCATTTCATTGATTCCGCTTTTGTTGCTTCTTTTGAGCCCTTAGATGTTAGTCATGCACTTTCTGATTCTAGTTGGATCAATGCCATGCATGAAGAGCTTGAAAATTTTGAGAGAAACAAAGTCTGGTCTTTAGTTGATCCTCCACCAAATGTTCATTTCATTGGAACAAAATGGATTTTCAAAAATAAACAAGGGGAGGATGGGACTATAGTTAGAAACAAGGCTAGGCTTGTAGCTCAGGGTTATTCTCAATTAGAAGGGATTGATTTTACTGAAACTTTTGCACCTGTTGCTCGTCTTGAGGCCATTAGGATTTTGCTTGCCTTTGCAACATCCCGAGGATTTAAACTCTATCAAATGGATGTCAAAAGTGCTTTTCTCAATGGCTTCATAGGCGAAGATGTTTATGTAAAACAACCCCCTGGTTTTGAAAACCCCAAGTACCCACATAAAGTCCTTAAACTTCATAAGGCTCTTTATGGACTCAAGCAGGCCCCTTGGGCTTGGTATGATAGACTTAAGTCTTTTCTGCTTGAGCGGGGGTATTTGATGGGCTCTGTTGATAAAACCCTGTTTACTCTCAAGCATGGCAAAGATTTCCTCCTAGTTCAGATTTATGTGGATGATATCATCTTTGGTGGCTCTTCTCATGCTTTGGTTGCCGAGTTTGCAGATACCATGAGCAGGGAATTTGAAATGTCCATGATGGGTGAACTCACCTTTTTCCTTGGGTTGCAAATCAAGCAAAGCAAACAAGGTACCTTCGTCCACCAGACGAAGTACACCAAGGACCTGCTCAAGAAGTTTGACATGGCCGATGCGAAGCCCCTCGCCACTCCAATGGCTACATCTGTAGCATTAGATCCTGACAAAGATGGAGAAGCCGTAGATCAGAAGGAGTTCCGAAGCATGATCGGCTCCCTCCTCTACTTGACTTCTACGAGGCCGGACATACACTTCACAGTGTGTCTGTGCGCTCATTTTTAGGCTTCACCACGAGCTTCGCACCGCCAAGCGGTAAAGCGCATCCTAAGGTATCTCAAACATACCCTTGAATTTGGCATATGGTATTCAGCGTCTTCATGTTTATGTCTTCAAGGTTATTCCGATGCGGATTTTGCTGGGTGTAGGATTGATAGGAAGAGTACCTCTGGTAGTTGTCATTTTTTGGGTACTTCACTGGTTTTCTGGTCTTCCCGCAAACAGTCTAGTGTTGCACAATCGACGGCTAAGGCTGAATATGTTGCTGCAGCTAGCTGTTGCTCTCAGATTTTGTGGATGGCTTCCACTTTGCGGGATTTTGGGTTAGATTATAAGAGTGTTCCACTTTTCTGTGATAACACTAGTGCTATTTGTATTGCAAATAACCCGGTTCAGCACTCCAGAACCAAACACATTAATGTGCGATATCATTTTCTCAGAGATCACAATGAGAAGGGTGATATTGAACTTCAATATGTTGATACCCAACACCATCTAGCCGACATTTTCACTAAACCCCTCGATGCTTCTCAATTTGCCTACTTGCGTGGGGAACTTGGTATTTGTCACCCTTATGGCATTTTATGAGGGGGAGCTGATTTTAATTATCTTGCATATGCTCATCATGTGTGGAATTGCATTTACATCTTTTGCACTTATATGCCTGATTTTAATTCATGAAATCGTGTCAGCTCAGCTCTTTTTAATTTATCTGAAACATTAATGTGCATGATGTTTTCTTTCCAAACTCAAATCATGCTCACTGCTCAATCTTGTATCTAGCATGTATAGGCAGGACTGTTGTAGCTATCTTTTATCTGCTTGATAGCAAGACATTTTTCCTTGGATGCTTAAAATTGCAACTTGAAAAATTGTTCTACATTTTCATGGATATTCATAAAGTGCCAAACAATTTGTTCACTTAATCACAAATTCCAAAATCCATGATTTGCATGCTTTAAGTGAAAAGATCCAGGTGGGTTTGTTTGTCGCACTACTCTATTCTAGACTGCTTACCATTGCACATTGGTCTGAACTGGGATAGTGTAGTGTATGCCAAAATCACCGCCTTAAGCTTCCGATGGCTTTCATGCCTAGGCTTGGCTTGATTGGACAGTATAAGGTGGACAAACAAATAACCCCTGGCATTATGAAAAAGAACAACAAAATTCATTGATCATCACGTTTGCTTTTAATGCTCCATTTGAACTGAACTTGTCTGTCTAGAGTAGAAATTGACTAGCTTTGCGCAGTCCTTGCTTTTACTTGTCTAGTTTCCGTGATTGAGTGGTGAGGCTTTTATTTCAAAATGACAAAATCACATGCTGTCATCATGTTTTTAGAGAATGTTAAATTGAGCTGAGCACATGATCATTGGTATTACTGTTGGCATATTTTTGCTTTCTATGTCCTTGCAATTCTGCTCATTTCCAAGCAATGCATCTTTTTAATGCTCCTTGATGCTTGCATTGCCAAAGGGGGAGAAATTTGAGTTCTCTGTTGCAAAAAGGGAAAATTAACTCAGAGGGAGTTTTTAGCCTGAAAAGGGGAGATTTGCCGAAGGGGCTTTTACTCTTTTGAAAAGGGGGAGGAAAATTCTTTTGTCAAGTGACATGATTTGGGTCGTTTCTGAGTTTTTATGGTCACTTGTGTGCTGAAAGTCTTTAAATTTTCTTGAACTTGAAATTGGTTGTCAATGCACTCATCAAGGGGGAGATTGAGAAACCAAGGGTTGGTTTTGGTGTTTGTGATGAGTGATTGACAGGCTTTTAACCTCTGATTCGAAGGGGTACCTCCGAAAGGGGTTCGGAGGTTGGGACTCCGAAGGTGTTCGGAGGCTGTTTTCACCGAAGGGTTCGGTGGTCTGGTTGCTGCAGCTGTTGCAGCGGAGTGTGCCTGTCGGAGGGGTCCGACGGTACACGATGACTGGGTTCGTACCAAAGGTCTCGGTACTTTGGGCGGTACACCGGAGTGTGTGCTGAAGGTTGCTAACCCGAAGAGGTCTCCGGAGTACTGGAAACACTTGTCTGTTTGTCTGTGGTGCACAGGGGACTTCGGAGGCGATGGACGGACGTAGCAGGTGAACCTGGGTCAAGCGGGAGGCTTGATGCCAGGGGAGCGGGGAGCTCCGTCACAGTGGCTGTGAAGGGGTCCAGGTCGGACCTCGGGTCGAGGTGCACCAGGAGAAGACTGTAAGTGCGGAGCGTGGCTCCGGGTGAAGGTACTCCGAGACAAAGTCCTCGGAGGCGAGGCACTTCGAAGGGTACTCCGGATAGAGTGACTTCGGAGTATGGTGGATCAAGTACTCTGCGGAGGCAAGGCGTTCGAAGCGTGCTCCGGAGGTAGACATTCGAAGGTACCCGACAAAGGTCTCAGAAGTCGAGGTGCATTGAAGGCATGGTCCGGGTGAGGCTCGTCGAGGAGTGTGCTCGGGGAGAGACACTGCGACGAAGTGCTCATGGAATGCTTCGTGCGGAGGCCTTGGACGAAGGAGGGACTTCGAAGGGTGGTACTCCGAAAGTGGGGCTTCAGAGTGAAGAAGGCTTCGGAGCGAGGCTATCTCCGGAGCGAGGTTGACTTGTGGTACTTCGGCCATACATGGCTTCGGTACACGGACTGACTGGAGTTCGAGCTGGGAGAAGCTGCGAGGCCGTGGTGGTCCACTCCGAAGGTGTTGGTGCGAAGGCCCAAGGGCTTTGACGGCTTCGGCTCAAAACCGTCACTGTATCGGAGGCTGACTTCGGTGAAGCGAAGGCCGTCAGGCTCAAGGCTTCTCACCGAAGCTACCGCACCCCTCGCGTGTGAAGGGGGGCTTCGAAGAAGTCAAAGACTGCAAAGGCTGACATTGTCTGCTCTGCAAAAGCTGACGCTGTCCCCTCTGCAAAGTTGACAGAGAAGCCTCCAGAATAAAGTTGACTACCTTTTGTACCCCTCTGTTCTGTAGAGAGAAAACCAATGTAAACCCTAGGGGTAAAGTAGTTAATTCACTTGGGTGAATAGTGGCTATAAATATGGGGGCTGGGTAGGTAACATTTAACACTTTGAGCATTTACTGTTGAGCTCCTGTACTAGCCCCACATACGTTGTATTCATCCAGTGAGTTCTTTTACTGTGTTCCTTGTTCAAGCGGCGAAGCCCTGCTTTTGTGTTGTCTTTCTGCTTGAACTTGTTTGCATACCTCGCTAGTTGTAGTGCACTGAATCCTGTCTTGGCGAAGGGTGTTTTGTGTGAAGTGTGCGTTTCAGTGTGCGTTCGCTCTGTGTAATGGGAGGCTAGACCTCGCTGCTTACTAGCGAAGCCCTGATCGAAGCCCGTGTTTTTATCGTGTCGAAGCCTCTAGCGAAGTCCGTTAGTGTGCGTTTAGACCTTTGTAGTACGAAGCCCAGCACCAGTTGCTGTCGCTAAGTATTTGGTCGAAGTCCTCAGAGGGTTGTCCACTCTTGCGAAGGGTGAAGTGCGAAGCCTGCTCGAAGCACCCTGTGTGCGGAGCCTGCACTGACTTAGCAGAGTTGATTTTCCGGGGTTGTGAGTGGAGCGAAGTCTTCTTGGCTTCGAACTTTTGCTCCTTGCGAAGCCTGTGTTCGGAGCCGTCAAATACCTCCGAACCAGAACTTCGAAGGTTGTGTTCGAAGCCTGTTCCGCAGTAGACTGAATTAAAACAGAAGGCTATTTTTTAGCCTGAAATTTTAAAAGCTCCCATTCACCCCCCCTCTGGTCGCCGTTTCCGGTCCAACAACTTGCTATCTTGCCAACCACATCTTTCTTAGAGCTTACCTAGGTAAGACATCATACGAGTTGCAGTTTGGCAGACAGCCCAAGGTGAGCCACTTGTGAGCGTTTGGCTGCAAGTGCTTTGTGCTCAAGAAGGGAGGGCATTTGGACAAGTTTGAGTCTCGTTGCTGGGATGGAGTTTTTCTTGGTTACGCTTTGTATTCTCGAGGCTTCTGTGTTTGGAACCTCGACTCCCAGCAGCTTATCTAGATGTGCGAGGTTTCTTTCGATGAGTCCATGGCTTCTCTTACTCCTTCTTTTGAGCTTTCTGGTGATGATGAGCTTGGAGAGTCCATCTTTGAGGAAGATGATGAGAGTGGGGCCTTCTGCACAGCCTGCAGACCCCACACCTTCTGAGACTTCGACTGAGGATGAGGGCGAACCTCTAATCACTACTTCCACTTCGATCGAGTCCCATCAGTCGAGTCTAGAGGTGCCATCTGCTGACTCCGGTGAGGTGACATATGATCACCTAGGATCCCAAGTAGTTTAGCGTGATCATTCGTTAGAGCTCATCATCAGCGATCTCACAATGAGATCTTTGCGTTCTCAGGCTGGTTCACTCGCTGTGTTTGCTGAGTCTGCTTTTGTTGCCACCTTTGAACCTAGATATGTCGCTCACGCTTTATCTGATGCAAATTGGATAAACGCCATGCAAGAAGAGCTTGAAAATTTTGTTCGCAATCGGGTTTGGACACTAGTTGAGCTGCACTAGGTTGCAACCCCATAGGCACCATGTGGGTGTTTAAGAACAAGCAAGGTGAAGATGGGGTTGTGGTGCGCAACAAAGTTTGATTAGTTGCCTAGGGTTTTTTCCAGAAGGAGGGTATTGATTTTGAGGAGACTTTCGCCCCTATTGCCTATCTTGTGTCGATTCACATACTTTTGGCATTCACTGCTTCGAAAGGTTTTAAACTTTTTCAAATGGATATCAAGAGTGCTTTTTTGAATGGGTATATAGAGGAGGAAGTCTTTGTTAGGCAGCCCCCCGATTTTGAAAACCCTAAGTTTCTCGACATGTTTTGTTGGGGAACGACTTTGTGATGGGTTCTGTGGACAAAACACCAAAAGAGGGCTGAGAAAACAAACAGTCGGCTGAAGGGGCCAAGACAGTCAAACCCACCAAAGAGGTCAAATCATCCGCGTTGGCCAAACCAACCTCCGCTTTGGTCAAGCCCTTCGAAGGGTGAGTTCAGCCCCCAATGGCCGAACCTGACTCCGCTCTAGGTGAACCCTCCGAAGGGAGAGCTCGGCCCGCAATGGCCGAACATACCTCCGGCCTAGTGGGACCCTTCACTGATATGGTCCGAAGAACCTTCGACGTGGCCGAACCCCCCTCCAAGCAATGGGTTCGGCCCTCAGTGGGCGAAGCCACTAGAGCCTCCAATGCCTCCGCCATACTACTGGACAGTGACTCCGTGGCCTCTGGGTTGCATTCCACCACCAGAGTGCCCCGCTCAGTACTTCACCACTCCTGTTGCTTCGTCAGATGTTTATGATTGGTAGGAGCAAATATGCGTGACAAAGGAAAACATTTTTCACCGCCTGTTCGTGGTACCTCAGGGCCGATCCACAATGATTGAAGCCAGAGAAGATGGCCAAGAAGGGGTCTCCAAAGTCATCACCATCTAGGTGGGGTCCCAAGAGGTCCCAATCCCAAAGTGGCCCTCGTCGAAGTGCAATGGAGGTAAGTCCCCAGGTCTAGTCGAAGCCATCTCCAAGGCCCGGTCCGACCGACCTACTATGGCCGGTCCGACCAGCTACACGACACACCTCAGTCCGACTGGCCCACCATGGCCGGTCCGATTGACACGACCCAGCTAGACCGGCCAGTAAGGCCGGTCCGACCGACAATATGCAGAAAAGTGTTTTTGCCAAGCGCAAAAAGGCCGAGGCCGATCCGGGAAATTCCCGTTCGGCCAAAAATCTCAAAAGCAATCTTGTGGCACCCGGTACCAAGTCGCGACCATCTTGGGTACCTTCGGGTATGTCCAAATCAGAAAAGAGGCGATTGCAAAATCTGTGATCACAAGAGATTTGTGAGAAGAAGGCTGAGGATGAGCGAGATGCAATTTTCATGGAAATCCACCCTCGGCCAGTCGTGAAGCAAGTCTGGAAGCCCAAGCTGGTTGAGGCAAATAACCCGACTCCCGTTTCGAGTGACGACGACGACATTCTCGACGACGACTACACGCCCGTCTCCGAGGGGCCCGCACCTTAAGCAATGGACATAAACGTCATCATGCTTCCCGCCGAGTTCGCGCTACCACAAGACGAGGCCGAGGTCACCCAATTGAGCCTCAGCCCACGGGATACTATTTTCAAGAAGCCCGAGGATACAACTCATCATTTGAAGCCTCTTTATGTCAAGGGGCACATTGACGGGAAGCCAATCTCTAGGATACTGGTTGACGGAGGTGCTACCATCATCTTGATGTCGTACTTTCTCTTGAAGAAGCTCGACAAAGATGAAGAAGATTTGAAGAGGACCAACTTGACGCTCAACGGCTTCAACGACGAGAGCTTGGAGGCCAAGGGGATACTTTCTTTGGAGCTGACAGTGGGCAACAAGACGTTGCCAACTGCGTTCTTCGTTGTCGACGTGCAAGGTAACTACATCGTATTACTTGGGCGTGATTGGATTCACGCAAATTTTTGCATTCCGTATACCTTGCACCAGTGCCTCATTCAGTGGGACGGTGATGATGTGGAAGTTGTACCAGCTGACACTTCATCCCAGGTTGCTTTGGCCGATGTGTCTATCGATGCCATCCATGATAAAGTAGAGTGTCTGTTCAGGTAGAGATCTCTCAGATTATGTTTTCGTTAGTGTGTCTGAGAGATGTTTTGTTCAAGTGTCTATAAAGCTGACTAGTGTAGCATAGCTATCGTTAAATTAGTGGTCATGACTAGTAAGAGCAATCTTGATTGGCTAAAGTCTCGTGTAGAGCAATATCGGTCTTCTAAAGACGATATTGCCAAAGCCATTGAAGATTTTACCGAATTAGAAAAGTTAGGTCAAGGTTTTGCATCGGCCGACCCTCTAGAAGAGGTCGATATAGGCGATGGTAGTTGTTGGCGTAAAAGATTACGCTAACAGGTTTCTGTAGAAAAGAAACTAACAAACGAAGTGTTTGCGAAGAGAACTGTTCTAAGCCTCTGAAAGGATAACAACTTAGAATAGTTCAAATGTGTGTATTGAACAACTTGTATTCGGTCCCTATTACAGGGTGAAATGGGGGGGTATTTATAGGCCCAAATATTAAGGAAAAGACCTATTTACCCCTCTATTACAACCGACATAGTGGAAACTATTCGGTACCCTTGATAGGGCTAAAATGGTAAAAGACTAATCTAATAATATAAAAGATAAATCTTCCATCTTAGCTGGCAATAAAGATCTTGAATCGCCTTAGTTCGAAGATATACCTCGAACTAATGCCTATCTTCGTACTTCGAACTTGACTCAGGGTATCTTTGAAGATGGACGTCTGGAAACCTTCGAATCCACTATCTGCTTTCATGTTGTTGCAGCAATAACCCCGAAGATGAGATATTTTCCCCCAACAGTAGCCCCTCGAATACTCTTCTCCGTTTAACCTGTAATGTTAGGAGATCAGTATACGGAAGGAAAAAATAACTAGACATAGGGGTTATTAGATTTCAATTCATCTCCGAAATGTACGAAGATATACACTCCGAATTAATCTTAAGATAATTACTTTTCGAACTATCTTGGAACCGACTCAGGAAGTTCGAAAGTCTTTTAGACTTAGAGAAAATAGCCGTTAGCTTTCTGTTCCTAACGGAAACTGTAGAAAGCGTTAATTTCGGAGAAAAGTAACGGCAGGGATGCGAAACGACATGGGCTAACGGTAAGAATGTAAAGTTTAGGCTATAAATAGATAGCCTAGAACTCACCCGATTACCTTTCCACTGTTCTCTCGCAATCAAACACCTTTTGAGCCCCTTGAGTTCTTTGAACCCTAGCCTCCATTTCCCCAAAACAACCCAGTGACTGCGATGGTGAAGACCAAGGGTTCTGGAGCCCCGTCGGCCTTGGCTTGTCAGCAAGCGGCTGCAGCTGCGGCGGCTGCGACATTGGCGGCGGCGCCTCTGGCATCTGCAGCGACATCCATGGCGGCAGGAGGGAGAAATCCCCAAAGTATTGATGATCAAAGTCTCTACCCGCCATCAACGAAGTATCTGGACCAGTCTTTCCAACTGGGATCTTCTATCTGCAAGAGGGAATCGCTAGCAATCGCAGTAGAAGGAAAAATCAGTACCGGAGTTATGATTCGCAAGCCCGGAAAAGAACTTATTCCGTCACCAAGGCCTGGAGAAGTGGTTGTCTTCGAAGCCTTCTTCGAAGCCGGCTTGGGCCTCCCAGCAGTTGACTTCCTGGCGGAGGTACTTGATTTATTCCATGTCACCCTCCCTCAGTTATCTCCGAACAGAGTAGCTAGACTGGCTATCTTCGAATGGGCAATGAGAGCCGAAGGTTGTGAAGGGAGGGCAGAGATCTTCGCTGCGCTACATAGGGCTTCATGCCAACCTAAAACCTTCGTAGGCCCCGGAGGTGAAAAAGTAGTGGTAGCCTTCGGAAGCATCAATTTTAGGCTTCGGGACGAATATGCCCTACAATTTCCTACTAAGGCCATCAATGCAAGATGGTACACTGACTGGGTTATGAGGTGGTTCTACGCCGAAGTTGGGGCGAGCAATCCTCTGGCCAGACCTTTGAAAGAGATCCAATTCCGGAAGGAAGCCTTAGTGCATCCCGGCCAAGGTCAGCTCGAAGCTCGTCTCAACCTACTTCAAAGAATCAGCCGAAGGTTAAGCATGCGGGACTTAGCCGAAGAATACCTCGGGTTGCAAATCTCTCCACTGATGGCCAACTGGCCTATCGTCTTCGAGGAGGATTCGGAAGGCGGTCTCCGAAAGATCACCTTGACTTCGAGCCCTGCAGGTAACTTCTAAGACAACATGTATTATGCATATTCATTCGAAGAAAAAACTAACTTGATTTATTTTTTAGCTTCTTCAGCCCCTGTTACTTCGGAGCAAATCATAAGGGCTTCAGAGAAGATTTTGGGCGCTCCAACTCCGACAGAAAAAGAATGGAAAATCAAGCTAGTCGGGAGTTGGGAGAGATTTAACAGAGTATGGGGAATGCTGGAAATCACTCCGCCCCCTTTGATGGATTGGGTGCCTTCGGAAAAAGGACCCAAGAAGAGGAAAGCCGAAGCTGGGACTTCGAGCTCCGCAAAGACTCCGGTGAAGAAGGTGGCTCGGAAGCCAAAAAATCTTGCATCTTCGAATCCTGCACCTTCGAGCTCAAGAGCTTCAGTTTCCGATTCCTAGGAGGATGAAGGGAGATTGCTTGTGCATCTAATAGAAGAGAATGAAACCCAAAGGACTGCACAAGCCGAAGTACCTGCGAACGTGCCGGAGTCCCAAGATAATCTTGATCAACCAAGGACTTCGGCAGTTTAGGAAGACGTATCTCAGGACGAAGTTCCTGTAAATGAAAGTGGGGTCGAAGTTACTATAGCTTCGATTCCCGAGGAAGTAACGAGGACTGCTGAGGACGATGCTCCTGCGGTCCAAGACTTAGCGGCTGATTCGGATGAAGAACTAGCCTTCGATCCACCGAACAGTCCGACGATGACTCCTCTGCAAAATGTCGAAGGTAGACTTCGAATAACTTTTTCATGTTTATTTTGAGTATTTATACAATGTATAATACTTTTCATTATTTTTATAGAGTCCACTCTTATGGAAGAAGTCCGACAAGAAGAAATAATTCCTGGACCTTCGACAACTTCGGAGCCAGCCCAGAGAGTTACTCAAATTGGACCTGGAAGAGGCAAAAGACATATAGAGCCCCTCCCTGCTGTGAGCTCCGGATCAACTCCGTCTGATTCAACAGACGAGAGCCAATCTTCCGGGGAGGGCCAGTCTCCAGTGGCTCCGAAGACCACAGGCCAAAGCTCCGGTCCTTCGCTGAACGAAGATGACCAACAGGCAATAAGCATGCTCCCCTTGCTGGCTCCTTTCTTAGGGCAAACAACTGGTCTTCGGACTTTGCTCGAACCTTTGGATCGAGCTAGCCGTGACATAGGGGAGACCAATTTAGTGGCCATCCTGAGCAAGGCTGACAGGACGGAGCTTAATGCCGCTATTGAACGTGCAACCTACCAGGTACGAAGCAACTGCGAAATATCATAGAATTCATCTACGAATAAATATTGACCTAAGTTTTTATTTTTGTAGCAAACTGTCTTGGCTCGATCTGCGAATATATGCAATGACGAAGAGATCGCTCGTCCTTCGGGAGGAAAATAGTGTCCTTCAAAGGAATTTTAACATCTCCAAAAGTCGAGTGGCTCAAATGGACAATATAGTGTCAACAGAGCGAAGGGCCAGGCAAAGTTTGAGGCTGCTAATAAAGAGCTCGAAGCAGAAAGAATTGTGCTTCGAGCGGAAGTTGAAAAGCTGCGAGCGGAGCACGCTACTGTGGGGTCCGAACTCGTTAGACTCCAAGAGGAAGCTAGCCAACTGTTAAATCAAAAGAATGTTTTGACTACTGAAAATGCTAGACTTTCTGGGGTTTTGGGCGAAGTCACTTCGACGAAGGATGCGTTGATCGAAGACAAGCTGAAGTCTAAAAAGGTGGCTGTGGAAGTTATGAGTCAGTTGTTAGATGTCCTGGAGTACTTCGGTACTACTGGGATACTTCCTTCTGACGATAACATTACTCTTCTGCGCCGGTTAAAAAGGATCCAAGGAGTGGCGAAGCAGATGAAGACAGCGGGCATTAGATACGGAGAACTCTCCGGACAAGTGTCTGCTGTTGGCCTACTTCACTACTACGAAGATCTGGGCCGAACGATAACTCCGGACGCAGGAAGGGGCCCAATCACCTTCGATGACGAGCGACTTCTAACACCTTCCGAAGGTGTGGCTGCTGCCTGGCGAGCCTTCCAAACTTCATGGAGAGCCGAAGGTCGTTTCGCGATCAAGGCTTGGATCGATGAAGGCCAACGCTAGAAGCAAGTTCGGACCCAAGCTTCGAGCAGTCAGCCTCCTCCGAACCCGCAGGTTTAGAAATACCTTAGGATTTTTGACCATGTAAAGCTTTATGCTTATAAACATTTATCAATAAAAATCTTGTTTGTCATATTTTTAGGCTTCGCCTCTTACGGAAGATATCGAAGTGTTAGACCTTAACGATGAAGTTCGGTCATTATGGACCACCTTCGATCTTCTTAAAGCTTATAAACGTCCTCGTTTTCTAATTCCTCGAGATGACTCCGGTGTAATTGCGCCCGAAGTAATCAAAGATATACTGTCTTATATTAAAGAGGAAGAAAAAGAGGTTAGCGTAAACACTTCGTCTTCTGAAGATGTTATATGGTCTGAAGACGAAGATGAAGCTCAAAATAAAAAGCCTAAAGAACTTGGAAGCTGGGAAATGAGCCCCGAACGGCTTCGAACTTGGGCCGAGCTTCAACAAGAACAGGAGGATTTTAGAGCTTCGAAGGGGGGCAAGAGAGTTAAACGCAAAGTTATTAGAACTCTCGGCGCTGGAACTAGTCGTTCCACCCCTAGCTCTAGGGACCGAAGAGGTCTTCGATTCCTTCTTGGTATAGATACCAATTTTTCATAATGTAATCTGTAAACACATTTGTTTGAATAATGAATACCGATTTTTTAAAATTGTCTCCATATTTACTAGCCCCTCTTTGGGTATAAGCAACTTCGAACTGTATTCAAAGATGGTTATGCGCAAAGAAAAAACTTCGGAGTACAATTTTTTGGGGGGTTCGGAGCCCCTCTGTAATTTAAAGATCTTTTGAAATCTTATAAAATGTCTTCGACTATTTTTAGTCGGAAAAATGGCAACTTAGTACCTTTGATTTTTGAAAGAAATCACTTGAGATAACTTTCAAGATACCTTAATATCTTAGATAATTTATCACTTTGGACTGTGTTAACAGGCATTCGAAGCTCATGGCTCGAACTCTGTTTTGCTTTAGCCACCTTCGGCTCATTTTTGCGATCTCTGTCGAACCAATGGTTCGGAGTTTGCAATGGTCTCTTTGGACTCTTTTTACGGATGTCTACCAGCCAATGGCTTGGACTCCGTATATTTTGGCCACCTTCGGCTCTTTTTGCGGAAGTCTACCAGCCAACGGCTTGGACTTCGCAGGTTTTGGCCACCTTCGGCTCTTTTTACGGAAGTCTACCAGCCAATGGCTTGGACTCCGCATGTTTTGGCCACCTTCGGCTCTTTTTACGGAAGTCTACCAGCCAATGGCTTGGACTCCGTATGATGTGGTTTTAGGCTCTTTTACGGATGCCTACAAGCCGGTGGCTTGGACTCTGGATTATGTCAGCCCCCACGTCGGAAGCTTCGAACCAATGGTTCGATGTCCGAAAATACAACCCAGCTTCATGACACTTCCCTCTCGGTTGACCCCGCGGTTCCAGTGCGTCCACTCGGAAGCTGGAAATCTATGAGGGGAAGGCAACTATCAGGATCATATGCTTTATTAATTTGGAAGATGATTACAAGTGAGTTACAAGGAGCCCTTATGCGAAGTATCGCTTTAGGTGCTCCGCATGCCAAGTATGCGCTAACTCTTCACCTTCTAAATTAGCTAACTTAAAAGAGCCAGGGCGTCCTAAACGAACAATTAGGTATGGACCTTCCCATTTATTTCCTAACTTCCCTGGGGCTATAACGCTTCGCAGAACAAGATGACCCGGTCTTAGTTCATTGAGCTTAACCTTCGGGTCAAACCAAGCCTTCGTTTGCTGATGATACTTTGATAAATTCGCCACAGCTCGAAGTCTTGTTTCTTCGGATAAATCTAGCAAAGCTTGTCTTTCTTCTTCAATCTCCGGTTCGGTGCTGCGAAATGATCCTCCTTTGAGCTCCGTTGGAGTCATAGCTTCATCTCCGAATAGTAGTCTGAATGGAGTAAAACCTGTGGACCTTGTTTGCGTAGTCCGAATGGACCACAAAATCTTCGGAAGCTCTTCGGTCCACAGTCCCTTTGCTAATTCTACTATCCTTCGATTTAGCCCTGACAAAATATTTCCATTGGCTCGCTCTACGGCTCCATTAGACTGCGGATGTCTTACTGCAGCAAAACATAACTAAATGCCTAGATCTTCGCAAAACTTCCTGAAGGGTTCTGCGTCGAACTGTGTTCCATTATCAACTGTAAGTTGTCTAGGCACTCCGAACCGGCAGATGATGTTCTTCCAAAAGAATTTCTGTACATTGTTCGAAGTAATAGCTGTTAAGGGTTCTGCTTCTACCCACTTGGAAAAATACTCAATAGCTACCACTGCGAACTTCAAATTTCCCTTGGCTACTGGAAAGGGACCAATTAAATCCATACCCCATCTGGCCATGGGCCATACCGGAGCAATGACTTGAAGAGCTGTTGGTGGGCGATGACTCCGTCGACCCATCCACTGGCATCCTTGACAAGTGCGGACTAAACTCTCCGCATCAGCTGTTATTGTAGGCCAATAAAGCCCCTGGCGAAGTGTTTTTCCTGCCAAAGCTCTAGGGGCTAAATGGCTACCACAAAGGCCTTCGTGAATTTCTCGAAGAATTTCTTGGCCCTCGGCTTGGGATATACATCGGAGTAGAGGGGAACATACTCCGGCCTTGTATAAAATACCGTTGATTATTTGATAATTTCTAGCTCTAAGCTTTAGTCTTGACAGCTGTGGCTCTTCGGGCAAATTTGTTCCTCCCTGCAAAAGTTCCATGATCGAATTTTTCCAATCTGCACTAGGAATGCAAAGAATCTCTGCAGAGGGAATTTGTGGCACCGAAGGTATATTGAGCTCCTCATAGAAAGCTTCTTCTGGCACATCCACAGCTCCGGCTGCAGCTTTTGCTAAGATGTCCGCTTGCACATTTTCTGCTCTTGGTATACTCCGAACGGAAATACCCTTGAAGTGTGCTTCGATTTTACGGATTTCTTCTAAGTACTTCGCAAGCTGTGGATGCCGAACTTGGAAATCTTTTATCCACGTGCCCTGCTACTATCTGAGAATCTGTCTTTATAATAATTCTTGTAGCCCCTAGAGCACGTGCTTTTCGGAGTCCCAATAAAATCCCTTCATACTCCGCTATATTATTGGTAGACTTAAAGTTGAGTCTTGCGGAGTACATTGCTCTTTGCCCTGAAGGTGAAATTAACACTGCTCCGATGCCTGCTCCGGATGCTTGGAAAGCCCCATCGGAGTAAACAGTCCAAACTCCGTCACTTGACTTCTCCGGAACCAAATTTGCAGGTGGAGTCCATTCTGCTACAAAATCCGCTAGGACTTGCGATTTGATTGCTGTCCTTGCCAAGAAAGATATGCCGAAGGGTGCTAGCTCAACTGCCCACTTCCCAATCCTTCCAGTGGAATCCTTACTTCGAAGCATATCTCCTAAAGGATACGAAGTTGGTACAATTACATTGTGTGCCAAAAAATAGTGTCTTAATTTCCTCGAAGCCATTATCAGAGCACAAACGAACTTTTCAAGTTCGGAGTATCTTGTCTTCGCTCCTGATAATGCTTCGGATACAAAATAAACAGGATTTTGGACCAACTTCCCATTGAAATCCACTTCTCTAACAAGGACTGCGCTGACAGCAGAACCTGTAGCTGCAAGGTAAAGGAGTAGGGTTTCGTCCGCAGTAGGCACCGTGAGTGTAGCAAGATTACTGAGATACTCTTTAATATCTTCGAAGCTTTTCTGACACTCCGGTGTCCATGCAAAATCTTCGGACCCTTTCAATGCTTTAAATATAGGCAAGCTTCTCTCTGCAGACCTTGATAAAAACCTGCTAAGTGCTGCCAGATGCCCAGTCAGCTTTTGCACTTGCTTTAAATTTTCCGGAGGAGCCATCTTTTGTAGCGCAGTTATTTGAGTAGGGCTAGCTTCAATTCCCCTGCTTGAAACTAAATACCCTAACAACTTTCCAGCCTTAGCGCCGAAGATACATTTTTCGGGGTTAAGACGGATCCCACATGCCCGAAGGCTATTGAATGTTTCTGCTAAGTCTAGGCTATGTTGGTGCTTTAAAGCACTCTTTATTACAATATCATCCATATAGGCCTCCACATTGCGACCTAGTTGATGACCTAGAGCCTTAGCAACTAACCTCGAAAAAGTAGCCCCGACATTTCTTAAGCCGAAGGGCATTCTTACATAACAGAAGACTCCCGAAGGAGTTACGAAGCTTGTCTTGATCTCATCTTCGCGCTTCAACCATATTTGATGATAACCAGAATACGCGTCAAGGAAGCTTAATAACTCCGAACCTGCGGTGGAGTCGACCAATTGATCAATTCGGGGCATGGGGTAGGGGTCACGAGGGCATGCTTTATTCAAGGATGTGAAATCAATGCACATGCGCCACTTCCCGGAAGACTTCTTTCTGACGAAGACTAGGTTGGCTAACCATTCTGTGTGAGCCACTTCTCTGATAATCCCAGCCTTCAATAATTTCTCAACTTCGTCCTTCGCTAGAGCAGCTCTTTCTGCAGACATTTTCCGGAGTCCTTGCCGAACAGGCGGGCCTTCAGGTTTACAAGTAAACTATGTTCAATGATATCCCGATTGACTCCAGTGATATCTTCGTCAGACCAAGCGAAGACATCCAAATTCTCTTTCACCACCTTTTCCAAGGAGGTTGCAACTTCTGGAAGTAAATCTTTACCAAATTGAAATGTATACTCTTTACCATCTTTAACAATGACCTTCGTTGCAATCTCTCCTTCGGGACTTGGTCTCGGAAAGGACTTCTTCGAAACTTCGGAGGAGGCTGAAAAAATTTCTTCATTATCTTGCACATTGTTTACTTGTCTTGGATAAATAGGGGGACCATGACCATATTCCGCCCTCCGAGCGATGGCTTGATCTCCGAAGACTGTAAGGACTCCTGCTTGTGTGGGCATCTTCATGCACAAATAATTGTGATGCGCCACAGCTCCGAACTGGTTTAGCATGCCTCTTCCGAAGATGACATTATAAGCATACGGGGCATCTACAACATCGAAGATTACTTCTTCAGTTCGAGCCAACAAACCTTCTCCGAAGGTAACTTCCAGGCCTATTTGGCCAAGTGCATCAAGTGGAGGTCCTGCGAAGCCTTGCAAAGGACGAGCCGCTGGAAGGAGATGCTTCCTGGAGATGCACAATTGATCGAAGGCTTGAACAAAAATGATATATGCCGAACTACCTCCGTCAATCAACACCCTTCGAACTTCGGTGCCCGCAATATCAGCAGTGATAACCAGTGGGTCTGCATGCGGGAACTTAATACCAGCTGCATCCTCCGCAGAAAAAGATATCGGTACATGAGACCATTCCGGCATTGTAGTTGCAGATGACGAAGTCCCAATATGGCCTACTTCTCTGACGTAGTCCCTTCGCTGTCTCTTTGACATGCTTCCGAGGGTACCTCCTCCGGAGATGGGGAGGACTACTCTTTTCCCTCGGTCTCGCCCTTCCTCTTGCTTCGGAGGTGGCATAACATTGGCCACTGGAGGGTGTCTTGCAGCATCAAAGTTTTCTATCCTCGCCACAGCCTAGACCGGCTCTGGGCGCGCTGCAGCTGGAACTCGGTCGGTAGTACCTCGACCCGAAGTTCTTTCTAGATACTCTCCCCTTAGGGTAAGTATAGCCTTGCAAGTATCAGTTTCATGGCTTCGATTTTCTCCATGGATGCAGCAGAAAAGGGTCTGGCCCTTGCCAGCCGTTTTCCCTGGCGGCCTCCAGCCGTTGGCCTTGTTCTCCGAAGACTGTGGAGCTCTCTATGTAAACTTCTGCGGGGGTGCAATATTCATGACTTCAGAATGAGGGTGCTTTTGCCCTCTTCTCTGATCCTGTTGAACTTCGAAGATTGGTTCTTGCGGCTGTGCCGAAGTTTTTACTTCTACTTTAACTTCTTGCAATATGGATGAAGTAGCGGCAGTTCTTCGAAGCCAACCCTCTTCTGACCTCGCATACTCCTCGAAGTATGACATCAACTGAGAGACCGAGGAGATGCTTTTCCTATGAAGCTTATCCAGGAGGCCTTGATGAGTGACGCCTTCCCGAGCTGCATCAACTACCGAAGATGCAGACAACCCCCGGATTTGCGACTTAAAATATTGCCTCAATGTCTCTCCGGGGAGCTGTTTCACCTGGAAAAGGCTTCCTGTTGACATGGGAGGCACGAAGGTGCCTTGAAAATTGCTTATAAACTTCTTCTTCAGCTGCGCCCATGAATTAATTGATCCAGGCTTCAAAGACCAAAACCACCTTAATGCCACTCCTTGAAGAGCTAAGGGGAAGCACTTCGCCATGGTGTCTCGAACTCCTCCGCTAGCTTCAATTGCTAGGGCATAAGAACGAATGAAATCTCCGGGATCTTCATCTCCGGCATACTTACAGAGCTTCGAAGTTTTAAACTTTGGATCAAAGTGAACTTTCTGCAGCTCAGGATGCAGCGGAGATTCATTATCGAAGGAGGCGTTCTCCGGGGCTTCGGGATAATCGAGATCGTCGTCTTCGGGCACTTCTGGGATAGATGGGATGGCTTGAGAGCGAAGCCTGTTCGCAGCTTCCTATCGCCACCTTGCTACTTCAGCTTGAAGGTTGGCCATTTGAGTGGCCATATCTCCAAGATTGTCTTCATCTCCTCCGGAAGGATCTTCCGGGTCTTGAGAACTAGTAGGATCAGTTCGAATTGGGATGGAAGGTGGAGGAGGGACTCCGGGTGGTTGAAGTATAGAAGGGGTTGGCAGAGAAGCTTCGTATGTTCGAGGGATGGAAGCCCCTTCCGGAGTTTGCGGAGGGAAAGTCGAAGGCCCTCCGACTTCAACCGTATCAAATGGTATCTCTCCGGAGATCCGAGAAGACCTCCGAATGGGATTGCGGGGTGCGCTCCGCTTAGGAGGCATGATGTAAGAAGTTGGTAGAGAACGAAGTTTTTTGTACTAGGCTCCCCACGGATGGCGCCAACTGTTGGCGTAAAAGATTACGCTAACAGGTTTCTGTAGAAAAGAAACTAACAAACGAAGTGTTTGCGAAGAGAACTGTTCTAAGCCTCCGAAAGGATAACAACTTAGAATAGTTCGAATGTGTGTATTGAACAACTTGTATTCGGTCCCTATTACAGGGTGAAATGGGGGGGTATTTATAGGCCCAAATATTAAGGAAAAGACCTATTTACCCCTCTATTACAACCGACATAGTGGAAACTATTCGGTACCCTTGATAGGGCTAAAATGGTAAAAGACTAATCTAATAATATAAAAGATAAATCTTCCATCTTAGCTGGCAATAAAGATCTTGAATCGCCTTAGTTCGAAGATATACCTCGAACTAATGCCTATCTTCGTACTTCGAACTTGACTCAGGGTATCTTCGAAGATGGACGTCTGGAAACCTTCGAATCCACTATCTGCTTTCATGTTGTTGCAGCAATAACCCCGAAGATGAGATATTTTCCCCCAACAGTAGTATTCCAAGGCCGACTTTTGTAAACAAAAATTTGCAGGCTAATGAACATACCAAAGTAATAAAGTTGCTTCGGTCGTATGTCAATTGTTTTGTGTGGGAGTACAGTGAAATACCCGGACTAAGCCGCGAGCTCATGGAGCATCGGCTGCCCATCAAACACGGGTTTAGGCCTTATAAACAACCCCCTCGTCGCTTTAATTCGGCCATGTATGACCGAGTTAAAGAGTAGATAGAACGATTACTCGAGGCTGAATATATTACGCTATGTAGGTATGCTGAATGGGTTGCTAACATTGTGCCTATAGAGAAGAAAGGGAGCAGCAAAATACGAGTTTGCATTGATTTCAGAGATCTAAACAAGGCCACTACAAAGGATGAGTACTCGATGCAGATAGCCGACATGTTGATCAATGATGCTTTGGGACACAAGGTACTAAGTTTTATTGATGGCAATGCTGGTTATAATCAAATTTTTATGGTCGAAGAGGACGTATATAAGATACCCTTTCGATGCCCTGGTTTTGTTGGCTTGTTTCAGTGGGTTGTTATGACTTTTGTTTTAAAGAATGCTGACGCTACGTATCAACGTGCTATGAACTTAATCTTTCATGACTTTCTAGTAGTTATGCTAGAGGTCTATATAGATGATGTTGTAGTCAAATCATATGCTATGGGGAACCATTTAACCAATTTGAGAGTTGCTTTGATAGAACGTGTCAGTGAATTAAAAATGAATCCGCTCAACTGTGCTTTTGGCATGTCGGTGGGCAAGTTCTTAGGATTCATGATTCATGAAAAATGTATTGAAATTGATCCTAAGAGGCTTGAGAAGATTAAGGACTTTGAAGCCCCGACAAGCAAAAGAGATGTGCAAAAGTTGGTAGGCAAGATGAATTATTTGTGCCGCTTCATATCTAACTTGTTTGGCGAGATTGATGCTTTTGTCCCCATACTTCGGCTAAAGAATGAGGTCGAGTTCACTTGGGGGGCAAGTCAGCAACGTGCCTTCGAAAAAAAATCAAAGAATGCTTATCATCACCACCAGTGGTGAAGGCGCCCAAGGCCGGAATACCATTTCGGCTATATGTCACCGCAAAGGAGGGTGTGATCGGAGCTGTGTTGACTCAAGAGGTGGAGGGAAAAGAATACATCATCACATTCTTGAGATGCCACTTGTTGGACGCCGAGACAAGAGGGTGCGAAGCATGTCAAAAGTTTAGTAATATCTAGTTGGCTCCTGCATCACTACTTAACCCTATTATCAAACCATGGCCATTCTGAGGTTGGGGCATGGACTTCATTGGCCACATCCATCCTCCCTCTTCAAAAGGGCATTGGTTCATGTTGATGGTGACATATTACTTCACCAAGTGGACCGAGGTCATGCCTCTCAAGAACATGACTCATAACGAGGTAACTGATTTCATCTTGAAGCACATTATACATAGATTTGGTATTCCCCAAACTCTCACTACATATCAAGGTACTTCATTTATTTCTAAAGAAGTGAGGAACTTTGCCAAATTTTATAGTATTGAGTTGATAAACTCTTCGCCATACTATGCTCAGGCCAATAGTCAGGCCGAGTCTAGTAATAAAACTGTAAGTAAGCTCATTAAGAAGAAAATTGAAGAGTTCACTAAAAGGTGGCATGAAGTGCTTTTTGAGGCATTATGGGATTGTAGAGTTGCAAAGCATGGTGCTACCAAAGTTAGTCCATATGAGTTAGTATATGGACAAGAAGTCATTCTACCGGTAGAGGTAGATCTTGGCTCGTTAAGATTTCTTAAGCAAGATTGCTTATCAGTCGATGAATATGAAACTCTATTGAAGGATAATTTCAAGAAGTGACCGATAAGAATGATGAGGACATCCCTACCAATGATACAACCATACATGAATACCAAGATCTAATTATTCAAGTTCGAGCACAACGATTAAATCTCCAGGTCAACTCAGTTTCTTAGTAACTTAGTATATTATATTGGGAATAAATTACTACATAATATTATTATTATTGTTAGGAACTATGGAGATGATGAAAATAACTTGGAGATAAATAAAGAGTTGGAGAAGAACAAGGACGGACGTCCAAGCCAATTTGAGAGTCCAATCCAACTACAATTCGTGTCCAACTCGGATTCCAGGAGCAGCGTGCACCAAAATAATCACCCAGGCCGCATACGGACTCCGTTTTTGACGTTCGACCCAGCCACGGAAAGATAACTTCATAGCATTTCCAATGCTTCTAGTTTCATCTCAAAATTTGTTCTAGATCAACAGGAATCATCAAAACAAGATAGAGTCCTTAATCTGTCAGCATGCTGTTTTCTGCGTTATTGGGCATTTTGGGCCGTGTATCCAGTTGAGCCCATTAGGGGTGCGTCCCAAACTACTATATAAGGTGTTTCTATAGACATCTAGGGTTTTTGGGTTTAGTTTACATGTTTCTTTGATAGCCTCCACTTCGCCGGATTTGTAAGTGAACCCCAATTCACAGATTCCAATAGAATTTTCAATTGAATTGCGTTTTCTGCGTTCTTGCTTGTGTTCTTCGATTCGCAGGCAAGGATTAGCCTTCTTGGCGAGGTCAATTAGGCTGTGCTTGGTTGATAACCAACAGAGAAGTGGTGTAGCGATTGCGAGATTCAGATCTGTGGTGATCGGAAGTCGGATCATCAACGTCGAGTTCTCCACAAATCGTTGTTTATCCCCCACCTGACGGAAGATCAGGCACCCCCTCCTCCATCAAGTGGTATCAGAGCTTGGTTTACTATCAGGTTCGTGTATCTTAGATTAGATTGATTTCATATTCATCCTAGAGTCCACAGAAAAGCCGAACAAAAAAAATCCCTGTCCGAGACATTGTTAGCCTTTTGCATAATTCTCTTTCAAAGTCCGCAGTGTTGAATTCGTGTCCAAATTTGTGTCTCGTTGCTGGTTAATTCGTGTTTTAGATCGGTTCGTGTCTCCACCACAATTCCCCTACTCCGCTGCATAATTTTTCCACCCCCCACCAATCCCCATCCGCTTCTATTTCTGCCACAACTAACAGATCCGATTTAGGGGGAACAGATCCAATTTCGGAAGGGTTAATTGCATCCATGCCACCGTTATTTTCGAAACTGAATGAAATGCCATTACTATTTCACTATTTACTTCTATGCCATTACTATTCATTCGTTCTCGCCTGCATGCCATTTTGTACACGTTCAGAGGCTACGGGCCCACCTGCAGCACAATTTTTTTCTGTATTGACCATACTACCCTCTTCTTTTCCCTTATCTTCTTCTCTCCTCCACTGTCTTCTTCCCCGATGTCGCCGTCGCTGCCTTCTCGACTCCGCCGCCACCGCAAGGCCCTCCACCGCTAGCCCCCGTGCCCTTCGGCTCCTCCCGCACCCCTCTCCACAGCCACCCGCCTTCCTCGGGGCCCTCCGCCGCAGCCACGAACCGAGAGGGCACAAACCGAGGAGGCCGTCACGGCGGTAGACAAAGGGGCGTGGGGGCTAGGGGCTCATGGCGTCGGTGGAGGACTCCTGGCCGGCAGCACAGTCGTGGGGAGGGTGCGGGACCAGGGACTCATGGTGACGACGGATGGCCCCTAGTCGGCAGCGGAGCTGTGGAGAGGGTCGCGGGGGTCGACGGCGGAGCCATGCTTGCCGCCACTCCCGCCCCGAGCCACCGTTGCCTCTGCTCCTCCCTCCCCGCGCCACCGTTGCTGTCGCCATAGTCGCGGATGCTCCTCCCTCCTCGTGTCGCTGTCACCATCGCTCTGATTGCACCCGTCATCACTGCTGCTCTGCCTGGAACTGCCACCGACCGCTTCCCCGCCTGCTCCACGCAATGCCGCCCTGTGGCCTCATGACCCCGCCAGACCGCTCCGCTTGTGCTCCTACCGCCCCATGGCCTCGCGCTGACCGCGCCCTCACCAGACCACGCTCGCCGCCGTTTCTCACCAACATCCTCCCTCCCTACGCCATCCTCGCCCCGAGCCACAGTCACCGTCGTTCTGCCTGGATCGTTGTTGGACGCTTCCCCGCCCGCGCCGCGCCTAGCTCTAGCCCGAGTACAGCTTCACATGGGAGGAAAGAAGATAGGGGAGAAGATGAACAGTGCATGACCGGGGCAGTGTTGGTAATACATAATTTTTGGTGACTGCAGGTGGGCCCGTAGCCTCTGAACGTGTACAAAATGGCATGCAGGCGAGAACGAACGAATAGTAATGGCATAGAAGCAAATAGCGAAATAGTAATGACATTTCATTCGGTTTCGAAAATAACGGTGGCATGGATGCAATTAACCCATTTCGGAAGGTTCTTCTTGAAACGGCTATAACTTTTCGCTTGTAACTCCGATTGAGCTGAAATTATTACCATAGGTAGATCTCTAAAAGTAGGCTTGGGCAATACTGATTTTATCAGTATCAGTGTTGTCAAAAAAATTAAAAAAAATCAGGATGACCTTCGTTTTGGGCTCCGAAGTTTCAGCACCGGTTATTTAGGGTTTTCTGTACCGATATCATCTTCCATCGGTTTGAGCCGAAACTTGGTGCTGTGCTTAATCTTGGGGCATATTGTTGCTACTTAGCACTTGGTAATTGGTTGCAAAAAAATAGAGAAAAAAAGAGAAAAAAAGAAGACAAAAAAAGGAAAGAAAAAAAGAGAGGCAATACCGAAGGCCCTGCACTGTTTGTTTCATAGTGTTGCTGGTGTCATGTTGACACTGTCCTTGCAATTCATCTTGTTCATCCTTGTTTCCTTCTTGTGTCACTACTGTTCTTAGAACACGAGTAGACCAGCAATTAGGACTAATAGTTTGAACATTTATTCAGCATTACTATCTGTTATTGAATATTGTTCCACTCAAATATTTGGCCTTCCTATAGCTCCACATATATACTTCTGATCAATGCATCTTGAGTCTTTGCAATCGTATACCACTCTCTTTGGAAGTCACCAACCAGTCAAGAATTGTGCCATGACCAAGATTGTGTCATCCACTTCCCTACGATGGTAAGAACCTTGTAAGATTGTGGTAAGATGCTTGAGTGTGAGCGAGAATACATTCCACTACCTAATAGTTGATAGGGCTAATATTTTTTCCATGTGTTTTTCTTTTTCTACTAACTATGGCAGGTATGGAAGGTATGACAAATCATAATCATGGTAACAATGTTTCTTCTATCAGAAGTAAGTTTACCATCCCATCTTTTTATGGTGAATATGGTGCTGAAGAATACCTAGATTGGGAGATGACCGTAGAGCATAAATTTAACTTATATCTAGTTCCTAAACAACATAGAGTTAAACAAGCATCTAGTATGTTTAAAAATCGTGCTTTAATCTGGTGGGAAGATATAATTGAACTTCAATTACAACCTGATACATGGGGTCATTT
Source organism: Zizania palustris (assembly GCA_019279435.1). NCBI lineage: Eukaryota > Viridiplantae > Streptophyta > Magnoliopsida > Poales > Poaceae > Zizania > Zizania palustris. Next base: position 27,152,698 of record JAAALK010000284.1, read on the forward strand.
AAAAAGAGCTATGCGTTGTAAATTTGTCTCTCCTTCTTATCATCATGAATTGTGTAAAAAACTACAATGCTTAGTTCAAGGTAACATGTCTGTGAGAGAGTATTATACTGAGCTTCGTGAGAGCATGACCCGTTGTGGTGTTGTGGAGCACTCAGAGGTAACGATGTGGCGCTTCTATGATGGATTGAGGCATGAGATTCAAGATATCATTTATTATAAAGAATTTAGTACTCTTAGTCGTTTGTTCCATCTTGCCATCATTGCAGAGAAAGAATTGCAGGAACAACAATACAAGGCAAGAGACTCCTATTTACCGTGAGTGACGAGCACACCAGTACTAACCAAGCCTTTCTCTTCTTAAAGTGTTTGTCATGCACCTGCACATGTACCTGCACAAACATCAGCAAGCATATTGTCTTCCATCTCTGCACTAGTTGAGCTATCAGGTAAAACGTCCTTACAGGTACCCGTTGAGGTTGCTTCATCAGCTGAAATAATAGAACACCCTTTGCAATTTGATAATGATGCACTTCACCATGATAGGACTAATAACTATACCGTTGTACATGAGGATGTGAAATCTACTTTGTTACTTTCAACTTCTAATGAAATTGTTAATGATGATATTGAGACGGCATCTAATGAGAGCAAACAACTTGATATTAGATCTGAAATTCAGCATAAAATCGAATTAAAAGATGCTTCTATCCTTGCACATAAAACTGATCAAACTGAAATTCATAGTCAAGATGTGTGCTATGTTGTCATTTGTGAAACTCCTTATTATTCTCTTACTAATATAGTTTATACTCTGCCCCCAGTTATCACTAAGTATTTATCTCATATTGAGCTACATAAGTGTAAATTTGATATGTCTCCCGAGTTTTTATCTTATGTTGAGTTACATAAATCTAAACTTGTCTTGCCTCCAAAGTCTTGGGATAGTTCCACATTTAACGTTGCAGAATTAAAACCAACCATGGGAGCAAAAGATGAGTATGAGTCGAGGACGACTCTATTTCAAGAGGGGGAGAATGATGAGAACATCATCGGTTGGGATAGGATCATGATTATGAGGAAACAAGATAAGGTGCATGCTTTCCATGTTAGATTTAATTTTTATATATTTGAACTTCAGATGCTACACCATGAGATGAGTTCATTGTCAATTTCAGAAATACTTTCTTGGATTAATAGAAGAGATGCATGTATATGGAACTCTTGTATTATCATGGAAGTTGATTGGGGACCAATAGACGTTGAGTCGAGGTTGACTCCAAATCAAGAAGGGGAGGATGATGAGGACATCCCTACCAATGATACAACCATACATGAATACCAAGATCCAATTATTCAAGTTCGAGCACAACGATTAAATCTCCAGGTCAACTCGTTTCTTAGTATCTTAGTATATTATATTGGGAATAAATTACTACCTAATATTACTATTATTGTTAGGAACTATGGAGATGATGAAAATCATTTGGAGATAAACAAAGAGTTGGAGAAGAACAAGGACGGACGTCCAAGCCAATTTGAGAGTCCAATCCAACTACAATTCGTGTCCAACTCGGATTCCAGGAGCAGTGTGCACTAAAATCATCACCCAGGCCGCATACGGACTCCGTTTTTGACGTTCCACCCAGCCACGGAAATATAACTTCATAACCTTTCCAATGATTCTAGTTTCATCTCAAAATTCATTCTAGATCAACGGGAATCGTCAAAACAAGATAGAGTCCTAAATCTGTCAGCATGTTGTTTTCTGCGTTATTGGGCCTTTTGGGCCGTGTATCCAGTTGAGCCCATTAGGGGTGTGTCCCAAACTACTATATAAGGTATTTATACAGCCATCTAGGGTTTTTGGGTTTAGTTTATACGTTGCTTTGATAGCTGCCGCTTCGCCGGATTTGTAAGTGAAGCCCAATTCGCAGATTCCAATAGAATTTTCAATTAAATTGCATTTTTTGCGTTCTTGCTTGTGTTCTTCAATTCGCAGGCAAGGATTAGCCTTCTTGGCGAGGTCAATCAGGTTGTGGTTGGTTGATAACCAATGGAGCAGTGGTGTAGTGATTGCGGGATTCAGATTTGTGGTGATCGGAAGCCGGATCGTCAACGTCGAGTTCTCCACAAATTGTTGTTTATCCACCACCTGACGGAAGATCGGGCACCCCCTCCTCCATCAAAGAAGTTAAGGGCTCTAGAGGCTATTGAAAGAGATAAGAGGAGAGTAGCTAGAGTCTACAACAACAGAGTCAAAACAAAATCGTTTCAAGTTGGTGACTTGGTTTGGAAGATGATTTTGCCCTTAGGCACTAAAACTCCCAAATTTGGTAAATGGTCGCCTAGTTGAGAAGGTCCTTTTAAGGTAGCTGAAATCACTCCAGGTAATGCATACTTGTTAGAGTCTCTACAAGGAGAGCGATTTCGAAGAGCTTTAAATGGCAGGTATTTGAAAAAGTACTTCCCAAGTGTATGGCAAAGCACTTAAAGTGTCAAAAGGATGATATAGAGTATATCGCCCTTAGCCCTTTGTGCTTTTAGCTCACTAAGTTTTCTAAAAGGCAGTGGGGCATGTGTTGATAGCAAAAAATGACATTAATGGTTAAAATTGTCAAAATATCAATTTTTGGTAATTTGGGCCGAAAATATGCCTTTCCTGGCACAGGCCAGTCCAACCGGACATAGTAGGCCAGTCTGACCGACCATGTAGGCCTGGTTAGACTGGCCCAATGGGTCCAGTCAGACCGGCCCAAGTCTAAAAATTAGAGATAGCGTTGGTTTCGGGCTGTTTTGATCTCTAATTAAGTTTTAACAACTTTTGGCCGAATTCTACTCAAATTCGGCATCGGGGAACTTTTGACCATCCCTTATAAATATAGGGGTGAGACTGATTCAAAGGGTATCTCCACAGATCAATACTTCAAAACCCTAGTTTTGAATCATACGTCTACTTTCATCTACTTTTGTGCCTTAGTTCAGTCTATCTTCTTGGGTTTGCGCTGAAAGCCCTTCGTGCATCACATCATAACCACAGAAAGCCTTGTTGATTTGCATGTAAATCACTCGTTTAATAACCGTGGTAAGCCCTATTGATTCGGCGTCCAACAAGCGATGGCTCAAGAATATGATGATGTATTCTTTTCCCTCCACCTCTTGAGTCAACACAGCTCCGACCACGCTCTCCTCCGCGGTGACATATAGACGAAATGGTATTCTGGCCTTGGGCACCTTCACCACTAGTGGTGATGATAAGCATTCTTTGATTTTTTTCGAAGGCGCGTTGTTGACTTGCCCACCCAAGTGAACTCAACCTCATTCTTTAGCAGAAGTAGGGGAACAAAAGCATCAATCTTTCCAAACAAGTTAGAAATGAAGCAACGCAAATAATTCATCTTGCCTACCAACTTTGCACATCTCTTTTGCATGTCAGCGCTTCAAAGTCCTTAATCTTGTCAAGCCTCTTAGGATCAATTTCAATACCTCTTTCATGAATCATGAATCCTAAGAACTTGCCCGCCGACACGCCAAAAGTACACTTGAGCGAATTCATTTTTAAGCCATACTAACGCATTCTATCAAAAGCAACTCTCAAATCAGCTAAATGGTTCCCCATAGCATCCGATTTGACTACAACATCATTTATATAGACCTCTAGAATAACTCCTAGCAAGTCATGAAAGATTAAGTTCATAGCACGTTGATATGTAGCACCAGCATTCTTTAAACCAAAAGTCATAACAACCCACTCAAACAAGCCGACAAAACCAGGGCATCGAAAGATTTTCTTGTAGACGTCCTCTTCGGCCATAAATGTTTGATTATAACCAGCGTTGTCATCAAGAAAACTTAGTACCTTGTGTCACGAAGCATCATTGATCAACATGTCGGCTATCAGCATAGGGTACTCGTCCTTCAGAGATGCCTTGTTCAGATCTCTGAAATCAATACAAACTCATATTTTGCCGCTCCCTTTCTTCTCTACACGCACAATGTTAGCAACTCATTCAACATACCTACATGGCATAATAAATTCAACCTTGAGTAATTGTTCTATCTCCTCTTTAACTCGGTCATACACTGAGAAACCAAGTTGAGATGTGCCTTGGTTTCAGTCTATGATGAGTGATTAATAGTTTTCCTTCTGAGAGAAGGGGTCCCTACTAATGGGTTCATAGGTGTGTTCATCGAAGGGTTCGGTGTTTGCTGACTGTACAAGTTCGCTACGAGGTATATCTATCAGAGGGGTCCGACAGTATATTGTTCAAAGGTTGTACCAAAGGTGTTGGTACTTTGGGAGGTACATCGGAGTGTGTACCGGAGGATGTTATATCTGGAGAGGTCTCCGAGGTATCAGATACACTTGTCTTCTTGTCAAAGGCAGGATGTGCAAAGGGGAACTCTGGCTGAAGATACCTCGAGGCAAAGTCCTCAGAGGCGAGGCACTATGAAGGGGTACTCCAAAGGAGTAACTTCAAAGACTGGAGGACAAAGTCCTCAGCAATGAGGCTAGGCTCCCAGGTGTGCTCCGATCGGAGATACTTGGAAGGACACCTGATGAAGGTCTCAGAAGTCAAGATGGATCAAAGGAATGGTCCGGATAAGGCTCTTCTTGGAGTGTGCTTGGGGCTGAGACACTACGAAGGGGGCTTATGGAAGTGCTTCATGTAGAGGCCTTGGATAAAGGAGGGACTTCGAAAGGTGGTGGACAAAATCCTTCGTAAAGAGGTACTCCAAAGGTGGGGCTTCGGAGTCAGGTTGTCTTGACGTGCTTCGACCATACATGGCTTCGGTACACGGACGGGCGGCGGTCGAGCTAGGGGTAGCTACGAAGTCATGATGACCCACTCCGAAGGTGATGGTGCGAAGACTCAAGGGCTTTGACGGTTTTGGCTCAAAACTGTCACCTGTATCAAATACAAACTTCGGTGTAGTGAAGGCCTACGGGTTCGAAGCCTACTACCTAAGCCACTGCACCACTTCATGTGCGAAGGGGCTCCGAAGATTCCAGTCTGCAAAGTTGACAAAAAGAGCTTCCAATAAAGTAGACTACCCTTTGTACCCTCTATAGGATCGAAAGTAGCGACCAGAGGGGGGGTGAATGGGCGCCTAAAAAATTCTTTCTAATCAATGGCCTGCTCCCAATACCCAACGCACCTCAAAAGACTAAGCAGCAAGGTATGAACAGAAAGCCTAAGTCTAAAGGTATCTAGCCTAGAATCAACAGGTGTCAAAATCAGAGAACCACCAAAGCAGTGTTAATAGGCAGATAAGCAAAATATTCATGACATGACAGGTCAAACTTCTCAATGGATGATCTAAGTGTATATAAAGTGAGATGAGAAGTTACTGTTCAAATTTGTCTCCTGTTCGAAACTTGGCGAAGCCTGCTTCGCTGTATTGAAGCCTGCTTCGCAGTGTCGAAGTCTGCTTTAGAGTGTCGAAGTCTGCTTCGGAGTGTCGAAGTCTGCTTCGCAGGTCCTTGATGAAGTCTAGCGAAGGTTGTCAACAAAATGCCGAAGGTATGTTGAGTCTAGCCTAGTTTAACTGTGTCAAAGTGCGAAGTATGCTTCGAAGCGAAGTGTGACAATGTCGAAGTTTGCTTCGAACAGTGTACTTTGAAGACTAAACTTCGAACAGAAAGCTTCGAACACGATACATAGAAAATCAACCTTCGAATAGATATGAGAAGCCAAACACACGGCAACAAGACGCAATCGAAGCCTATACTCAACCTTCGAAGCTAGCTTGGTCGAGGTATGAAAACTGAAGTTGCGACCTTCGCTCCAAGGGTTAGCTTCTACAGACAAGCTCCAAACTTACACACTGTGACCTTCGAAAAAGACTGCAGGAAGGAACTTACGTCGAGCGAAGTCTACTAGAGAGACAAGCTTCGAAGCTAACTTCGAAGCCTGTCGAAGTATTGACTTCGAACAGCTCGAGACAGAGAACAGCTTCGCAAAGACCATCGAAGTATGACAAGCCAATAGACAGTCCAAAACATACTTCGAAGGTAGATTCACAGGACAAGAGCAAAGTTAAAATTCTATCGAAGCCCTCGAAAATGTCAGATCAAATCCTCCCTCACGGAGCTGAGGGGCTTCGAACAGAGAAGGGGGTTTCGCCAGAAAACAGCCAGAAAAGTGACTTGGCCCTGTCTACTCGATCAAAAAGGCTACACAGGCGAAAGTAAAAGCAGAAGGACTAGCACACTGTGGATACATGACACTAGTACTACTTGCAACTAGTACTCCTCAGCCCGTAGAATAGAAGCCAACAGAGAGAAACGTGAACTCTGGAACAAACATTAAATGCACGAACAACAATGCTACAGATTCACACAAGTTGATGCAAACCACACACACGGATGGAGAATAAAAACTCACAGCATCATGAAGAACAAAGGATGAGCAGGAATAGAAAACGCCTATGCAAAGAACCTGGCGGCGCACATGAGACCGAACAGGGAACAGAGAAAACAAAAAGTGACCCAAATGATTGAAAAGTGAATTCTGGAAGGGGTAGCACAACCCTAGGGATTGGGGCCCTATTTATAGGCTGCCCAACACTTAGGAATATTCCACCAACCCCTTAGGGTTTTTTACAGACGCTAAAATAAAGGAAAAGACTAAACTGCCCTTAGGAATTTTTATAGACTCGACTAACTGACTGTGGGCCTAGAGATACAGATGACTTATCCGGAAGCTAAGTGTTGGGGGAAAATATATCATCTTCAGGGTTATTGCCAAAGCAGCATGAAGACAGCTGACCAGTTCGAAGATTGTCCGAAGTCCATCTTCGAAGGTGTATGGAACCTGGTTCGAAGCCCGAAGGCAGGCATTGGTTCGAAGTATGTCTTCGAACCAAAGTCCTTCAAGATCTTTTCTGCCAGCTAAGATGGAAGACTTATCTTCTATCCTACTAGATTAGTTTTTTACCATTTTAACCCTATTAAGGAAACCGAATAGTTTCCTTAATGTCGGTTGTAATAGAGGGGTAAATAGGTCTTTTCCTTAATGTTTAGGCCTATAAATACCCCCCATTTTACCCTGTAAGAAGGACCGATTACAAGTGAATCAATATACACTTTCGAACTATTCTAAGTTATTATCCTTTCGGAGGCTTAGAACAGTTTGCTTCGCAAACACTTCGTTTGTTAGTTTCTTTTCTACAGAAACCTGTTAGCGTAATCTTTTACGCCAACAGTTGGCGCCGACCGTGGGGAACTTAGTCCGAAAAACTTCGTTCTCTACCAACCTTTTGCATCATGCCTCCTAAGCGGAGCGCACCTCGCAATCCCACTCGGAGGTCCTCTCGGATCTCCGGAGAGATACCCTTCGACACAGTCGAAGTCGGAGGGTCTTCGACTATCCCTCCACCTCCAACTCCGCAAGGGGCTTCTATCCCTCGAGGATACGAAGCCACTCCACCAACCCCTTCCACACTCCGACCACCCGGAGCCACTCTTCCACCCTCCATTCCGATTCGAACTGATCATACCAGTTCTCAAGACCCGGAAGGTCCTTCCGGAGGAGATGAAGATAGCCTTGGAGATATGGCCACTCAAATGGCCAATCTTCAAGCCGAGGTAGCAAGGTGGCGACAGGAGGCTGCGAACAGGCTTCGCCCTCAAGCCACCCCAGCTATCCCCGAAGTGCACGAAGACGACGATCTTGACTATCCCGAAGCCCCAGAGAACGCCTCTTACGACAATGAATCTCCGTTGCATCCCGAGCTTCAGAAGGTTCGCTTCGATCCGAGGTTCAAAGCTTCGAAGCTTAGCAAGTATGCCGGAGACGAAGATCCCAGTGAGTTTGCGCGTTCTTATGCCCTAGCAATCGAGGCTAGTGGCGGAGACAGAGAAACTATGGCGAAGTGCTTCCCGTTAGCCCTTGAAGGAGTGGCGTTGAGATGGTTCTGGTCTTTAAAACCAGGATCAATCACGACATGGTTACAGTTGAAGAAGAAGTTCATAAGTAACTTTCAGGGTACCTTCGTGCCCCCCATGTCGACAGGAAGCCTTTTCCAAGTGAAACAGCTCCCCGGAGAAACATTGAGGCAGTACTTCAAGCGCTTCGCTCACACGAAGTCGCAAATTCGGGGGCTGTCCATATCTTCGGTGGTTGATGCAGCTCGGGAAGGCGTCAGTCATAAAGGCCTTCTGGATAAATTGCATCGGAAGAGCATCACCACAGTATCACAGTTGATGTCGTACTTCGAGGAGTACTCGAAGTCGGAAGAAGGTTGGCTTCGGAGGACTACTGCTACTTCGACAGTGTTGACAGAAGTTAAAGCAGAGGTGAAGACTTCGGCTCAGCCGCAAGAACCAGTCTTCGAAGTGCAACATGATAGAAGAAGAGGGCAAAAGCACCCTCGTTCTGAGGTCTTAAACATTGCACCCCCGCAGAAGTTTGCACCAAGAGCTCCACAGTCTGCAGGGAACAAGTCCAGCGGCTGGAGGCCGCCAGGGAAAATGGCTGGCAAGGGCCAGACCCTTTTTTGCTGTATTCATGGAGAGAACCGAAGCCATGCAACTGACACCTGCAAGGCTATTCTTACCCTTCGGGGAGAATACTTGGAGAGAACTTCGGGTCGAGGTAGTACCGACCGAAGTCCAGCAGCAGCAGTGCGCTCGGAGCCGGTCCAGGCTGTGGCGCGGATAGAAAATCTTGATGCTGCAAGGCATCCTCCGGTGGTCAATGTTATGCCACCTCCGAAGCAAGAAGAAGGGCAAGATAGAGGGAAGAGAGTAGTTCTCCCTATCTCCGGAGGAGGTACCCTCGGAAGCATGTCCAAGAGACAGCGAAGAGAGTACGTTCGAGAAGTAGGCCACATTGGAACTTCGTCATCTGCAGCTGCAATGCCGGAGTGGTCTCATGTTCCAATATCTTTCTCTGCGGAGGATGCAGCTGGTATCAAGTTCCCGCATGCAGATCCATTGGTTATCACTGCTGATATTGCCGGAACTGAAGTCCGAAGGGTGCTAATTGACGGAGGTAGCTCGGCAGATATCATATTTGTACAAGCCTTCGATCAGTTATGCATTTCCCGGAAGCATCTTCTCCCAGCGGCTCGTCCTCTGCAAGGCTTCGCAGGACCTCCGCTAGATGCACTTGGCCAGATAGGCCTGGAAGTAACCTTCGGAGAAGGTTTACTAGCCCGAACTGAAGAAGTTATCTTTGATGTGGTGGATGCCCCGTATGCTTATAATGTTATCTTTGGCCGAGGCATGTTGAATCAGTTCGGAGCTGTGGCGCATCACAATTACTTGTGCATGAAGATGCCCACACAATCAGGAGTTCTGACAGTCTTCGGAGATCAAGCCATAGCTCGGAGAGCAGAATATGGTCATGGTCCTCCTCTTGATCCGAGGCAAGTAAACAGTGTCCAAGAAAATGGAGAAATTTTTTCAGCCTCCTCCGAAGCTTCGAAGAAGTCGTTTCCAAGACCAAGTCCCGAAGGAGAGATTGCAACGAAGATCATTGTCAAAGATGGTAAAGAATACACTTTTCAGTTTGGTAAAGATTTACCTCCCGAAGTTGCAACTTCCTTGGAAAAGGTTGTAGGAGAAAATTTGGATGTCTTCGCCTGGTCTGACGAAGATATCACCGGAGTCGATCGGGATATTATTGAGCACAGCTTGCTTGTAAACCCGAAGGCCCGGCCTGTTCGACAAGGGCTCCGGAAGATGTCCGCAGAGAGAGCTGCTCTAGCTAAGGACGAAGTTGAAAAACTGTTGAAGGCTGGGATTATCAGAGAAGTGGCCCATACAGAATGGCTAGCCAACCCAGTCTTCGTCAGGAAGAAGTCTTCCGGAAAGTGGCGCATGTGCATTGATTTCACATCTTTGAATAAAGCGTGCCCACGTGACCCCTACCCCATGCCCCGAATTGATCAACTAGTTGACTCCACTGCAGGTTCGGAGTTACTAAGCTTCCTCGACGCGTATTCCGGATATCATCAAATATGGTTGAAGCGCGAAGATGAAATCAAGACGAGCTTTGTAACTCCTTCGGGAGTCTTCTGCTATGTAAGAATGCCCTTCGGCCTAAGAAATGCCGGGGCTACTTTTTCAAGATTAGTTGCTAAAGCTCTAGGTCATCAACTAGGTCGCAATGTGGAGGCCTATATGGATGATATTGTAATAAAGAGTGCTTTAAAGCACCAACATAGCCTAGACTTAGCAGAAACATTCAATAGCCTTCGGGCATGTGGGATCCGCCTTAACCCCGAAAAATGTATATTCGGAGCTAAGGCTGGAAAGTTGTTAGGGTACTTAGTTTCAAGCAGGGGAATTGAAGCTAGCCCTACTCAAATAACTGCGCTGCAGAAGATGGCTCCTCCGGAGAATTTAAAGCAAGTGCAAAAGCTGACTGGACGTCTGGCCGCACTTAGCAGGTTTTTATCAAGGTCTGCGGAGAGGATCTTGCCAATATTTAAAGCTTTGAAAGGGTCCGAAGATTTTGCATGGACACCGGAGTGTCAGAAAAGCTTCGAAGATATTAAAGATTATCTCAGCAATCTTGCTACACTCACGGTGCCTATTGCGGACGAAACCCTACTCCTATATCTTGCAGCTACAGGTTCAGCTGTCAGCGCAGTCCTTGTCAGAGAAGCAGATATTAATGGGAAGTTGGTCCAAAATCCTGTCTATTTTGTATCCGAAGCATTGTCAGGAGCGAAGACAAGATACTCCGAACTTGAAAAGTTCGTTTATGCTCTGATAATGGCTTCGAGGAAGCTAAGACATTATTTTTTGGCTCATAATGTAATTGTACCAACTTCGTATCCTTTAGGAGATATGCTCCGAAGCAAAGATTCCACTGGAAGGATTGGAAAGTGGGCAGTAGAGCTAGCACCCTTCGGCATATCTTTCCTGGCAAGGGCAGCTATCAAATCTCAAGTTCTAGCAGACTTCGTAGCAGAGTGGACTCCGCCTGCGAAGTTGACTCCGGAGAAATCAGATGACGGAGTTTGGACTATTTACTCCGATGGGGCTTTTCAAGCATCCGGAGCAGGCATTGGGGCAGTATTAATTTCACCATCAGGGCAAAGAGCAATGTACTCCGCAAGACTCAACTTTAAGTCTACCAATAATATAGCGGAGTACGAAGGAATATTATTGGGACTTCGGAAAGCACGTGCTCTAGGGGCTACAAGAATAATTATAAAGACAGATTCTCAGATAGTAGCAGGGCACGTAGACAAAAGTTTTCAGGCCCGACATCCACAGCTTGCAAAGTATTTGGAAGAAATTCGCAAGATCGAAGCACATTTCAAGGGTATTTCCATTCGGAGTATACCAAGAGCTGAAAACGTGCAAGCGGACATTTTAGCGAAGGCTGCTGCCGGAGCTGTGGATGTGCCTGACGAAGCTTTCTATGAGGAGCTCAATATACCTTCGGTGCCACAAGTTGCTTCTGCAGAGATTCTCTGCATTCCTAGTGCAGATTGGAAGGATTCAATCATAGAACTCTTGCAAGGAGGAACAAATTTGCCCGAAGAACCCCAATTGTCAAGATTAAAGCTCAGAGCAAGAAACTATCAGCTAATCAACGGTATATTATACAAGGCCGGAGTATGTTCCCCTCTACTCCGATGTATATCTCAAGCCGAAGGCCAAGAAATTCTTCGAGAAATTCACGAAGGCCTTTGTGGAAGCCATTTAGCCCCTAGAGCTCTGGCAGGAAAAACACTTCGCCAGGGGCTTTATTGGCCCACAATAACAGCTGATGCGGAGAGCTTAGTCCGCACTTGCCAAGGATGCCAGTGGATGGGTCGACGGAGTCATCGCCCACCAACAGCTCTTCAAGTCATTGCTCCGGTATGGCCTATGGCCAGATGGGGTATGGATCTAATTGGTCCCTTTCCGTTAGCAAAGGGAAATCTGAAGTTCGCAGTGGTAGCTATTGAATATTTCTCTAAGTGGGTAGAAGCAGAGCCCTTAACAGCTATCACTTCGAATAATGTACAGAAATTCTTCTGGAAAAACATTATTTGCCGGTTCGGAGTGCCTAGATATCTCACAGTTGATAATGGAACACAGTTCGACGCAGAACCCTTCAGGAAGTTTTGCGAAGACCTAGGCATTCAACTATGTTTTGCTGCAGTGAGACATCCTCAGTCGAATGGAGCCGTTGAGCGAGCCAATGGAAATATCTTATCAGGGCTAAATCGAAGAATAGTAGGGTTGTCAAAGGGACTGTGGACCGAAGAGCTTCCGAAGATTCTGTGGTCCATTCGGACTACGCAAACAAGGTCCACAGGTTTTACTCCGTTCAGACTACTATTCGGAGATGAAGCTATGACTCCAACGGAGCTCAAAGGGGGCTCACTTCGCAGCACCGAACCAGACATCGAAGAAGAAAGACAAGCTTCGTTAGATTTGTCAGAAGAAACAAGGCTTCGAGCTGTAGCCAATTTATCAAAGTATCATCAGCAGACGAAGACTTGGTATGACCCGAAGGTTAAGCTCAGCGAGTTAAGGCCGGGTCATCTTGTTCTACGAAGCATTATAGCACCAGGGAAGTTAGGCAATAAATGGGAAGGTCCATATCTAATCGTCCGCTCGGGGCGCCCTGGTTCATTTAAATTAGCTAATTTAGAAGGTGAAGAGTTAGCACATACTTGGCATGCGGAGCACCTAAAGCGATACTTCGCATAAGGGCTCCTTGTAATTCGCTTGTAATCACCTCTAAATTAATAAAGCATACATCCTGTAGCGTGCCTTCCCCTTGACGCTCCTAGTCTCCCGAGCGGACGCGCTGGGACGGAAGTCGTTCGAGAGGGAAGTGTATTAAGCAGGGCTGTATTTCCGGACTTCGAACCCTTAAAGTCGAAGCCTCCGGTGTGGTGGCTGAAATCCATCCGGAGCCCAAGCTGATACCTTGTAGGCATCCGTAAAAGAGCCAATACCACATTCTACGGAGTCCAACTTCGGCTGGTAGACTTCCGTAAAAAGAGCCGAAGGTGGCCAAAATCTGCGGAGTCCAAGCTGCAGCTTGTCAGACTTCCGTAAAAAGAGCCGAAGGTGGCCAAATTCTGCGAAGTCCAAGCTCAGGCTGGTAGACTTCTGCAAAAAAGAGCCCAAGTGGCCAAATTCTGCGAAGTCCAAGCTCCGGCTGGTAGACTTCTGCAAAAATAGCCGAAGGTGGCTACAATTCTGTGAAATCCAAGCTCCGGCTGGTAGATTTCTGCAAAAAACAAGCCGAAGGTGGCTAAAGCAAAACAGCATTTAAGCCATGAGCTTCGAATGACTGTTCATATGCGTCCAAAGTAACAAAATTTTTTAAGACATTAAAGTGTCCTGGAAGTTATCTCAATTGATCTCTTTCATGAAATAAACAAAGGTACCAAGTTACCATTCTTCTGACTACAAATAGTCGAAGACATTTCATAAGATTTCAAAAGATCTTTAAATGACAGAGGGGCTCCGAACCCCCAAAAAATTGTACTCCGAAGTTTTTTCTTTGCGCATAACCATCTTCGAATACAGTTCGAAGTTGCTTATACCCAAAGAGGGGCTAGTAAATATGGAGACAATTTTAAATCGGCATTCATTATTGAAACATATGTGTTTACAGATTACATTATGAAAAATTGGTATCTATACCAAGAAGGAATCGGAGACCTCTTCGGTCCCGAGAGCTAGGGGTGGAACGACTAGTTCCAACATCGGAAGTTCTAAGAACTTTACGTTTAACTCTCTTCCTCCCCTTCGAAGCTCTAAAATCCTTCTGTTCTTGCTGAAGTTCGGCCCAAGTTCGAAGCCGCTCGGGGCTTCTCTCCCAGCTTCTAAGATCTTCAGATCTTTTATTTTGGGCTTCACCTTCGTCTTCGGACCAATTAGTGTCTTCAGAAGACGAGGTGTTTGCGTCGCTCTCTTTATCTTCCTCTTTAATATAAGACAATATGTCTTTGATTACTTCGGGCGCAATAACGCCGGAGTCATCTCGAGGGATAAGGAATCGAGGACGTTTATAACTCTTGAGAAGTTCGAAGGTTTTCCACAATGAGCGAAGTTCGCTGTTAAGCTCTAACACTTCGATATCTTCGATAAGAGGCAAAGCCTAAAAATATAACAAACAAGATTTTCATTGATAAATGATTACAAGCACAAAGGTTTACACGGTTAAAAATCCTAAAACATTCCTAAACCTGTGGGTTTGAAGGAGGTTGGCTGCTCGAAGCTTGGCTTCGAACATGCTTCTGGCGTTGGCCTTCATCAATCCAAGCCTTGATCGCAGATCGACCTTCGGCTCTCCACGAAGTTTGGAAGGCCCGCCAAGCAGCAGCTACGCCTTCGGAAGGTTTGAGAAGTCGGTCGTCGTCGAAGGTGATTGGACCTCTTCCTGCGTCCGGAGTTATTGATCGGCCCAAATCCTCGTAATAGCGAAGCAGACCAACAGCAGACACATGTCCAGAGAGTTCTCCGTATCTAATGCCCGCCGTCTTCATCTGCTTCGCCACCCCTTGGATCCTTTTCAACCGGCGCAGAAGGCTGATGTTATCATCAGAAGGGAGAATTCCAGTAGTACCGAAGTACTCCAGGACTTCTAACAACTGATTCATAATCTCCGCAGCCACCTTCTCAGACTTCAACTTATCCTCATTCAGCGCATCCTTTGCCGAAGTAACTTCGTCCAAAACCCCAGAAAGCCTAGCATTCTCAGTGGTCAAAGTATTTTTCTGTGTCAACAATTGGCTAGCTTCCTCTTCAAGCCGGACGAGCCTAGACCCTGCAGTAGCATGCTCCGTCCGTAGTTTGTCAACTTCTGCTCGAAGCACAATCCTTTCCGCTTCGAGCTCTTTCTTTACAGCCTCCAAGCTTTGCCTAGCCCTTCGCTCTGTTAATATTATATTGTCCATTTGAGTCACTCGACTTTCGGAGATGTTAAAATTCCTTCGAAGAGTGCTATTTTCTTCCCGAAGCCGAGCGATTTCTTCGTCATTGCATAGACTTGCAGCTCGGGCCAAGACAGTTTGCTGCCAAAGTAAAATTCAAAGTAAATATTCATTCGAAGATAAATTCTATAATAATTTGCAGTTTTTTCATACCTGATAAGCTGTACGTTCAATAATGGCATTAAGCTCCGTCCTGTCAGCCTTGCGCAGGATGGCCACTAATTCAGTCTCCCCTATCTCACGACTAGCTCGATCCAAAGGTTCGAGCAAAGTCCGAAGACCAGTTGTTTGCCCTAAGAAAGGAGCCAGCAAGGGGAGCATGCTTATTGCCTCTTGGTCATCTTCGTTCAAGGAAGGACCGGAGCTTTGGCCTGCGGACTTCGGAGCCACTGGAGTTCGAACCTCCCTGGAAGATTGGCTCTCGTCTGTTGAATCAGACGGAGTTGATTCGGAGCTTATAGCAGGCAGGGGCTCTATTTGTCTTTTGCCTCTTCCAGGCCCCTTTTGAGTAACTCTTGGGGCTGGCTCCGAAGTCGTCGATGGTTCGGGAATTATTTCCTCCTGGCGGACTTCTTCCATAGGAGTGGGTTCTGCAAAACAATCAAAAGTATTATACATAGTATAAAAATTCAAATAAATACAAAAGTTCTTCGAATTCTACCTTCGGCAGTCCGTGGAGGAGTTGTTGTCGGACTGATTGGTGGATCGAAAGCTAATTCTTCATCTGAATCAGCCGTTGAATCATGGACTACAGGAGCATCGTCCTGGGTAGTCCTTGCTGCTTCTTCGGGAATCGAAGCCATAGTAACTTCAACCCCACTTTCATCCACAGGAACTTCGTCCTGAGCTACATCTTCTTGAACTACCGAAGTCCTTGGTTGATCAGCGTTTTCTCCGGACTCCGGTACGTTCACAGGTACTCCGGTTTGTGCGGCCCTTTGAGTTTCATTCTCTTCCAATAGGCGCACAAGTAACCTTTCCACTTCTTCTTGGGAATCGGAGACCGAAGCTCTGGAGCTCGAAGGTATAAGATCTAAAGGTGCGAGGTTCTTCGGCTTCCGAGCCACCCTCTTCACCGGAGTCTTTGCTGAACCCGAAGCTCCGGCTTCGGCTACTCTTTTCTTGGGGCCTTTCTCCTGAGGCACCCAGTCCGTCAGAGGGGGTGGAGTTAACTCCAGCATTCCCCATACTCTGTTAAAACGCTCCCAACTTCCGACTAACTTGATTCGCCATTCTTTTTCTGACGGAGTTGGAGCACCCAAAATCTTCTCCGAAGCCCTTACAATTTGCTCTGAAGTAACAGGGGCTGAAGATTCTACAAAATAAATAATTCAAGTCAGTTTTCTTCGAAGTAAATATGTTTAATGCATGTTGTTTTCGAAGTTACCTGTAGGACTTGAAGTCAAGTTAATTCTCCGAAGACCACCTTCGGAATCATCTTCGAAGATAATAGGCCAGTCAGCCATCAACGGAGGAATTTGAAGACCAATGAACTCTTCGGCCAAATCCCGCATACTGAGTCTTCGGCTAACTTTTTCAAGCAAGTTCAGACGGGCTTCGAATTGGCCTTCGTCAGGACGCACCAAAGCTTCTTTTCGGAACTGGATTTCTTTAAGAGGTCCAGCCAGAGGATTGCTTGCCCCGACTTCGGCATAGAACCATTTCAGCACCCAATCAGTATACCATCTAGCATTGATGGCTTTAGCAGGGAATCGCAGAGCGTATTCATCTCGAAGCCTGAAATTGATGCTTCCGAAGGCAACCACTACTTTTTCACCTCCGGAGCCTACGAAGGTCTTCGGCTGACAAGTTGCTCTATGCAATGCTGCGAAGATTTCAGCCCTCCCCTCACAACCTTCGGCTCTTAAAGCCCACTCGAAGATAGCTAATCTAGCTACAGCATTCGGAGACAGCTGGGGGAGGGTTACATGAAATAAGTCAAGGACTTCAGCCAAGAAATCTACAGCAGGAAGGCCCAAGCCTGCTTCGAAAAAAGCTTCGAACACTACGACTTCTCCGGGTCTTGGTGATGGGATTGCTTCTTTCCCTGGTTTTCGAATCATAATACCCGCACCTATGTTTCCTCCTACTGCCATTGCCAGGGACTCTCTTTTGCAGGTTGAATGTCCTAATTCAAAGGATTGGTCCAGATATTTGGTCGATGGAGGGCACATACCTTGATCATCGGCGATTTGGGGATTTTTTCCCTTTGCCGCCATGGAAGTTGTCGCCTGCATCGAAGGCATCGCCGCCACTGTTGCCGCTGCCGCTGCCGCACCCGCTTGTTGACGAGCCAAGGTCGAAGGAGGTGCAGAGCCTTTGGTCTTCGCCATCGCAATCGCTGGGTTGATCCGAGAGAGTGGGGACTAGGACTCAAGAACTCGAAAGCTAGGGCTCAAGAACTCAAGAACTCAAAAGGCTTTTGACTGGGAGCAAGCAGTGAAAAGGTAATCGAGTAAGTTCTGGAGTTCTTTATTTATAGCCTAAACTTTCCGTTTGTTACCGTTTGGGCTCTGCCCTTTCGCATTCCCGCCTGTTATTTTCCTCCGAAAATAACGCTTCGTATAACTCCGTTAGAAACAAAAACTAACGGCTATATTTTCTAAGTCCAAAAAGACTTTCGAACTTCTTGAATCAGTTCTAAGGTAGTTCGAAAAGTAATTATCTTATGACTGATTCGAAGTTCATATCTTCATGTATTTCGAAGATAAAACAAAAATCAATAACCCCTATGATTGGTTATCTTTTCTTTCCGTATACTGCTCTCCTAACGTTACAGGTCGAACGGAGAAGCGTATTCGAGGGGCTACTGTTGGGGGAAAATATATCATCTTCAGGGTTATTGCCAAAGCAGCATGAAGACAGCTGACCAGTTCGAAGATTGTCCGAAGTCCATCTTCGAAGGTGTATGGAACCTGGTTCGAAGCCCGAAGGCAGGCATTGGTTCGAAGTATGTCTTCGAACCAAAGTCCTTCAAGATCTTTTCTGCCAGCTAAGATGGAAGACTTATCTTCTATCCTACTAGATTAGTTTTTTACC
Source organism: Zizania palustris (assembly GCA_019279435.1). NCBI lineage: Eukaryota > Viridiplantae > Streptophyta > Magnoliopsida > Poales > Poaceae > Zizania > Zizania palustris. Next base: position 27,170,641 of record JAAALK010000284.1, read on the forward strand.
ATTTTAACCCTATTAAGGAAACCGAATAGTTTCCTTAATGTCGGTTGTAATAGAGGGGTAAATAGGTCTTTTCCTTAATGTTTAGGCCTATAAATACCCCCCATTTTACCCTGTAAGAAGGACCGATTACAAGTGAATCAATATACACTTTCGAACTATTCTAAGTTATTATCCTTTCGGAGGCTTAGAACAGTTTGCTTCGCAAACACTTCGTTTGTTAGTTTCTTTTCTACAGAAACCTGTTAGCGTAATCTTTTACGCCAACACTAAGCTTTCGTAGCGACTACGGCTTCTCTTCTGGACAGTCCGATAAAAAATCAACGGTTGTCAATTTTGCGCCGAAACTAACAAAGCCTCCACCGGCTTTGCACCAGATACCCGGATTGGGCCGGCCCAATTCCGCAGCTCTCTTAGCCCAGCAATCACTCATCGCCCGTGTACCTGAGTCAATCCTAGTCAACAGCCCAGTGGGTCTTCTGCTGCTCCTAGCCCATGTACCCGGATTGGGCCAGCCCGACTTCGCGGCCCCTCTGCCCAACAGTCGCTCACTGCCCGTGTACCTGAGTCACACGCGGCCCATGAAACAACATATCTCCTTTCTTCTTTTGTCCTCTTTGACTATCGTTGACAATGACTCATCACTTCTTGGAGCCATGAGGCCCACGCTGTTCAGCATGGCTCCTCAATCTCCCTCTTGATGAGTGCATTGTCAACACTTCACTTCTTCAGCTCTTTAGTACCTGCGAACAACTGTGGAAACATGAAAACAAAGCACAAGAAAAACAAAGAAGAAAATAAAGTAAAAGTTTAACCCTAATGACCAAAAGTCGAACAAAAGCAAGAAGCGGTCATTATGGTTAACCAAAGATAAAAGCTCAGAATGAGTGCGATCTCAGAAACAGCAACAAGGATATCAAAATAGTAAGCGAGACAAAAACTCCCCCTTGAACTCTTATCCCAAAATCTCTCCCCCTTGTTGACAAGTGAACTGATCAAGCACTCAAAAGAGACACAGACTCCCCCTGAAATGCAACTCCCCCTCAAAATATGCAATTAATGTAACTGGAGTGCAGGTGGAGTGAATAAGACATGCTTCTCAGATATGATTGACTGCAATTACAACATCTAACAGATACAACAAAATACATACTGTCTAAGATACATGGCATGATCAGTGCAACAGATGATATCTAAAGAAAGTCATTAACACGCATTTTCAATTTTTGCAAACAAAAGCATCACCACATTTTCTAGTTGACAAGCAAGGTAAAGCATGAGATGCAAAAGCTAATTGATATCTACCAAGATAAGCATTGTCCAAAACAGAGTGCTTCAACAAACTTGTTATCATTTCAATTTTCAGCCTTTTTCATTTTCCTTTTTCATTTTTGCCAAGGGTTATTTGCATGTCAAACCTTATGCTGACCGACCAAGTCAAGCCTAGGCCAGAACTGGACCATCAGAAGCTTAAGACATTGGTCTTGGCATATACTACACTGTCCTAGTTCATACCAAAGTGCTATGGTACGCAGTCTAGAACAATGTAATGCGACAAAGCAAACCCACCTGGATCTTTTTAGTTTAGGCATAAAAGGCATGGAATTTTCATTTTTCTTGATTTTTCATCATTTTTAATGCACATTTCCATGTTTTAAAACAGAAGGATGTCCAAGTTGCATGTTTTCATCTAAGTCAGGAACTAGCTACAAGGCATGTAACAGATAGCAAGAACATTCAGCCTACGCATGCTAGTTACCAGAAGCAATGGTGATCATTTTTCAGGTTTTAAAGCATAAAAGCCATGCATATGACAGATATCAGACATATCAAGTGAACTGAATCAAGCATGATCATTGACAAGTATTCACAAGCATGTACCGGCTAGAATAAGTAAAGCAATGCAATCATATAATAAAAAGCAGGCTCAAAGTGTGATATGTGAATATTCAAGATATGAACACACACAAAAAGACTCAAGAAAAGAGTAAAGAAGAAAGAAAACTGACGCAAAATATCCTAGAAAGGATACACAACACCCAAATCCCCTCGCAAATGCTCAAAGGTAGACTGATCTAGGGGTTTGGTGAAAATGTCAGCCAACTGATGATGGGTATCAACATGAACAAGGTCAATGATGCCTTTCTCATATTGATCCCGCAGAAAATGAAAGCGCACATCAATATGTTTGGTTTTGAATGGAGACAAGGGTTTTTCCCTACACTAATAGCACTGGTGCTGTCGCAAAACAATGGAACCCTGGTAGGAAAGAACAACCCAAAATCTCGCAGAGTGGAAATCATCCAAACTAACTGTGAGCAGCAGCTAGCAGCAGCTACATACTCAGCCTCAGTGATCGAAAGAGCAACTCCAGATTGCTTTCGAGAAGACCAAGAGACAAGGGAAGAACCAAGAAATTGGCAAGTACCGGAAGTCGACTTGCGATCCAACCGGCACCCACCAAGTCGACGTCCAAAAAGCCAGATAAATCAAGAGATGATGATGTTGAATAGTAAAGACCGAGATCAGGCGCATAAGTGAGATACCTGAAGATACGCTTGACAGCCTGCCGATGAGATGCACGTGGTGAAGACTAAAAACGCACGCAAAGTCCCACGGTGAACTGAATGTCCGGCCTTGTCGCCGTTAAGTACAATAGCGAACCAATCATCCCTCGAAACTCTCTCTCGTTGACCTTGATGCCACTCTCATCCTTGTCCAGGCCCCCAGACGTATCCATTGGGGTCATCTGAGGCTTCAGCTCTCCACCAAAGTCGAACTTCTTCAGCATGTCTCTAGTATACTTACCCTGGTGGATGAAGGTACCATCCTTGGTCTGCTTGATCTGGAGCCCTAAGTACTTGTGCTCACCCATGAGGCTCATCTCAAACTCGTTGTGCATCTACTCAGAAAACTTGGACACAAGAGAATCAGTAGTACCACCAAAAATAATATCGTCCACGTAAATCTGAGCAACTAAGAAATCTGAGGCATCTCTGAGCAAGAAAAGAGTTTTATCCACAGAACCCATCACAAAGCCCTTCCCCAACAAAAATTACTTCAACCGGTCATACCAAGCCCTGGGGGCTTGCTTCAACCCGTATAAAGCCTTGTGCAGCTTAAAAACATGTCGATGAAACTTAAGGTTCTCAAACCGGGGGCTGCCTAACATAAACTTCCTCCTCTATGAACCCGTTCAGAAAAGCACTCTTAACGTCCATTTGAAAGAGCTTAAAACCCTTCGAAGTGGCAAAATCTAAAAGAATACGAATGGACTCAAGACGGGCAACAGGGGCGAAAGTTTCTTCAAAATCAATACCCTCTTTCTGGCAAAAACCCTGGGGAACTAATCGATCTTTGTTGCGCACCACAACCCCATCTTCACCTTGTTTGTTCTTGAACACCCACTTGGTGCCTATGGGGTTGCATCCTGGTGGCGGCTCAACTAGTGTCCAAACCCGATTATGGACAAAATTCTCAAGCTCTTCTTGCATAGCATTAATCCAATTTGAATCAGAAAGAGCATGAGAAACATCTCTGGGCTCAAAAGATGCAACAAAAGCAGATTCAGCAAACACAACAAGAGAGGTCGATGAACGCAAAGTTCTCTCAGTCAAATCACCGATGATGAGCTCTGAGGGGTGATCACGCTGAACTGCTCGGGTTTCCTAGTGATCTGAAGTCACCTCACCGGAGTCAGCGGCTGGTACCTCTGGACTCGACTGAGGGGGCTCGATTGAAGTGGAAGAAGTAATCAGAGGTCCGCCCTCATCCTCAGTCGAAGTCTCAGAAGGTGTGGGGCTCTGCCGGGGGTGCAGAAGGCCCACCCTCATCAGCAGATGGAGTATCCTCATCTTCCTCGAAGATGGACTCTCCGAGCTCATCATCCCCAGAAAGCTCAAAAGGAGTTAAAGAAGGCAAGGACTCGTCAAATGAAACTTCGCAAGTCTCGACAAGCTGCTGGGAGTCGAGGTTCCAAACACGGAAGCCTCGAGAATGCAAAGCGTAACCAAGAAAAACATCGTCCCAGCAACGAGACTCAAACTTGTCCAAATGCCCTCCCTTCTTGAGCACAAAGCACTTGCAGCCAAACGCTCGCAAGTGGCTCACCTTGGGCTGTTTGCCAAACCGCAACTCATACGAAGTCTTACCTAAGTAAGCTCGAAGAAAAATGCGGTTGGCCAGATAGCAAGCCGTGTTCATGGCTTCAGCCCAAAACGCCTAGGAGTCCTGTGCTCATCGAGCATCGTCCTGGCCATCTCGACTAGCGTGCGGTTCTTTCATTCCACAACGCCATTCTGTGGGGGAGTGTAAGGAGAAGAAAACTGATGGTCCAGACCCTGATCACTACAGAAACTGACGAACTGAGAGTTCTTGAACTCAGAGCCGTTGTCGGAGCGAATTGCTCGCATCTGACCATTGTTCTCATTCTTCAGCTTCAAAATCAGGTCATGAACAAACTGAAACGTTTCATCCTTAGACTCCAAAAGAAAAACCAGGAGAATCGAGAGAAGTCGTCAACAATCACAAGCGCGTACCACTTCCCACTGACTGAGCGCACCCGAGCTGGACCAACAGTGTCAAAGTGTAACAGCTCGCCCGGATACGAAGTCATCACCTGAGTCACAGGTGAGTGAGAAGCGGCAACCATTTTCCCATGACGACAGGGATGACAGACTAGATCCTTCTCCATCTTAAGCTTGGGCAATCCTCGGATGAGGTCCATAGAGCTCAACCTGACTAGCAGATCAAAACTCAAATGACCTAACCTTCTATGCCACTTCCAGAGCTCAGAAGAAGATCCAGCTATCAAACAGCGAGAAGGGCCAAAAGAACTAGAGAAGTCAATTCGGAAAACTTTAACAAAAGGTAAGATCTGGCAAATCAAAGACCCTCTGGAATCAAACACAGAAGAATTTCCCTTCTTAAAACGCACTTCCAAACCATCCTCAAGAAGTTGCGAGATAGAAATCAAGTTAAAGTTCAAATTCTTGACCAAAGCAACATTCTTCAAAGAGAAATGATCTGAAATGCTAATTGAGCCAATGCCACTTACTTTCCCTTGACCACTGTTCCCGAATGTGATGTACTCTTTGGAGCTCGGGGGAGTGAGACTGGAGAACCATCTGCGATGTCCCGTCATGTGGTGAGAGCATCCTGAGTCCATGATCCAAACGTCCTCCAGTCCCCGATCCTGCACAATCATTGGTCGTAAGTGGGAGCAAATGGTCCGGCACTAGATTTAGCAAAAGAGCTAAACCAATGTCGAGCCATCTGCTCAAAAGACGGAAAGCAAAAACTATCAAAGAATTTGGAACAAAACGCGGCTCAAAGCGCGGTCCATGGTTCTCCCTAGAACCTCGGCCACAAGGTCCAGGACCGTAGCTAAAATGGCCTGGAGTTCTGCCAGAACGACCACCACCAACTAGAGCACGTGCAAGAAAACCGTCTCCTCTACCACCACCTACACGACGCGGCCTGGCCTCCAGCCTCTCCCCGCGTCGAGAAACTCTCAGTATACCACCCTGCTTGTACAACAGCTCCTGATCACCACGAACACGCTCTGCTCTCTCAACCCGCTTCCTCCTGAAGCAAAACTCCGCAAGATGCCCGTCTCTCTGACAGTACTCACAATGATAGGTGGGCTTCTTGGGGTGTGGTTGAGACTTGGGATTCTTGGGCTTGGTGGTGTTAGGTGTAGTCTTCTTGGGTTGAGAGGGTCCAAGAAGAGAGTCTAGAGAAGAGTGGAGGTGTTTGGGCTTTGGAACCCAGATAGGCTTCTTGGGTGGAGCTTTGGGTGGTTCATGAATCACTCCATCCTGGGCTGACAGGCCTGGGAGGACTCATTGGAGTGAGTCTTACGGTATCTCTGCTCAAGAGTCATTTTACTCCACTCCACTGCCCGGCTAATGGCACTCTCAAAGTCAGCCTTGGTGTAGGTGTAACCTACCCCAAACCCATCTTGCCTCTTGAACTGCTGGATCATCATGCCGAGCTGTGGCTCTCTGGCACTGATCCAACTCAGGATAGAACAGAGGTAAAAAGTTCTCATTCTGAGAATCAGCTAGCTCCTCTCTCAAGGAAGCTAGAACCTCCACCTGAGACAAACAGGTCTCACACTCACTCTCTACTTGGATAGACTTTTCGGCTTTTAGCTTGATCAATTCCATTCTAAGAGACAACAGTTCTCACAGACAGTGGGTGGAACTGATAGTGTGTCAAGCTCTAGCCTAGTCTGCGCAAGCTCAGCTCTCAACCTCTCCAAATCACCCAAATGCTCATCGCCCTTGGATTTCAGCTCAGCTAAGGCAGCTAGATGAGATGGGCAATCAACACAGGGTGCGATGACAGTGGCTTGAGCATCTTTCAGCTCCAGCTGAGCGCTTTCACGCTTAGTGGCCAAAGCGTCCCTCTCATAAACCCTTTCTGTGTACTTGGACTTCAAAGTCGACAAGTCACACAGAAGCACCTCACACTTCGAGCACTCACTGCTATCACCCAAGAAAGGGGAAGAAGATAGACTCTCAATTCTGCCGTTGGCTACGGCAAGCTCACTCTCTAACTCATCTATCCTCTTCTTGGCCCCCCTAAGCAGTTTTTCCCGATATTTCAACTCCTGACGATTGCTTTCAAGTAAATCAACGATTTCGCGTTCATAGGATGATACCTTTTCATTGTCGTCGTCGGAGTCGTCGGAGGAGCTCTTTTCTTATCCCCAAGAGCCATTGAGCATAAGCTCTTGCGGGATATTCGGCGCTGGTGTGAGTGGCTCTTCGGTCTGTCCCCGAAAGCCATGAAGCAGAGGCCCGCCGTATCATCCTTGCCCTTCCCCTTCTTGATGATGATCTCCTCATCGCTTGAGCTTGATGAAGAGGAAGAAGACGTGGACTGCTTGGAGTAGCTCTTCTCCATCTCGGCGAAGAAAGCCTTGTCGCGCTTCTTGTTCTCTCGCCGGTAGTCCTTTAGGGCCTTCTTGAAGAATCTGGTCTTCGGCTTGCCCTTGTTGAAGGAAGAGCTGTCGTGCTTGTCGGAGTCGTGGAAGCCACCACCGGTGCCCTTCTTGTGTCCATTGCACTTGGGGCAATCGGCGATGAAGTGTCCTGGATCACCACACTCAAAGCACCCGGATTTTGTGCTGTGTCTCTTGAACATTCTTTTGTCATAAACACGACGCACCCGGTTGTTAAAAAGACACAAATCATCATCTCCCAACGACTCAAGCTGGTCCTCAGTGATAGACATCAAAGAGAACCCAACACAACTCACAAAAGAGGGATCAACAGAAGGTGTAGCAAGGGCCAGAGATTTTGATCCAGAGCCAGTGAGATTTGATCTCAACTTGATATCTACCTCGGTGGCCTTCAGCTTGCTAAACAACTCAGAAATGGTCAAGGTATCATAAGATGTACTCTCAACGATAGAGGATACCTTGATCTCCTAGATCTTTGGGTCCAAGGTATGGAGAACCTTGAGCGCCTGCTCATGATCTGAGACTAACTGAGCACCATCAGCCTTGTTGTCCCGAAGCTTGTTTATGATCGATTGAAAACGACCAAACAACGCTTCAACAGATTCACCCGGCTTTTGTGTGAAGTTCTCATATTCACGCCGGTAGGTCTGATAGAGCCGAGCCTTGACCTGGGCTGTTCCCTCATGGTGTGCCTTGAGGGTAGCCCAGATCTCTCTCGCAGTGGAGAGATGGCTCACACGCTCAAACTCAGTGGGACCTAAACCAGAAAACAGAATGTTCATAGCTTTACTATTGTTCAGATGCTGGGCAATGATACCAGGAGTACCTTGCTCAGCAACTGGCAATACAACAAACGTAGCGTGAATGCAAATGTCCCAAATGTCCGAGCTTTGGCTCATGAGATAGGCTCGCATGCGAGTCTTCCAATAATTATAGCCATAAGCTTCCAAGGATGGGACCTTGCCAGGAGACGTCATGATCACTACTAGGGTTTAGAACCGGTTAAGGTATGGAAAAACCCTAACCTCGCTCTGATACCACTTGTAGGATCGAAAGTAGCGACCAGAGGGGGGGTGAATGGGCGCCTAAAAAATTCTTTCGAATCAATGGCCTGCTCCCAATACCCAACGCACCTCAAAAGACTAAGAAGCAAGGTATGAACAGAAAGCCTAAGTCTAAAGGTATCTAGCCTAGAATCAACAGGTGTCAAAATCAGAGAACCACCAAAGCAGTGTTAATAGGCAGATAAGCAAATATTCATGACATGGCAGGTCAAACTTCTCAATGGATGATCTAAGTGTATATAAAGTGAGATGAGAAGTTACTGTTCAAATTTATCTCCTGTTCGAAACTTGGCGAAGCCTGCTTCGCTATATCGAAGCCTGCTTCGCAGTGTCGAAGTCTGCTTCGGAGTGTCGAAGTCTGCTTCGGAGGTCCTTGACGAAGTCTAGCGAAGGTTGTCAACAAAATGCCGAAGGTATGTTGAGTCTAGCCTAGTTTAAGTGTGTCAAAGTGCGAAGTATGCTTCGAAGCGAAGTGTGACAATGTCGAAGGTTTGCTTCGAACAGTGTACTTCGAAGACTAAACTTCGAACAGGAAAGCTTCAAACACGATACATAGAAATCAACCTTCGAATAGATATGCGAAACCAAACACACGGCAACAAGACGCAATCGAAGCCTATACTCAACCTTCGAAGCTAGCTTGGTCGAGGTATGAAAACTGAAGTTGAGACCTTCGCTCCAAGGGTTAGCTTCTACAGACAAGCTCCAAACTTACACACTGTGACCTTCGAAAAAGACTACAGGAAGGAACTTACGTCGAGCGAAGTCTACTAGAGAGACAAGCTTCGAAGCTAACTTCGAAGCCTGTCGAAGTATTGACTTCGAACAGCTCAAGATAGAGAACACCTCCGCAAAGACCATCGAAGTATGACAAGCCAACAGACTAAGTCCAAAACATACTTCGAAGGTAGATTCATAGGACAAGAGCGAAGTTAAAATTCTATCGAAGCCCTCGAAGATGTCAGATCGAAGCCTCCCTCACGGAGCTAAGGGGCTTCGAACAGAGAAGGGGGTTTCGCCAGAAAACAGCCAGAAAAGTGACTTGGCCCTGTCTACTCGATCAAAAAGGCTACACAGGCGAAAGTAAAAGCAGAAGGACTAGCACACTGTAGATACAGGACACTAGTACTACTTGCAACTAGTACTCCTCAGCCCGTAGAATAGAAGCCAACAGAGAGAAACATGAACTCTGGAAAAAACATTAAATGCACGAACAGCAATGCTACAGATTCACACAAGTTGCTGCAAACCACACACACGGATGGAGAATAAAAACTCACAGCATCATGAAGAACAAAGGATGAGCAGGAATAGAAAACGCCTGTGCAAAGAACCTGGCGGCGCACATGAGACCGAACAGGGAACAGAGAAAACAAAAAGTGACCCAAATGATTGAAAAGTGAATTCTGGAAGGGGTAGCACAACCCTAGGGATTGGGGCCCTTTTTACAGGCTGCCCAACACTTAGGAATATTCCACCATCCCCTTAGGGTTTTTTACAGACGCTAAAATAAAGGAAAAGACTAAACTGCCCTTAGGAATTTTTACAGACTCGACAGACTGATTGTGGGCCAAGAGATACAGATGACTTATCCGGAATCTAAGCTTTCGTAGCAACTACGGCTTCTCTTCTGGACAGTCTGATACAGAATCAACAGTTGTCAATTTTGCGTCGAAACTGACAAAGCCTCCACCGGCTTTGCACCAGATACCCGGATTGGGCCGGCCCGATTCCGTAGCTCTCTCAGCCTGGCAATCACTCACCGCCCGTGTACCTGAGTCAATCCTAGTCAACAGCCCAATGGGTCTTCTGCTGCTCCTAGCCCATGTACCCGGATTGGGCCAGCCCGACTTCGCGGCCCCTCTGCCTGACAGTCGCTCGCTGCCCGTGTACCTGAGTCACACGCGGCCCATGAAACAGTAGATCTCCTTTCTTCTTCTGTCCTCTTTGACTATCGTTGACAATGACTCATCACTTCTTGGAGCCATGAGGCCCACGCTGTTCAGCATGGCTCCTCACCCTCATGACTTCCAGAGGCAGTAAAGTTGTAAACCCTAGGGCAACACTCTGCACTCCACTTTTAGAACCTTCTGTACTCACTGTAGCCTTGGGCAGTCGCCATGATTTGTACTTTGAATCTGTGAGTTTTTGTGTTCCTTGTTCTTGGAATGAAATTTCTATTCTATTTTCAGTGATTGCATGAACTTGTATTTGTGTTATTTGCACTATCTAAGTTGAGTTTTCTGTAGTTCATTTCATTTTGTGCAAACCTGAGTTTTTACTATTTTCTTCCTGATGAAGGGTTCTGTCTCTCATGCGTGTGATTTCTGAGTGTGAGTGAAGTCCTCTGGAGTTTTAACTTTTACTCTTTGTGAAGCATGTGTTTAGAGTGTGTTCCATACCTACGAACTAGACTCTGCGAAGGGTGTGTTTTGAAGTCTACTCAGCAGAAGAGAATTTTAAAGCTCCCATTCACCCCCCCTCTGGTCGCCTCTTTTGGTCCAACATACACGATCAAATTAAAGCGACGAGGGGGCTGTTTATAAGGCCTAAACCCGGGTTTGATGGACAGCCTATGCTCCACGAGCTCGCGGCTTAGTCCGGGCATTTCACTGTACTCCCACGCAAAACAATCGACATACGACTGAAGCAACTTTATTACTTCGGCCTTTTCTTTAGCCTGCAAATTTTTGTTTACAAAAGTCGGCCTTGGAATACTACCATCGCCTATATCAACCTCTTCTAGAGGGTCGGCCGACGCAAAACCTTCACCTAACTTTTCTACTTCGCTAAAATCTTCAATGGCTTCGACAATGCCATCTTTAGAAGACCGATATTGCTCTACACGAGACTTTACCCAATCAAGATTACTCTTACTAGTCATGACCACTAATTTAACGACAATCCTGCTACACCAACCGACTTTACAGACATTAGAACAAAACGTCCCTCAGACACGCTAACAAAGTCATAATCTGAGAGATCTCTACCAGATAGACACTCTACTTTATCGTGGATGGCTTCGATAGACACATCGGCCAAAACAACCTAGGCCTAAGTGTCAGCTGGTACAACCTCCACATCATCGCCATCCCACTAAATGAGGCACTGGTGCAAGGTAGACGGAATGCAACAATTTGCGTGAATCCAATCACGCCTAAGTAATACACTGTAGTTACCTTGCACGTCGACGACAAAGAACGTCGTTGGCAACGTCTTGTTGCCCACCGTCAGCTCCAAAGAAAGTATGCCCTTGGACTCTGAGCTCTCGCCGTTGAAACCATTGAGTGTCAAGTTGGTCCTCTTCAAATCTTCTTAATCTTTCTTGAGCTTCTTCAAGAGAGAGTACAACATCAGGTTGATGGTAGCACCTCCATCAACCAGCATCTTGGATATCGGCTTCCCGTCAATGTGCCCCTTGACATAAAGAGGCTTCAAGTGATGAATCATATCCTCGGGCTTCTCGAAAAAAGCATCTCGCGGGCCGAGGTTCAGTTGGGCGACCTATGCCTCGTCTTGTGGTAGCTCTAACTTGGCGGGAAGCATGACAACGTTTATGTCCATTTCTTGAGGTGCGGGCCCCTTGGAGACGGGCGTGTAGTCATCGTAGAGCATGTCAGCATCATCGTCACTCGGAACGGGAGCCGGGTTGTTTGACTCAACCGAATTGGGCTTCCAGACTTGCTTCATGACTGGCCAAGGGTGGATTTCCTCAAAGATGGCGTCTCGCTCATCCTCGGCCTTCTTTTCATGCATCTCCTTTGATCGCAGATGTTGCAGGCGCCTCTTTTGTGATTTGGACATACCTAGAGGTGCCCAAGATGGTTGTGGCTTAGTACCGGGCACCACAAGCTTGCTTGTGGGATTTTGGCCAAATGGGAATTGCTTGGATCGGCCTCAGCCTTTTTGTGCTTGGCGACAACACTTTTCTTCATATTGTCAGTTGGACCGGCCTTACTGGGCCGGTCTGACCGGGCTATGTCAATCGGACTGTCCATGGTGGGCCAGTCGGACCGAGGCATGCTGGGCATCTAGGACAGGCCGGTGGGACCAGCCATAGTAGGCTGGTCGGACTGGGCCTTGGAGATGGCTTTGGCCGGACCCAGGGACTTACCTCCGTTGTGCTCCGACGAGGGCCCCTTTGGGATTGGGACCTCCTGGGACCCCACCTGGATGGTGATGACTTCAGAGACCCCTTTGCGGACATCTTCTTTGACTTCACTCCGTGTGGACTGGCCCTGAGGTACCACAGACAGGCGGTGAAAAATGTTTTCCTTTGTCGCGCATATTTTCTATTGCCAATCATAAATATCTGACGAAGCAACAGGAGCGGTGAGTTACTGAGCGGGGCACTCCGGTGGCGGAGCCCATCCTGGAGTCCACGAAGTCACTGTCCAGCAGTACGATGGAGGCATCAGAGGCTCTAGTGGCTTCGCTCACTGAGGGCCGAACCCATTGCTCAGAGGGGGGGTTTGACCACGTCGAAGGTACTTCGAACCATATCAGCGAAGGGTCCCACCAGGCCAGAGGTATGTTCGGCCATTCCGGGCCAAGCTCTCCCTCCGGAGGGTTCGCCCAGAGTGGAGGTGGGTCCGGCCATTGGGGACCGAACTCACCCTTCCGAGGGCTAGACCAAAGTGGAAGCTGGTTCGGCCGACGTGGAGGGTTTGACCTCTTCGACGAGTTCGGTTGTCTCGGCCCTTTCGGACGAATGTTTGTTTTCTCGACCCTCTTCTAGTGTTTATTCAGCATCATCTGGTATGTCACCTTCGGCTTCTTGCGAGCCACGGCCGAAGATGACACGTCGATGTTCTTTTTCCACACTCCCACTTCAGGGTTCTTTGGCATGAGTGTGCGTGCGCGGGGCTCTCCAATAATGACCGCTTTCCCTTTGGATGACTCGGCCTGCTCTGGCCGAATCAACACCTTCTTCTCATCGAGGTCGACGGTGTTCACGGGAAAGGGGTCTCTGTTCAAATTCATCTTAGGACTAGAATATATTTTCAATCATCCTTCTTCTATGGACGATTGAACCTACCGACGGAAAACATTACAATTGTTAGTATAACGAGAATGCGAATCATGCCACTTACAGTAGGGGTGTTTCTTTAGTTCATCGATGGTCGAGATGACATGGCTCTTGGGCAACCTAAGAAGCTGGCTCTTCAAGAGGAATTCAAATATTTTGTCACATTTAGTCACATCAAAAGAGTACTTAACCTCGTTGGGCTGACTCTTAGTGGGAGACGACCGTAGCTCGAAGCAAGTGATAGGTTTGGTCTTAGTATTCTAGGCCCATTCGGCCGCATACATATCGGTCGAATCGTCCTCTTCCTCTGACTCTTCCTCATCGGAGTGCTCCATGATGTGAACTTCAGCTTTAGGTTTGTTAAATGTTTTAATGAATTTTTTATCCTTGGCTCGGCCTTTTTGGACCAGAGCCTGTTGCAAGACTTGGTTGACCTCTAAAAAGCTTTGGTTGTCTAGCCTCTCTTTAATTTTAGAAGGCAGTCCGTTAAAAGCTAGATCCGCCAAATCTCTTTCTGAAATATTGAGACTAAAGCATAGGTTTTTGGGGTCCCTAAAGCACTTGATGTACTCAGAGACACTCTCACTAGATTTATGTTTGAACGACATCAAGTGTGAAAGCCTAAGTTTTGCCTTGCCCGTATAAAAATAGTCATGGAATTTCTATTTTAATTGGGCCCATGTTTGGATGGAGTTCGGCGGCAGTGCCGAAAACAAAGTGAAAGCGGTGCTAGATAGCGAAAGAGAAAACAATCTAAGTTTTAATGTGTTCGGCCCACTAGCTTCTCCGCACTGTGCTAAGAATTGGCTAACTTGCTCTAGTGTGGTCTTGTTACCCTCACCATCGAATTTTGTGAAATCGGGGACTCTGTAGCCGTGAGGGTAGGGTTTGGTATCAAAGTGATCGGGGTATGGCTTTTGGTAAAATCCTAGCCCGATCCCGAGGTGCGAAGCTGGTACACTCTCTAAACAGCTCACGGATCAGCTCCTCAATGTCATCCTAGCCTCCCGCCTATGCGCGTCTCTCGTGCGGGGGTGTGACACGCGGTGGTATATCAGTGTATCGGCCACGAGGCTCCGCGTCTCATGCTGGCTCAGGGTATATGACGTGCTCGGGTCTATGTGGGTCTGTTGGAGCATGTGGCACAGGCAGTGTGGAAAAAGCTAGCGCAGGTGTAGGTGGAGGCGGTGCATAATAAGCAAGGCTAGCCTGCCGTAAGTGTAGTGGTTGGTCTCGTCCATAGATGTCGAGGCCGGAGACATGATAGCTTTGCCAGTACTACCTTTGGTTCTTCTATAAATGTGATTTACCGGGGGTATGTTAGTGATCTGAGTTGGAGGAATGTCCTTGGTAAAGACGAACCTTCTAAATGTTGCCTCTACGTGAGAGTTAATCGCCCACTCTAGACAGTTGGCTAGCAAAGCGCTAACGGCTTGGTCTACAAATGTGACTATTTTCTGTTCAATTTCTAAGGAAGATAAAGGAGGTGACAATGGTGTTACCTGAGTTCGGGCGAGGTCAGGGATGTTGGCGTCGCACTTGATGAAGCATGTGTGTGTCTTGACGTAGCTCCCGAGCATGAGATCTTGGAGTTCTTTCATCTTCGCCTCGATCTCCGCCCGACATGATGTTGTGGCTATCGATTTCTGCGGCCCCCATGGTATCCATCGGCATCATAGACGTAGTAGTCATTGTAGAGGTACTCGCAACCGATGTAGATGTACTCGTCATGTTGGTGTTTTTCCCTAGCAGAGTCGCCAAAAAGTGTGTTGACATAGAAACGTGCCCCCGCACTTGGGTCAGTTCGACGATCCAAAAACATCGTGATACATTGACGTCGCGTTCTAACAACCCTTAAACCGTGACAAGGGTAATAACGGAGTCGCTAGGCAATCAAACAAATATTCAGAAATAAGGTTCAATTAACCGAAGTATTGTGGAAATAATTAAACCGGCCTAATTACAGTCGATTCCAATCTACAACGAAGGGAACGGTTGGACTGGCGAAGGGCCTCCTGTCAGACCGGCAATGCGAGGGTCTCGCCGAAGGGGTGCTTCAGCGCTCTAACGAAGGGGCCCTGAAAGTTTTCGAAGGGGTTCTTCGGCCTGATGTCCAGTCGAACTGAGGTTTAGGCCTCTATCAGACCGAGGATACCCTAAGGTAGCTCCGGTGTGACCTACGAAGTATACTCTTGCGCGGAGCAGATCAGTGCGGAGGAATCCGGTCGGACAGGCGCAAAGTGTCCGGTCACACCGATGGCAATGCCTTGGTCAGAACTTGGGCCTCAGTATCACGGGGTCCGGTGCAATGTGTATTCTGGCGTGGAGCAGATCGACGTAGAAGGGTCCGATCGGACCGGTGAAGGAACACTAGTCGGACCAGGGGGTGCCACCGACTAGATGACGAAGCGTGTTAGCATGGACCTTATGGATCTAGCACGGCAACAACCGGTTAGACCGGCGGAGTACTGTCGGTCGGAACGACAGGCTCCGATCTGATCTCCTTGGGGCTCCGGCGACCTAGTAAAATAGTAGCAATCACCCCAAACTTCTTGGTGATGAATCTAAGGGTGGTAACTCTGCAAAACAGGAAGAAATCAAATACAATTCGGCCTAGAGACCGAATTTCCAAGAGTAGCAAGAAAACCAATAAAAACGATAAAAATCCATTGTGTGGATTAAAAGGGTGATTCACAGGCGAATCAACAAGGCTTACCATGGTTACGACGTGATGTACGGAGGGCTTTCAGTGCAAACCCACGAAGCTGGACAAAACTAAGGCGCAAAAGTAGATGAAAGTAGACGTACGATCAAACTAGGGTTTTGAAGTATTGATCTGTGGAGATACCCTTTAAATCGGCCTGACCCTATATTTATAGGGGCTGGTCTCAAGTTCCCAAATGCCTAATCTAAGTAGGATTCAACCAAAAGTTCTTAAAATTTAATTAGAGATCAAAATAGCCCGAAACCAACTCTATCTCTAATTTTCAGACTTGGGCCGGTCTGAATAGACCCATTGGGCCGGTCTGACTAGGCCTACATGGCCGGTCGGACTAGCCTACTATGGTCGGTTGGACCGGCCTATGCTAGGAAAGGCATATTTTTGGCCCAAATTACCAAAAATTGATATTTTGACAATTTCAACCATTAATGCCATTTTTTGCTATCAACACTGTCATTTTGCCAAGTAAGCAAGACTCGTATTTGTCATATGATTCAAAATCAAATGACTCCAAAAGTCCATCACTATGGAGCTTCCGCACACGCTTCTCATTTATATGGCCCAAACGACAATGTCAGACATAGGTAGGATTCAAATCAATGAGTCGTTGTTTATTAGTACTAATGTTATAAACATGTGCATCTTCAAGATTTAGAATATATAATCCATTCACCAATGGACAAACACCATAGAGCATGCCATTCGAAAATATTGAACAACTCTTGTTCTTTATTACGAATTCAAAATCATATTCCTATAAACATGAAGAAGAGATAATGTTTCTTCCTAAGGCGGGAATGAAATAACAATTATTTAAATCCAAAACTAGTCCTAACGGTAGCAACAGTGAATAAACGCTGACGGTCAACACTGCAACCTTTGCACCATTCCCGATGTAGACATCCAGCTCTCCACTTGCACACTTTCTTGCTTTACTCAGCCCCTGTAATGATTTGCATGTATGAATCATCGATCCGGTATCAAATACCCATGAATCATTTGGACGAGAAGCAAGATTAATTTCAATAACATTAATACCTGAAGCGGAAGTTGTCCTTCCCTTCTTGTTCTTTTGCTCTTCTAGGTACACCTTGCAATTGCGCTTCCAATGCCCAGGCTTGTGGCAGTAGTGGCACACATCAGAGCTAGCAGGACTCGACTTGGACTTTCCATCCGGTTTAGACTTCGCACTAAAGATCGAATTTGTAGTCTTAGCCTTGCCCTTCCTCTTTCTCTTTTTTCCCTCTTCTGAAGCATTATCACTAGACTTGGAGATTCTTGATACTCTCCTCAGCAGATTTTAGCATCCCATGCAACTCGGCTAGTGTCTCTCCAATCCAACCATGTTATAATTCATGATGAACGGCTCAAATCTCAGTGGGAGCGACTAGAGAATGACATCAATATCTAGGTACTGGATCTAGTGGAGTGCCTAGTCTCTCTAGAGTCTCTATATAACCAATCATCCTGATCACATGAGGGCTCACTGGGATCCCTTCAGCAAGCCTACTCCCAAACAAGGACTTAGACACATTATATCTCTATGCCCTTGCCTGGTTCTGAAAAATGTCCTTGAGACCTATGATCATATTGTAAGCATCGTGTTCCTCATATTGTTTCTAAAACTCAAAGGACATGTAGGCAAGCATCAGACACCTGACATCCACAGAATCACTAGCATGCTTCTCATAAGCACATTTGTCTGTTGCAGAAGCATCCTCTCCTGGTTTATCAGGGTGAGGTTCCTTTAGAACATATTCATTTTCTCTTGTTTAAGAACGATTCTCAAATTTTGATACCAATCCATAAAATTTGTTCCGAATAATTTCTCACATTCAAGTAAGGATCGCAAATTCTGAGTGCTCTTAACAGAAGTAGTAGGTGCCATGATCTACAAAAGATTAAATGCAAGGTTCAGCACAATGCAATGTTTATCTTATATCCAATAAAAGATGTTCCACTATTTTAAACCCAGTTACTTTCCGTCTAATGACTAATAGTGGCACAAGATCCATATTCATTCTAACTCTTAGTGAGCTTTGGCATCACTGCTAGAAGCTAGGTGACATAGGTAAGCAACACTTTTCTAATCACATCGTGTGTGACTCTTGTCATTGGAGAAGCATCCTATGCTCTACGCCAACTCTATGCTCCAAGGCCCAAATACTATGCGTTAAGCAAACCAATACTATGCGTGTAGAAGTCCGACTTCCTCCTCAACTGGTCAAGATAAAAGATAGCACCCTGCTTTGGCAGACCCACTATCGATGAGCAAGAACCTTGGTGTGTGCAGCTATTGGAAAGAGCATCAATACTTAATTTTCTGAGGGAAAACTATTCTAGCACGGTAACATCCCTAGCGCACACTGAAACATGCAAGAATAGCATAACAGGAACATAAGAAAGCATCATAGACAATCATATTAACTATGACATAGAATGTCCCTCTTCACATGGCAATCTCCACCTCCATGGCTCCCATCATTGAGTGTGTGTTCCCGGCCTCCATGAAGAGTACTAGTCTATCTCGCATAGTCTATACTAATTAAATGGGCCGAAGCACCGCGGAAACGACATGCAAGCCATAATAAATTTTACATCAGTCTTGGACTGTAAATAACCATGACACAGCAAGCCATATTTAATTTACATTCATCACATGCATCTCATACATCACATTATCCAAGGTCATGCCAGACACATCATTATCTGCAAAACAAAGTTAGGCGAGCAATCTACAAGTGATAAATTCTAGATCTAAAAACCCAACTCAATAGGCTCGGAATTTCAAATTTGGTTGGGTCAGAACTTCTAATATGGCATCGAACCTAATCTGCTGTAACTTCTGATCAATATTGGAATCCTAGACAGCACCAATTTCTCTCTGTATCGAATCACTATTTGATATCGAAACATCTGATCACTATCGAAACTTCTCATCAGCCATCAGAACTTCCAATCAATATCGGAACTTTCGATTTGCCGTGGACAGAAAACATATCTAATCTATTTTTCCACCATGTATCTCCATACATGAGGGACCAGATCGAACACTACACACGTAGTCTCTGATACCACTGTTGGAGAATAGGGGAGCTACACTAGCCAGCAAATTCAAAATTTCTGCTCTAAGCCCAAGGGCCATGCACGTGCGAGATCATAGATCATTACCTTCTAGCACAAGACGTGCTAGGTGCGGCAGAAGAATATGTCAGAGTAGCGCATCAACCTATCCTCGCTTCGTCCTGGCTAGTCCTCACCAATCCAATCGGTGAAGACGACATAGTTGTTCACGTGAAAAAGTCCAAGAGCGTCGTTGTCGAAGCAATGCCTCCACGGTATCCACATATACAGGGATGGAGTACCTCCCACGCAACGTGCTAGCACCGCACGTGAGAGACAGGAAATCCTCGACCTCAATGTTTGAGATCAAGAAAGGGAGGAGAGGAGTCTGTGGTGGCTAGTTCTAATCTATGCTTATTGCTTGTCTCCAAGACCTCCTCCTCTCTTTACATAGGCCTAAGAGCCCTGGTCGTGTACATCTTGAAACCCACAAATTGGTTACAACCAATTCATGTTTGTAATAGATCCAATATGTTTGCCTAAGTCAGAACTTCCGATCCTAGATCGAAACTTCCGATAGGGTATTTTAGGTCTCTTGATTCAGTACGACACGCAACAAATCCAATCTATTTTCGCCCACCTCGGAACTTCTCATCAATACAATTCTCTCTCCGATTCCAAATCAGAACTTCTGGCTCGTCGGAACTTCCGATACCATATCAGAACTTATGAAGCAAATTTTGCTCTCTAACTCGAGACTAGAAAATAATCGAAACTTCAAATACTACCTATCAGAACTTCCGATACACAGAATTTTCTAGGGCATATCCTTCAGTGCATTCCACCCAGCGCCAGCAAGCACGTCCACGCACCTCGAGTTGCGTAGATAGGTGCCTCGCGTAGAGTGCCTCTACTCCATCTTCCTCCTTCGTGAGCTCCGCCACTCAGGCTCCAGCGCTGAGTGCACCACTTGCTGCTGCGTCCCAATCAGAATCTTGTGTCATCCAAAAATGATGCATAGATAATCCCCAAGAAAACCAAACTTTAGAAAACCGATTTCCTCAGAAAAACCGATGACTGGTTTTTGAGAGGATCACTATGCGTGGAAATAAAAAGATGCAGTGCTTGAATTACAACTGGCTAAGAAATCCAGAAAAAAACCTTGAATGAGCAATGAAAAAATTGGAAGAGAAAATTTCTAGAGAAAGATTGGTAAAGTGAACTCTAATTTTTCATTGGAATGAATTGGTAGAAACTCTAGGACTAAGGGGCCTTTTATAGTCAATTCAAAAATAGGAAAATACACAAATACCCCTAGGTTTTTTTACAGACCAGAAGGCCCACATGGCTAAAAATATAAAATCCTATCAAAAGGTAGTTTGTCCCGATTCGAATCTTTCGTAGCGACTACGGCTCTGCTTCAGAACGCTTTGATCTCGATCCGACGATTTTGAGCCGAAATCGACAAAGCCTTCTAGATCTTCAACACGTGTCACCAATCCGCGAACTCGATTGCCAGCAAGTTTCTCCCTCTCCTGATCCCTCGAGCCGCCTTGTCACTTGCACTGGCCTCCCTTTCACTGACTTGGTCAACACACTGTCTCGATCATCCGTTCGTCCATGTCTTGCTTCATCTCCACGTGTACGCCTAAGATCTTCCTCAACTTCACCGGGCATCCTTAATCGTCTGGCATTAAGCTCCCCACTTGACCCCGATCACCTGTCGTTGATAGTTGACTCACATCTCAACCCTGCACAACATGAGACAAGCAAAACACAAATCTCCATGCAAGATGCACACTGATCCCATCAGTGAACCCAAATAGAAAACACATGTCCAGACCATGAAACAGTCAAACTTGTCAATCACTCATCACTAAGATAAAACCACAGTGTAAACCCCACTTGGTTTCTCAGATAACTCAAGAGATAATGATGTAGAATAGTAAAGACCGAGATCAGGCGCATAAGTAAGACACCTAAACATACGCTTGATAGTTTGTCAATGAGATACGTGTGGTAAAGACTAGAAGCATGCGCACAATCCCACGGCAAACTAAATGTTCGGTCTCGTCGCCGTCAGGTATAGAAGTGATTCGATCATCCCTTGATACTCTCTCGTTGACCTTGACACTGCACTCATCCTTGTCCAAGCCCCCTGATGAGCCCATGGGGGTCATCTGAGTCTTCATCTCTCCACCGAAGTCGAACTTCTTCAGCCTATCTCGCATGTACTTGCTCTGGTGGATGAAGATGTCATCCTTAGTTTGCTTGATCTGGAGCCTAGAAAGTACTTGAGCTCACCCATGAGGCTCATCTCAAACTCGTTGTGCATCTTCTTAGAAAACATAGACACAAGCTCATTAGTAGAACCACCAAAAATAATATCGTCCACGTAAATATGAGTGATCAAGAAATCAACGCCATCTTTGAGCAAGAAAAGAGTTTTGTCCACAGAACCCATCACAAAGCCATTCCCCAACAAAAACTACTTTAAACAATCATACCAAGCTCTAGGACCTTGCTTCAGACCATATAGAGCTTTCTGCAACTTAAAAACATGTCGAGGAAACTTAAGGTTTTCAAAACCTAGGAGCTGCCTAACATAGACTTCCTCCTCTATGTACCCATTCAGAAAATCACTCTTGACATCCATTTTAAAGAGCTTAAAACCCGCCTTCTCGCAACAGGGGTGAAAGTCTCCTCAAAATGAATACCCTCCTTCGGGAAAAAACCTTAGGCAACTAATTGACCATTATTGTGCACCACATCCCCATCTTCACCTTGCTTGTTCTTAAACACCCACTTGGTGCCTATGGGGTTGCAACCTGGTGGTAGCTCAACTAGTGTCCAAACCCTATTGCGAATAAACTTTCCAAGATATTCTTGCATAGCATTTATCCAATTTGCATCGGATAAAGCATGAGCAA
The DNA here is from genome assembly GCA_019279435.1 of Zizania palustris. Lineage (NCBI taxonomy): Eukaryota > Viridiplantae > Streptophyta > Magnoliopsida > Poales > Poaceae > Zizania > Zizania palustris. Next base: position 27,192,416 of record JAAALK010000284.1, read on the forward strand.
CATATCTAGGCTCAAAGGTGGCAACAAAAGTAGACTCAGCAAACACAGTAAGAGAACCAGTCTAAGAACGCTAAGATCTCGAAGTGAGATCACTGATGATGAGCTCTGAGGGGTGATCACGCAGAACTTCCCATGAGCCTTGACGATCAGACGTCACCTTACCAGAGTCAGCAACTGGCACCTCTGAACTCGATTGAGGGGGCTCAATCAAAGTGGAAGTAGTGATCAGAGGTCCACCCTTGTCCTCAGTCGAAGTCTCAAAAGGTGTGGGGTATGTAGGCTATGCAGAAGGTCTACCCTCATCAAAAGCAGGAGTGTCCTCATCTTCCTCGAAGCTGGGCTCTCCAAGATCATCATTACCAGAAAGGTCAAAAGAAGGAGTAAGTGAAGGCATAGACTCATCAAAAGAAACCCCACATGTCTCGACAAGCTATTGGGAGTAGAGGTTTCAAACTCAGAAGCCTCGAGAATGCAAACCATAACCAAGAAAGACTCCATCCTAGCAACGAGACTCAAACTTGTCTAAATGCTCTCCCTTATTTAGCACAAAGAACTTGTAGGAAAACGCTCACAAGTGTCTCACCTTAGGCTATCTGCCATAATTCAACTCATATGATGTCTTACCTAGGTAAGCTATAAGAAAAATGGGGTTGGCCAGATAACAAGCTATGTTCATAGCTTCAGCCCAGAAATGACTAGGAGTACTATGCTCATCTCATCGAGCATCGTCCTAGCAATCTCGACCAGCATGTGGTTCTTTCGTTCCACAACACCATTATATGGGGGAGTGTAAGGGGCAGAAAACTGGTGCTCAATACCCTGATCACTACAGAAACTAACGAACTAAGAATTCTTGAACTCTAAACCACTGTCAGAGCAAATTGCTTGCATCCGACCATTGTTCTAATTCTTTAGCTTTAGGATCAGGTCATGAACAAAATAAAAAGCCTCGTCCTTAGACTCCAAGAAGAAAACCCATGAAAATCGAGAAAAATCGTCAACAATCACAAGTGCGTACTACTTCTCACCGACTAAACATACCCGAGCTGGACCAATAGTATCCATATGTAATAGCTCTCCCGGGTATGAAGTCATCACTTGAGTCATAGGTACGAAGTCATCATTTGAGCCAAGATTTGGTAAAACCCGGGCCCACCAAAGATGCCTGATACTTTGATATATTATTAAGATCATCGTGACTAGCTACTATCTTGGTTAGGTCCGGTCTAGTTATTGTGATGATTTTCATGATATAGACATGTTATCTGGCATGTTTATTTATTTTTGTAGGAGTACAAGCCGACAGGTTATATTCAATTCAACGCCACATCTTATAAGCCATCGGAAAATCACACTTGCTCGATTGCTTCATCCTTGGTCATCGGCCCTATGGCCGATAGGCATGATATTCCACGAATATCCCATCCTCATCGCGGTCATCGGCTCGATAGCCAATAGGCTATGCTATTGATCACATTCTCCTGTTTCCTTATTAGTTGTAGGGTTAAACTGATTGGCATGCCTTGAACCCTTTTTCTAAGAACGTAGGACCTGCACTAGAGTTAAGCATATTTCTCAGGCCGCATGTGTGTCAAAGTGTGACCAAAAATGCACCAACACCGTTTTTGGCACGCTCGGTGGGACAATACTTCAGCAATCCAGCCATGGCGGGTGAACTCAATGACGACAACATGATTTTGATCACCATGGAGACTTTAACTGAGGAACAGAGGGCAGAGGTACAAAGAAGCATCGACGCTTTCCAGGAGTTATGCCTTCATGCCTATAGGATGACTCGGGTGGGACCTATCTTAAGGGATCCGCTGCCAAGACCAGTGACAGCCGTGGAGACCAGTCAGCCGACAGAAAGCTCTCATGTTGGTTTCTAGGAGATAGTCGACAACGTGCTTCACCACGTGCTCATAAACTAATCTAGAACCCTGGTCAACACCCTTCACGGGCTGATCAAGAAGACTATTGACAACAATATAGCCCATGAACCACTACAAGTTCTGACATATCTCCTTGATATTCAGACCAAATTGCTACAGAACCTGCAGCACCCTCGGCTGGATCCACAGCCGCAAAGGCCGACGAGGCTAGATCAACCGACCTTCTTGGTCGGCCATGAAGGAAATAGGGCAACCAAACAATCGCCCCTCACCCGGGGTGTTCCGTCGAACTCGTCGTATAACCTCTAAAGAGGTGCGTCGACGCCATTCTCACCGGACGTCCCTAGGCCGATGGGACAGGAGGCCCCACAAGTCACACATGGTATTGCAAGGAACGTGTTGTCAGACATCGTGCTGCCTAGGGGCACCCGACGGTATCCATCAGGGGTACCATCGGACCGTGAACTTTAGAGCGCAACCTTATGGTGATGAGGGACAATATAGATGCAACGTTGCCCAGTAGGAGAAATATTAGCAGACCCCAATGCCTGGACAATACTCAACCCTAGGGCAGCAAGAAAATGACTAGGTGAATCGGGTCACGGAAGTTATTAAAGATCAATTTGGGCTAAAACCCAAAGAACAAAAGTACATGTATCGGTGGCCATACCTAGAATGGTTTGATGAGTACCACTGCCAGGCCGACACAAGGTACCTAACTTCATGAAGTTTTCGGGACAAGACTCGGTCTCCACTATCAAGCATATCAATTGTTTCCTCGCACAATGCGGAGAGGCATCGGCTAATGAAGCACTAAGGGTCCGGTTTTTCCCACTCTCACTATCAAGATTGGCTTTCGTGTGGTTCGCTTACTGTCGGTGGATTCCATCAAAGGATGGGCGGATCTAGAGAAGACGTTTCACCAATATTTCTTCACCGGTATTCAGGATATGAAGCTCACCAACTTGATGCTATAAAGCAAAGAATGGACGAGTCGGTGCAAGATTATATCCAGAGGTTCTGAGACGTATGGAGCAGATGCTATAGTCTAAGCCTCAGTGATATCTAGTTGGCAGAGTTGGCAGTTCTAGGGACTCGTGAACACAATTAAGGAGATATTTTCAACACACAAGTTTGAGAGCCTCTCCCAACTGATGCAAAGGGTATCAGCACATGAGAGTCGATTCCAAGAAGCCAAGAGAGATAGGTATGCAAAAGAAGGTGGCATACACTAAGGTATATCGTTCTTACTATGATAAGAGTAGTGACTCAGACGCATAAGTCGGTATGGCTGAATGGTCTAGGAACAAGAAGAAAGTTGCATGCCCTTGGGTGAAACCGGCCAAGAATGAGGCAAAGTACGAGTTCGACATCAACAAGGCCGATAAAATATTCGATCTGTTGCTCAATGAGAAGCAGATCCAATTGTCACCTAGTCACGTGATACCGCCTGCCGATGAGCTGAAGAAAAGAAAATACTACAAATGGCATAATTCCCCATCGCATCATACCAACGAGTGTAAAGTGTTCCGGTAGTAGATCCAATCGGTTGTGGAGCAAAGCCGAATCAAGTTTGATGATGGAAAGAAGTCAATGAACATTGACGGCCACTCGTTCCTAGTCAACATGGTGCATGGGCATTACGTTGGTGATCGGCGTATGAGGGGAGGTAGACAGATCAGCAGTAACATCACCTCATCGGCCCTTATCTGGAAGTACCAGAGGTGGTCATAAGAAAGGGAAAACAACGAAGAAGTCTATGGCTACTCGTGTTTCAATCTACATTGGAATTATGAGTTATTCAGGCTCTGTTGGAACGAAGGGTTGCATCTACCATCAATGGATGACTGCTTGGGATGCAGTGCCAAAGGCAAGATGCAAGACGATCATCGGCAACGCAACGTCAAGCTATGGACGTGCGATCGAGAGGCTATGCACCAAAGGTTGTCAACCCCAAAGGTACTGTCGCTAGAAAGGCTCAGTCCCGCTGATCCCGAAGGAATCGGTCAGATGGCGATGACGACAAAGGCATACCAAAGAAGCCATAGTGGTGTCCCCCTAGGATCTTCACGAGGAGTCAAAAGAGAAGGGTGCAGTGGCTGCGGTGAAGAGAGGGAAATGCATAGACACACAGCGAGGAAGCTGATCGGCCCCACAAAATCAAGAGTGAATTACGACCGAAAGATAAGGCCGATCACAAATATGAGAACATGTCTGATAACGGTGTCAACCCGATTGACGAAGAACTGCTTGAGCTCGTCTTATGAAGATGACTCCAAAGAATGAAGGCTAGACATGGTCAAGACTTTGCCGCAACCAATGAACTACGGAAATACGAACATCGGACACCAGCGATAGACCGAGGCTAACCTTCATAAGTACCCAGATTCCCGGTAAGATGAATGGAGTAAAGGCAACTACATCGGGGATGCGGGAAAAGTCTGAATGAAAAGTAATTAAAGAAATATTTGAGTGACCATTCGGACAGAGCATAAAGACCCACACATAGAAGCAGCTGATACCGATGGTATCGCCTTCAAACGGTCGATGTAGAAGCATCACCCTTAGATACAAAATACAAACAAGTTCAGTACAGGACGAAGGGGTCAATAATAATATGTTACAAGAATGTTGTCCAAATTACAGATCAAGAATCTGATACTAAAGAGGTCATGCAAGCGCACGACGAATACCCTTGATCACCTACAGTCGGATCGTGTCGACACTCTAAAGGGTAGCATGGTCTTCGGCATCCAAACCAGGAACATCCAGAGGGCTCGGTGTCGACGCTGCGCAAGACTGACCACATCGGTAAGACAACGCTTATGAGCTTCGATCCATCCAGGGAGGGAGGCCAGAGCACTTTCCTTGGTGGCAATCTGTGCCTGCACTCCATCCAGCATCGTGGCCATGTCAGCCTCCTCTGCATGAAGCAGGTGTAGCATCTACGAAGTAACCGAAGATTCACCCTAGAGCCGATCCAGGAGGGTGCCCTTGGTTCCGCACCACTGCGTCGTGAGTTTCGATTGCCTTCGGCTGTGATGCGTAGCTATCTTGATCGACCATCTACCTCAACGCCCGCTGCATGACCGGCCGATGAAATTCCAAGTACGCGGCGGTGTAAGGACATCAGCCAACTCTAGAGAGAGGAAGTTCAAGATGTCGTTGAGGCAACCCCGTATCGGCCCTGAGTCATTGACTAGGACACTAGTCGCGTTGTCCAAGCGACTGCAGCAGGTCACATAGAACCTCCTTTACCTCCGGGGAGAACTAATCCACAGTCGATACAGGGGCGCTCGTGACCTCTTCATCAGTCTCGAGATAAGGACCGACATCAAAAGAGAAATGCTTGGCAAAAGACTAAAGAAAGAAAGGAAGTCAGGAAATATACTATGATATCGCGAATAAACAAAGAATTATGAAGCTTACATCAGCAGGTCTGGCAGGGGCAGCTGACTGCAGAACACTGTCGGTAGAAGTGGCAACGGTATCATCCTCCACCACAACCACTGAAAGGGTGTGCGAACCTTCCCCTTCAAGACTACCCTAGGGGCGGACGAGCCCATGGTATCCGGCATCGACTGCATTCAAGGCCGATGTAAACTACAGGAAGGGCGACAAAAAAGAAGAAAACAAAAGTACCTGATGGAGCCATTAGCTATAGGTACCTCGGTGACGGTCTCGACGATTGTGGTGTAGGTCGACGCGTCAGGATCAGCAATGACGACCTCCGGAGTGTCGGCCCCGATGACAAAGTCCACGACGGTGTCTCCGATAGTCGGAGCCGGTAGGACATGACCTGGGTCATCCACCGGCTGGTCTAATGCAGCAACAAAGAAAGGCTAGAAGAAATGGAAGAACAATGAGTATCGAAAGTGAAATAAAGTATCATACAACAAAGACATACACACTTGAGCTGGTGGAGGTACATCGGCAGCAATGGGGGTCTGTACGGTAGAAGGTGTTGGTGGCTTCGGCTGAGGAAGAGGGAAAAACATCAAGCTATGGGCCGAAAAATGCCACAAAGAAAATATTACCTGGGTATGACAAAGCAAGGGACGAGAATATTACCTGGGTGGATCAACGTTCTGGTGGAGCGGCACATCTTTGCGTTCGACGCCTTGCGCTTACATGTTGGGGCTTTGACTCACCTCTTGGCAAGCCATTTTGACAGAGTGGGTGCCCCGCGACTGAAGTTAGTATTGGCCGATGGCAGCCCCTATCGTATCAGCCTACCGCTTTGGCTCATCGACGGGGTGTCGATGTCGTCCTCCTGCGAAAGAAAGAAGAGTCGGAAGATGAGGAAGAAAATCAAAACAAAGGCAAAGTCACGAGAATCAAGACAAACCTCGGGGTCAATGTCGGTGAAGGCCGAATATAGCAAAAGACAAAAGTGTTTGGAATGGCGGTTGAAGATGTGCTGGCTCACTTTGGACCATAATTTCTTGTGAGGGATCGACGCTACCCTACATGCGGCCCGGGAAGAGAGCTCTCTAAGAGAGATTGAATCAGCCAAAGAGAAGAGCCGATTGAATTCCAAATAACTTGCTACTTCACCACTGGACATGGATCTGGCCGATGAAGAAGAGATTGATTGGCAATTGGCTGAAACCAAGTTTCCTTGCGCAGACCGTCGGATGATAAAACTCATAAGATGGCTTATGTGTGGGACAAACCCTGAAGTTGATCGGAAGAAGACAAAGAGAGATGCAAGCAAGGAAGATGGCCTTGCTCTCTCGGCTCGCTATCACATCATCAAAAGATAGCCGATGTGGGTATTCATAATCAACCAAGGACTCATACACATACCACACTACGCAGTCACTAATCAAGCTGCATTAAAAGTCCTTGAAGCATCAGGCCAAGATGTCAACGGACATTCTTGCTCCCGGACGACAAGCAGCCGTCTCACCTAAGGATAGGCATCGATGGGTGGTTCGAGAGGCAGACTCATGATGATTGGATGGAAAACGAAGGAGATCAAAGGAAGGGCCAGAGGAAACTTTGGTCGTATATACGTTAATCCGCAGCTGAAGGAACCACCAGGGACCCCCAAGGTGACCCACCGCATCATCGGTCGATAATCGGACCGATACCTGATGAAGAAGATAATAAATGGAGCCAAGGACGTATCGACCAAGGGGTATCGTAGCTCTAGTCACCAGTTGTTCTGCTAAGAATTAAAGATGGCAAGTAGGCCCGAGGGTGGACCCGTAGAAGAACTGCTCAAGCCAACGGTTAAGAAAAGCGATATGTTCGCGCTCATCGACGGGACCAGACTTCTTATTATGATTTGCGATGTATTAGGCCCAAACACCACTATATTTGATATCAAAGCGGTGGGAAGGTTTGGAATGAAAAAGAAAGGGATCGTCTATAGAGACGATGTCAAGAGAGGTCAAGACTGCAACATCAAGAAGGTTGCGACTCATCGGCCCATGGATGAAAATAAATGCATTTAACACATCGGACCAAAAGTATCAAGAAGATGCCAACATTGGCTCGTTTTTGAAAGGGAGAGCAAGGGAGAGGCCGATGCAGTGCGCAATGCCAGTTTATTCCCAAGAATATGAGTTCGCAGTTTATTACCAGTTGCGCCACCCATGGAGCGGAGAGGGGAATGCCCTAAAGCTTTGAGTCCAATCGGAAAAAAGAATTTTTGAATTTTTTAAGGGAACACACTGGGTCTCGGCGTTAATAAAATCAGTGGGGCCAGGGTTTCAAATCACTGTGTAGCGGCGGTGTTGATTTCAGAGAAAATAAACCAAAATGAAGGGAGAAAGAAGAAGCTCAAAAAGTGAACTCATATTTTTCTATTTGCTGAGTTAGAAACCCTCGGGGATACAAGGCCTTTATATAGGAAGTTCAAAAATAGAAAAAGACCCAATTACCCCTAGGGTAAATTACACATAGATGCAAAAATAAAACTGTGAGCCCAATGGGCAAAATAGTAAAATCCTATCTAAAGATACCTTGTACTGATGTGGAGCTTTTGTAGCAGCTACGGCTTTGCTTTAGGACCGTCGGATCTCCAATCAACGTTCCGGATTGGGGCGTCAGTTTTGCGCCGAAACTGACAAAGTGTCTGCTATCTTCATACTAGGTACCTGGATTGGGTTGGCCCGATTCCGTGGCTCCCTTAGATCAGTAACCGCTCGCTACCTATTTACCTGAGTCAAATCCGATCAACAGACCAGTGGATCCCCTGCCATTCCTGGCCCATGTTACTAGATTGGGCCGCCCGACTCCACGACCCCTCTGCCCGACAATTGCTCGCCACCCGTGTACCTGAGTCACACACAGTCAAGACACGGCAGGTCTCTTCTCCTCTTCACTTCTCTCTCATTGACTTCCATTGACAATCACTCATCACTTCTAGAGTCATGAGGCCCATGATCATCAAAATGGCTCCTCAATATCAGAGCTACAGTTGATCGGTGAGAGATTTTGAGTTATCATATTTTTCTACAGTCCAAAAAAAGCCACACAAAAAATAGTTTACCCAAGAACAAAACCTCTTTGATCCATTTCCTAGTCCGATTGGTATTGGTTTTTTGAGGTTTTGATCGCATTGTCGTGTGAAGTTGCTGGTCTTAGTGTCTAGTTTCGTTTAGAGTTTTGAGTTCTTGTCAAGTTTTTACCCCCATGTTTTGGTCTGTTTATTAAGTGTTTAGGGTATTTTCATTTCTTAATCTTCAAGTATAGATCAATTTGGAGTCGGTTTTATTATTGGAATCCAAGTAGGATTCGAGCAGTCTGTGTAGGTGTCAATAAAACTATCATATCTCGCATATGAAAACTCAGATTGTAGAGTTTTGATACTTTTTGGAAATCTAACAACATGGTCTTTAATTTTCCTTTTAGATTCATCCTCAAATTCGATCATTTTCTTTATATTTTAGATCTTACAAAGTTCAGGAGACCTACATTGAGATTTTGTGTATATTCAAACTTTGTCATTTGATGTTCTTTAAAAAAGGAGAGAAAAAAAAAAGAAATGGCAGAAGGATGCTCAAAAAGAAAAAACCACACCAAAAAAAGAGAAAAAAAAAGAATGTAGAAAGAAAACTTGTGAGAAAAGAGGAGGAAAGCTAGTGCTACCTTTATCAGTTTGGTGATATGAGGAGCCATGCTGAATAGCGTGGGCCTCATGGCTCCAGAAGTGATGAGTCATTGTCAACGATAGTCAAAGAGGACAGAAAAGAGAGGAGATCTGCTGTTTCATGGGCCGCGTGTGACTCAGGTACACGGGCAGCGAGCGACTGTCAGGCAGAGGAGGCTGCGAAGTCGGGCTGGCCCAATCCTGGGTGCATGGGCCAGAAGCAGTAGAAGACCCACTGGGATGTTGACCAGGGTTGACTCAGGTACACTGGGCGGTGAGTGATTGCCGGGCTGAGAGAGCTGCGGAATCGGGCCGGCCCAATCCGAGTACCTGGTGCAAAGTCGGTGGAGGCTTTGTCAGTTTCGGCGCAAAACTGACAACCGTTGATCTTGTATCGGACTGTCCAGAAGAGAAGCCGTAGTCGCTACGAAAGCTTAGCTTCCGGATAAGTCATCTGTATCTCTAGGCCCACAGTCAGTCAGTCATGTCTGTAAAAATTCCTAAGGGCAGTAGAGACATTTTCTTTATTCTTGCGTCTGTAAAAACCCTAAGGGGCAGGTGGAATGTTCCTAGTGTTGGGAGCCTATAAATAGGACCCCAATCCCTAGGGTTTGGACTACCCTTTTGGCTGAATTTAATACTACTCCTTTGGGTCACTTTTTGTCTCTTGCTTTGCCTCTCTCCTATCCTGTTCTTGCTTGCGCCGCCAGGCATTTTTGCCCCTGTTTTGTTGTCCTGCATTTATCGTTAGTGAAGTTTCTAGTCCCAAATCGTGTGCAGCAATATCAGAGTTTTATTGGCTTTATTTCACTCACACAGCAAGTTTTTCCATTGATTTTGAGGCTTCGGAAGCTTCTCTGTTGCGTGTGTTCTTCGTGAGAAGTAGTACTAGTTCTTGCTGTTGCAAGTAGTACTGCTACTGTTGCTACAGTACGTTGTGGCAGCTTTTTACTTTCTACTGCGCAGCTTTTTGATCGAAGTTGACAGGCTCTAGAAACTTTTCTGGCTGCTTTCTGGCGAAGCCATCCTTTCTATTCGAAGCCCCTCAGCTCCGTGAGGCAGGCTTCGATTCGACCTACTCAAAGGCTTCATTTCGAACTTCGAACTTCGTTTTGTGTTCTGTGTTGCTAGCTTCGAAGTACTCTTTGAACGGACAGCATCGCATACTTCGAACGACAGTGCGAAGGTACTCCGACTCAAGCTCTTCGAAGTCCACATTCCTGATAGATCTTAAAGTTGGCTTCGAAGCTTGTCGTTCTGTTAGGCTTCGTTTTGATTTCTTTGTGGCGTGTCAGCCTTCGCTTCTCTTTTCGAAGTTTGCTCTTTTCGAAGGTAGAGTATAGGCTTCGAATTTGGTGCCTCTGTCGTGTGACAGGCTTCGCTTCTTTGTTCGAAGGTAGTCTGTCTGTGTGTTGCATTCGAAGTTCTCTGTTCGAAGGTTTAGGTTCGAAGCACTTAGTTCGGAGCTGTGTCCGAAGCCTTGCCTTCGAAGTACATACTTCGAAGCAGGCTCCGGCATTGTCATACTTCGCTTCGAAGCATACTTCGCTCCCTGCCCCTTCGAACTAGGATAGACAAAAACACCTTCGGCATCTTCGACAAGCTTCGCAACTGACCTCCGAAGCAGGCTTCAGTCACCAACCTCCGAAGCAGGCTTCGACCAGCAAAGCAGGCTTCGACAAGCTTCGAACAGGAGACAAATCTGAACAGTAACTTCTCATCTCACTGGACATATACTTAGATCATTTCGTTGAGAAGTTTAGGCCTGCCATATTTTGTTTATCTGCCTAGTTGCACTACTTTGGTAGCTCTCTGTTTAACATTAATTGATTCTAGGCTAGATACCTTTAGACTTAGGCTATCTGTTCATTTTCTGTTGCTTAGTCTCTTGAGGTGCGTTGGGTGTTGGGAACAGGCCATATATTCGAAAGAATTTTTAAGGCGCCCATTCACCCCCCCTCCTCTGGTCGCTACTTTCGGTCCTACAAGTGGTATCAGAGCGAGGTTAGGGTTTTTCCATACCTTAACCGGTTCTAAACCCCAGTAGTGACCATGACTTCTCCTGGCAAGGTCCCGTCCTTGGAAGCCTATGGCTATAATTATTGGAAGACTCGCATGCGAGCCTATCTTATGAGCCAGGGTTCGGACATTTGGGATATTTGCGTTCACACCACGTTTGTCATATTGCCAGTTACTGAGTAGGGTACTGCTGGTATCATTGCTCAGCATCTGAGCAACAGTAAGGCTGTGAACATTCTGTTTTCTGGTTTAGGTCCCACTGAGTTTGAGCGTGTGAGTCATCTCTCCACTGCGAGAGAGATATGGGCTACCCTCAAGGCACACCATGAGCGAACAGCACAGGTCAAGGCTCAGGCTCTATCAGACCTACCGGTGTGAATATGAGAATTTCACACAGAAGCCGGGTGAATCTGTTGAGGCTCTGTTTGGTCATTTTCAGTCGATCATAAACAAGCTTCGAGACAACAAGGCTGAGGGAGCTCAGTTAGTCTCAGATCACGAGTAGGCGCTCAAGGTTCTCCATACCTTGGACCCAAAGATCTGGGAGATCAAGGTATCCTCTATTGTTGAGAGCACTTCTTACGATACCTTGACCATTTCTGAGTTGTTTAGCAAGCTGAAGGCCACTGAGGTAGATATCCAGCTGAGATCAAATCTCACTGGTTCTGGATCAAAATCTCTGGCCCTTGCTACACCTTCTGTTGATCCCTCTTCTGTGAGTTGTGTTGGGTTCTCTTTGATGTCTATCACTGAGGACCAGCTAGAGTTATTGGGAGATGATGATTTGTGTCTTTTTAACAACCGGGTACGTCGTGTCTATGATAAGAGAATGTTCAAAAGACATGGCACAAAATCCGGATGCTTGAGTGTGGTGATCCAGGACACTTCATCGCTGACTGCCCCAAGCGTAATGGACACAAGAAGGGCAACGGTGGTAGTTTCCATGACTCCGGCAAGCACGAGAGCTCATCCTTCAACAAGGGCAAGTCGAAGACACGATTCTTCAAGAAGGCCCTGAAGGACTACCGGCGAGAGAACAAGAAGCGCGACAAGGCCTTCTTCGCCGAGATGGAGAAGAGCTACTCCAAGCAGTCCACGTCTTCTTCCTCTTCATTGAGCTCAAGCGATGAGGAGATCAGCATCAAGAAGGGGAAGGGCAAGGATGATCCGGTGGGCCTCTGCTTCATGGCTTTCGGGGACAGACCGAAGAGCCAGCTCACACTAGCGCCGAAGATCCCGCAAGAGCTTTCTGCTCAATGGCTCTTGGGGATAAGGAAGAAAAGAGCTCCTCCGACTGATTCCGACGACGACGACAACAAGGTATCATCCTACGAGCGCTGAAATCAGTTGATTTACTTGAGAGCAATCGTCAGGAGTTGAAATATCGAGAAAAACTGCTTAGGGGAGCTAAGAAGAGGATAGATGAGTTAGAGAGTGAGCTTGCCGTAGCCAACGGCAGAATTGAGAGTCTATCTTCTTCCCCTTGCTTGGGTGATAGCAGTGAGTGCCCGAAGTGTGAGGTGCTTCTGTGTGACCTGTCGACTCTGAAGTCCAGGTACACAGAAAGGGTTGATGAGAGGGACGCTTTGGCCACTGAGCTTGAAAGCGCTCAGCTGGAGCTAAAAGATGCTCAAGCCACTATCGTCGCACCATGTGTTGATTGCCCATCTCATCTAGCTGTCTTAGCTGAGCTGAAATCCAAGGGCGATGAACAGTTGGGTGATTTGGAGAGAGTGAGAGCTGAGCTTGCACAGACTAGGCTAGAGCTTGAGACACTATCAGTTCCACCCACTGTTTGTGAGAACTGTCTGTCTCTTAGAATGGAGTTGATCAAGCTGAAAGCTGAAAAGTCTGTTCAAATAGAGAGTGAGTGTGAGACCTACTTGTCTCAGGTGGAGGTTCTAGCTTCCTTGAGAGAGGAGCTAGCAGATTCTCAGAATGAGAACTTTTACCTCCATTCTATCCTGAGTTGGATCAGTGCCAGAGAGCCACAGCTCGGCATGATGATCCAGCAGTTCAAAAGGCAGGATGGGTTTGGAGTAGGTTACACCTACACCAAGGCTGACTTTGAGAGTGCCATCAGCCGGGCAGTGGAGTGGAGTAAAATGACTCCAGAGCAGAGGTATCCCAAGACTCACTCCACTGAGTCTTCCCAGGCTTGTCAACCCAAGGATGGAGTGATTCATGAACCACCCAAAGCTCCACCCAAGAAGCCTATCTGGGTTCCTAAGCCCAAACACCTCCACTCTTCTCTAGACTCTCTTCCTGGACCCTCTCAACCCAAGAAGACCACACCAAACACTACCAAGCCCAAACATCCCAAGCCTCAACCACATCCCAAGAAGCTCACCTATCATTGTGAGTACTGTCAGAGAGACGGGCATCTTGCAGAGTTCTGCTTCAGGAGGAAGCGAGTTGAGAGAGCAGAGAGGGCTCGTGGTGATCAGGAGCAGTTCTACCAGCAGGGTGGTAGACTGCGTGTTCCTCGACGCGGGGAGAGGCTGGAGGCTAGGCCGCATCGTGTAGGTGGTGGTAGAGGAGACGGCTTTCTTGCCCGTGCTCTAGTTGGTGGTGTCCATTCCAGGCAGAGTTCCAGACCGTGTTGGCTACGGTTCTGGACCTCATGGCCGCAGGGTTAGGCAGAACCGAGGACCGCGCTTTGAGCCGCGTTTTGGTCCAAACTCTTTTGATGGTTTTCGCTTTCCATCTTTTGAGCAGATGGCTCGACACTGGTTTAGCTCTTTTGCTAAACCTGGTGCCGGACCATTTGCTCCCACCTTACAGCCACTGATTGTGCAGGACCGGGGACTGGAGGATGTTTGGATCATGGACTCAGGATGCTCTCGCCACATGACGGGACATCGCAGATGGTTCTCCAGTCTCACCCCCCGAGATCCAAAGAATACATCACGTTCGGGAACAGCGGTCAAGGGAAAGTAAGTGGCATAGGCTCAATTCGCATTTCAGATCATTTCTCTTTGAAGAATGTTGCTTTGGTTAAAAATTTGAACTTCAACTTGATTTCTGTTTCGCAACTTCTTGAGGATGGCTTGGAAGTGCGTTTTAAGAAGGGAAATTCTTCTGTGGTTGATTCTAGAGGGTCTTTGATTTGCCAGATTTTACCTTTCGGTAAAGTTTTTCGAATTGACTTCTCTAGTTCTTTTGGCCCTTCTCATTGTTTGATTGCTGGATCTTCTTCTCAGCTCTGGAAGTGGCATAGGAGGTTAGGTCACTTGAGTTTTGATCTGCTAGTCAGGTTAAGCTCTATGGACCTCATCCGAGGATTGCCCAAGCTTAAGATGGAGAAGGATCTAGTTTGTCATCCCTGTCGTCATGGGAAAATGGTTGCCGCTTCTCACTCACCTATGACTCAGGTGATGACTTCGTATCCGGGCGAGCTTTTACACTTGGACACTGTTGGTCCTGCTCGGGTACGTTCAGTCGGTGGGAAGTGGTATGCACTTGTGATTGTTGACAACTTTTCTCGATTCTCGCGGGTTTTCTTTTTGGAGTCCAAGGATGAAACTTTTCAATTTGTTCATGACCTGATTTTGAAGCTGAAGAATGAGAACAATGGTCGGATGCGAGCAATTCGCTCCGACAACGGCTCTGAGTTCAAGAACTCTCAGTTCGTCAGCTTCTGTAGTGATCAGGGTCTGGACCATCAGTTTTCTTCGCCTTACACTCCCCCACAGAACTGACGTTGTGGAACGAAAGAACCGCACGCTAGTCGAGATGGCCAGGACGATGCTCGATGAGCACAGGACTCCTAGGCGTTTTTGGGCTGAAGCCATGAACACGGCTTGCTATCTGGCCAACCGCATCTTTCTTAGAGCTTACCTTGGTAAGACATCATATGAACTGCGGTTTAGCAGACAGCCCAAGGTGAGCCACTTGCGAGCGTTTGGCTGCAAGTGCTTTGTGCTCAAGAAGGGAGGGCATTTGGACAAGTTTGAGTCTCGTTGCTGGGATGGTGTTTTTCTTGGTTATGCTTTGCATTCACGAGGTTTTCGTGTTTGGAACCTTGAATCCCAGTTGCTTATCGAGACTTGTGAGGTTTCATTTGATGAGTCCTTGCCTTCTTTGACTCCTTCTTTTGAGCTTTCTGGTGATGATGAGCTCGGAGAGTCCATCTTCGAGGAAGATGAGGATACTCCAGCTGCTGACGAGGGTGGGCCTTCTGCATCCCCCACAGAGCCCACACCTTCTGAGACTTCGACTGAGGATGAGGGCGGACCTCTGATCACTACTTCCACTACGATATAGCCCCCTCAGTCGAGTCCAGAGGTGCCTGCTGCTGACTCCGGTGAGGTGACTTCAGATCACCAGGGAACCCGAGCAGTTCAGCGTGACCATCCCTCAGAGCTCATCATAGGTGATTTGACTGAGAGAACCTTGCGTTCTTCTGCCTCTCTTGTTGTGTTTGCTGAATCTGCTTTTGTTGCATCTTTTGAGCCCAGAGATGCTTCTCATGCTCTTTCTGATTCTAATTGGATTAATGCTATGCAAGAAGAGCTTGAGAATTTTGTCCGCAATCGGGTTTGGACATTAGTTGAGCCGCCACCAGGATGCAACCCCATAGGCACCAAGTGGGTATTCAAGAACAAACAAGGTGAAGATGGGGTTGTGGTGCGCAACAAGGCTCGACTAGTCGCCCAGGGTTATTGCCAGAAGGAAGGTATTGACTTTGAAGAAACCTTCGCTCCTGTTGCCCGTCTTGAGTCCATTCGTATTCTTCTAGCTTTTGCCGTTTCAAAGGGTTTTAAGCTTTTTCAAATGGATGTTAAGAGTGCTTTTCTGAACTGGGTACATAGAAGAGGAGGTTTATGTTAGGCAACCCCCCGGCTTTGAGAACCCTAAGCTTCCTCGACATGTTTTTAAGTTGCACAAAGCTTTATACGGGTTGAAGCAAGCCCCCAAGGGCTTGGTATGACCGGTTGAAGCAATTTTTGTTGGGGAAGGGCTTTGTGATGGGTTCTGTGGACAAAACTCTTTTCTTGCTCAGAGATGCTTCACATTTTTTAGTTGCTCAGATTTACGTGGACGATATTATTTTTGGCGGTACTACTAATGATCTTGTGTCCAAGTTTTTTGAGCAGATGCACAGTGAGTTTGAGATGAGCCTCATGGGTGAGCTCAAGTACTTCTTAGGGCTCCAGATCAAGCAGACCAAGGACGGCACTTTCATCCACCAAGGTAAGTACACTCATGATATGTTAAAGAAATTTGACTTTGGTGGTGAATTGAAGCCGCAGATGACCCCGATGGGCACTTCTGGGGGTCTGGACAAGGATGAGAGCGGCGTCAAGGTCAATGAAAGGGAGTTTCGAGGGATGATCGGTTCGCTGTTGTACTTGACGGCAACCAGACCGGACATTCAGTTCGCCGTGGGACTGTGCGCGCGCTTCCAGTCTTCACCACGCGCGTCTCACCGGCAGGCTGTCAAGCGCATCTTCAGGTATCTCACTTATGCGCCTGATCTTGGTCTTTTCTATTCTGCATCATCTTCTCTCGATTTATCTGGATTTTCGGATGCCGATTTTGGTGGGTGCCGGTTGGATCGCAAGTCGACTTCCGGTACTTGCCAGTTTCTTGGTTCTTCTCTTGTCTCTTAGTCTTCTCGAAAGCAATCTGGAGTTGCTCTTTCGACCACAGAGGCTGAGTACGTAGCTGCTGCTAGCTGCTGCTCACAGTTAGTTTGGATGATTTCCACTCTGCGAGATTTTGGGTTGTTCTTTCCTACCAGGATTCCATTGTTTTGCGACAGCACTAGTGCCATTAGTGTAGGGAAAAACCCATGTCTTCATTCAAAAACCAACACATTGATGTGCGCTTTCACTTTCTGCGGGATCAATATGAGAAAGGTATCATTGACCTTGTTCATGTTGATACCCATCATCAGTTGGCTGACATTTTCACCAAACCCCTAGATTAGTCTACCTTTGAGCGTTTACGAGGGGATTTGGGTGTTGTATATCCTTTTTAGGATATTTGCGTCAGTTTTTTCTTTTTTTTTTCTTTACTCTTTTCTTGAGTCTTTTTGTGTGTGTTCATATCTTGCATATTCACATATCACACTTTTGAGCTTGCTTCTGTTATATGATTGAACTGCTTTACTTATTCTAGCTGGTACATGCTTTTGATTACTTGTCGATGATCATGCCTTTGCTTCAGTTCAAATGATATGTCTGATATCTATCATATGCATGGCTTTTATGCTTTAAAATTGAAAAATGATCACCATTGCTTCTGATAACTAGCATGCGTAGGCTGAATGTTCTTGCTATCTGTTACATGCCTCGTAGCTAGTTCCTGACTTGGATGCAAATATGCAACTTGGACATCTGTATGCTTTAATCATGGAAATGTACTATAAAATAATGAAAAACCAAAGAAATGAAAATTCCATGCCTTTTTTATGCTTAAAATTGAAAAGATCCAGGTGGGTTTGTCTTGTCGCATTGCATTGTTCTGGACTGCGTAACATAGCACGTTGGTATGAACTAGGACACTGTAGTGTATGCCAAGACCAATGTCTTAAGCTTCTGATGGTTCAGTTCTGGCCTAGGCTTGACTTGGTCGGTCAGCATAAGGTTTGACATGCAAATAACCCCTAGCAAAAATGAAAAAGGGAAAAGAAAAAGCTTGAAAATTGAAATGATAACAAGTTTGCTGAAGCACTTTGTTTTTTGGACAATGCTTATCTTGGTAGATATCAGTTAGCTTTTGCATCTCATGCTTTACCTTGCTTGTTTATTGGAACATGTGGTGATGTTTTTGTTTGCAAAAACTTGGAAAATGCGTGCAAATGACTTTCTTTAGATATCATCTGTTGCACTGATCATGTCATGTATCGTTACAGTAGTCTTTTGCTGTATTTGTTAGATGTTGTAATTGTAGTCAATCATATCTGAGAAGCATACTTTCTACACTCCTTATGCACTCCAGTTGCATTCTCTGCATATTTTGAGGGGGGAGTTGCATTTCAGGGGGAGTATGTGTCTCTTTTGAGTGCTTGATGAGTTCACTTGTCAACAAGGGGGAGAAAATTGGGGATCAGAGTTTAAGGGGGAGTTTTTGTCTCGCTTGTTCTTACTCTGTTGATATCCTTGTTGTTCTGAAAATCGCACTCATTTTGAGCTTTTACGTTTTGGTTAACCATAATGACCGCTTCTTGCTTTTGTTCGGCTTTTGGTCATTAGGGTTAAACTTTTTACCTTATTTTTTCTTCTTCTTTGTTTTCTTGTGTTTTGTTTTCGTGTTTCCACATTTGCTTGCAGGTGCTGAAGAAGAGGAGTGTTGACAATGCACTCATCAAGGGGGAGATTGAGGAGCCATGCTAATAGCGTGGCCTCATGGCTCCAGAAGTGATGAGTCATTGTCAACGATAATCAAAGAGGACAGAAGAAGAGAGGAGATCTGCTGTTTCATGGGCCGCGTGTGACTCAGGTACACGGGCAGCGAGCGACTGTCGGGCAGAGGAGGCTGCGAAGTCAGGCTGGCCCAATCCGGGTGCATGGGCCAGAAGCAATAGAAGACCCACTGGGCTGTTGACCAGGGTTGACTCAGGTACACGGGCGGTGAGTGATTGCCGGGCTGAGAGAGCTGCGGAATCGGGCCGGCCCAATCCGGGTACCTGGTGCAAAGTCGGTGGAGGCTTTGTCAGTTTCGGCGCAAAACTGACAACCGTTGATCTTGTATCGGACTGTCCAGAAGAGAAGTCCGTAGTCGCTACGAAAGCTTAGCTTCCGGATAAGTCATCTGTATCTCTAGGCCCACAGTCAGTCAGTCGTGTCTGTAAAAATTCCTAAGGGAAGTAGAGTCATTTTCTTTATTCTTGCGTCTGTAAAAACCCTAAGGGGCAGGTGGAATGTTCCTAGTGTTGGGAGCCTATAAATATGACCCCAATCCCTAGGTTTGGACTACCCTTTTGGCTGAATTCAATACTACTCCTTTGGGTCACTTTTTGTCTCTTGCTTTGCCTCTCTCCTCTCCTGTTCTTGCTTGCGCCGCCAGGCATTTTTGCCCCTGTTTTGTTGTCCTGCATTTATCGTTCAGTGAAGTTTCTAGTCCCAAATCGTGTGCAGCAATATCAGAGTTTTATTGGCTTCATTTCACTCACACAGCAAGTTTTTCCATTGATTTTGAGGCTTCGGAAGCTTCTCTGTTGCGTGTGTTCTTCGTGAGAAGTAGTACTAGTTCTTGCTGTTGCAAGTAGTACTGCTACTGTTGCTACAGTACAGCTATGGAAGCTTTTTACTTTCTACTGCGCAGCTTTTTGATCGAAGTTGACAGGCTCTAGAAACTTTTCTGGCTGCTTTCTAGCGAAGCCATCCTTTCTGTTCGAAGCCCCTCAGCTCCGTGAGGCAGGCTTCGATTCGACCTACTCAAAGGCTTCGTTTCGAACTTCGAACTTCGTTTTGTGTTCTGTGTTGCTAGCTTCGAAGTACTCTTTGAACGGACAAGCATCGCATACTTCGAACGACAGTGCGAAGGTACTCCGACTCAAGATCTTCGAAGTCCACATTCCGATAGATCTTAAAGTTGGCTTCGAAGCTTGTCGTTCTGTTAGGCTTCGTTTTGATTTCTTTGTGGCGTGTCAGCCTTCGCTTCTCTTTTCGAAGTTTGCTCTTTTCGAAGGTAGAGTATAGGCTTCGAATTTGGTGCCTCTGTCGTGTGACAGGCTTCGCTTCTTTGTTCGAAGGTAGTTCGTCTGTGTGTTGCATTCGAAGTTGTCTGTTCGAAGGTTTAGGTTCGAAGCACTTAGTTCGGAGCTGTGTCCGAAGCCTTGCCTTCGAAGTACATACTTCGAAGCAGGCTCCGGCGTTGTCATACTTCGCTTCGAAGCATACTTCGCTCCCTGCCCCTTCGAACTAGGCTAGACAAAAACACCTTCGGTATCTTCGACAAGCTTCGCAACTGACCTCCGAAGCAGGCTTCGTCACCAACCTCCGAAGCAGGCTTCGTCACCAACCTCCGAAGCAGGCTTCGACCAGCAAAGCAGGCTTCGACAAGCTTCGAACAGGAGACAAATCTGAACAGTAACTTCTCATCTCACTGGACATATACTTAGATCATTTCGTTGAGAAGTTTAGGCCTGCCATATTTTGTTTATCTGCCTAGTTGCACTACTTTGGTAGCTCTCTGTTTAACATTAATTGATTCTAGGCTAGATACCTTTAGACTTAGGCTATCTGTTCATTTTCTGTTGCTTAGTCTCTTGAGGTGCATTGGGTGTTGGGAACAGGCCATATATTCGAAAGAATTTTTAAGGCGCCCATTCACCCCCCCTCTGGTCGCTACTTTCGGTCCTACATGATATCGTTTGTGTCTAGGCTCGTGTCTCTAGTACGTTCTAGCCTAGGACCAGCATAATACCGACGTTAAATAATTACTCAATTTACTTATGCTAATGCAGTTCTAGTTTTCCTTACTACATATTTCATCCTACCTAGAGCTACACAGATTTGACTACAACTTGTACAACCAAGTGTTTGGTGAGGCATCAATATATCTAGTCTCCATGGTGATTATGGTTAACTTGGTGTACAACACCACTTGCTTGTATTGGTAAGAATATGTAAGATCTTGATACAGCTACACCTCGAGGTTCCATCCGAGAAGATCACAATCACCAAAACAATCCACGTGACTCAGATTCAGACTTTAGAGAGCACTAGATTCAAACATGCATAACTTTTACATGGAATCTCCAATTTAGATGATCTTAGACTTTTTGAAAAGATGAGGATGTATACATGAATTATAATATATTTATTCCTTCAAAAAATCTAATTCATGGCATAAGAATCTATGTTTCCTTTTTCAAGTTAGTTTATTTATGAAATAATTAGTACTTTCCATATAATAAGTTTCTAAACTTTAGGAATATCCCTAGGGCTATAAATATCTCTAGAGACTTCAATTATAATTTAAGATTTTATTAGAGTAATGTTTAGCCAATGCTACTTTTTCTGTGTAAACCCGTGATCGATTAGATCACCGGTTTCTCATTTCACAACCCAAGCTATCAATCATGCATCTTTCATAATCAGCAATATTAGTTGCTCTATTATCTTGTTCTTACTTGTTCTTTAATTATTTGCAGGAATAAAGTTGATCACCAACAAGATCAATAATCCTTAGAATTAGTATATCAATCGCTAAGACACAACACAAACGTCTCGTATAATTATAGTCAGGTCGTCAATGTCATCTCCTTTTAATCGAACTTATCTTATCCTCTCGTCGAAAGATAGGACCACCCAAATCTTCTCATCACCTAATCAAGACACAAGCATCCAAAAAAGCATGTATTTATAAGCCAAAGAGGACGTCTACAAGACTGCCTTTCGATGCCCTGGTTTTGTCGGTTTATTCGAGTGGACTATCATGACTTTTGGTTTGAAAAATGCCGGCGCCACATATCAGCACGCTATGAACCTAATCTTTCATGACTTGTTAGGAGTCATGCTAGAAGTTTACATCGATAATGTCGTAGTCAAATCAGGACGTTGTTTGTTTACCTCTCTAGCTTGACAGATTGCTCTTGGAGAACAAGATAGATATGCTGCTTTTCAGTTGCAGCATACTCGGAAAAATACAAAAAAAATAACTATTGCACAGCAACAAACAAACAAGACAGAATCAAAGAAGTACAAAAAAAGTGAACCATTATATGCACTGTACAACTGTACAAATTAGGAACAACAGCAAAAGACTTCAAGATCAGGAGCGCTCAAGGCTCAAGCCCATGCATCCTCACCTCCCACCAGCCATGATTGATTGAGGGATGTAATCCCTTACTACAGGGCATATATGACATTATTTTGCCTTAGAGTTAGAAACATTTATATTTTTATCACACCGGCCCTCCAGAAACCACATGTCATACATATATAATGTAAAAATACAAACACCACTAACTTATGTGGGACAAAAGTGCAATATTGCTAAGCAGTTTTACCAAACAGACCTCCCAAGATGGTAATTTTAAACTGGACTTTTGCCTCTTGATTTACAGACATGTCTTGTAGAATCCAAGTAGAGCACATGAGAAAAGCTCATGGCTAATATTTTGGGTGAGGTCACTTGTCAGCCGAAAGAAGTTATGCCTCCGGCATAACATGGAACACGATCATATGAACAGAAGAAATAAAGATTTTTATGAACTTTTCATTGCTCACTTGCTCATCCTCAAAGTAGTATAAAATTGATTCCGCAACTCAAACGATCCACTATCTTCTGTGAATGGTCAAAAGAACAGGCAGACCGAGCATGACTAGGGGATCTAGGGTATCCTAAATCTTGATAAAAAAAGACAAGAGTACCAGACATCACGGACTGTACAACCTACGATTTCCCACAAGAGAAATATGGAATTGTTAAACCACAAATACTGATAATCATAGGGAAACAAAATATTGCACCAAAGCTTCATATTACGCACATGGCATATTCTAGGTGGATTTTGCACATGTTTATATGCATGTGCCTTCTGGACTAATATGCTAACAATGCATAGGCAGAAGTTACCAATTAAATTAACAATACTATTTTATAAAAAGGCAATTCACTAAATTACTTGAAATGTATACAAACCAAAAATAATCACAGAACACAAATATATTAATTGAACGAAACACTATGTTCAAACTGGAAGTTAAAAACTAATGTCTCATTCACTAGGGGCACTAGAAGCAAGATATATCCAATTATGGCCAAAGGAATTATATGTGCTACCTAAGGATAATAATCAAAAGTTGCCCAAGAAGTGAATATCATTAAAAGTGCACACAAATCATGATTTCGAGGAATTAATTAACATGGCAGTAATAATCTCAGTTGCGACATCTACCAACTTTCACAGTATGTCATCAGCTAAATAAATGCAGGTCCTCTCTTTTGTGCTGAGGCTGCATTACAGATTAGCAGTGCCCAGGTTACAGTCCATGAGATATATCCTGTGTTAACATCTGACGTTCCACTTCCAGCCTCCACTGGAGCAGTTGATGTGTTTTCTCCAGAAACCAGAACACCAGCAGCATCTGCAGGTCTAGTTTCTTTGGTCTCCCCCAAAACTACACCTGCAATCTCTGTTGTCTTCCCTGAGAGTAAATCCACTTCTCGTTCGCCCATAGCTTGTCATGTTTCTTGACACCTCACCTGCAGCTTCTGCTAACACAACTTGAAAGAAATTGGCCTTGGCGTTCCACGCCCTCTATTGTTGGCATCCCCAGTTTCAGCAGGCCTTGCTTCTGATGGCTTTTCCTTTTTTGGACGCCCACGCCCTCTCTTCTCCACCAATACAGCAATTCCTGTTTCTCTATGTTCAGTTTTCAATGGAACCTCCTTTCGAGGTCTCCCAGGTCCTTTCTTCTCCACTGAAGAAGCACCCCCTGATTGCAAACCCCTGACTTCACCTCCATTTCGAACAGATCCAGACTCGCCTACAGTTTGTGTGTGCTCAGCCTCACATCCATCTTCAATGGTCCCAGCTTCAACCTTTGCTGCCACGGAAGCTCCAGCTTCCAATGGCCTATCCTTTCTTGGCCTCCCAGGCCCTCTCTTAGTAAATGCAGTATTCCCGGGCAGCACAGACCCAGATTGCAATGGTTTGTCTTTTGTAGGGCGCCCTGGCCTTCTCCCCTTACAGGTTTGGCCACGCTTTCTCTTCCCGCCAACAAGCAAAGGCACTGCAGGAGAAGCAATGCCGCCAAGAGCAGGCAGCATAGCCTTAGGAGGACGCCCACGTCCCCTCCTCGCAACAGCCACACTAGTCTTGATCACAACGTTCTCTGAGGAGCCTTCCAAAGCACCTGCTGTGGAACTCTTGTGGGGGCGTCCAGGCTTGCGTTTCCCGGCCGGCATGGCAGCCTTACGTGGCCGTCCAGGCCGAGCTTTCCCACTGGGCATGGAAGCAACAGATATTGCAACCTTATGTGGACTCCCTGCCCTTCTCTTTGCATCTGGTGCAGTAGATAGGATTGACGCATTCTTAGGAGGGCGTCCACGGCCCCGCTTAGCCCCCAACACAGCAGCCGGTGGCACTACAGGTGTGGCATTCTTCCGTGAGCGTTTCAATCCAGACGGAGGAGGTGAAGCAATGGGAGCATCTACATTCTCATGCGGCCTCCCAGGTGCACGCTTGGCTACAGATGAACCCAGCGGTGCAACTGGAGTGGCATTCTTCCGTGGCCGTCCAACCCCCCGCTTCCCTCCAGACGCAGGCGGCGGAGCAACGGGAGAGGCATCATTCTTCCGCGGCCTCCCAGGTCCGCGCTTCACTCCCAGCACCGCAGCAGACGAGGCCACAGGGACTGAGTTTTTCCGCGGCCGCCCTGGCCCCTGCCGAACCCGAGGAAGCCGAACCGGAATCAGAGATGGAGCTGTATTCTTGCGAGGCCGCCCGGGCCCGCGCTTCACAGCCGCGGCAAAGGTGGGGTTACCTATCTTGGGCGGCCGGCCGCGGCCTCGGCGTTGGTGCGGAGCGTCAGTGGGCGCGGAGGCGGAGATAAGGTAGGAGTGTCCAGACATGAGGAGGAGACCCTGGGATCTGAGGCGGCGGAGGTGGACAGAGAGGAGTGCGTCGTGTCGAGCAGGGAGGCCGGAGAAGTTGCCCAAGATGTACTTGGCGATGGCGCGGCGGCCGGACCCGTTCGGCTCTCGAAGCTCCGTCAGCGCCTGCAGGATCATCTGCACATCAAAGAGATCTGGGCAAGTGAGCACCACCAGCAGAAGCAGAAAGATGCATGGATGTCGTCGATTAAACCGACCAAAAAACTGAAATTTGGGGTTTGGAGTAAGTATCTTAGGAGCTTGCCTGTTTGTAGGTCGGGTGAGGACGGCCAGCGGTGGCCGGCGCCGAGAAAGGTGAGGCGACGGCGATGACCATTTCGCCCCCGGTCGCTTCGGCGTTCTGAGGATGTTTCCTTTTTTCTTTTAGTTTTTCTCTCCTTTTTTTAGCGAAGACGACACCAAGGTGACCTTTTGTGGGGTTAGGAACGAACTGGGCTTCAGTGGGCCGGATTAGTGTTGGCTAGATAGGACGTGCCATCGCGGGCTGGCCTAGGCACATGTACACTGTTTATATTCGGGGCACGATATAGCGTGATGGTAAACGGGACACGCTCACATGCCGGCCTGTTTTCGCATGTCATGTCTGGCCAGTATCTTGACATGTTGTGTGGACGCGGTAATATTCGGTTTTCTCGCCCACCCCCTGCTGCTAACAACAGCAAAAATAGCTTTTTACTATGCCACGTGGTAAAGTTCATTCGCCGACAACGATTTTAGTACTGACGATACCAAGGATACTTCATTAGATGATCTATCGATATAGGGTTACATGACCGAGTCAATTAATTAGGTGTTGACATAAGTTCTTTATAAGGGTGCTGAATCCTCATCCTAGCCACCCTGACCATTGTCTCCTCAAGCTGCCAAGGTTGCTCTCCTCTAAAGTAAAGTCCCTACTCCTTCTCTTTTGTTATTTAGTTATGAGTTTGGGTTAGTTTAGTGTTACTTCGCTAGCTATCCATGCGTTGTTGCTTCCCCTCGCGCAATCCATATGCCTCTACTATCGCACGGTCATCATCACCTTGCTCCCAGCTCGCTGCCCTACCCCAAGACAGCACCGGCTAACCGCACCTTGGCGCCACCTCACTCCTAGCCTCGTGCCTAGGCTGCCACCACCCTAGGTGCCCTCGCGCCTAGGTTGTTAACATGAAACAAATGAAAAAGAAGAAGGGGAGGAAAGAGAAAGAAATGAGAAGAGAGTAAGGAGAAAAGAAGAAAGAAGAAAGAAGAAAAAGATTTTTTTTACAAAATTTTGAAAATATGAAAATTTTATAATTGGGGATTTTAAAAATAAATCAAATCTTTGAAAATATTTTGATATTTTAAAAGATAGAGTAAAATGTTTAGAGAGTTGAGAATATAGAGTCTGTTGGAGTACATAACAAATTTGCAAAAAAATCTTTTTGGAGAGTTGATTAAAATGGATAAATAGAGAGTTAAAAATGGAGAGACTTTTGAAGATGCTATTACTTCTCCAAACAAACAATATGGTACCAAATCCATTCGACGTCTCTTGCGCGCACTTGTAGAAACCTCGTCCCAAATACGAGAGATTCTAAACACCTTGAACCGCGATGGTTATACCCCTTGAACTGATGCCCCTAGTTCGGGGTTATATTCTAGTCGGGCCATTTTTTCTCATTTTCACGTTGTTTGCCAGCTTTTGAAATATAGAGATTTTTTAAAGAATATTTGGTGTTTAGTATACAATCTATATTTTTATTTTTCTTAATATAACGGATTTATTATTTCATGCACTTACAATTTAAATTTAACTTCTTTTAATTTAAATCCGAGAAACATGATTAATTAACTACAAATAGCTAATGACATCCACAATTGCCAAATTTTTATGAGGTAAGAACTAACAATGGACTCAAAAATATGAATATAATTTTTCTAAATTTTGTTTTATTATTTCAAGTATTTGAAGTTCAAATTTTACCTATAAAATTTAAATCCTAGAAAAACACTTAATGAATTAAAAATATTAATGTGATCAAAAAAATACCAAATTTTTACATGAGGTAAGATATTTTGTGTTTTGATCATAGAAATCAAACAAAGATTTAACCATTGATTTGCTTTGAAACCCAACTCATTTCTTCTTAAAATCGTTATTAGTACTTGGAGAATCTCAAGTTTTCTTAACATCATATGTGACAACTTTATTAAAATATTTTTAAATTTTTATCACATTATGTATCTATCATATCATAACACCATGATAAGTCTCGTGTTTTTCAGACTTCATTTGATTTTTTATAATTAAAAAACATTAAGTTTCATGTTACTGATCGAGTGCTGTAACCATGGTTTTTTAATTTTTCATTCAATTTAATGTATAAGAGCTAAAAATGGACTAAAAATACGAATATATTTTTCTATAAATTTTGGTTCATTATTTCAAGAACTTGTTCAAATTTCAACTATTTCAATTTAAATCCTAGAAATATACTTAATGAATTAAAAATATTTAACAGATCCAGAAAAAGACCAAAATTTTACATGAGATAATATATGTTTTATTTTTATCATAAAAAAGTTTCGAGTTCGAAAAAAATAACTATTAATTTGCTTTTAAACTCAACACATTACTTCTTTAAATCCTTATTCGTCTTCGTGGAATCTTACACTTTCTTAATATAGTACATGATAGCTTTCTCGAAACATTTTAAAATTTTTATCACAACATCTATTTATTAATAAATATATCATGGCAAGTCTCTTGTTTTTTAGATTTCATTTGATTTTTTTAGAATTAAAAAAAACATTAAGCTCCACGCTGCCCATCGAGTGTCGTAGCCTAGTTTCTTCAAAATTTCTTTCAATTTAGTGGATAACAATTAAAAATGGACTCAAAAACATGAATATTATTTTTCATATAAATTTTGGTTCATTATTTCAAGCACTCTCAGTTCAAACTTCACATATTTCAATTTAAATCCTAGAAACATAATTAATGAATTAAAAATAGTAAACCTTTTCAGAAAAAATACCAAAACTTAACATGAGATAATATATGTTGCATTTTGCTTGTAAAAACGTTTCAAGTTCAAACAAAGATTTAACTATTGATTTTCTTTTAAACCCAACACATGCTTTCTTTGAATATGAATCTAAATTTGAATCCGAAAAAATATGAAAAGGATATGATATCAATGATATCCGTTTGTATCTAATTTGTTTTCATCCCTATTGGTAGATGGTGCAAAAGGTCAAATCTGATTACGGTTACGATCCTTGTCCCCGTCCGCCGAAAGGTGCAGAACTCCCTATGTATTTTTTGTAGAGACAAATATAAATTCATGAGAAGTATGGATGACCTCACATACGAGATGAGGCACTAGAAGTGTGGCAACTACTCTTACACTCCTAAAAAGATAAAGTCAAAGTCAAAGCATGAACCACGTGCTAACAGACTAGACTGGTGTGAATAATTATCCTATTTGTTTAGTTATATCTTATTCTCAAATAGATCACTTATAATATCTACTAATATTTCTGTGTGTAGGGTAAATCCTCCACCATCACCACATCTGCTCTGTGACTTTGTCGAATGGATCAACAAAGAGGTGCATCCATAGTACTAAACAACTCTTATGAGGCAAAAGGAGTTTAACGGGGAGCACTTTGAGATTAGATACTGAGAAACCATGTTGAAGAATATGGTTTTGATACTCCAGATGTGATGAGTGATTGTCAACGGAAGTCAATGGAAGGGAGAGATGAACACCTGCCGAGTCTGAGGCGCATGTGACTCAGGTACACGGGCAGTGAGCGATGGCCGGGCAGAGGAGCCGCGGAGTCGGACTGACCCAATCCGGGTACATGGCTAGGAGCGGCAGATGATCCACTGGTCTGTTGACTGGGTTTGACTCAGGTACACGGGCGGCGAGCGATTGCCGAGCTGAGGAAGCTGCGGGGTCGGGTCGGCCCAATCCGGGTACCCGGTGCGAAGACGATGGACGCTTTGTCAGTTTCGGCGTAAAACTGACGATCTATGTTTAATTTGTTTTTAGGATATTAATATTTAGTTTCTAAGTTTAGAATACTTTTATTTAAGTCAGGTAATTTTTCTAAGAATATTTTAGTAATTTTCAGAATTTATTTTAGAGTTGGTTTATTTTACCCGAGGGTAAAGTAGTCTTTTCATGTATTAGGATTTGCCTATAAATAGGCCTCTATCCTCTTGGGGATAGTTGACTGTTTTTAAGAGATTGAATCTATAGTCCACATTCGAATTCGTCATCCTCTGTTTTCTGCAGATTTGTTTGGCCACGTTTTTGTTTTGGTATCGCCGAACTCACGGCGGCGTGCACACCGACGGCAAATCTTGGTTCGTTTCACGAGGAAAAGCCTTTTTGTTTTGCAGCAAATCAGCGGGCCCACGAGAACTGTGCAACGCACAGGCGGCGGCACGCACATGTTGTGCGTCAGCGGTGACCAGGCGTGAGCTTTTGCCTCCAGCCTTTTTTGCCTTCGGTGGTTTTTCTTTATCCCTTGGCGCAGATCCACAGCGACGGCAAGCGGCTGCATCGGCAGTCCCTTTGCAGCAGGCGGCGACGTGACTCGGCACTGAGTTCGGCAGGTTCGTCCGGCGAGAAAAACAAAAAGCAAAACAATTCTTCAATGCTAAGGCAAACAGCGCACGCGGTTACGTCAAACGAAAAAAAAGATTCTGTTAGTTTGTTTTTTTTAACGCAAGTTATTAATTTGCTTATCTCTAAATGTTTGACTAGATTAAATTTGTTAGCTATTTCGTAGCTATTTTTAGTCTGCTAGAATTTATTCGTGGTAGCATATTTTATTTAAGTGTTTTTAATCTGCTCGTATAAAAGGAAAAATTTATTAGACGCAGTATTATTTTTATTCTAGTTTATCTCTGAAATAATTTTAAATGATCTATGTTTTATTCAATTGATTAGTATTTTTACCTATAGACTGCAATATAAATATTTCTTATTTTATCTAGGCATTTTTAGTTACTGCATTAGTTTTTATCTAGATTATTTTTAATATATCATTTTAATTAGGACACCGGTTATTTTTAAGCTAGACAACTTTAATTCCTGAAATTTGCTTTGCAAATATTATTTGTCTAGTTAAGTTCATTTGGGTGGTGGGATTAAAATATAGTTTAGCAAGAAATTTTTAGGCGCCCATTCACCCCCCTCTGGTCGCTACTTTCGGTCCTACAAGTGGTATCAGAGCGAGGTTAGGTTTTTTCTAATATCTTGACCGATTCAAAACCTAGGTAGTGACCATGACGTCTTCTGGTAAAATCCCATCCCTAGAAGCTTTTGGCTACACTTATTGGAAGACTCGCATGCGAGCATACCTTATGAGCCAGAGCTCGGACATATGGGAGATTTGTGTTCATCCTAGTTTCACCATTACGACTATTGCTGCGGGTACTGCTGAAAATGTAATTACCCAGCATCAAAATAATAGTAAGGCGGTGAACATTTTATTTTCTGGTCTAGGTCCTAGTGAGTTCGAGCGTGTTAGCCATCTCACCACTGCTAGAGAGATCTGGGCTACCCTCCAGGCACACCATGAGGGGACAGCTCAGGTCAAGGCTAGACTATATCAGACCTACCGGCAGTGAGTATGAAAATTTCTCACAGAAGCCAGGTGAGACTGTTGAGGCTTTGTTTGGTCGTTTTCAATCGATCATTAACAAGCTTCGTGTTAACA
Source organism: Zizania palustris (assembly GCA_019279435.1). NCBI lineage: Eukaryota > Viridiplantae > Streptophyta > Magnoliopsida > Poales > Poaceae > Zizania > Zizania palustris. The sequence goes on from JAAALK010000284.1 coordinate 27,222,707, forward strand.
AGGCCGAGGGTGATCAGCTGGTCTCCGATCATGAACAGGCTCTTAAGGTACTCCATACCTTGGACCCTAAGATCTGGGAGATCAAGGTCTCGTCTATTGTTGAGAGCACATCATATGATACCTTGACCATCGCAGAGCTTTTTAGTAAGCTCAAGGCCTCAGAGGTCGATATCTAGTTGAGATCAAATATCACTGGTTCTGGATCAAAGACTCTGGCAGCTTGCGACACCATCTGCTGATCCTAATGCCATGAGTTGTACTGCGTTTTCCTTGATGTCGATTTCCGAGGAACAACTTGATACTCTAGGAGATGATGATCTGTGCTTGTTTAACAACCGGGTTCGGCGTGTCTATGATAAGCGAATGATTAAGAGACACGGCACAAAATTCGGATGCTTTGAGTGTGGTGATATAGGTCATTTCATTGCCGACTGCCCCAAGCGGAAGAACTACAAGAAGGGAACCGGCGGAAACTCCTACGACTCCGACAAGTACGACAACTCAACAAAGAGCAAGCCCAAGACAAGATTCTTTTGTAAAGCTTTGAAGGACTACAGGCGTGAGAACAAGAAACGAGACAAGGCTTTCTTTGCCGAGATGGAGAAAAGCTACTCCAAAGATCCTTGTCTTCCTCCTCTTCGTCGAGCTCAAGTGATGAAGAGATCGTGATCAGGAAGGAGAAGGACAGGGATGATCCGGCGGGCCTCTGTTTCATGGGCTTCGGGGACAAGCTGAAGAGTCGCTCACGTCACAGCCGAAGACCCCACAAGAGCTTCTGCTCAATGGCTCTTAGGGAGAAGAAAGAGAAGGACTCCTCCGACGACTCCGACGATGACGACGATGAGAATGCATCCTCCTATGAACAAGAAGTTGTCAATTTACTAGAACAGAACAGTCAGGAGTTGAAGTATAGGGAGAAACTGCTTAGAGGGGCAACGAAGAGGATAGATGAGCTTGAGAGTGAGTTTGCCACGGCAAATGGCAAAATTGAGAGTCTGTCTTTTTCTCCTTGCTTGGGTGATAGTGGAGAGTGCCCTAACTGTGAGATGCTGTTGTGTGACCTGACGACTCTTAAGTCCAGGTACACAGAGGGAGTAGATGAGAGAGACGCATTGGCCACTGAGCTTGAGAGCGCTCAGCAGGAGCTGAAAGATGCTCATGCCACTGTCGTCGCACCTTGTGTAGACTTGCCCATCTTATTTAGCTAGTATAGCTGAGCTGAGAGCCAAGAGTGATGAGCAGTTGAGCGAGTTAGCTGGAGTGAGAGGTGAGTTGGAGCAGACTAAGCTAGAGCTTGAGGCCTTGTCAGTTCCATCCACTGTTTGTGAGAACTGCTTATCCATTAGAATGGAGTTGATCAAGCTAAAAGCTGAGAAGTCTGTCGAAGTTGATAGAGAGTGTGAGATCTGCTTGTCTCAGGTCGAGGTGTTAGCTTCTTTGAGAGAGGAGCTAGCTGATGTTCAGAACGAGAACTTTTACCTCCGTTCTATCCTGAGTTGGATTAGTGCTAGAGAGCCATAGCTCGGCATGATGATCCAGCAGTTCAAGAGACAGGATGGTTTTGGGGTAGGGTACACATATACCAAGGCTGATTTTGAGAGCAGCCATTAGTCGTGCAGTGGAGTGGAGTAAGATGACTCCCGAACAGAGATATCCCAAGACTCACTCCACTGAGTCCTTTAAGGATAGTCAGCCCAAGGATGGAGTGATCCAAGAACAACCTAAAGCTCCACCTAAGAAGCAGATCTGGATTCCTAAGCCTAAAACTCTTCACACTTCTCTTGATTCCTTACCTGGACCCTCTCACACCAAAGATGCTTCACTCAACACCCCCAAGCCTAAGAACCCTAAACCACAACAACATCCCAAGAAGCCTACCTATCACTGTGAGTTTTGTCAGAGAGACGGGCATCTTGAGGAGTTTTGCTTCAGGAGAAAGCGGGTTGAGCGAGCAGAGAGAGCTCGAGGTGGGCAGGAGCAGTTCTACCAGCAGGGTGGTAGACAGAGAGTTCCTCGACGTAGAGAGAGGCTAGAGGCCAGGGCACGTCGTGTAGGTGGTGGTAGAGGAGACAGTTTTTATGATCGTGCTCCGGAGGGTGGTTTCCGTTCCGGCAGAGTTCCAGCTCGTTATGGATACGATTTTGGATCTCACGACCGTGATTTTAGGAAGAACAGAGGACCGCGCTTTGATCCGAGCTTTAGTCCAGACTCATATGATTCCTTTTGCTTTCCTACATACGCGCAAATGGCTCGACACTGGTTCAACACTTTTACTAAACCTGGCATTGGACCGTTTGATCCCACTCATGATTATTGATCGTTTTTTTGGGAGCTGTGTATTTTTTTGGATATTTTGAGTCAGCTTTTCATTGGTATCAGTTTTACTTTATTTTTATTTTTTTTGAGTTTTTTTTGTGTGCGTTCATATCATGCATAATCATCAATCACATTTTGAGCTTGCTTCTGTTATATGATTAATCTGCTTTACTTTCTCTAGCTAGTATATGTTTTCGATTACTTGTTGATGATCATGTTCTATTTCAATTCACATGATATATCTGATATTTGTCATATGCATGGCTTTTATGCTTTAAAATTGAAAAATGATCACCATTGCTTCTGGTAACTAGAAAGTGTAGGCTGAATGCTTTCGCTATCTTTTACATACCTGATAGCTAGATCCTTACTTAGATGCAGATATGCAACTTGGACATTTATATGCTTTAAAAGTGCAAAATGTGCTATAAAAATGATAAAAATTCTGAAAAATGAAAAATTTATGCATTTTTATGATTATCAGAAAAGATCCAGGTGGGTTTGCTTTGTCGCATTGCATTGTTCTGGACTGCCTACCATAGCACTTTGGTATGAACTAGGACGGTGTAATGTATGCCAAGACCAATGTCTTAAGCTTCTGATAGGTCCAGTTATGACCTAGGCTTGACTTGGTCGGTTAGCATAAGGTTTGACATGCAAATAACCCCTGGCAGAAATGAAAAATATAAAGAAAAAGTCTGAAAAATTTAAAAAGATGACGAGTTTGCTGAAGCACTTTGTTTTGGACAATGCTTATCTCGGTAGATATCAGTTAGCTTTTGCATCTCATGCTTTACTTTGCTTGTCAACTAGAAAATGTGGTGATGCTTTTGTTTGCGAAAATCGAAAAATGTGTGCTAATGACTTTATTTTAGATATCATCTATTGCACTGATCATGTCATGTATCTTAGACAGTATATCTCTTGCTATACCTGTTAGATGTTGTAATTGCAGTTAATCATATCTAAGAAGCATGTTTTTCACACTCCACCTGCACTCCATCTGCATTTATGGCATATTTTGAGGGGGAGCTGCATTTCAGGGGGAGTTTGTGTTTATGTCTCTCTAAAGTGCATTTTAGTCTCACTTGATGTGATGAGGACATCACTTCACATGATACACACATGGAGCCTCCACCTACAATTCAATTACAAGGACCAATCACACCGCCCGTGCCCGTCGCTTGAACCATGAGGTTAATTCTTTCCTTAGCAACTATGTTAATATTTGTTTGGACGGGATGCTACTGAATACTAGTGATATTTTGTTGCTTAGGAACATGGGAGATGGAATAGAAGAGTTGGAGTTGAAGACGGAGTCGTACGGATGACTTGAAGTCAAGAATTCGCTGGTTCGGACTACATCGACCACCATGCACCAAAATGGGCATAACTTCCTCATACGAAGTCCGATTGGCGCGTTCTTGGACTTTTTGGAAATCTAAGGAGAAGACGGATCTTTTGCCGTTGGTTTCGTCTCATTTGAAGTCTCGAGTCGACCTGTGTATTTAAAACAGTCCTGCGTGACAGAACTGGGCCGTGTTGGCCCATAGTCCGAGTCTGTACATCTTCTAGCCCACAGCCCAAGTCTGTACGCCTTCCACAGGCTGCCCACGCCCTATATATTCTCTCCAGCCGCCTCTAGGGTTAGGTTTTGTTTTGTTTGCATCTACACTTGTGTGTTTAGATCCCGCCTCTTGCACCGGACCGATTGGCTGCTGCATTGGCGCTTGTGAAACCTCACCTTATCATCGATTGTCAGTGTTTTGGCATTCGACTTGTATCCTTCCTGTTCTTGCTTGTGTTCTTGGGTTCGCTTGCAGGAATTAGCCTTCGTGGCGAGGTCAATCGCGTCCTGCGTGGTTGATAACCAACGGAGACAGTGGTGTAACGATTGTAAGGTTTTGATCCGCCGGACCATGAGCCTTGGATCGCCAACGTCGAGATTCTCTACCAACCCAAGTTATCCTTTACCTAGCGGAAGATCGGGACCAATCCCCCATCAGTTGGTATCAGAGCTTAGATTTCCCATTAGGTAATCTCGATCTGCTTTTGTTTTTACCTAGAGTCCAGAAAACCGCACCAAAAAAATTCCCCACCGAGAACCCCTTTGTGCCTTGCGATTTTAATTTCAGTTTTAACTTTGTTGAGTTCGTGTTCTTGGTCGAGTCTTGTTGCTGGTTTAGTAATCCCTTTGTGTCGTTTGAGTAGTAGTGTTCTTGTGTCTCAAAAATTTCCCCACCCGAAACCCCCCCTTCCGCAACCTTATTCGTTTTCCACATCGACTCTTTGTGACCCCCTTCAGTAAAACAGACATAACTTTTTCGCTCGTTTGGCAGAAAAATCTGAATTTTTTGAGCGTGTTCCTGACCCAATTTGGGTGGGTACCCTAACTGGCTTCGCCTGTTAGCCCTCACCAAAATCGCAAAAAAATCAGGAAGATAAAGAAAAAAATTGGTCAAAGTTTTTTCTCGCCGGTCAGCGAACTTGTTGAATTTTTGTGAGCCACATCCCACCTCAGTTGTAGGTGCCAATTTTTGTGGTTGCAGCTCTTATCATCCTTGTTCAAAAAAAATAGTGTGAAAAAAAGAGAGAAAAAAAAAGAAAAAAAAAGAAGAAGCGGTAGTAACAGAATTCTCAGCGGCAGTAACAGATTCGGCAGTAACAGCTTCTCAGCGGCAGTAACAGATTCTGCTTAGTCCGGTCTCTTGTCCGAACTCTTGTCCGGTCAGTGGTAGTAACAGAGTTATCAGCGGCAGTAACAGATTCTGCTTGTCCGATCTCTTGTCCGAACTCTTGTCCGATCCGCGGTAGTAACAGAATTATCAGCGGTAGTAACAGATTCTGCTTGTCCGATCCCTTGTCCGATCTCTTGTCCGATCTGCAGAGATCTGATTTTGGCCTGTTGTTGCTTCCATTTGAGTTTTGGGCACATAGTTTCCCTCTATTGCTTGAATTTTCACATTGGGAGCACTAAGGCCAGCAACTTTGACGAGTACTAGGGAATACTTATTGAACTTGGTTTAACTGTTATTACTATCGCTAATCCTTGCTACTCACTTGCCTTCCAAGCTACACCTTTCTCTTGGTCAGGACAGGTTCATTTCTTGCAATTGTACACCACCCTCCACTTGGTTCATCACTTGTAGGCCGGTGACCTCACTGCGGCGTGGTAAGAACACTTGCAAGCGTGGGTAAGGCGCTTGACGGATTGCGTCCACCACACACCCACCACCCCACCTAGCTGTTTTCCATAAGGATTATTCTTTGTTGTGTTGTCTTTCACTAACATGGCAGATAACAGCGGTACCCCTCCATCTGATTTTAATGACTGTGTCTCACGACGTGCTCTACTAGAGTCTCAGCGGCAGACCCAACATTCCATCGAACGTCTCGCGCGTACTGTGGCTGACCTAGTGGACCGAATGACTGCCTTGGAAACACGTTTGCCTGCTGCACGAGCCAACGATGACCATGTTGAAGAGGAAGACGACCATATTGGAGAGGAAGACGACCTATCCTATGCCGCGAACAATGACATTGACCCTGACGAGGCTGCACGTCATCGCTTTCAGTTCAACCGTCAAGGTATGGGCGGCCACCGCAACCGCCATCCACGAGGTAACAATGACAACCACAGGAACAATGATCATGATCCCTACTCTAAGGTGAAATTTTTAGTACCTCATTTTGCTGGCACCTATGATCCAGATGCATATTTAGATTGGGAGATGTCAGTCGAACAAAAATTTAATGCTCACATGGTTCCTGCTATCCACCGCGTGCACTTAGCTACTAGTGACTTCACTGGATATGCTCTTCTTTGGTGGACTGAAATAGTTCAGGTTGGCAATAAACCACAAACTTGGGATATGTTAAAACGACAAATGCGTGGTAGATGGGTCCCTCCTTCATATAAACATGATTTGAGAAAAAAATTGCAGCGCCTAAACCAAGGAAATAAATCGGTAGAGGAGTATTATCAGGAGTTGCAAATAGGTTGCATGCGTGCTGAAATTGAGGAGGACAATGAGGATAAAATGGCTCGTTTATATGGTGGTTTAAGACGTGAAATTCAGGATATCATTGATTATAAAGAATACAATACTATCACTCGTCTTTTCCACCTTGCTATGCTTGCAGAAAAAGAATTGTAGGGTCGCCAACAACCACAACGCAGCATGAGGACCAACATTGGTGGTGCTACTTCACGCTCAAGTGGGCAGCAGCAACGACCACCACCACCTTCTCGACCGATGGCTACATCAGCACCTTCTACATCTACAGTCCAGGCTGAGAGCTCCAAGGTTGCAGCATCCAAGGCGCCAGCCAAGCCCACCTCCTCGGCGGCCTCTACTGCACGTTCTGCAGCGATCCAGTGTCACAGATGCAAAGGATTTGGCCACGTTATGAAGGACTGCCCTAGTCAGCGGGCTTATATTGCTACGGAAGACGGTGGCTACGTAAGTGCTAGTGATGTTGAAGATGAATATGCACTTGCTGCTAACATTGCAGGAGATGACGATACATTCGATGATGACGCTGTTTTTGCGCCGGATGCCTCTGCCGACCTTGAAGCACTTATTGTACAACGCGTCTTGAGCACTCACATGGAGCAGGACGATCGGGCACAACGGAATAATCTGTTTCAGACCTTCTTCGTCGTCAATGACCGTCGTGTACGTGTCATCATCGACAGCGGTAGTTGCAACAATTTGGTGAGCCACGACATGGTAACGAAGCTTCAACTTCCCACACGTGCGCATCCACACCCTTACCATGTGCAATGGTTCAACAATAGCGGTAAGGTCAAGGTAACACAAACTGCTCACATCGAATTTTCAATTGATACATACTTCGGAGTTGCTGATTTTGATGTAGTACCAATGCAAGCATGTTACTTGGTAGACCTTGGGAGTATGATACTGATGCTACACACCATGGTAGGAGCAATAAGTACACATTTATGTATAAAGGAAAGAAAGTTACATTGCTTCCTATGACTCCTGCTGAAATTGTGAAATTTGAACAAGAAAAACATGCTAGGGACGCCCAAAAGAGCAAACAACCTTCTGAAAATCAGCAAGTAGCCAAAACGCTTTCGAGGCAACAGAAAGATAAACTTGCTTCTCCTTCTTCATCACAAGTTATTAATCTGAAAGGACGTGTCATGCTTGCAACTAAAACTGACCTTGCTAAAATTTGTGATGATACTCCCATGATATATGGCTTGATTTGCACGAACGTGCTGTTTTCACTTGCGAACATTTCTAGCTCTGTTCCTGTTGCAGTCACTGACCTTTTGCAGGAGTTTAAAGATGTTTTTCCTGCTGAGATACCACCCGGGCTGCCACCGATACGCGGCATCGAGCACCAAATTGATTTGGTCCCGGGAGCGTCTCTTCCTAATCGTGCAGCGTACCGTACCAATCCAGAGGAGACAAAAGAAATTGAGCGCCAAGTACAGGACCTTCTTGATCGTGGGTACGTCCGTGAAAGCCTTAGTCCTTGTGTAGTACCTGTTCTTTTGGTACCTAAGAAAGATGGTAGTTGGCGCATGTGTGTTGATTGTCGTGCTATTAATAATATCACCATTCGATATCGACACCCTATTCCTAGATTGGATGACATGCTTGATGAGCTTAGTGGTGCCATTATCTTTACTAAGATCGATCTCCGTAGTGGCTACCACAAAATTCACATGAAACTAGGTGATGAATGGAAAACTGCTTTTAAAACAAAGTTTGGATTATATGAGTGGCTTGTCATGCCTTTTGGACTTACTAATGCACCTAGTACCTTCATGCGCTTGATGAATGAAGTCCTACGGCATTTTATAGGACGCTTTGTGGTTGTATACTTTGATGATATCTTGGTTTATAGCAAATCTCTCACTGAACATGTTGAACACCTACGTGCTGTTTTTTTGTCCTCCGTGAGGCTAGAATGTTTGGTAACCTTGAGAAGTGCACGTTTTGCACGGATCGAGTTGTGTTTCTCGGATATTTTGTCACTTCATAGGGTATTGAGGTTGACGCGGCGAAGGTAGAAGCAATCAACAGCTGGCCGCAACCCCAAACTATCACACAAGGTACGTAGTTTTCTTGGTCTTGCAGGTTTCTACCGGCGTTTTGTGAAAGATTTCAGCACCATAGCCGGTCCTTTGCATGAGTTGACCAAGAAGGGAGTTACTTTTACTTGGGAGCCAACACATGAACAAGCTTTTGCCACCCTCAAAGATCGTCTTACACATGCACCTCTACTTCAGCTACCCGACTTCAGTAAGCCTTTTGAGTTAGAATGTGATGCTAGTGGGTTTGGATTAGGCGGTGTGCTGCTACAAGGAGGTAAACCCGTGGCCTATTTTAGTGAGAAATTACATGGTCCATAGTTGAATTATTCTACCTATGATAAGGAATTATATGCCTTAGTGCGTGTGCTTGAAACTTGGCAACATTACCTTTTGCCTAAGGAGTTTATTATTCATTCGGATCATGAAGCATTGAAGCATATACGTAGTCAAGCAAATCTGAATAAAAGATATGCTAAATGGGTAGAATTTATTGAGACTTTTCCATATATCATTAAGCATAAGAAAGGGAAAGATAATGTGATTGCCGATGCTTTATCTAGACGTTATACATTGCTTTCTCAACTTGATTATAAGATCTTTGGTTTAGAAACATTGAAGGACATGTATGTTACTGATTTGGACTTCAAAGATGCTTTTGCAAATTGTACAAATGACCGTGCTTGGAACAAATATGTGCTGAATAATGGATATCTTTTTCGTGCTAACAAGTTATGCGTGCCGGCTAGCTCTCTTCGCTTGTTGTTATTGCAGGAAGCACATGGTGGTGGTTTGATGGGTCATTTTGGATCAAAGAAAACCGAAGATGTGCTGTCCACACACTTCTATTGGCCTAGGATGAGACGCGATGTTGAGCGCTATGTGGCACGATGCACTACTTGCAATAAAGCTAAGTCCCGTCTAAACCCACATGGCCTTTATATGCCTCTGCTCGTTCCTAGTGTACCTTGGGAGGATATTTCTATGGATTTTGTGTTAGGATTACCTAGAACTAGGAGGGGGAGAGATAGTATTTTTGTGGTGGTAGATCGTTTCTCTAAAATGGCACATTTTATACCTTGTCACAAGAGCGACGACGCTACAAATGTTGCTGATTTGTTTTTCAGAGAGGTCGTACGCTTGCATGGAGTAAGGTAAATATCAGTGTATCCCTACGAGCATGTAGATAGTACAGTAATCTAGCTTTCCTGTTCTTCTTTATTGTCTCCTCTTTCTTGTTAACTGTTGCTTACACTATAGGATATTCTTATTTATTGTCCAGAAATAAGAAACAGTGGCACAATACCTCGGTGGACGACGGCGCCGGGCTTGGCGGACGGCGGCGCGGGGCTTGCCGGACGGCGGGGCGGGGCTCGGCGGATGGCGGCGCGGAGGTCGGAGCTCGGCCTACGGCGGTGTGGGGCTTTGACCTCGGCGGCGAAGGGCTCGGAACTCGGCGGACGGCGTTCCTGGGCGACAGCGTTTTGCAGACGGCGGCGCAGAGGTCGGAGCTTGGCCTATGGCGGGTGTGGGGCTCGGACCTCGGCGGCGCAAGGCCCGGACGTCGGCGGCGTAGGGCTCGGAACTCGGTGGACGGCGTCCCTGGGCGACAACGTTCGGCGGATGGCGGCGCGGGGCTCAGGGGATGGCAGCGTGAGGCTCGGCGGACGGCGGTGCGGGGCGCTCTATGGAGTCCGGGGAGTCTAGGAGACGGGGAGTCGGTTCTGTGGAAGAGAGGCGGCGCGCGGCTGATGAGACTTAGGGATTTCACGGGATGGGTCATGGGCCGGCGGGGTGAGTGGGGTGGCTGAGATTTAGGGATTCCCGACCAACTGTTTGACAATAAAAATATTAGCTTTACCGACCAATAGTCTGATACGATATGTAATTATTACCGACCAACAATTTGTCGCTAGTTGTACTGACCAATTATCGGTCGGTATATGTTCACTTTCCCAACAGACGTTGGTAGGGAATTCTGTGTTGTGGTGTAGTGTTGGTCATTACCTGGCAGTGGTATCTGTAGTGACATTTGGGGTGTTGAAGCCACGGTGGCACTCTGATCGAATTGATTGTCCAATTACCTTGCTTGAATTAGGCACAACGCTCGTACTCCTCCTTCCTTGCACATACTGTGTGTTTGTTTTGTGTTGGGGGAAATTACTCTGTTTCCAGGGCTTAAAGATTAATCCTCCAAAGGCTGAGGAAAACTCCGAAGCTAGTGAGCAGTTGTTCGAAGTATCAGTCGCCATGCCGAAGGGTGTAGCGGTGCGAAGCCCTGGAGAACCCTCCGAATGGGAGATGGAGGCCTCGAAGCCGAAAGACATGATTGATGGGATGTCTAGCTTATCCATCTACTTTATAGTGTTTTACCTTATATAACCTTGTTTACTGTACCGAGTAGTTTCCACTATGTCGGTTGTAATCTAGGGGTAATAGGTCTTTTCCATATGCTTTTTCACCTATAAATACCCCCCTTTGTACCCTGTAAAAGGGGATCCAGAACAAGTTGTTCATTACACTCATTCGGACCACTCGAGTTATTATCCAATACGGAGGCTCGAAGTAGTCCTATAACACAAACTCCTTGTTTGTCCATTCTTGATCTCAGAGAACCTGTTGGCGTAACATTTGCGCCAACAGTTGGCGCCGTCCGTGGGGACCCAAGTTCTAAAAGCTTGTTCTCTGCTGCTGACTGCACTTCGAAGAATACTTATGGAGGGAGCCTCGAGTCTCAGGATTCCGCGCACCCTTCAGTTAAGGGCTTCTTAGTGCAGCCCGAAGGCCTTCACTCGACCCCTCGGGTCGTTCGAAGTCCTCCGTCTCCAAGACCTCTTCGTGGCTAGCTATGCCTCCGAAGCGAAGTCAGGCTTCGGGTCCTCTCCGAAGGTCCCCTCGGACCACAGGAGCTGGACCCTCGACTAATCCGGCGATTCCCGCCGAGACTGCTGGGCGTCGAGTGCCCCGAGGCCCTCTGGCTCCTCCTACGGTTCTTCAGACCGACTACGTCAGCTCTCGAGACCAGAAAGTGCCCTCCGACGAAGATGAAGGCCCCCTGAAACCGAGGCTATGCAACTAGCCAGGCTTCAGGAGGAGGTAGCCAGGTGGAGGCAAGAGGCCGCCGATCGCCTCCGCACTCAAGCTTCCACCGAAACTCCAGGAGGGCCTCAAGACGGTGGTACCCACAATCCCCCAGAAGTTATCCAAGTCCCGGAGGAAGCCGAGAATGCATCCTTCGATAACGAGTCTCCATTACATTCAGATTTGCAGAGAGTGCCTTTCGACCCCAGATTCAAGGCCTCGAAACTGCACAAGTACTCCGGGGGTCGGACCCCGGAGAGTTCGCCCGCTCTTATGCCCTAGCAATAGAAGCGAGTGGAGGGGTGCGAAGCACTATGGCAAAATGATTCCCCCTCGCCCTCGAAGGCATGGCACTCCGCTGGTTCTTGTCCCTAAAGCCAGGATCGATCAGTTCTAGGAGCAGCTGAAGAAGAAATTTGTGAGCAACTTCCAAGGCACCTTCGTGGCCCCGATGTCCACAGGAAGTTTGTTCCAGGTAAAGCAGCGGGTGGGAGAAACCCTCTGGGAGTTATTCACGCGCTTCGCCCACACCAAGTCACAGATCAAGGGCCTGTCTACCTCTTCGGTAGTTGATGCTGCCCGCGAAGGGGTGCTGAACCCCGACCTCCTCAGCAAACTCCATCGGAAGCCGGTGACGTCTGTGGTGCAGCTCATGGCATACTTCGAACAGTATGCCAAGGCGGAGGAAGGTTGTCTTCGGCGAGCTGAAGCACCATCGCCCACCCTCCGAGAAGTCAAAAGGGAGCCCGAAGCCTCCGCTCCCCTTCAACCTCCACAAGACACCGCTTCAACGAGTACAAGCGGGGGAAAAAGCATTTCCATTCGGAGTGCTAAGCATTGTCCCGTCCATCCCGAAAGGCACCTGCCAATTTCCAG
>JAAALK010000284.1:27236049-27264596 GCA_019279435.1 Zizania palustris
GGCTCGGAACTCGGCGGACGGCGTTCCTGGGCGACAGCGTTTTGCAGACGGCGGCGCAGAGGTCGGAGCTTGGCCTATGGCGGTGTGGGGCTCGGACCTCGGCGGCGCAAGGCCCGGACGTCGGCGGCGTAGGGCTCGGAACTCGGTGGACGGCGTCCCTGGGCGACAACGTTCGGCGGATGGCGGCGCGGGGCTCAGGGGATGGCAGCGTGAGGCTCGGCGGACGGCGGTGCGGGGCGCTCTATGGAGTCCGGGGAGTCTAGGAGACGGGGAGTCGGTTCTGTGGAAGAGAGGCGGCGCGCGGCTGATGAGACTTAGGGATTTCACGGGATGGGTCATGGGCCGGCGGGGTGAGTGGGGTGGCTGAGATTTAGGGATTCCCGACCAACTGTTTGACAATAAAATATTAGCTTTACCGACCAATAGTCTGATACGATATGTAATTATTACCGACCAACAATTTGTCGCTAGTTGTACTGACCAATTATCGGTCGGTATATGTTCACTTTTCCCAACAGACGTTGGTAGGGAATTCTGTGTTGTGGTGTAGTGTGTGGTCATTACCTGGCAGTGGTATCTGTAGTGACATTTGGGGTGTTGAAGCCACGGTGGCACTCTGATCGAATTGATTGTCCAATTACCTTGCTTGAATTAGGCACAACGCTCGTACTCCTCCTTCCTTGCACATACTGTGTGTTTGTTTTGTGTTGGGGGAAATTACTCTGTTTCCAGGGCTTAAAGATTAATCCTCCAAAGGCTGAGGAAAACTCCGAAGCTAGTGAGCAGTTGTTCGAAGTATCAGTCGCCATGCCGAAGGGTGTAGCGGTGCGAAGCCCTGGAGAACCCTCCGAATGGGAGATGGAGGCCTCGAAGCCGAAAGACATGATTGATGGGATGTCTAGCTTATCCATCTACTTTATAGTGTTTTACCTTATATAACCTTGTTTACTGTACCGAGTAGTTTCCACTATGTCGGTTGTAATCTAGGGGTAAATAGGTCTTTTCCATATGCTTTTTCACCTATAAATACCCCCCTTTGTACCCTGTAAAAGGGGATCCAGAACAAGTTGTTCATTACACTCATTCGGACCACTCGAGTTATTATCCAATACGGAGGCTCGAAGTAGTCCTATAACACAAACTCCTTGTTTGTCCATTCTTGATCTCAGAGAACCTGTTGGCGTAACATTTGCGCCAACAGTTGGCGCCGTCCGTGGGGACCCAAGTTCTAAAAGCTTGTTCTCTGCTGCTGACTGCACTTCGAAGAATACTTATGGAGGGAGCCTCGGAGTCTCAGGATTCCGCGCACCCTTCAGTTAAGGGCTTCTTAGTGCAGCCCGAAGGCCTTCACTCGACCCCTCGGGTCGTTCGAAGTCCTCCGTCTCCAAGACCTCTTCGTGGCTAGCTATGCCTCCGAAGCGAAGTCAGGCTTCGGGTCCTCTCCGAAGGTCCCCTCGGACCACAGGAGCTGGACCCTCGACTAATCCGGCGATTCCCGCCGAGACTGCTGGGCGTCGAGTGCCCCGAGGCCCTCTGGCTCCTCCTACGGTTCTTCAGACCGACTACGTCAGCTCTCGAGACCAGAAAGTGCCCTCCGACGAAGATGAAGGCCCCCTGAAACCGAGGCTATGCAACTAGCCAGGCTTCAGGAGGAGGTAGCCAGGTGGAGGCAAGAGGCCGCCGATCGCCTCCGCACTCAAGCTTCCACCGAAACTCCAGGAGGGCCTCAAGACGGTGGTACCCACAATCCCCCAGAAGTTATCCAAGTCCCGGAGGAAGCCGAGAATGCATCCTTCGATAACGAGTCTCCATTACATTCAGATTTGCAGAGAGTGCCTTTCGACCCCAGATTCAAGGCCTCGAAACTGCACAAGTACTCCGGGGGTCGGACCCCGGAGAGTTCGCCCGCTCTTATGCCCTAGCAATAGAAGCGAGTGGAGGGGTGCGAAGCACTATGGCAAAATGATTCCCCCTCGCCCTCGAAGGCATGGCACTCCGCTGGTTCTTGTCCCTAAAGCCAGGATCGATCAGTTCCTAGGAGCAGCTGAAGAAGAAATTTGTGAGCAACTTCCAAGGCACCTTCGTGGCCCCGATGTCCACAGGAAGTTTGTTCCAGGTAAAGCAGCGGGTGGGAGAAACCCTCTGGGAGTTACTTCACGCGCTTCGCCCACACCAAGTCACAGATCAAGGGCCTGTCTACCTCTTCGGTAGTTGATGCTGCCCGCGAAGGGGTGCTGAACCCCGACCTCCTCAGCAAACTCCATCGGAAGCCGGTGACGTCTGTGGTGCAGCTCATGGCATACTTCGAACAGTATGCCAAGGCGGAGGAAGGTTGTCTTCGGCGAGCTGAAGCACCATCGCCCACCCTCCGAGAAGTCAAAAGGGAGCCCGAAGCCTCCGCTCCCCTTCAACCTCCACAAGACAACCGCTTCAATGAGTACAAGCGGGGGAAGAAGCATTTCCATTCGGAAGTGCTAAGCATTGCACCGTCCATCCCGAAGGCACCTGCCAATTTCCAGCAGGCGTAGAACTTCAGGGCTGGAGCGCTGAAGCCTCAAGAGAGAGTGCCTGGCAGGCGCTAGAGTTTTTTCTGCTGCGTGCATGGCGATAATAGGAGCCATGACACGAAGGACTGCAAGTCGGTGTTAACCCTTCGGGGTGAATACCTAGGACGAAGTACGGGGCGGGGTGCTTCGGATCGAGCCCCACCATCGGCACGCTCGGAGCCTGTACAAGCTGTGGCCCGAGCCGGTGTCCCTGAAGCCCCCATGCGGCTGCCGGTGGCCAACATTATGCCACCACCAAAGCAAGAAGACCCGCAGGACCGTGGCAAGAGAGTAGTCCTGCCCATCTCCGGAGGGGGGACCCTCGGAAGCATGTCCAAAAGGCAGCGGCGTGAGTACGTCCGCGAGGTCGGGCACATTGGGACCTCGAGTTCCGCCGAAGAGATGCCAGAGTGGTCCCACGTGCCCATCTCGTTTACCGCTAGTGATGCTGCGGGGGTGAAGTTCCCCCATGCTGACCCATTGGTCATTTCTGCTGACATAGCAGGAGTGGAGGTCCGAAGGATCCTGGTAGATGGTGGGAGCTCCGCGAACATACTCTTTGCCCAGGCCTTCGATCAGATGTGCATACCTCGGAAGCATCTACTTCCAGCAGCCCGGCCGCTTCAAGGGTTCTCAGGACCGCCTCTCGATGCCCTCGGCCAAATAGGCCTCGAGGTTGCCTTCGGAGAGGGGCCTTTGGCCCGAGTAGAAGAGGTGATCTTCGACGTGGTTGACGCCCCATACACTTACAATGCTATCTTCGGTCGAGGGATGTTGAACCAGTTCGGGGCTATAGCACACCATAATTACCTTTGTCTCAAAATGCCCACGCAAGGTGGAGTGCTTACTATTTCAGGAGACCAAGCTGTAGCCCGGAGGACGGAGTATGGCCATGGGCAGCCGTTGGACCCTCGGCAAGTGCATAATGTGGTGGAAAGCATCGAAGAAGTGTCGGAGACCTCGAACCCTCCGAAGGGATCATCGCTCAAGCCAAGCCCGGAGGGTGAGGTGGAGACAAGAATAATTTCGAAAGATGGCAAAGAGTACCCAGTACAGTTCGGCAAGGGGCTATCCCCGGAAATAGCTGCCTCGTTAGAAGAAGTCGTCAGGAGAAATCTGGATGTATTTGCTTGGACTGACGGGGACATCACCGGGGTTGATCAAAGCATCATCGAGCATAGTTTGCTCGTCAACCCGAAGGCCAGGCCAGTACGCCAGGGGCTCCTGCAAGCTGTCAGCAGAAAGAGCAAGCCTCGCCAAGATCGAAGTAGAAAAATTGTTAAGAGCTGGCATCATCAGGGAGGTAGCCCATACCGAGTGGTTGGCTAACCCTGTTTTTGTAAGGAAGAAGGACTCGAGCAAATGGCGCATGTGTATTGACTTCACTTCATTAAATAAAGCATGCCCGCGAGACCCCTACCCGATGCCCCGAATAGATCAGCTAGTAGATTCCACAGCCGGCTCCGAATTGCTAAGTTTCCTCGACGCTTACTCCGGATATCATCAAGTATGGCTGAAACGCGAAGACGAGGCCAAGACAAGCTTTATAACTCCTTCTGGGGTATTTTGTTATGTAAGAATGCCTTTTGGGCTACGGAATGCCGGAGCCACCTTTTCTCAGTTTAATAGCTAAGGCTCTAGGTCATCAGATAGGCCGGAATGTCGAGGCCTATATGGATGATATTGTAATAAAAAGTGCTCAAAAGCACCAGCATAGCCTAGATCTAGCTGAAACATTTGAGAGCCTCTGAGCATGTGGAGTACGCCTCAATCCAGAAAAATGTATATTCGGAGCACAAGCAGGAAAACTACTAGGGTACTTAGTTTCGAGCAGGGGAATCGAAGCTTGCCCAACATAGATAAGCGCACTACAAAGGATGGCTCCACTAGAGAATTTGAAGCAAGTTCAGAAGCTAGCAGGAAGGCTCGCAGCTCTTAGCAGGTTCCTGGCCAGGTCAGCAGAGCGGAGCCTCCCAATTTTCAAAGCGCTAAATGGGTCCGAAAGCTTTCAGTGGACATCAGAGTGCCAGAAGAGCTTCGATGATATAAAGGCATACCTCGGAAGATTATCAATTTTGACCGTTCCCCTCCCAGAAGAAACACTCCTCCTTTATCTCGCAGCAACAAGTTCAACAGTGAGCGCAGTATTGGTCCGGGAAGTTGAGCTTAAAGAAAAGCTAGTCCAGAACCCAGTGTATTTTGTGTCGGAGGCATTATCCGGAGCTAAAGTCAGATACTCCAAGCTCGAGAAGTTTGCTTATGCCCTAGTAATGGCCTCACGAAAGCTAAGGCATTATTTCTTGGCGCATAACCTGATCGTCC
Organism: Zizania palustris; assembly: GCA_019279435.1. NCBI lineage: Eukaryota > Viridiplantae > Streptophyta > Magnoliopsida > Poales > Poaceae > Zizania > Zizania palustris. The sequence goes on from JAAALK010000284.1 coordinate 27,240,918, forward strand.
CTACATCGTATCCTCTTGGGGATATGCTCCGAAACAAAGATTCTACGGGCAGGATTGGAAAATGGGCGGTCGAGCTGGCACCCTTCGGAATCTCCATTCACGGCGAGAACAGCTATTAAATCTCAAATTATAGCAGATTTCAGTAGCAGAGTGGACTCCACCTACTATTTGGGCCTCGGAAGAACCCTCAGAAGGTTTATGGACAATATTTTCTGACGGAGCTTATCAAGCATCAGGTGCCAGAGCAGGGGCCATCATCATATCACCATCGGGGCAGAAGGCCATGTATTCTGCGAGGCTTAACTTCAGAACCACTAATAACATTGCCGAGTATGAAGGAATCTTGCTAGGCCTCCGAAAGGCTAAGGCACTCGGAGCTGCAAGAATAATAATTAAGACAGATTCCCAAGTCGTCGCGGGGCATGTTGATAAAAGTTTTCAAGCAAAGAATCCACATCTCGCACAATACCTTGAAGAAATCCGCAAGGCCTGAAGCAGCATTCAAAGGATTTACAGTTCGAAGTATCCCTCGGGCAGAGAACCAACTTGCAGATATTCTTGCAAAGGCTGCAGCAGGGGTGGTGGACCTCCCGGAGGGTGCTTTCTACGAAGAGCTAGCGCAACCAGCAGCTGTTCAAATACCCTCTTCGGAGGTACTGTGCATTCCAATTACAGATTGGCGGGCTCCGATTATGAACATGTTGCAAAGTAGCATGGACCCTCCCGAAGGCCCCGAAGCCCGAAGATTGCAAGCAAGAGCTCGAAATTACAAGATTATTGATGGAATATTATACAAAGCTGGAGTGTGTTCACCCCTACTTAGATGCATCTCACAGCCCGAAGGTGAAGACATACTTCGAGGCATCCACGAAGGCATGTGCGGAGGTCATTTAGCCCCTCGAGCGCTAGCAGGCAAGATGCTTCGGCAAGGATTTTATTGGCCAACTATAGTAAGATATGCGGAGGAACTAGTTCGAGCATGCCAAGGCTGCCAGTGGATGGGCAGGCGGAGCCATCGCCCGCCAACTCAGCTTCAAGTTATTGCCCCAGTATGGCCAATGGCTAGATGGGGCATGGACCTCATAGGCCCTTTCCCAGTGGCAAAAGGCGGCTTGAAATTTGCGGTAGTGGCAATCGAGTATTTCTCAAAATGGGTTGAAGCGGAGCCATTAACAGCTATCACCTCGAGGAACGTCCAAAACTTTTTCTGGCAGAATGTTATATGCAGGTTCGGAATTCCAAGAGAGTTGACGGTGGATAATGGAACCCAGTTCGAAGCTGACACCTTCCAAACATTTTGTGAAGAACTGGGCATTAAGCTATGCTTCACGGTAGTGCGACATCCATAGTCCAATGGAGCCGTTGAGCGAGCCAACGGGAACATCCTCTCCGGGCTGAATCGCCGAATCGTTGGATTGGCCAAGGGGCTATGGGAAGAGCTCCCCAAAATCTTGTGGTCCATTCGAACCACTCAAACCAGGTCAACAGGTTTCACACCATTCAGATTGCTCTTCGGAGATGAGGCCATGACTCCTACGGAGCTCAGAGGTGGATCACTTCGCGTAATTCAACCTGGGGACGAAGGTGAACGGAGCACTTCGTTGGATTTGTCAGAAGAAACAAGGCTTCGAGCTGTCGCCAACCTGACTAAGTACCAGGACCACACCAAAACATGGTATGACCCGAAGGTAAAGCTAAATGAGTTAAAGCCTGGTCATCTAGTGTTGCGAAGTGTAATAGCTCCGGGGAAGCTAGGAAAGAAATGGGAAGGACCATATGTTATCTTACGCTCAGGACGCCTCAGATCGTTTAAATTAGCTAATTTAGAAGGAGAAGAGTTGAAGCATGCATGGCATGCGGAGCACCTTAAGCGTTATTTTTCTTAGGGGCCCCTTGTAATCACTTGTAAAAACTTTCCTTTCTATGAATAAAGATAAGAGTCGAATTTTTTTGCTCTTCGAATATCCCTTACTCCTGATGGACGCATTAGGAGGACAGAGATGCTTGTAGAGCCAAGCATTTTTCTCAAGACCCAGGCAGCTGCCTTCGAACCATTGGTTCAAAGGCTCTGTTGCCAACCTACGGATTCCAGGCTCCGGCTTGTTAGGATCCGTAGAAGAGTATAAGGACTTTACAGAAAAACAGACTTTCGGCCTCCGGGTACGAAGTGTCTAGTAAAAGAGCCGAAGGTGGCCAACCTACGGATTCCAGGCTCCGGCTTGTTAGGATCCGTAGAAGAGTCTAAGGACTTTAAAGAAAAACAAACTTTCGGCCTCCGGGTACGAAGTGTCTGTAAAAGAGCCGAAGGTGGCCAACCTACGGATTCCAGGCTCCGGCTTGTTAGGATCCGTAGAAGAGTCTAAGGATTTTAAAGAAAACAGACTTTCAGGCCTCCGGGTGCGAAGTGTCTGTAAAAGAGCCGAAGGTGGTCAACCTACGGATTCTAGGCTCCGGCTTGTTAGGATCCGTAGAAGAGTCTAAGGACTTTAAAGAAAACAGACTTTCGGCCTCCAGGTGCGAAGTGTCTGTAAAAGAGCCGAAGGTGGCCACCCTTTGGATTCCAGGCTCCGGCTTGTTAGGATCCATACAAGAGTCTAAAGACTTTAAAACAGCGAAAAAGTTTTTAGTCTTCGGGCGCGAACTAAAAATACAAATGATAAGTGTAAATTCGAAGCATGCGGTTGTTCGGAGATTGATTGTGCCTAGCGAACCCTTCTCTATAGTAAAGGCTCCACCACCCACAAGGGGAGTCGGAGGATAGGAGTCACACAGCATACTTTCGAAGCATTTCACATTAAATCATTATACTTTTACATCAAGAGAAATTTGTGTCTAAGCCTAGGTAAAATCGGATACCTTTTCGGCCTCTAGAGCTACCTCTACTGGCTACTTTGCCCTTCGGAGCTCGAAGCCGCCGAAATTGTCCTTTTAGTTCGGGTGCTTCTCTTCTTCTTCTTCGAGGCTCGCAGTTTCTTCTGCTCCTCTTGAAGCTCGGCCCATGTCAGGAGCCTTTCAGAGTCAACCTCCGCAGGGTCTTCGGCCCGGTACTCCGAGTCGGACCAGTCAATAGGTTCAGAAGACGAAGATCCCTCCGCCTTCTCTTCCTCTTTAATATAAGCTAAGACATCCCGACGAACTTCAAGGGTGATTTCTCCTCCGTCTCCACGAGGAACAAAAAACGGGAGCGGCGGTAAGGCCTCAAGCCCTTCGGAGTTCGTCGGTAATTTCCAAAAGTTCGAAGTCAGGGCTCGAAGGGCATGACAAAACCTAAAAAAGAGCAGAACACCCAAGACAAGTTCTTGTTTATGACTTTTTCATTAATAAAAAGAGGCTTTACAAGGCTTCATGTACATAGTAACCCTAAGTGGCTAGACCTGCGGGTCGGTTGGTGGAGCAGGATTCGAAGGGGCTGGCGAAGCAGGAAGTGGTGGCTTTGTATGCGCTTGGTTCTGCCGACGGGCCTCGTCAATCCAAGCTTTAGCTGCGACCTTGTGGTCCGTCTTCCAGGTCGACCGGAAGGCTTCCCAGGCCGAAGCCACCTCCGAAGGTGGCCGCAGCAAGTCGTCGTCTGCGAAGCCTCCAGGAGACGAACCCCCGACTGAGCCGAGGGGGATCCGAAGAGATTCAAGGTGATGAAGAACCCCAATGCCGGCACACTGTCCGGAGATCTCTCCGTACCGAATGCCGGAGTTCTTCATTAGCGACGAAGCAACTTGGATCCTCGTCAGCTTTCGGTCAAGGGGCTCGTGGGTTGCAGCAGAAGACGAAGGGCACATGGTGCTGAAGTACTCCAGCGTACCCTGAAGAGCCTCCAAGGTACGGTCCGCAATACTGGAATTCTTCTTCTCCGCTGCTTCCAGCCCTGCAGCAGTCGCAGACACTTCGGCCACCCGGAGCATTAAAGAGCTCTTATGGGCCATCGCCTGGCTGAGAGCCCCCTGGAGCTCCACCAACTGCGCACTCGAAGTAGCAGCCTCTTGGCGGAGTCTTTCAACTTCTGCTCGGAGGACGACGCGCTCGGCCTCGACCTCTTGGGCAGACGAACGAAGGGCATCGTTGGCTTGTCGCGCTTCCCGGAGGGCTTCATCAGACGCTGCCCTAGCCCTCCGTTCCTCTAGGAACTCTTCCTCCAGCCTGAAGGATCTCCTGGTGGAGTCGTTAAGGGCCGTCTGGAGGGTGGTGACCTTCCGTTTAAGTCGATTAACCTCGACCTCATTGGAAGTCGCTGCCGCTCTAGCAAGGACAAATTGCTGCAAAAAGAACAAAGTAAGTACTGAGGTATTTATGATCACTAATGCGAAGTAGCTATGGTGCCTTTTTTTTCATACCTGAAGGGCAGCCCTTTCGAGGGCTGTGTTGAGTGACGAAGCCCTGGCCTCGCTCAAGATGGAGACCAAGTCCGAATTGGCGATGTCCTGGCTTCTCTCAGCCAGGGGCTCCATGAGTTTTCGGAGGCCACTCCGGTGCTCCAAGAACGAAGCCAATAGAGGAAGCCAAGACAGAGCTTGAGCATCATCCGCTGCGACCTCGTCCTCCGAGTTGCCGACGGAGGTCGCGGCCTAGCCAGGAAGAAGGCCGAGGCTAGAAATACTCTTTCCCCTCCCCGGTATGAAAGAGGGTGAAGCAGGAGTACTCCGACCATCGGCAGCTACCCCTTCGACCAGAACCGCAGAGGCGGAGGCAACTTCGGTGGTCGAGGCTGCCACTGCAGGGGTTACCTCCGTCGCCAGCTCCGTCCCGGCAAGCGCATCTTCCGCTCCGGTGAACGAGTCCTCCACCATCAAGCTCAGAGCGTCCAAGGGCACGGGAGGGTCCACTTGAGCAGCAGCCTCCGAAGGTGCAGGAGCGTCGGGCGCCATCGAGGCATTGACACCCGTAGAGGTACCTACTTCGATAACAAAATTAATAAACATGCTTTCAGAAATAGTATGCAGGTATTGATCAAAAAAGGGGGGAGCTTCGGAAAGTACCTCCGGGAGCCTCGTGGGGTAGGATCGCCGGATCCTCTAGGACCTCATACATCCGAAGGATGTCGGCGAAGTCATCTCCTGAGGTCTTGCCCCAACACTTCCTGACGGAGCTGCGATCTCCGCCGTAACCACCTCTGGCGCAGGCAAGTCGGGAGTAGCGGAGTCTGACTCCACTTGCACGATGATGGGCACAGGAGGAACCGTCGGAGTTACGCTTGCTACCTCCCTAACGGAGGTGCTAGGGGGACCTCCCCTAGGTCTTCGTCGTCCAAGAGGTAGGCTTCGAAGGCTACCGCTGTCTGGGCATCGGAGTCCTCTACCTCTTCGGAGGCTGAGCTTTGATCACCCGGCGATGACGCAGACGAGGCAGGCGTCAACTGCGAAGGAGGCTTCGCTACTTTCTTTTTCCTGGGCGGCTGCTTGCCGGTCTTCTTGGACGATTCAGCTGTGGCTTTCCTCTTGCGAGCAGCTGCTCCGGTCGAAGCAAAGTCAGGAAGCGGAGGGGGCTCCATTCCAAGAGCTCCCCACACCCTGTTGGATCGCTCCCAGCTTCCCACCAGCTCAAGTCTTTTTTGCTTTTCGGCCACCGAAGGGGCTCCAAGAACTCGTTCGGTGGCTCGAACTATGTCCTCCGGAGCCAATGCTAGAGGGGCCGCTGAAAGAAAAGGGGTATGAAATCATAAGTATAGTTGTTCTCTTCGTATAATATCATACTGCAGGGATTGAAGTCTTACCTAGGTTTCGTAGATCCCCCTCCGAGGCCTGGGGAAAAACGATCGGCCAAGTAGCCCCGAGGGGAGGGATTCGAAGGGCAATGCACTCTTCGGCCAGATCGCGCATGCTCATGCGGCGAGCCACCGAAGTAAGAAGCCCTAGCCTCGTTGAGAGTAGGCTAGGGTTCGGAGAGATGTCCGTCTCCTTCCGGAACCAGATCTCCTGGAGAGGACCAGTGAGGGGGGAGTCCTCTCCGACTTCGGCGTAAAACCACCGAAGTATCCAGTTTGTATACCACATGTCGTTTATGGCTTTTGCAGGGAAATGAAGGGCATGCTCCCTCCGTAGCTGAAAGTTGACGCTGCCGAAGGCTATGGTCACCTTGGAGTCCCCAGGTCCATCTTGGGGCTTCGGCTGGCATATGGCTTCGTGGGTCGCGGCGAAGATCTCAGAGCGTCCTTCGCATCCTTCTGCCCGGAGCGCCCATTCGAAGATGGCTAAACGCGCGATGGCGTTGGGGGATAGCTGAGGCAGAGTTATGTGGAACAAGTCCAATACCTCTGCCAAGAAGTCCACGGCTGGCAGCCCCAAGCCTGCTTCGAAGAACGCTTCGAAGACCACTACTTCCCCGCTTCGCGGCCTCGGAGTTGATTCTGTTCCGGGGACTCGAGTCCTCAGTCCAGTGCCCAGCTTCCCGTCCACTGCTTCTTCAATAGATTCGGCGGTGCTCACGGATTGGCCGATGATGAAGCTTTGGGCAATCTTCTTCTTGGAGGGCGGACGGAGCGCCCGAGGATTCTTGGGCCAAGCTCCGCTCGAGGCCCCCACCATTGTCGCTGCTGCCGAGGCAGCCCACGCCTACCTCTACGCTAGGGTGCTGGCTGCCGCCGGGGTGGTGTGGCTTGTTCTCGCCATTGCGCTTGGGTGCTCAAGAGATTGGAAGATTGGAGGAAAGTGAATCGTGAGTAATGGATGCGGTAAAAAATTTCGGCTAATCCCTGTCTTTCCCTTTTATAACCGCGCGACCAGTGCTACTCTTCGATTGGTTTCACACTGCAGGTTCGGCTTATGTCACCGACAAGTGGGTCCGGTAATTGAAACGGCGAGCAACCGCTGTAAAAATCGACCGTTACCTTTTTTGTAGAGTGTAACGGTTACTTGCGCCGTAACGGCTACAATCAAACAGGCGCTCCACGACGTTTCCACTCCGAAACTGTTCCCTTCACAGCATGCGTTCCCATTGCATCAGGAGCCCGAAGGGGGGGGGGTTCGAACGCGTTGGGCTCGAAGTCTTCGGTTAAGTTATAACGTGCTCGGATCCTCTTTAAGCCTCAAAAATTAGAAATATTCCTTCCGTATACTGCCTTCTTTCTAAACAGGTTAACAGGCAGAGAGGCATATTCGAGGGGCTACTGTTGGGGGAAATTACTCTGTTTCCAGGGCTTAAAGATTAATCCTCCAAAGGATGAGGAAAACTCCGAAGCTAGTGAGCAGTTGTTCGAAGTATCAGTCGCCATGCCGAAGGGTGTAGCAGGTGCGAAGCCCTGGAGAACCCTCCGAATGGGAGATGGAGGCCTCGAAGCCGAAAGACATGATTGATGGGATGTCTAGCTTATCCATCTACTTTATAGTGTTTTACCCTATATAACCTTGTTTACTGTACCGAGTAGTTTCCACTATGTCGGTTGTAATCTAGGGGTAAATAGGTCTTTTCCTTATGCTTTTTCACCTATAAATACCCCCCTTTGTACCCTGTAAAAGGGGATCCAGAACAAGTTGTTCATTACACTCATTCGGACCACTCGAGTTATTATCCAATACGGATGGCTCGAAGTAGTCCTAACACACAAACTCCTTGTTTGTCCGTTCTTGATCTTAGAGAACCTGTTGGCGTAACATTTGCGCCAACATTTTGCTAGGACAAAACCAACAGTCCATCAAAGATCGAGAGCTCATTGTCCACCCACTCAATGAAGCCACACCTCCTTCTATCTGATTTCCTTCGAACATTCGGGTACCACATCTCTTCCTCAATGTTATGGAAAAAGAAAATGCCTCCTTCCATGAATGTTAATTTGGAAATCTATCTCTAATTGATATCAATCCCTACAATGGCACAAAGGTTGATTTGTCCACAAAGGGATGAGACAAGCGAAATGATCTTTTCCCTAGTCTGGATGTCCAGTCCCCCTAAGATTAGTAGAAATAAAGGAGGAAGCCATCTAGCTACACAAAATAAGACATAGTCACAATGTTATAGTCAAATATATCTCATCATAATGTAGAGGCAAAAGAAAAGATAATACATAGAAGCAAGGATATTACCAAGTGCATAATCATAATATTAAGTGCATGATGACATAAAACATGCAATACTAAACAATTTGGTACAAATTGTTCATCCCTATGGTACCAACCACACACCAAACTAAGCACCACACCTAACTCGAGTGTGTCTTTGTTGCTGCTCGGATAATGTAAACATGTCCAGCGAATGACACACTAAATGGTGGCCTAGTGGCCTAGTCATCTAGTTGCGTGGGTGGTGGGGCTTCCTAATGCCATAAAGGCCCAAACACCTCAATGGTGGCATGTTCCCAAGCATCATAACTTGATGAGTCTTGCTGGCCACCAACACCGGAGTTGATTGCTCCAAACAGACTATGATATGTGGGTTCTAGTGCAAACTGGTGTACCATCGAAAGTAATCATGGCATGTCATAGGGCCATAGTCCTTGTACTCATCTTCTAGGTCATCCAACGCATCCTACTACTAGGCGACCCATGGTTGCATCCTGCCATGGAGTATCGGTAGGTACTCCCTTCCACGTATTTTTGTAGCAAACAAGGGTAAATTATGGTACATAACATAATTAAGAACGTCATAACTATTCATATGTACGTATGTACGAGCTCACCTGTGCATCTAAGCAGGCACCTAGGCCTGTATAAGACACTAGATGTTCTGCACTTGTACAAACTACCGAGCAACATAGTGCATGTTGTATCCCTCGATCATGATGTCATGTATTTCTTCTTCCTACCTTTGAGTTTACACATTGGAAATCTGATATCCAATGGTGTGAGCCATCTGATAGAGATGTGAATGAGCTGAAAACTCTATACCCTCATAGTTCACAGCTCCAAGTATGAAGGATCTTCTCTTTTGTGAAGTATTTAGACAAGTACACCCCCACATGCATATTAAATGTGGCACACGTCACAATGACATGGCTTCAAGGATTGTGGTAGAGAGATGGTTTATTGTAGCTACACTAACAAGTATCAGTAGCGGTGCACTCATGAACAATAACATCATGGTTTGTTCCTCTCTGACTTTTGTATCAACACGTTACGTCAAAACCGAGTTCCCGGGAACTTGTCTTGATGACACGATATTGGGTTGTCTTCTTACATTTCTTTATGAAGTACTCCGTAATTTTTCTACAATACAAAAGGCTCTCATCCTTGTGCACCACAAAAGTAGCAGTATGGTGGTCCACAAAGTATTGGGTAGTTTCATGGATTATGCCCTTAATAATACCAACCAAAGTGAAGCATCGCATACCGCAAATCACCAATTATACACCAACACAAGGTTGGTGGTAATTTTGCCATACCTTGTACCGTGAATGTCATAGAGTAGAGACCAATGATACCTACTCTCAAATTTTATCCAATTTGAAAAGTAGCGAACTTTTGTCCTCCGTCTTTTGTGGATTGTCTGTTGATCATCAGTTGGTAGAGAACAAAGTAGCTCTAGATCTGGCTCCAAATCACTTCTAGACTACTATCTTGTTGCCTTCTCGTTCTTGTATTTTAATGTAAACTCATCAAGTTTCCTCCACAAGGCTTTGAACTTTCTCTCTTGGTTTTAGCTACACAGTCTCTTGAACAAATTAGTCAATTCTTTATTCTTCCCAAAGTGACAGTAGAAATTTGCACCTAAATGGCACACACGCTATCAAGATTGAATGTCCTTCCAAGGATATGCCTCATCAGGATCATACTTTATATATTCCATTGCCTTTATAAGTTCGACATGTTGGTCATGTAACACACAAACATTTGGTCTGCCTTGAAGAACCCCAATATTCAAGTGTCGTAGAACCGTAACCAACTTTCGTAGTTCTCACTTTCCACGAAGCCAAAGGCAATTGGCACAACCTGGTTGTTGCCGTCAACACCAATAGCGATCAAAATCTGACCTCTATAATTTTCAGTTAGAAATGGGCCATCCACGCAAATAATGGTATGACGATACTAGAATGTCTGAATGCAAGCACTGAGTACAAATAAAACTCGGTGTAGAATCTTAGCACCCTTTGGAAATATCGCATCCTTCTCTTCAAAGGAGTAGTATGTGCTAGGGTTGCACCTCATCACCATATCTAGACAGAGAGACAAGTTATGATATGAGTACTCAAATGTACCAAATCTTATTTCGAGTGCCTTCTGTTTAGCCCTCCATGTCTTAGAATAGTTGATCGTGTATTGAAACCTGCTCTTTATGGCAAGTATTAAGGCCCGAGGCTCATAACTGAGATTCTCAATAATCTCATAATACATCACCCTCACAATGTACGTGGCACTTAGAATCTTGTGCCTCATTACAACTCTATTAACTATACATATTGCACAACAATTGAGCATACCCAATAAATTCCTCACTTCAGTTTGATGTACGTGAACTCTTTAGGGGCAATCATTCCTCTCACACACAACGTCATACATTGTGTGGTTTGACTTCTTCACTCAAAATGACCATCGGAGTGATAATGATCATGCTTTCACATCATCTTGAACTATATCCTTGGTAGGATACACCACATCCCCTGTGGACCTCATTTTGTGAATACTCCCAACGAGTGTAATGACCCTAATTAATAGCAAGAGCATGAAAATCTTGTGATTGCTACTCGTTGGGAATCACTATATCTTCCTTTGCATCGTCATGTTTGCCATCTCCTTCTCTATCTTCTTCATTTGAGTTCTTGTTGGCACCCTGCTCGACTATTTCTTCAAAGTCTTGGTCCTCTCTCTAGCAAGTTAGGTATATCCCCTATTTCCTCCCCTTTATCAGCTTGCCCTTTGGCAACCTTATCTATCGTAGGCGGGGGAGCCTTCCCGGAATGTGGCAAGGATCACCTCTTGGACTTGGCTACTCTGACCAACCTCAAATTGTACTATAGGCCCATCAACTTACTCTAGTACTAGGTCTTGAGTAGGAAAGGCACGATGAGTAAAATAGACAAACAAAATCCGTTCTCAGCCTTACTCTAGTGCCTTTCTGACATACCCCATCCATATGGCGATCGAGGTAACATGAACCATCTCCCAAAAATAACCTTCGGTTGCATGGCTACATTGGACATATAGATATAACTCCCACTACTCTGTATCCAATCGAAAAATACGATACAACCACCGCTTAACACTATTAATGCTATGCTCTACCACTCGACTTAAACTATTTTTGGTTCATTGAAAACTACTAAGGTTAGTACCATCATGACTAATAAGTAGTACTTGACCATCTCCATAGTAAATCATAAATGATGTTCTATGTGATATGCCTAAAAACATTAATTTTACACCAAACAGAGCTAAATTAAGAAGTTGCAAACAATATGACAAACATAACTACATGTCTAGCACGTCAGTACCATTGAACTTATTTAATAACAGGAAAATTACGTTCAAAGTATTGCTACATTAAATCTCAACTTCACAAAATATCTAATATAGTAAAGTATGTCGGAATACACTCAACAAGAGTCGATGTAGTGGCGGTCGGATCTTGCATTAGCAGGCTAGCACGCACAACAAAGCTACACATAATAAGAAACTATGTTAAAGTTCCTCTAAATTATCTCTAAACTATCTATAAAATATATCTAAAGTACTGCTAAATTATCGCTAAAGTACCCCTAAATTAGCGCTAAAGTATGTTTAAAGTACTTCTAAATTATCTCTAAAGTACCTCTAAAATATTTCTAAATTATCACTAAAGTACCCCTAAATTATTTCTAAAGTATACTTAAATTATCACAAAAATATGTTTAAAGTACCTCTAAATTATCGCATAAGTACCCCTAAATTATCTCTAAAGTACCCCTAAATTATCACTAACGTATGTTTAAAATACATCTAAATTATCTCTAAAGTACACCTAATTTATCGTTAAAGTATGTTTAAAGTACTTCTAAATTATATTTAAATTATCTCTAAAGTATCTCAAAAGTACCCCTAAATTATCACTAAAGCATGTTTAAAATACATTTAAATAATACCTTAATAATATTTAAACTATTCCTAAATTACTCTTAAATTACACTAATCTAGTAATAATCTACCCTATCTAGAAAAGAAAAGCGAGGAAATTAGGGGACAAACCTCTGTGGAGAGGAGCTCTTGAGTATTATGGGCGCACGTAGTGGGAGGGGAAGCAGCTCCTCTAATGTTGGAGGCTCCGACTGCCATCTACAGTCGCAATTCGCGCAGTTCGGCGTGGATCCGACGGTGCGGAGGCCCCTGACGCTACGGAGGTGGGCCCCACCTCCGAAGCCCCCTTCGGCACTAGTCAGATCGAAATCTGACGGTGCAGAAGGGGGCGACTACCCTCTCTAGTCGGTGAATCCAACTAAGAGGATCTCATTTCAGTGGGAGGATGTTGCAACCCACTTTTTATAGATTCCTCTCGGTAGAGGGTCTGTCGATCTGAGCCACGTGGCCTAGATCGACAAACCATCTGCTGATATTGGCCACATAGCCTAGATTAGTGGATCATCCACTAGTGCACTAGCACCGTTCGATCTAGCTGTTTAGGCCGTTGTCAACGAATGAACCGTCGATCTAGGGTCACGTGGCCTAAATCGGTGATTGATACGAGTGAGAGAAGATTATTTTTACTATTTTTAAAAAACATGTACCAATTTAAATTTTATTTAAAAAAATTAAAAAAATTGCCAGCCCACAACTATAGGGGTTGATGCCTGTCTGCCTACCGTAGTGTCACGTGTCGCCTATCGCTTGTCGCTGTGCTATACCTCAGCACATGTGTTCTTCCACGCCAACGCCAGCACCTAGCTTGCCCATGGTAACTTGCATACGCCTCCTGGACTACATTGCCTGTGCCGCATCACCTGTCTTGCATGTGCGGTGCTTGCCTTGGATGTGGGTTGTGGCTCCTCACACATTGTACTTCTGGATCTCGATGTGCCACCGCAATGGCAACCGACCCACGTGCCACAATTTAGCCATGCCAACTCAGCACGACACGAGAGGTCAATGTGTCGTGCTTACGCTGATGAGGCTACCACACATGGCACATGGCACATGGCACATGACACGTTACGCTAGTCGTCTCTAATAATACCGGGCCTAGTTATACCAAAAGTCGGGCCAGTACACGGGTTTGACCATGTAATAGCTGGTTTCAGTCAAGCGACCGTCACTTTTCTCCGATGAGACTTATTAGGGTGCGTTTGGCATGACTCCATCTTCTTTGTCGTGTGAAGCTGGAGCCAAGCCAAACACTTTTCCGGAGGAGTGGATCCCGCTGAGAGCACTCTAAAAAAATGAACTAGAGTGGTGCAGTTTTTTCACAGCAGCTTCAACCAAACGACTTTTAGCTTTTTCACTAGCAGACAGCTCACATCAGCTTTTTCACAGCAGGCAACTCACAGCAGCTTTTTCACAGCTCACAGCAGAACCAAAGGCACCCTTAGTGTGGATTTCAGGATCCGGAGCTCTACCAAACAGACCCTTAGTATAATCCTTAATCTAGTTTAGCAATTTGGAATTAAAAACTTTATTTAATTTGGACGTCCATATTTGTTTTAATAATAATAAATGGTACGTTAAAAAATTATCTCACTATGCAGATTGGTGTCTTCCCTGTAACTTTCCTCTCGATGTTGCAAAAAATGGCATTAATGGTTAAAATTGTCAAAATGTCGAAATTGATACTTTTGGCCGAAAATATGAAATTCTCTAGCATAGGTTGGTCTGACCGACATTGCCGCTTCGGCCAGACCGAACTAGGCCCGATCAGACTGACCATGTAGGTCCGGTCAGACCGGCCCAGTCTAGTCCAAACCAATTTAGTTGGTTTCGGGTTGTTGTGATCTCTAATCAAATCCTAACGACTTGGACGCGTACTTTATTCAATTTAGATTAGAATTAAAGTCCAGGAACGTCAAGACCACCCCTATATATATAGAGGCAAGGCTGACTCAAAGGGAATCTCTCTGAAATCCTAATAGATCCAATCTATCCCTCAAATCGTTCTTTTTTTACTTCTCCTTGCTCTAGGATTAGCCAATAACGTCTATCTTTGTGGGTTTGCACTGTAAACCTTCCGTCCATCACGTCGTAATCGCGGTAATCCTTGTCGGCTCGTTTGTGAATCATCTGATTAATCTCCGTAACAAATTTATATCGTTTTTATTGGTTTTTATCGGTAATTCGGTCTCTAGGCCGAATTTCTTATGATTTCTTGGTGTTTTGCAGAGTTTTCATCTCTATACTTAGAGACAAGCAATTCTCACAATCAGTGGGTGGAACTGACAAGGTCTCAAGCTCAAGTTTGGTCTGCTCTAACTCAGCTCTAGACGTTCAAGCCCGCCCGACTTCTCATCACCCTTTGCTCTCAGCTCAGCTAGGTCAGCTAAATGGGATGGGAAGTCTCTACAAGGCACGACAACTGAGGCATGAGCATCTTTCAGCTCTAGCTGAGCGCTTTCAAGCTTAGTGGCTAAAGCGTTTCTCTCATCCACCCTCTCGGTGTACCTTGACTTCAGAGAAGTCAGGTCAAAAAGCAACACCTCACAGTTAGGGCACTCACTGCTCTCATCCAAGCAAGGGAAAGAAGATAAACTCTCAATCTTGCTATTAGCCATAGCAAGCTCACTCTCAAGCTCATCTACCCTCTTCTTAACCCTCATAAGGAGTTTATCCTAATACTTCAACTCTTAACGATTCTCTTCAAGTAATTCAATGACTTCACGTTCATAGGAAGATACCTTCTCGTCGTCGTTGGAGTTATCGAAGGAGCCCTTGTCTTATTTATCCCCATGAGCTATTGAGCAGAAGCTCTTGCGGGACCTTCGACTGTGACACGGCGAGTCTTCGGCTTGTCACCGAAAGCCCTGAAGCAGAGGCCAGTTGGATCATCCATGTCCTTCTCCTTCCCCTTCTTGATCACGATCTTCTCATCGCTTGAGGTCGATGAAGAGGAAGAAGAAGATGATCACTTGGAGTAGCTTCTCTCCATCTCAACGAAGAAGGCCTTATCTCGCTTCTTGTTCTCGTGCTCGTAGTACTTTAGGGCCTTTCGGAAGAACTTTGTCTTGGGCTTGCCCTTGGTGAAGGTGTACTTGTTGGAGCCGGTGTGCTTGTTGGGGTCATAGGACCCACCGCCGGTGCCCTTCTTGTGAGTGTTCTACTTGGGGCAGTCAGCGATGAAATGATCTAGATCACCACACTCAAAACAACCAGGTTTTGTGCCATATCATTTAAGCATACATCTATCATAAACATGGCAAACCCGGCTATTGAACAAACACAAATCATCATCTCCTAAAAGATCCAACTGGTTCTCAGTGATAGACATCAAAGAGGACAAAGCACAACTCAAATAAGCATCAACAGTAGGTGTCGCAAGGGCCAGGGTTTTTGAGCCAGAACTAGTGAGATTTGATCTGAACTTGATATCAACCTCTGAGGCCTTGAGCTTACTAAAAAGCTCTGCGATAGTCAAGGTATCATAAGACGCACTCTCAACAATAGAAGATACCTTGATCTCCCAGACCTTAGGGTCCAATGTATGAAGAACCTTGAGCGCTTGTTCATGGTCTGAGACCGGCTGATCTCTGTTGGCCTTGTTGGCCCGAAGCTTATTATTGATCGACTGAAAGCGAGCAAACAAAACCTCGATAGTCCCACCCGGCTTCTGTGAGAAATTTTCATATTCTTGTCGGTAGGTCTGATAGAGCCTAGCCTTGACCTAAGCTGTCCCCTCATGGTGTTCCTAGAGGGTAGCCCATATCTCTCGAGCATCGTCAAGATGGCTAACATGCTCAAACTCAGTAGGACCTAAACCAGAAAACATAATGTTCACTGCCTTGTTGTTCAAGTCATGTTGAGCGACTATCTCAGGGGTAGTGTAACACCCCTAATTTTTAAAAGGAAAAAATAAATCCTGAAATAATGAATTTTTAGAAAAAGTATTATTTTGATTTTCTTTAAAGCTGAAAATGTCCAAATAAATAAAATCCAGATAAATAACTCTAAGAAAATTATATTATGATCCTAAGACCAAGATATATTTTTGAGAATTTTTGCAGATTTTTAGAACCCTTGCAAGTAGCTCATAATTTTTAAACTACATTTAGTAATTATTTTTATTCAAAAATGAATTTAAACAGTAATGGGCCACCCCTTCCTTTCTTTCTCTCTCTCTAGCCGGCCCAACCCGTTCTCCCCCGCAGCCCCTCACTAACAGATGGACCCCGTCTGTCGGCACGCTCCGCCTCACGCCCAAGCCCTGGCCCACCTGTCAGTCACTCCCCCTCTCACCGCGTGCACCTTGGCCCACTTGTCGGCGGTGACCGTTAACCCTCGCACCCTCTCCCTCCCACTAATAGTGGTCCCGCCTTGTCAGTCTTCGTCTTCCTCGTGACCTCATGCCCCCGAGATCCCCCGCCATCGCCCTTAATCCCAGATCGCCTCCACCGTGGTCCCAAGCTCCGATTAACGCCCGAGAGTTAATCGCCGTATTCCCTCGCACGTTTCCCCTCGGATTCCCTTGCATTTAATCTACTTAATCACCATCATCAAGCTCACTAGAGTTACACCCCTCTTGGCATACATGACGCCCCGGCCCCTCCCCTCACCGCCGATGTACTATATAAACCCTCCTGAGCACCGCACCCAGCCACGCCACTCACTTGCCATCCCTCGCCTGAAACAAGGGCCACATTGTCCAATTTGCGCCGCTCCTCTGTCTTGCCTCCAGCCGCCGCTCGCCGTCGCTGGAGTCCGATCTCGCCGTCGTCGACCACCCTGGCATGACCGCCGTCGCCTCCTGACCTCAGCCCCCTTTCCGCACGAGCTCCTCGCCACCGGAACCCCATCATCGATGAGGACCCGAACCTCTCCGCCGCCCCCACTCGTCGCCGTCCTCAACCCGTCGACCCCCAACTACCATTCCAGTACCGTCAAACTCCCCACACTATTCTATTTCCATTTCTGCCCTTAGTTCCTGGCCGCCGGTCATCGTCGTCGCCGCTGTGGCCGCCGAAAGCTTCGGTCGTCGCCGGAGAAGACGACCGGCACAGGTAATTACCCTATGCCATGTCGGATCTCATCTTGGCCGAACGATCTCGATCGGACGATAGGAATTAAATCGCATCTGAGGTTTAATCCTAGCCGCCTGATCTTAACGAAAGGGTATCAGCGCATCTCACCCATCTATTTTCATTTAAAACCCACTGGCTCACAGCATAGTGCCATAGACCCAGTTCACCGTGGACCAGAGGCTGAATTAGGATTTAAAATAAATTCCAAAAATGGTTTTAAACTTTAAAAATTCATAACGTCCTCAAATTAACTCCAAATTTGACCATTCAAATTTCAGAGAATTTATCTTTTTATTCTCTTCATATTCATCCAATAAAATTTATATGTTTACACTAGAAATTTTATATTATTTAATTGGTATTAAAAAAATTAAGAAATCATTTTTTAACTTCAAAAATTCATAACTCCTTGGAATTAACTCTAAAAATTACCATTCCAATCTCAGAAAACTTGTCTTTTTATTATCTTCATGTTTATCCAATAAAATTCATATGTTTATACTGAACTTTTATATTGTTTTAATTGGAATTAA
Source organism: Zizania palustris (assembly GCA_019279435.1). NCBI lineage: Eukaryota > Viridiplantae > Streptophyta > Magnoliopsida > Poales > Poaceae > Zizania > Zizania palustris. The sequence goes on from JAAALK010000284.1 coordinate 27,258,498, forward strand.
AATAATGTCCTAGATATTGATTTAAACTTCCAAAATTCATAACTTTTTAAATTAACTCCAAATTTGGCCATTCCAATTTCATAAAGTTTATCTTTTTACTCTTTACATGTTCAGACAATAAAATTTGTTGATTGTACTGTTGATTCCATTGTTTTTAATTGTTTATTCTTCTCATTTTATGTACCGAGAAGATTACGATGCCTTCATTGAGCCGGAGTATTTCCCTGAAGCCTCCCCTCCATCCTTTACTGAACAAGGCAAGTCGCCAACCCCATTTTGAGCATATTGAACCCAATTTTTAATTTAATATCGCTAAAACCCATAGGTTATATTTGCATTAGTCAAATGAACAACCTTACACTATATTTAACAGATCCCTGACCTTGATGTGCAAACCCAATCCATGCTATCGAGCCTGAATTCCTTGTCACCATGATACTTACTAATATTAGAAGTGTTTAATGTATTGACACAACTGCTATAGGATTAAAAACGAGTCATAAATACTTGGATTCTAATATATGATCCTCATATTTCTCTCACCCCTGGTATTCTGTTAGACCTGGAATTGGCTAAGTATGTTAGCATGGTGGGTTCTGAGTGCAAGCGAGGGCATTAGTTAGTCGCACCCGGGGCAGCTATAAGGACCGGTCTACCTGATACGTTGCAATACATTTTCGTACCAACCACAAGTCTAGTGGGTAAGTATTAACTGGAGGTATGGGACGTTCCAACTTGAGACACTATGTGGAGAAGGTCAAGTAGCACCCGCGGGTGACTTTTACCATGTGGCACAAAAAGGGTGCGACGTTGGTCCAATGCGCTGACGCACCGATGAAACCTATAGTGTGTGTCATTGGATTGGAGCGCTTCATGCTAAAGGTTTCAGCATGAGTTCCTATGACTTGGGTCATTGGACACACTGCGGTGTGTGAGAATAAGTGCCTTGTGGATACAGTGGTACACCTCTGATCAGAGTCTAAATCTTATCAAAAAGCCGAGCCCACGGTTCAAGGCCGGGTTGCGTGACATCCCACAATTAGTATATGTTGAGAAGTGTTGCATGTTGATTGGTCATATAAGGACTGTTGAGCGAGGATGGCTGACTGTACTCCTCAAGTTAGAATATGTTGCATCATCCATGATTTAATTATTCTGTATAATTAAACCTGACTCACATTAACTACTGCAACATAAAAATGTACTTTTCCGCTCTTTAAACCATTACCTTCCCTTGTTATTACCTTGCATTATTACTGTATTTCTCGGTGGCTTGTTGAGCTACTTTTGTACTCATACTCATTGAAAAACACACTTCAGAGATGACGTATTACGATGAGGATGGTCTGGAGTAGCGACCTAGTCAAGGGAGTGCACCCTGGAGGAGATGTTCATCTAGATTATTGTTTTCTTAGTTTCTTTTATATTAACACTTGTGTAATAATGTGGTCTGCGAACCACGAATGATTGCCGTACGTTCGGTGTCATGTGATGAACATCTTGTGATTATTGATTATCCTTGGAATTTCAATAAATTCTAGGTTTTATTAAATCCGGGCGCTACAGGTAGTACGCTCAGTAGACGGAAGCACAGTGAAACTGGCATGAATACACATGTCCCATATTCCTGAACTCTGGCTCAATTGATAGGCTCGCATGTGAGTCTTCCAATAATTATAGCCAAAGATCCCAAGAGGTGGAACCTTCCCTATAGAAGTCATGATCGCTACCTTGAGTTAGAACCGGTTAAGGAATGGAAAAATCCTAACCTTGCTCTGATACCACTTGTAGGACCGAGAGTAACGACCAGAGGGGGGTGAATGGGCGTCTCAACAAATTCTTTCAAATCGATGGACTAGCCAAAACACCCAACGTTCCTCAAAAGACAATCAACAGAAAGAAGCCAAATCTCAGAAATTCCGAAGAAAACAATAGTGCCATCACTCTCCTATCAGATATGATATGATGTGACGGTATGAGAGATCACAAGCACTTAAAATAATCTAGCCTAAAAATGACCAGTGTCCTAAACCAAAATACACCGCAATAGTGCTTAAAGGCAGATTATAAAATCATTTAACTCATAGGTGTTTCAACTAGCACAAGTATAATCATCACCAGTACCCATGCATTTAATCAGATAAAATAAATGTAGATGAACGTTATGATCACATATGAATAAAAATGCACTAAGGATACATAGATACATCAATAAAACATTCATAGTGCAATCTGAAAATTAATTGCTCGCAATAATTGAATCTACCACAAAATATTTAGAAATAAAATCTGATGCATGAGGATCGAGGAGAAAGTTACTGTTCTTGAACAGTTCCTATTCTGGCACTGCTTCTAGAACCGTATGTTGTGACGTGTACGGTCATGATCCTTCAGCATGTTCTCCCGCACAACATAGGCACGCATGCGTCCATGCGCCTCTATGCGGCCCCACACCCTCCTTGCTCGCGCCGCCATGCCGAGAAAAATCTAGGGCGCCTGCACCCCCTCGATAGAGACACCGATGCGTCCTGGTACCTGGCTGAGGGAGAATAAAACCAGGCACTCACTTGGTACTCCTCACAAGAACCGAAACAGGCCGACGACAGTTTTTGAAGGGAACAAAAAACCATTAGTGAACCACTAGCAGCAAAGAATCAGCCAAAAACAAGAGGCGATAATGAGTTTAATAGGGAGAAACAAAATATGGTTGGAGGAAGAAGAAAGAGTAAAGTGAACTCAGATTTTGCATTTGATTGAGTTAGTAAAACCTTAGGGTACACATGGCCTTTTATAGGCAGTTCAAAAATTGGAAAAGACACAATTACCCCTAGGGTGAAATACACACTAACACCAAAATAAAATTGCAGGCCCAACGGGCAAAATAGTAAAATCCTATCTAAAAATAGCTTGTCCTAACGCAGAGTTTTCGTAGCAGTTACGACTTCGATTCAAGACTGTCGGATCTCTGATCAACGGTCTGGATTGGGGCATCAGTTTTGCACAAAAACTGACAAAGCGTCCACTGTGTTCGTACCGGGTACCCGGATTAGGCTAGCCCTATTCCACGGCTCGCTCAGCCCAACAATCGCTTGCCGCCCGTTTACCTAAGTAAAACCCAGTCAACGGACCAGCAGATCCGCTGCCATTCCTGTCCCATGTACCCGGATTGGGCCAACCTGACTTTGCTGCCCCTCTGCCCGGCAGTCGCTCACTGCCCATGTACCTGAGTCACATGCGGTTAAGACATGACATGTATTCTCTTCTCCTCATCTTCTTTTCTCTCTCTCCATTAACTTCCGTTTATAATCACTCATCACTTCTGGGGCCATGAAGCCCATGACCTTCAACATGGCTCCTCATAAGTTTCCTTTTTCTAGTTGATCTATTTAGGAAATAATTAGTACTTTCCATATGTAATAAGTTTCCAAACTTTGGAAAAGTCCTTAGGGAAATAAATACCCCTAGAGACTTCAGTTGTAATTAGGGTTTTGATTAAAGTTTAGCCAATGTACTTTTTTCGTGGAAACCCGTGATCAGTTAGATTGTCGATTTTTGTTTCACAACCCCAACTATGCATCGTGTGTCTTTCATATTCAGCAATATTAGTTGCATCATTATCTTGTTCTCCGATTGCTTGCAGGAATAAGGTTGATCACTGATAAGATCAATAACCCTTGGAGTTGGTGTATTGATCTCTAAGATGCAACACAAACATCTCGTACGGTTGTAGTCAGGTCGTCAACGTCATATCCTTCTCTTTGAACTTATGTTATCCTCTCATCAAAAGATTGGGGCACCCAAGTCCTTCTCATCAAGTGGTATCAGAGCTACATTTGATCGGTGAGAGATTTTGAGTTATCATTTTTTTCCTATAGTTCAAAAAAAGCCACACAAAAAAATAGTTTACCCGAGAACCATACATCTTTGAGCCATTTCCTAGTCTTGTTGGTTTTGGCTTTTTGAGCTTTTGATTGCATTGTCGTGTGAATTTGCTAGTCTTAGCGTCTAGTTTTGTTTAGAGTTTTGATTTTTTGTCACGTTTTTACGCCCTGTGTTTTGGCCTGTTTATCAAATGTTTAGGATATTTTTATTCCTTAATCTTCAAGTATAGATCAATTTGGAGTCGGTTTTATTACTGGAATACGAGTAGGATTCGGGCAGACTATGCAAGTGTCAATAAAACTGACATCCGAGTAGAGTTTTGATACTTTTTGGAAAGCTAACAACAAGATCTTTAATTTTCCTTTTAGAGTCATTTCTAGATTCGGTCGTTTGCTTTATGTTTTAGATCGTACAAAGTTCAGGAGTCTTGCATTGAGATTTTGTGTACATTCAAACTTTGTAATTTGCTTCTCTTTAAAAAATGAGAGAAAAAAGAAGAAGAAATGGTAGAAGGTGCTCAAAAAGAAAAAAAGTCACGCCAAAAAAGAGAAAAAAACATGTAGAAAGAAAACTTGTGAGAAAAGAGGAGGAAATCTAGTTCTATCTTTGTCGTTTTAGTGGTATCATTTGTGTCTAGGCTCGTGTCTCTAGTACATTCTAGCCTAAGACCAGCACAATACCGACGTTGAACAATTACTCAATCTGCTTAAGCTAATGTAGTTCTAGTTTTCCTTGCTACATATTTCATCCTACCCAGAGCTGCACATATTTGACTATAGCTTGTACAACCAAGTATTTACCAAGGCATCGATACATCCAATCTCCATGGTGTTTGTGGTTAAGTCAGTGTACAACACCTCATGCTTGCATCGGCAAGAACTTGTAAGAGAGAGTGTGACTTTTGTGCCTCCACAACCTTGTAGTTAATAGGAGCATACATATTATTTGTATGTTTCTTATCTACTACTGATCATGGTAGGGATTCACAAGGAGATATGATATAGTAAAGCTAAATATTAATATCTTACTCGACACATGAGGGATCAACATGATAAATATAAGGTATGTGTTGATGTTCTATCTAGGTTCAAATGTACAATACCTTATTTCGAAGGAAATTATGATCCTCATGCATATATTCAATGGGAGCCAGCTGTAGATAATGAATTTAAAAATTATAACTTGTCTGAAAAAGAAAAGGTTATGGCTGTCTCTACAGTGTTATTTAAAAATTCTGCATATCATTGAAAACATCTTTGTAGACATGATAAAATACCTCAATCTTGGAAAGACTTGAAATAATATTTGAGAGATGATTATGTTCCTTCATATTATGGTGACATTCTATTAAATAAACTGCAATGTTTAAAACAAGATAACAGAAGTGTTACCACATACTATCATGATATGCATGTTTGTTTTTTACATTATGGTTTAGATGAATGCAAAGAAGCTAAAAAACATAGATTTTTACGCGAGCTTAACAAAGAAATTCAAGAAATGCTTGTTCATGAAACATATAATTTTCTCTCTTAATTGTTTGAACTTGCATGTCGATTTGAACTTCATATTGCTATTGATTTAGAGGAAACACCATTTGGTGTGTCTTCTAGTGTTACTGACCTTCAACAGGAAAAAGAGAGTAATTATGCACTTACATCACCAGAGGAGGTTTTGCAAGGTAATATATGTGCTAAAATTAATCAAGGAGAGTGTACTCCTGATAAAACACAATTGTCCACTATTCATGCTATTATAGAGCCACCATTAGTATAAGTCTTTTGCTGAGATTCTTTTGTTACCAAATGATTTTCTTGACACTCCTTATAATAAAGAAGAGTTATGTGTTAATGCTTCAATTATATACATGCCACAACTAGTAAAAGGACATGTTGTTTCTATTGTTAATGCATCTAGCACTTATTTTAAACATGTTTTTCACATTACTAATGAGAACAAAGAATTTAAATTGTTATCATCTTTAAAACAAAAATTATTAGGTCGGTCTAATTTGCCATGTCCTACTCATATCACTTTTCATGTAATTGGAAAATATAATGATAAAAGAATATACTTTGTGCATAGAGTTTACATATGTTCGGATTTGAGACCACATGTAAATCCTGAAAACAATAATCTCGAGCAAGATGTTTTAACTAATTCTATTATCTCGAAAGTATCTTGTTTTGATTTGAATACACAGGTTTGTTTTTAAGA
>JAAALK010000284.1:27264696-27563797 GCA_019279435.1 Zizania palustris
TTGCACTAGTAGTGAAGGTATCAATCTATTACGCAGATTAGTAGATACTTCACAGGCGAAGTACCAAGGCGATAACAATCTATTACGTAGATTAACGGATACTTCACAGGCGAAGTAACAAGGATTACCACTGTTCCGTAGCGGCTGACGGAGGGCTTCCAGGCAAACCCACGAAGAGGTACAGGAAAATAAAGGTAAAGTAAATACGATCAAAGCATGGGCTTTGGTTTTGCTTGAGTGGGGGGGGTTCTCCACGCTGGCCATGCCTCTCTATTTATAGGGGGTTAACTCCTAATCTAATCTACTATTAATCCGGCCAGATAGAGATAGAGATTGAGCTGTAACGCGTACAACTCTATATCTGCCAAGGTGGGCTTCGGCCAGGCCCGTCGAGGCCTACTCCTCGGGCCGAAGCTTCGGCACCGTGGGCCTCCGAAGGCCTCGGAAGCTTCGGTAGCGTGGGCCTCCGAAGGCTTCCTGGCCGAAGCCCATGGGCTGGCTAGAGGCTTTTGGAGCCCACAGCTCGATGGACTTCAGCCCTGTAGGGCTTTGGACAGACCCTGGACATGTGTACTTTCGGCCCAAATCACCAAAATTTGATATTTCGACAATCTAGCCATTAATGCCATTTTTTGCTATCAACAGCAGGACCCTTCACTGGTGTGGTCCGAGATACCCTCGACTTGGTCGAACCCCCCTCCAGGTAATGGGTTCGGCTCACAGTGGGCGAGGCCACTAGAGCCGTCGATGCCCCCACCGTATGACTGGGCGGGCACCCCATGGGCCCCGTACATATCCGGGTCGGGGTACCCTCCGCAGCCTAACACTATGCCTTATTTTCCTTCGGAGTATTATGGATGGCAGGGGCAAACAGATGCAGCGGAGGGGGCATCGTCCACAGACTGTCCGTGGTGCCTCCGAATCGGACCATGCAGAGCGAAGCCGAGGGGTGTGAGCACGCGGATGCCAAAGTCAGAGAGTCCAAAGCTATAACCATCAGAGTTGGGTCTCAGGAAGTCCCAATCCCGAAGACTTTGTCACCGAGGTCTGACGGAGGTAAGTCCCATGCTTCGGGCCGAGCCATGCGCCGAGGCCTGGTTTGGTCGGCCGAACGAGGCCTACTCGTCTGACGGGGTTCGCAGCGAAGCACCCTCCGAACGCAGGGTTCACAAGGCCGAAGGGCACAGTGCCACTTCGCCTAAAATTAATGGGAGCCAAACAGTAGCTCCAGGCACCAAGCCGCGCCATCTTGGGCTCCTCCAGGCATGTCCAAATCGCAGAAGAGACGCCTACAAAGGCTGCGGGCACAGGAGATGCTGCGAGAAGGAACTGAGGCCGAGCGCGATGCTATCTTCGAAGAGATCCGCCCTCGACCAGCTACAAGGCAGGTGTGAAGGGAGAAGCCGGTTGAGATAACCAACTCAGCTCCTAGTCTGAGCGACAACGACAACGACATGCTCGGCGACGATTACTCACCCATCTCTGAAGGGCCCGCACCCCACGTGATGGATATCAACATCGTCACATTACCTGCCGAGTTCACCCTTACGTAGGACAAGGCCAAGGTCGCTCAATTGAACCTCGGCCCACACAATGCCATCTTCGAGAAGCCCAAGGACTCGGCTCACCATCTAAAACCCCTCAATGTTAGAGGTCACATCGATGGGAAGTCAATTTCCCGAATGCTTGTCGACGGCGGCGCCACTGTTAACTTAATGCCTTATTCATTGTTGAAGAAACTTGGTAGGGACGAGGATGACCTAAAGAAGACCAACTTGATGCTCAACGGCTTCAACGACGAGAGCTCCGAGGCCAAGGGAGTACTCTCTATGGAGTTGACGGTGGGCAACAAGACATTGCCAACAACATTTTTCGTCGTCGACGTACAAGGTAACTATAGCGTGTTACTCGGACGCGACTGGATTCACGCAAACTGTTGCATTCCCTCTACCCTACACTAGTGCTTGATACAATGGGACGGCGATGAGGTGGAGGTCATCCTTGCAGATACTTTGGCCCAAGTAGCTTTGGCCGATGTGTCGGTTGACGCCGTCCATAACAAAGTACAGTGTCTATCAGGTAGAGATCTTTCGGATTACGACTTTGTTCGTATATCTAGAGGATGGTTTGTACCAGTGTCTGTAAAGCCGACTGGAGTAGCACGACTATTTTTGTATTAGTAGTCATGTCTAGCAAGAATAATCTAGATTGGCTAAACTCTCGTGTGGAGCAGTATCGGTCTAATAAAGACGGTATTGCCAAAGCCATCGAGGACTTTAGCGAAGTAGAGAAATTAGGGCAAGGTTTTGCGTTGGCTGATCCCTTGGAGGAGGTCGACATAGGTGATGGTAGCATCCCAAGGCCGACATGAAAAGTGTGTCACAAGCATCACGAAAAGTGTCGAAAAGCCGATATGGATGGTATCGTCTTCAGCTCGTTGTGCTTTTAGTTCACTAGTTCACTAAAAGGCAGGGGGGCATGTGTTGATAGCAAAAAGTGGCATTAATGGCTAGATTGTCAAAATATCAATTTTGGTAATTTGGGCCGAAAATACACATGTCCAGGGTCTGTCTGAAGCCCTACAGGGCCAAAGTCCACTGAGCTATGGGCTCCGAAAGCCTCTAGCCAGCCCATGGGCTTTGGCCAGGAAGCCTTCAGAGGCCCACGCTGCCGAAGCTTTGGCCCGAGGAGCAGGCCTCGATGGGCCTGGCCGAAGCCCACCTCGGCAGAGATAGAGTTGTTTGCGTCACCAGCTCAATCTCTATCTCTATATGGCTGGGATTAATAGCAGATTAGATTAGGAGTTAACCCCCTATAAATAGAGAGGCATGGCCAGCGTGGAGAACCCCCCCCCCAACTCAAACCAAACCAAAGCCCATGCTTTGATCGTATTTACTTTACCTTTATTTTCCTGTACCTCTTCGTGGGTTTGCCTGGAAGCCCTCCGCCGGCCGCTACGGAACAATGGTAATCCTTGTTACTTCGCCGGTGAAGTATCCATTAATCTACATAATTGATTATTATCGCCTAGGTACTTCGCCTGTGAAGTATCCGCTAATCTGCGTAATAGATTGCTACCTTCGCTACTAGTGCAACACTTAGCAAAATTCGGTCCTCAGGCCGAATTGGTACTTCGCACTCTCTGTTGTAGGTTCGCACGTTTGGAGCCACTTCATAGGAGGTGTCCATAGCTGAGAGATTGGTTTCGAAGGTCCCCGGGACACTCTTCGGCGGGACCACATGCTCCGACAACAGGCTTCGCCAGCATACTTCGTCGCCTCAGGCTTCGCCGTGACCATACTCCACATCGGACGAAGTTGCACTCGCGTGTGGCCCTCGCGTCACTATTCTATAGTTTGTTGTATCGGAGATCACACGCTGAACCCCATTGTTCGGAGGTGATCATCGCGTCCAGATCTGTTTGGAGTCCATCTTCGACCGGATCAGTCCGAACGTCGAAGCAACCTTTGGTGGAGTACTTCGCACCAGACGCCGAAGGTACATCGGTGACCCCTTCGCACCAGACTTCGAACCAGACGGGCTCCGACTGGTTTGTTGATTTTATTCTGTTTAATCTATCTCTTTTGGCTAATTGGATTATTTTGTGTAATCTGGTTGCCTGGCGACTCCACCCCCTCTTATCACTATTAAGGGTAGTCGGAACGCGACGTCGGTGCCACGTCACGCTTTGGCTTGTCCCTAAGTATCCGTGCACTTTTGGATCGTCGAACTGACCCAAGTGCGGGGCACATTTCGTGTCAACACATTGGTACATAATGGGCTCTGTTGACAAAACCGTTGTTTGCTTTGAAGCAAGGCAAAGATTTCTCCTTGTACAAATATATGTTGATGATATTATCTTTGGTGTCTCTTCTCATACACTTGTGGCTGAGTTTTCTAATTCTATGAGTAGGGAGTTCGAGATGTCAATGATGGGCGAGCTGACCTTCTTCATTGGTTTGCAAATCAAGCAATGTAAACAAGGTACTTTCACTCATCAAATGAAGTACACCAAAGACCTAATGAAGCGCTTTGACATGAGCGATGCAAAGCCACTTGCCACTCCGATGGCTACCTCAGTAGCACTTGACCCAGATGAAGATGAAGAAGAAGTGGATCTGAAGGAGTTCCAGAGCATGATCGGCTCCCTCCTCTACTTGACGACTATGAGGTCGGACATACACTTCGCAGTATGTTTGTGCGCTCATTTTCATGCTTCTCCAAGGTCTTCTCATCGTCAAGCGGTAAAACGCATACTAAGGTACCTCAAACACACTCTTGAATTTGGCATTTGGTATTTTGCATCATCTTCTTTATGCCTTCGAGGTTTTTCTGATGCCGATTTTGCTGGTTGTAGAATTGATATGAAAAGTATCTTCGGTACTTGTCATTTTCTGGGTTCCTCTCTTGTGTGTTGGTCTTCTCACAAACAGTCTAGCATTGCGCAGTCTACAGCTGAGGCTGAGTATGTAGCTGTTGCTAGCTGTTGCTCACAGATTTTGTGGATGGTTTCTATTTTGCGGGATTTTGGGTTGGATTTTAAGGGTGTTCTATTTTTCTATCATAACACTAGTGCCATTAGCTTAGCCAATAACACAGTTCAACATTCTAGAACCAACCACATTGATGTGCATTATCATTTTTTGAGAGACCACAATGAGAAGGGGGATATTGAACTTCGATATGTTGATACCCAGAACCAGCTTGTTGACATTTTTACCAAGCCTCTTGATACTTCTCGTTCTGCATTTTTGAGAGGAGAGCTTGGTGTTTGTCATCATTATTGCATCTTGTGAGGGGGAGTTGTGTGTCATTGCATAAACTTCTGTCATATGATTAACTGCTTTTACATGTAATTGCTTGTATATGCTTTTAAATTATTGTCTTTAATCATGATAATTTTGTTCTGTTGAATATGTCTGATATTTGTCATGAGCATAACTTTTAATTATGAAAACTAAAACATGATCACTTCTTAGTCTGGTAGCTAGCATGAGTAGGCTGAATGCTTTTGCTAACTTTTACATGTCTGGTAACTAAGTCCTTTACACTTGGATGCAAACATGCAACTTGAACATTTAAATGCTTTTCATGGAAATCTTGTAATGGATATTGATAAAAACCATGAAATTGATATCCATGCCTTTTGTGCTAACATTGAAAAGATCCACGTGGGTTTACATTGTCACACTGCATTGTTCTAGACTGCGTACCATAGCACTTTGGTATGAACTTGGGACAGTATAGTGTATGCCAAGATCAACGCCTTAAGCTTCTGATGATCTTTGCTTGATCTATGCTTGGCTTGTTCAGTTAGCATAAGTTTGACATGCAAATAACCCATGACATTAAAATCAAAAGAAAAAGGATGAAAAAGCTGGAAAATATTGCATAATTACAAGTTTGCTGAAGCTCCATGCTTTGGTCATGCTTATCTGGGTAGTATTTGCTAGCTTTTGCATTCCATGCTTTACCATGTCTTGTGTGCTAGTCTGAGTGGTGATGCTTTTGTTTGCTAAATATTGAAAATGCTTGCTCTTGCTTTTCCTTGGATATGATTCATGTGAGCTTTTCATACAATACTTTTTGACAATATTCAAGGCTAATGCTTGTTTTGTACGGTAATTGCTGCTAATCATGTTTTTAGAAGCTTGCATATACAGTCACCCTCACACTTCTCTGTGCATCATTTTTATCACCTTGATGTCTGCATTGCCAAAGGGGGAGAAAAGTTGTGTCTTGCTTCTATCGATGAGGAGGATCTTTTGTCAAGGGGGAGTATTTAAAATCAAGTGAGATGTTTTGCTCTTTTATAAGTTTTTATGGTCACTTGTGTGTTGAACCTCAACATTCATATTGTTTCTTTTGGGAGTTGTCAATGCACTCATCAAGGGGGAGATTGATAAACCAAGTAGGGTTTTCACTGTGGTTTTATCTTAGTGATTAGTGATTGACAAGTTTGCCTCATTTATAGTTAGGTCTTTTGATTGCTTATTTTGGGTTCACTAATGGGATCAGTGCATACTTTCATGGAGATTCGTGTTTTGCTTGTATCATGTTGTGCAGGGTTGAGATACGAGTCAACTGTCAACGTCGGGTGATCAGGGTCAAGTAGGGAGCTTGATGTCAAACAGTCAAGGATGCTAGTGAAGTTGAGGAAGATCTTAGGCGTACACGTGGAGATTAAGGAAGACATGGACGGATGGATGATCGAGACAGCGTGTTTACCAAGTCAGCGAAAGGGAGGCTGGTGCAAGTGACAAGGTGGCTCAAGGAATCAAGAGCGGGAGAGACTTACTGGCAGTTGAGTTTGCAGATTGGTGACACTTGTCGAAGATTTGGAAGGCTTTGTTGGTTTCGGATCAAAACCGTCGGATCGAGATCAAAGCATCCTGAAGCGGGGCCGTAGTCGCTATGAAAGCTTCAAATCGGGATAAACTACCTTTAGATAGGATTTTACATTTTTTAGCTCTGTGGGCCTTCGAGTCTGTAAAAAACCCTAGGGGTGTGTTTTTTTCCTGTTTTTGAATTGCCTATAAAAGGCCCCTAGTCCTAGGGTTTCTACCAACTTATTCCAATGAAAAATTAGAGTTCACTTTAACCATCTTTCTCCAGAAATTTTCTCTTTCCAATTTTTCCTTGCTTAGTCGAGATTTTTCTGGATTTCTTTGTCGGTTCCAAGCATTGCATCCTTTTTATTTCCCATGCACAGTGATCCTCTCAAAAACCAGGATTCGGTTTTTTTTGAGGAAATCGGTTTTCTGAAGTTTTAGTTTTCTTCGGGATTTCTTGTTCATCGCTTTGCTGCTAGGGCGGTGTTTTGGCAGTGGAGTTTGGCAAGGGGCGCACAACACTCGTGGGAGCAGTGCTGCTCGGCATGTGGCAGAGGTATGTGTGAGGCGTTCCACTAGATGGCGCAAGGGGAGCTAGTCGCTCGACAGTAGGAGGATCACGGTGCATCAACGCGTGGAATCAGCAGGGACTCGACCAGGTTCTATTTCGTGAGTGGCCAAGGTTTTTGCCGTATACCGTCACCTATAGATGTACATATTCACGCAAGAGGATTTCCAAGCAGCTAGCCGCACACTTCTCTAGGTAAGTGAGGTGCTTATATTTTTCACTCTCTTTAATCTCACATTTTTCTCAGGAAGATATTATATCTTTGTAGAGAGAAATGTTACTTTGTGCATTTCTAGTATTTTTGAATGATTATCTAGTGTCTGTGAAATGTTGTTGATATATTGCCTTGATCTATGATTTTTCTTTAATCTATCCTATATGCTTTGTTCAGGTTTCTTTGCAATCAAAACATCAGTTGGTTTTTAAAGGCTACATTATTTTCGGTGCTTGTGATCTCTCAGACTGTTGCATTAATTCATATCTGACAGGAGAGTGATAGCATTGGCTTTCTTTGGGATTTTACTATGAAATCTTATTTGCTTTGACTTGTTCTTTTAGAGGAGCGTTGGGTGTTCAGAAAAGGCTATCAATTCGAAAGAATTTATTGAGGAACCTATTCACCCCCCTCTAGTTTCCTATTTTGGTCCTATAGGTTCACAAAGATTTGAACAGATATGATAAAGCACAATATGTAACACATTTAAATATACAAAATAAATGCAGGAAATAAATAGTTCTATCAGATGTATCACAGAATATTAGGGATAAATGCTATAAGTGCACGAGGATCGAGGAAATAATGAATTTACTGTGTTTGGGTGATTCCTGCTCTTGGCACCTGTGGAAGCTTCCCAGGAACACTTCCGTAGCACGCGTGACGCCAAGCCACCGCGTGCCGCCTTGAAGGTTGTAGGAAATCCGGTTAGGAGTACGTTGCACACCTCCTCACCAAGACCGCTCAGATTGTCGAGGCTTCACGCGTGCCCCTCGAACGCCTCACCTTCGTGCCTAGTCCTTGCACCTCCAGTGCCCAGCACTCCCAGCACCTGGCGCCACGTGCGTTGCCCCTTGCATCGCTCAAGACAACCAACGCCTGGCAAGGAATAGTGATTCCTGTGTAAAACCAAAAATAAACCGGCAGCTCAAATCACTGTGTAGCGGCGGTTTTGATTTCAGAAAAATATACCAAAATAAAGGGAGGAAGAAGAAGCTCAAAAAGTGATCTTAGAATTTTCTATTTGGTGAGTTAGAAACCCTAGGGGGTACAAGGCCTTTATATAGGCAGTTCAAAAATAGAAAAATGCTCATTTACCCCTAGGGTAAATTACACACAAACGCAAAAATAAAACTGCAAGCCCAACAGGTAAAATAGCAAAATCCTATCTAAAGATAGCTTTTCCTAACGCAGAGCTTTCGTATCAGCTACGGCTTTGCTTCAGGACCGTCGGATCTCCGATCAATGTTCCATATTGGGGTGTCGGTTTTGCGCCGAAACTAACAAAGCATCTTCTATCGTCATACCCGGTACTCGGATTGGGCCAGCCCGATTCTGCGGCTCCCTCAGCCCAGCAATCGCTCGCCACCCATATATCTGAGCCAAACACGGTCAACAGACTAGCAGATCCCCTACCATTCCTAGCCCAAGTACCCGGATTGGGCCGGCCCGACTCCGTGGCCGCTCTACCCAGCAGTCACTTGCGGCCTGTGTACATGAGTCATACACGATCAAGACATGACAAGTCTCTTCTCCTTTTCACTTCTCTCTCATTGACTTCCGTTGATAATCACTCATCACTTTTGGAGCCATGAGGCCCATGATCTTCAAAATAGCTCCTTAGTATCAGAGCTACAGTTGATTAGTGAGAGATTTTGAGTTATCATTTTTTCCTACAGTATAGAAAAAGCCACACAAAAAATAGTTTACCCGAGAACCAAACCTCTTTGAGCCATTTCCTAGTCTGGTTTGTATCAACTTTTTGAGTTTTTGATTGCATTGTCGTGTGAAGTTGCTAGTCTTAGCGTCTAGATTCATTTAGAGTTTTGAGTTCTTGTCACGTTTTTACCTCCATGTTTTGGTTTGTTTATTAAGTGTTTAGGGTATTTTTATTCCTTAATCTTCCACTATAGATCAATTTGGTATCGATTTTATTATTAGAATCTGAGTAGGATTCAAGCATACTGTGCAGGTGTCAATAAAACTATCATATCTCGCATATGCAAACTCAGATTATAGAGTTTTGATACTTTTTGGAAAGCTAACAATATGGTCTTTAATTTTTCTTTTAGAGTCATCTTCAAATTAGGTCGTTTGCTTTCTATTTTAGATCGTACAAAGGACAAGAGTCCTACATTGAGATTTTGTGTATATTCAAACGTTTTCATTTGTTGTTCTTTAAAAAAGGAGAGAAAAAAAGAAGAAGAAATGGCAGAAGGATGTTCAAAAAGAAAAAAAGCAACGCCAAAAAAGAGAAAAAAGAGTGTAGAAAGAAAACTTGTGAGAAAAGAAGAGGAAAGCTAGTTCTACCTTTGTCGGTTTGGTGGTATTATTTGTGTCTAGGCTCGTGTCTCTAGTACATTCTAGCCTATGATCAACACAATACCGGCGTTAAACAATTACTCAATTTTCTTATGCTAATGTAGTTCTAGTTTTCCTTGCTACATATTTCATCCTACCTAGAGCTACACAGATTTGACTACAGCTTGTACAACCAAGTGTTTGCTAAGGCATCGATACAGCTAATCTCCATGGTGTTTGTGGTTAACTCGGTGTACAACACCTCTTGCTTGTATTGGTAAGAACTTGTAAGAGCTTGATATAGGATTGAGAGAGTGTGACTTTTGTGCCTCCATAACCTTGTAGTTAATAGGAACGTACATATTATTTGTTTGTTTCTAGTCTACTACTGATAATGACAGGGATACACAAGGAGATAGGATATAGAAAATATCAATATTATTATCTTCATCGAAACATGAGGGATCAACAAGATAAATATAAGGTATATGATGATGTTCTATCTAGGTTCAAATGTACAATACCTTATTTTGAAGGAAATTATGACCCTCATGCATATATTGAATGGGAGCCAGTTGTAGATAATGAATTTAAAAAGTATAACTTGTTTGAAAGAGAAATGGTTATGGTTGTTTCTACATTATTAGTTAAAGATGTTACATATCTTTGAAAACTATTGATAGCGAAAAATGGCATTAATGGTTAAGATTGTAAAAATACCAATTTTAGTAATTTGGGCCAAAAATACACATGTCCCGGGTTGGGCCGAAGCCCTACAGGGCCGAAGGTCCACCGGGTTACGGGCTTCAGAAGCTTCCATCCGGCCCCATAGCCTTTGGCCCGAAGGCCTTTAGAGGCCCACTCCACTGAAGCTTCGGCCCGAGGAGTAGGCCTCGGTGGGCCTAGCCGAAGGCCCACTTTGGGCAAGGTTAGAGATTGAGTCTGATTTTCACTAAGTCTTTTCACGCGTGATCAAAACCAAATCCTACTAGATTAGGCTTAGAGATTGGAAGTCTAGCCCTATAAATATAGGGGTGAGGCCGGTTCATGAGCCCCCCTAACACAAATCAACCACAAAAAGCCCTAGCTTTGAGCCGTAAATTACTTTATCTTTATTTTATGTATTCTTCATGGGTTTGCCTGGAAGCCCTCTGACGGCCACTGCGGAATAGTGGTAATCCTTGTTACTTCTCTTGTGAAGTATCTGTTAATCTACATAATAGATTCTATCGCCTTGTTACTTCGCATGTGAAGTATCTGCTAATCTGCGTAATAGAATGCTACCTTCGCTCCTAGTGCAACACTTAGCAGAATTCGGTCCTCAGGCCGAATTGGTACTTCGAATCTACCCTATTGCAGGTTTCTCACGTTTGGAGCTGCTTCACCGGAGGAGTCCAGAGCTGAGGGATCAGTTTCAGAGGCTGCCAGAGCACCCTTCCACAAGACTGCTTGCCTCGACCGCCCATGCCGGACCGTCACGCTGTTGTCGGTTTGGCCAAGTCCCACACGCTAACACGCTTCACCGACAAACTTCATCACGACAGGCTTCGCCACGCCCGTACTCCACTCCAGACGAAGTCACGCTCACGTGCTGCGCCTAAGTAATTATTCTGTACCTTACTGTATTGGGAACTTCACGTCGAACCCCGCTGTTCGGAGGTGATTGTTGCATCTAGATCTGTTCGGAGTCCATCTCTTACCAGATCAGTCTTAATGTCGAAGACACCCTTCGGTGGAACACTTCGCACCAAACACCGAAGGTACGCTTCGACAGCACCCTTCGCACCATACTTCGAATCAGTCAGGCTTCGTCCTGTTTCTAACTTGTTCTATTTAATACATTTCTCTCGGCTAATTGTATTATTTCTGTGTGATCTTATTACCTGGCGACTCCACCCCCCTTATCATGGCTAAGGGTAGTCAGAACATAATGTCAGTGTTGTGTTACACTTAGGCTTGTCCCTAAGTATCCGCACACTTTTGGATCGTCGAACTGACCCAAGTGCAGTGGCACATTTCTGTGTCAACACACTTTTTGGCAACTCCGCTAGGGAAAAGCTACGCCAACATGATGGGTACATCTACATCGGCCGCTAGTACATCTACAACGACTACTACGTCTACACCGCTGATGGACGCCGTGGGAGGTGTGGATATCGACAACCGCAACATCCTAACACCTACTCTTGAAGATATTACCACAGAGGACCGAGCAGAGATCGAGGAAAAGATGAAGGCGCTCCAAGACATGATGCTTGGGAACTACGTCAAGACGCGTGCGGGCTTCATCAAGCGTGACATCGTTGTCCCTAACCTTGCTCGGATTCAGGTAACACCCGTATCGCCTCAATTATCTTCTTTAGAGATTGAGCAAAAGATAGCTGCATCGATAGATCAAGACGTTAGTGCTTTGGTAGCCACCGTTTAGATTCAGCAGTTAACTCCCAAGTAGAGGCGATGTTTAGAACTTTCGGCTTTACTAAGGCCGTACCATCAACCCCTATTGCTAGTATACCTCTGATAAATCATGTTAACAACAGAACTAACGGTAGTACTGGCAAAACCGTTACATCTCTGGCCTCAACATCCATGGCCGAGACCATTCATTATGCTAATGGCCAATCTAGCACCACATACCATGCGCCGCTCCCACCTGCGTCGACGCCAGCCTTGCCCACACTGCCCGCACCACAAGCACATGCGCCTAGGCTCGAGCGTGTTGTACAGTTAGCGCATGGGGAGGAATCTCATGGCCGACACGCCGATATCCCACCGCGTGTCACGCCCCCACATGAGAGATGTGCGCAGACAGCAGGCCAAGATGACCTTGAGGAGCGAATTAGCACACTATTTAGGGAATGCACCGGCTTCATGCCTAGGGGTTGGGCTAGGGTTTACCGAAAGCCATATCCCGACCATTTTGATACAATACCATAGCCTCGCGGCTATAAAGTTCCTAAATTCACTAAGTTCAACGACGAGGGTAACAAAACCACACTAGAGCATGCTAGTCAATTTTTAGCACAGTGTGGAGAGCCTAGCGGGTCGGCACTCTAAAACTTAGACAATTTTCTCTCTCACTATCCGACACCGCTTTCACTTGGTTTTCGGCGCTCCCGCCAAACTCCGTTCAAACGTGGGATGAATTAGAACAAAAATTCCATGACTACTTTTACACGGGTGAGACAGAACTTAGGCTTTCACACTTGACATCAGTTAGGCAGAAATCTAACGAGAGTGTCTCTGAGTATATCAAGCGTTTTAGGGCTACTAGGAACCGATGTTTCAGCCTTAATATTTTAGAAAGGGATTTGGCGGATCTAGCTTTTAGCGTCTTGTGTTCCAAGATTAAAGAGAGACTAGACAACCAGAACTTTTTAGAGGTTAGCCAAGTCTTGCAGCAGGCTCTGGTCCAGGAGGGCCGAGCTAAAGATAAAAATTTATTAAGGCGTTTAACAAGCCTAGGGCTGAAATCCACGTCATGGAATGCTCCGACGAGGAGGAATCAGAAGAAGAGGATTCAGCCGACATGTACGCAGCCAAATGGGTTTGGAACGCCAAGAGTAAACCTATCGCGTGCTCCGAGTTACGACCATCTCCCACCAAGAGTCGTCCTAGTGAGGTCAAGTACTCATTCGATATAACTAATTGTGATAAAATATTTGATTTTCTCTTGAAGAACCAGCTTCTTAGATTGCCCAAATGTCAAGTCATTCCATCTGCTGACGAGTTAAAGAAACATCCATATTGTAAGTGGCATGATTCGCATTCACATAATACTAATGACTGCAATGTTTTTCGATGACAGGTTCAATCGGCCATAGAGGAAGCACGATTGAAAATAGACCACAATCCGAAGATGAAGCTAGACAAAGATCCCTTCCCTGTCAACACTGTCGACCATGACGAGAAGAAGGTGTTGATTCGGCCAGAACAAGCCGAGTTGACTAAAGGAAAGGCAGTAATTGTTGGAGAACCGCGCACACGCACACTCATACCCAAAAATCCCGAAGTGGGAGTGTGGAAGAAAAATGTTATCAGACCTTCGGCCAGGGCTCGCAAGAAGCCGAAGGTAACATATAAGATGTTGCTAAACAAGCACCAAATAAAAGCCAAGGAAACAGGCCTCCACGCTAAAAAACTGAGTCAGCCGAAGGGCCCAAGGCATTCGGAGGGTGGCTTCGGACCACAGTGGCCGAGCCCTCTGCACGGCGGCTTTGGACCGCAGTGGCCAAACCCCCCGCAGGTTGACTCCGGGCCACAGTGGCCTAACACCCCCTATGCGGCTTCGGACCTCAGTGGTCGAATCCCCAGTATAGTGGCTTCGGACCCTAGTGGTCGAGCCCCACGCGGAGCGAGTTTGGCCCTCAGTGGCCGAACCCTACACCACTCTAGACAAGCCCTCCGACAGGAGGCTTCGGCCCACACTAGCCGAGCATACCTCCGCCTGGTAGGACCCCTCACTGATATGGTCCGAGACACCGTCGACTCTGCCGAACCCTCCTCCGGGTAACGGGTTCGGCTCATAGTGGGCGAAGCCACTAGAGCCACCGATGCCTCCACCGTACAACTAGGCAGGGACTCCGTGGGCTCCATACGCATCACAACTGGAGTACCCTCCGTAACTTAACGCTATGCCTTTTTTCCTTCGAAGTATTATGAATGGTAGGGACAAGCAGACGCAGCGGAGGGAGGCATCGTCCACAGGCTGTCTGTGGTACCTTCGAATCGACTCATGTAGAACGAGGTCAAAGAATATGGGCGCGAAGAGGCAAGGGACAGGGAGTCCGAAGCTATCACAGTCAGAGTAGGGTCTCAGGAAGTCCCAATCCCGAATGCCCCTTCGCCAAAATCTGATGGAGGTAAGTCCCCTACTTAAGCCGAAGCCCGCGTCGGAGCCTGGTACGATCGGTCGAACGAGACCGGTCCGACTGTCGGGGTCCACAGCGAGGGCTCCTCCGAATACAGAGTGCGCGAGGCTGAGATGGACAGCACCACTTTAGTCAGAGCTAACAGGAACCAGGCAGTGGCACCTGGCACCAAGCCACAACCATCTTCGGCACCTCCAGACATGTCCAAATCACAAAATAGGTGTCTACAACGACTACGGGCATAGGAGATGCGTGAGAAGAGGGCCAATGACGAGCGAGACACTATTTTTGAAGAAATCCACCCTCGACCAACTACAAGACATATATGGAAAGTTAAGCCGATTGAGATGACCAATCCGGCTCCTAGTCCGAGCGACGATGAAGATGACATGCTCGACGACGACTACTCGCCCGTCTCTGAGGGGCCCGCACCCCAGGCGATGGACATCAACGTCGTCATGCTGCCCGCCAAATTCGCCCTATCACAAGACAAGGCCAAGGTCGCTCAGTTGAACCTCGGCCCGCGCAATGCTATCTTTGAGAAACCCGAGGACTCGGCTTGCCATCTAAAGCCTCTCTATGTCAGGGGTCACATTTATGGAAAGCCAATCTCCCAGATGCTTGTTGACGATGGCGCCACTATTAACCTAATGCTTTACTCGCTATTGAAGAAACTTGGCAGGGACGAGGATGATCTAAAGAAGACCAACTTGATGCCCAACGGCTTCAATGGCGAGAGTTCCGAGGCCAAAGGCGTGCTCTCCATGGAGTTGACAGTGGGCAACAAGACATTGCCAACAACATTCTTCGTCGTCGATGTGCAAGGTAACTAAAGCGGGCTGCTTGGGCGCGAATGGATTCACGCAAATTGCTGCATTCCTTCTACTCTTCACCAGTGCCTAATTCAGTGGGATGGCGTAGGGGTGAAAATGGATCGGATATGGACGGATATCACTAATATCATATCCTTTTTCATATATTTTTTTAGATTCGAATTCGGATTCGGATAATCCAGATACGGATACGGAGTCGGATATCATCGAATACGAATACAAAACGGATATGAATCGAATACGAATACGAATACGGTTACGAATAGTTACCGAATATCAATAATGTATTTATTTATTCACGATCACAATTCACAATACACAAATGACAAATTGACAAGTAATAATTAACATCACATGAATCATTACGAATATGAAAATCAACATACAAATTCACATTACACAAATCACAACAAATAGAGTTCACATAAAAGATGCATGTGATTTTTGCATGTACAGTAATTACCTAAGCGGCGGCGTGGCGGCGGGGGAGAGATGCCGGTGGGGAGAGAGGGTACGACGGGGAGAGATGCTGGCGGGGAGAGAGGGTCCGGCAGGGAGAGAGGGAGGCGGCGGCGTGGCCGCGGGGAGAGAGCCGGCGGGGAGAGGGGCCGGCGGGGAGAGGGAGGCGGCGGGCGGAGATAGGCCGGTGGGGAGAGGGAGGCAGCGGCGTGGCCGCTGGGAGAGAGGCGGCGGAGAGAGGGAGGCGGCGGCGTGAGTGGCCGGCGGGGAGAGGGAGGCGGCGGCGGGGAGAGGGCCGGCGGGGGAGAGGGAAGAGTGGGAGCTTGGGAGTGGAGAGAGAAAAATTAGGGCTGGTTATTGGTAGGATTTTAGTCAAAGTTGATTATTAAGAAAGATAATGTTTAAAATTATAAATTTGAATCGTAAATCTTTGTTTAAACTTGATTTTTTTCTATCATTAAAATACAACATATCTAATCTTATAAAAAAATCACATTTTTATACATAAGTTTGCTATTTTTAATTCATTATGTATGTTTCTTTGATTTATATTGAAATTTATCAAATTTGAACTACAAGTGCATGAAATAATGAACTAAAAATTCTCGAAAAATCATATTCATGCATGTGAGTCTATTTTAAGTCAGTATCCACTAAATTGAAAGATATTTTTTTTAAAAAAATGTTACGACACTCGATGGACAACATAGAGCTTAATGAAATTTTAATTCTAAAAAATTCAAATCAAGTCTGGAAAATACGATACGTCTCATGGTATCATCATACGATACATAGATGCTGTGATAAAAATTTAAAATTATTTTGATAAAGTTTGCATCTACGATGTTAAGAAAGATGGAGATTTGAGAGTAATGAATTAGAATGTTAAGAATGAATGTGATAGGTTTAAAAGCAAATCAATAGTTAAATCTTTTTTTAAACTTGATTTTTTTTATATGATTAAAATACAACATATCTAATCTTATATAAAAATCACATTTTTATACATAAGTTTGCTATTTTTAATTCATTATGTATGTTTCTTTGATTTATATTGAAATTTATCAAATTTGAACTACAAGTGCATGAAATAATGAACTAAAATTCTAGAAAAATCATATTCATGCATGTGAGTCTATTTTAAGTCAGTATCCACTAAATTGAAAGATATTTTTTAAAAAATGTTACGACACTCGATGGACAACATAGAGCTTAATGAAATGTTAATTCTAAAAAATTCAAATCAAGTCTGAAAAATACGATACGCCTCATGGTATCATCATACAATACATAGATAATGTGATAAAAATTTAAAATTATTTTGACAAAGTTTGCATCTACGATGTTAAGAAAGATGGATATTTGAGAGTAATGAATTAGAATGTTAAGAAGGAATGTGATAGGTTTAAAAGCAAATCAATAGTTAAATCTTTTTTAAACTTGATTTTTTATATGATTAAAATACAACATATCTAATCTTATAGAAAAAATCACATTTTTATACATAAGTTTGCTATTTTTAATTCATTATGTATGTTTCTTTGATTTATATTGAAATTTATCAAATTTGAACTACAAGTGCATGAAATAATGAACTAAAAATTCTAGAAAAAATCATATTCATGCATGTGAGTCTATTTTAAGTCAGTATCCACTAAATTGAAAGATTTTTTAAAAAATGTTACGACACTCGATGGACAACATAGAGCTTAATGAAATTTTAATTCTAAAAAATTCAAATCAAGTCTGAAAAATACGATACGTCTCATGGTATCATCATACGATACATAGATGTTGTGATAAAAATTTAAAATTATTTTGAAAAAGTTTGCATGTACGATGTTAAGAAAGATGGAGATTTGAAAGTAACGAATTAGAATGTTAAGAAGAAATGTGTTAGGTTTAAAAACAAATTAATAGTTAAATCTTTGTTTAAACTTTTTCTATGATTAAAATAAACATATATTAATTTATGGAAAATTTGGATATTGTTATATGTCAATTTGCTATTTTTCGTTAATTCATTGTGTTTCTAAAATTTAAATTGAAAGAACTAAATTTTCTCTGTTTAAAATTATAGAAATTTATCCCATTTTTAAAAATATATATTTTTAAAAAATATTCCTTATTTTTTAAAAAAAATAAAGAAGATTTTTATTTCAAACTCCTTGGGCCATGGCGGTCGGCCTGCCTGCCGTGTAAAAGTCCTGTAAGGCCTGTTATTGCGGGCCTGCCATGTGGGCCGTGGGTGTGGCTGCAGGCCTGCAGTATGGCCACTGGGCCTATATTTTTAATGGGCCGGATATCCAAATAAGAACTATCCGGATTATCCGAATCCGTATCCGAATCTGACGGATATCAGACATATCATATCCGTTTCCATATCCGAAAAAAAATATCCGAATCCGAATCCGTATCCGAAAAATCCGTATCCGAATCAAAAAAATCCGAATCCGAATCCGTTTTTCCGGATACGGTCGGAAACTATCCGAACCACTTTCACCCCTAACGGCGATGAAGTAGAGGTCATACCCGTAGACACTTCGGCCCAAGTGGCATTGGCTAATGTGTTAGTTGACACTGTTCACAACAAGGTAGAATGTCTATCAGGTAGAGATCTTTCAGATTACAATTTCGTTAGCGTGTCCGGAGGACATTTTGTACTAGTGTCTGTAAAGCCGGCTGGTGTATGTAACGCCTCAGATTTAATAAATCGGGACTATATTGAAATTCCATAGAAAATCAATAAATACAAGACGTTCATCACACGACTGCGTACAATACGCCAATAATTCATTCTTCGTAGACCATATTATTATAAAAGAGTTAAATCAAAGAGAAACTAATAAAATAAATGTGCTAGATGAATGCCTCCTTCTAGTCTCGCCTTGATTGGGTCGCTACTCCAGACCTTCATCCTCCTCGTAGTAGACGGCCTCTAGTGGTGTAAGTCAACGGGGGTGAGTACAATCATACTCAGCAAGCCACCGGATGCAAGTATAATGCAGAGTAATAACAGGGAAGGTAGTGGCTACTTTTGTGGAAAAGCATGTTTGTAAAGCATTTAATGTGAGCAGATTATTAGTACTGAAAATTAAACATGTGTAATGCATCATCTTCTAACTCGAGGGGTACAGTCAGCCCGCCCTCGCTCAACAGTCCTTACATGCCATGCATCACATGATCATTCAAACAATATTAAACTAACTACGAGAAGTCACGCAACCCGCCCTTGACCGTGGGCACGACTTTTCGAAAAGATTATACTCTAATCAGAGGTGTACTACTGTACCCACAAGTCACGCATTCATCCACGCACACCAAAGTGTATGAGATGACCCATACCACGGGAACTCGTGCCAAAACCTTTAGCATGGAACGCACCAATTCGATAACACCCTCTTATAGGTTTCATATGGTGCCCCGACGCGTCGGGCCAACACCATACCCCCCTTGAGCCTCGTCGGTACAAGTCACCCACAGTTTGCCCCTTGCCCCCTCCACTATGGTGCTTCAAGTTGGTACGATCCATACCTCCAGTTAGGACTTACCCAATAGACTTGTGGTTAGTACGAAAGTGCTTGCAACAGATCCCGCAGACTGGTTCTTATAGTGCCCTGGGTTCGACTAATCAATGCCCTAGCTTTCACCCGGAACCCACCATACTTATAACATAGCCAACTCCAACAGAATACAGAGACAAGAATAACGAGGGAAATCATATAGTAGAATCCAACTATCTACGACTCGTTCTTTTATCCTATAGCAGTTGTATCGATACATTGGACACTAGATAATATAATATTTAAAAGTGAAAAGGAGTTTAGGCTCAATAAGCATGGCTTGGGTTTACACACAAGGACGGGGATCTAATAAATATAATTTAGGGCTTGAGATTAGACTAATGCAATATTTAATTCCTGTGAGTTATAGCGGTAATTCTGAAAAACTGGGCTCAAATATGAACAACTTGAGGTTTGTGACTTGCCTTGATCCGCAAACGGTGAAGGTGGAACCTCGGGGTAAAACCCCGGATCCTCGAAAGCGTCTTAGTCTTCTCGATACGGAAAATAAATACGACAATCAATAAACAATCCAAACATCACAAAATATAAACATACAAATTTGTTGATTGAATCAAGGGGAATAAAGCCTTAAATATTCTGAAGTTATGTCCTAAATATTAAGGATTAAGTTTTAAGAGTTTTTCTGAATTATATATTGAAATATGTATTTATTCATAAAGGGGTTTTTACTTTATTATTTAATAAGAATAAATTGTGCAAAATAAACATACTGTTTTTATGGCATAAAATGTAGAGAATAAAATGACATATTTAACAAAATTTGAATGGTGAAATTTGGAGTTAAATTGAGCAAGTTATGAATTTTTGAAGTTTAAACATTTTTCTGAATTTTTATTTAAACTAAAAACAGCCCCTGGTCCATGGTGAACTAGGCTCATCGTGAACCCGTGACTGTGTGCGTGGACTCGGCTAATCTGGATCGTCGGATTCAGATCCAGCGGCCAGGCGTGAGGCGAGAGCGTTTAAGTGGCAACGGAGGTTGTGAGGCCTCGGTACCGCTTTGACCAGATGGACGCCTCAGATTAAACTCGGGGGGTATAATCTCAATCGTTCATCTCAGATCGAGCGGTCGAGGGCTCGTCCGGCATGGCTCACGTCGGAGAGGGTAAATTACCCATCTTCTCCAGCGACTGCGGGCTCGGACGCGGTGGCGACGGCGACGGCGATGGCGAGGGGGCTAAGCCCTATATCTAGGCAGAAATGGAAAGAGGAGAGGGAGGGGATCACGACCATACCAGAGACGGTGGCGACGGGCGACTGACCACGACCGGCGATGAGAAGGAGCGGCGGAGCTTTTCGGGTCTGACGTCGATGACGAGTGCCGGTGGTGATCCGACCCAACGGAGGTGGGGCTGGCATAGTGGGCATGATGACGGTCCTAGAGGTGGCGATGGTGAGGGCGGCGGTGGCTCGAGGCACTGGTGAGGGGAGTAGAGGGGCTAAAAACTGGAGCGGCGGCTCGGGAGTGCGTAATTAGGGATAACGGCGCGTGGCTTGGCTGCGGTGGCGTCCAGGGAACTTTATAGGGGTCACCGTGGACAAAAAATGGCAGGCCAACCGAAGGAAACCCGAGGGGGTTCCAAAAATGCGCAGGTGAGCTTTCCAAACTTAACCCCCGGTGATTTCACGTGTGATCTTGATGGGTAACAGAGGGGAAAGAATCCCCGAGCTAAGGCAAGCTCGATGGCATGGCCAATTCGGTGATAGGTGATCGGCGGCGGCGGATTCCCGTGCTTAGTGCTTGGCCGGCGGAAGGAAAGAGGAAACTTACCATGGAGAAGATGATCCTGACAGGTGGGGGCCACCTGTTAGTGGCTACTAGCAAAATCGAGCGCGCCGACAGGCGGGCCAAGGCTACCAGAGACCGAGGGGCGAGCGTGTGCGGCTGACATGCAGGGCCAGTTGGTGCGCGCGCATGGAAAAGAGAGGGAGGGGCGCGTCGACAGTCGGGTCCACTCGTTAGTGGCCGAGGGCTGGGCTGATGCGGCTGCCAGTGGGGCTAGGCTGGCGTGGGTGCGGAGGAGAGAGAAAGGGGGGGTGCGCCGACAGGGTGACCCCACCTGTCGGTGGCCGAGGCGGCTGGATTGGGCCAGGCTGGAGGAGAATTGGGGGTTGCGACCCAACAAGAATTTAAATGTATTTTCAATTTAAAATATTTCCAGAAAATCAGTTATTTGTTTAAGGCTTGAAGCACTGTTGCTAAAATTTTGTAAAAATTCCTAAAAATAATTCTTGGCTTCTATATTCCACCATAAATATGAAATATTTCTCCCTGTTTTGCTTTAATTGGGTTCTTCTAACCTTTTCTTCAATTAAATAATTCTTTTTTATTTCAGAAAATTTATTTCCCTCATTTTTATTTTATTTTTAATTCTGGGGTGTTACACCGGCCACCGGAGACTATCGCGCGTCGAGGCCTCGGGGCCGGAGTACTCCTCCCACCAAAGGGTCTGCCATGCCGGAGCCTGTGAACCGAAGTCCCGGGGACAGTAAGGATTTCCGGGAGCCCGGACCCTCCGGTAGGAGGCTTCGGCCTGAATAGCTTCATGCAGCCAGTCCCAGCAGGCCTCGGCAGAAGCAAGAAGGGATCGGGGGGCACTCCGAAATCAGTAGCTTAGACATTATTCGAGGGAGTGAGCTAGCAAAACACTTAGAAGTCCACAAGGGAGATTGGAGAACTCCAATCGTCCAGTATTTGAGAGACCCTAGCCAAAGGATTGATCGGAAAGTTCAGCGGCAAGCGATTAAATTTGTGTTGCTAGTTGATACACTATATCGCCGAACTATTGATGGAGTATTGTTGAAGTGTTTAGGCAATGAACGATCCCAAGTGGCTATGGGAGAAGTCCATGAAGGGCTTTGTTGCACTCATCAGTTGGCCCAAAAAATGAGTTGGATGCTCAAGATAGCGGGTTTCTACTGGCCGACTATGACTGAGGATTGTTTTAAGTATTATAGAGGGTGTGAAGCATGTCAGAAGTTTGGCAATATTCAATTAGCTCCTTCATCATTACTTAACCCCATTGTCAAGCCATGGCCGTTCTGAGGTTGGGGTTTAGACTTCATCAGCCAAATTCACCCTCCTTCCTCAAAAGGGCATCGGTTTGTGTTGATGGCGATGGACTACTTCACCAAATGGACTGAAGTTGTGCCTCTCAAGAACATGACACACAATGAGGTACTTGATTTTATCTTAAAGCACAATATACATAGATTCGGTATTCCTCAAACCCTCACTATAGATCAAGATAGTTCGTTTGTTTCTAAGGAAGTGAGGGACTTTGCCGAATTTTATGGTCAGGCTGAGTCTAGTAATAAAACTATGATTAAGCTTATTAAGAAGAAGATTGAAGAATTCCCTAATAGGTGGCATGAAGTGCTTTCTGAGGCACTATGGGCTTGCAGAATTGCAAAGCACAGTGCTACCAAAGTTAGTCCATATGAGTTGGTATAAGGACAAGAAGTCGTTCTACCCGTACAAGTAGATCTTGTCTCTTTAAGAGTTATAAAGCAAGATGGCTTATCGGTCGACGAATATGAAACTCTTTTAAAAGATAGTTTAGAAGAAGTGACAGATAAGAGGTTAAAGGCTTTAGAAGCCATAGAAGTAGACAAGGGGAGAGTAGCCAAAGCCTACAATAAGAAGGTTAAACAAAAATCGTTTCAGGTAGGTGACTTGGTTTGGAAGATGATTTTACCCTTAGGCACTAAGAATCCCAAATTTGGTAAATGGTCGCCTAGTTGGGAAGGTCCTTTCAAAATAGTAGAAATCGCTCCTAGCAATGCATATGTGTTATAATCTCTGCAAGGAGAGCGGTTTCGAAGAGCTTTAAATGGTAGATACATGAAAAGGTATTTCCCAAGTGTGTGGCAAACAACTTGAAAGATGTCGAAAGGCTGATATGGAAGGTATCGTCTTTAGCAGTTCACTCAGTACACTAAAAGGCAGGGGGCATGTGTTGATAGCGAAAAATGGCATTAATGGTTAATATTGTCAAAATACCAATTTTGGTAATTTGGGCCAAAAATACACATGTCCTGGGTTGGGCCGAAGCCCTACAGGGTCGAAGGTCCACCAGGTTACGGCTTCGGAAGTTTCCAGCCAACCCCACAGCCTTTAGCCTGAAGGCCTTTGGAGGCCCACTCCGCTGAAGCTTCGGCCCGAGGAGCAGGCTTCGACGGGCCTAGCCGAAGGCCCACTTCGGGCAAGGTTAGAGATTGAGTCCGATTTTGACTAAGTCTTTTCACGCGTGATCAAACCGAATCCTACTAGATTAGGCTTAGAGATTGGAAGTCTAGCCCCTATAAATATAGGGGTGAGGCCGGTTCATGAGCCCCCCAACACAAATCAACCACTAAGCCCTAGCTTTGAACCATACTTTACTTTATCTTTATTTTCTGTATTCTTCGTGGGTTTGCCTAGAAGACGTCCGACGGCCACTTCGGAACAATGCTAATCCTTTTTACTTCGCCTCTAAAGTATCTGTTAATCTACGTAATAGATTGCTATCGCCTAGTTACTTCGCCTATGAAGTATTTTATAATCTGCGTAATAGATTGCTACCTTCGCTCCTAGTGCAACACTTAGCAGAATTCGGTCGTTAGGCCGAATTGGTACTTTGAATCTACTCTGTTGTAGGTTTCTCACGTTCGGGGCTGCTTCACCGGAGGAGTCCGGAGCTGAGGGATCGGTTTCGGAGGCTGGCAGAGCACCCTTCGGCAAGACTGCTGCCTCGACCGCCCGTGTCGAACCATCACGCTGTTGTCGGTTTGGCCAAGTCTCGCATGCTAACACGCTTCACCGACAAACTTTGTCATGACAGGCTTCGCCACGCCCGTACTCCACTCCAAATGAAGTCACGCTCGCGCGCTGCGCCTAAGTCATTATTTTGTACCTTACTGTATCGGGAACTTCACGATGAACCCCGCTGTTCGAAGGTGATTGTCATGTCTAGATCAGTTCAGAGTCCATCTCCGGCCAGATCAGTCTTAATGTCGAAGACACCCTTCGGCGGAACACTTCGCACCAAACACCGAAGGTACGCTTCGGCAACACCCTTCGCACCATACTTCGAATCAGTCCGGCTTCGTCCTGTTTTCTAACTTGTTCTGTTTAATACATTTCTCTCGGCTAATTGTATTATTTCTGTGTGATCTGATTACCTGGCGACTCCACCCCCCCTTATCACGGCTAAGGGTAGTCAGAACATGATGTCGGTGTTGTGTTACGCTTAGGCTTGTCTCTAAGTATCCACACACTTTTGGATCGTCAAAATAACCTAAGTGCGGGGGCACATTTCTGTGTCAACAAAAACATCTTTGTAGACATGATAAAATACCTCAATCTTGGAAATACTTGAAACAATATTTGAGAGGCGATTATGTTCCTTCATATTATGCTGACATTCTATTAAATAAACTGCAATATTTAAAACAAGATAGCAGAAGTGTTACCTCGTACTATCATGATATACATGTTTGTTTATTACGTTGTTGTTTAGATGAATGCAAAGAAGCTACAAAACATAGATTTTTACTTGGGCTTAACAAAAAATTCAATAAATGCTTGTTCATGAAATATATAACTCTCTCTCCCTCTCTCAATTGTTTGAACTTGTATGTCGAGCTGAAGTTCAGATTGCTATTGATTTAGAGGAAGCACCATTTGGTGTGTCTTATAGTGTTACTGACCTTCAACAGGAAAAAGAGAGCAATTATGCACTTACATAATCGGAAAAGGTTTTGCAAGATAATATATGTGCTAAAATTAATCAAGGTGAATGTACTCCTGAGAAAACACAATTGTATACTATTAATGCTATTATAGAGCCACCGTTAGTAGAATATTTTGCTGAAATTCCTTTGTTACTAGATGATTTGCTTGACACTCCTTGTAATAAAGAAGAGTTGTGTGTTAATGCTTCACTTATATACATGTCACAACTAGTAAATGAACATGTAGTTTCTATTGTTAATGCCTCCGGCACTAATTTTAAACATGTTTTTCACATTACTAATGAGAATGAATAATTTAAATTGTTATCATCTTTAAATACATGGGGGTATATTGAATTTACGAATCTTTGTGAGCTCACTTGTTTAAAAGAGAAATTATTTGTTCAGTCTAATTCGCCATGTCCTGCTCATATCACTATTCATGTAATTGACAAATATAATGATAAAGGAGTATAATTTGTGCACATAGTTTACATATGTTAAGATTTGAGACCGCATGTAAAACCTGAAAATAATAATCTGGAGCAAGGTGTTTTAACTAATCCTATTATCTCAAGTATCTTGTTTTGACTTGAATACACATGTTTGTTTTCAATAAGGAGAGCATGCTAAATTGTTCAACAACACCACTGAGAAACCAAGTTGACATGTGCCTTGGTTTGAGTCTGTGATGAGTGATTGACAGATTCTCTTCTGAGCGAAGGGATCCCTCCGAATGGGTTCGGAGGTGTGTTTTCTGAAGGGTTCCGTGTTTGCTGACTACACCTATTCGCAGCGTGGTATATCTGTCGGAGGGGTCCGGTAGTATATAGTTCATAGGTTGTATCAAAGGGATCGGTACTTTGGGTTGTACACCCGTGTGTGTACCAGAGGGTGTACACACAAGGCACGGACTCATCCCAAACACCAAAGTGTAACGAGATGACCCATACCATGAGAACTCGTGCCAAAACTTTAGCATGAAATGCTCCAAGCGATAACCACCCGCTCTAGGTTTCGCCGGCACGCCGGGCCGCATCCCGGCCAACGTCGCACCCTCTTTTGCGCCACGTCGGTACAAGCCACCCGCAGGTGCAGCTTAACCCATCTCCAAATGGTGGCCTCGGTTTGGAACACTCCATACCTTAGTTAGGACTTACCCATTAGACTTGTGGTTAGTACGGAAGTGTATTGCAACGGATCCCATAGACCGGTCCTTATAGTGCCCCGGGTGCTACCGACCAATGCCCTAGCTTGCACCCGGAACCCACCATGCATACACTCACAACCAAAACTCTATCACCAACAGAATTCCAAAGATAAGGATAACGGGGGATCATATAGTAGAACCAAGTTGCTACGACTCATTTTTAATCCTATAGCAATCGTGTCGATACATTGGACACTAGCTAATAATACTAATCATATGGTGACAAGGAGTTTAGGCTAGATAGCTTGGCTTGGGTTGCACATCAAGGTCGGGGGATCCTAAATAAATATATTGTAAGGGTTCCATTTGACTAATGCATGTATACCCTATGTGTTTTAGCAATAGTTTAATAAAACATGGGTTCAACATGCTCAAAAGAGTGGTTTGGTGACTTGCCTTGTTCAGCGAAAGGTGAGGGAGGGACTTCTGGGTAATATGCCGGCTCCTCGGTGGCGTCGTAGTCTTCCCAAAATAAAGTAATATAAATACAACATTCAATCAAACAATCCAAAACCACACAACAAGCATATAGTTTTTGATTGGGTAAATTTAAAGAAAACCAAGTTATTATGTTTCTGAACAATTTAAAATGAACTATAATGTAATATGGTCCTTTATAAAAGGGGTTTTAATTGTGAATAAACTCATTTTAAGTTTTCTAATTAATTTAATATAAGAGGTTCAGAGAAAACTTAGTGGTTTCACTAAATTAACAGGGAATGAATAAAGATAAATTTTGCTGAAATTTAAATAATTAAATTTGTAATTTTCATTAAAGAGCATTTGGATACTTTATTAAATAAACATGAAATATCCAAAGTAAACATACTGTTTTTATTGTATGAACAAGTAGAGAATAATATTACAAATTTTCTGAAATTGAAATGGTAATTTTTGAAGTTAAAATGCGCCAGATATGAATTTTAGAAGTTTAAAAGCATTTCTGGAATTTAATTTAAATTCAAAACAGTCTCGGGTCCACGGTGAGCCAGGCTCACGGTGAACCTGCGCACTGTGCGCGTGGTCCGGCCCAATCTGGACCGTTGGATCCAGATCCAACGCACGGGGGCGAGGTGGGGCGTTAAGTTGCGATCAACGACCCACAGCGCTCGGTACCGCTTTGACCAGATGGACGCGCGAGATTAAACAGCGTAAAGACCCTGATCTATGCCGTCGGATCGGGATCATGCGGCCAGGATTGAATCCGGCACGACACGTGTTGGGGGGTAAGGTACCCGTCTTCCCCAACTCCGGCGACACGACGGCGAGCGATTCCGGCGACGGCGAGGGCTATCCAGCCTAACTAAGGCTAAAAACGTAAAGAGGGAACTAAGGGGAACACGAGGGTACCCTTGCGGTGGTCTGAGGTCGACGGAGCGTGGCTGGCGACGAGAGGAGGCAGCAAAGTCGTTCGGGTCCTTATCGGCGACGAGGATCCAGCGGGGTTCATCATCGGCGGAGGGGTGGTCGAGGTCGGTGAGGTCTTGGCGGTCACGGAGGTGTGGTTGGCGTGGATGGAGAGGGACTCCGGTGATGGCGAGCGGTGGCTGGAGTGCGGGTGACGGTGGTGCGCTAAAAACCGAATTGCGAGCGTTCTGTTTGTTCTCGAAGCGAATTATCGTGGGGGTTGGGCATGGCGGTGGTCAGGGGTTTAAATAGGGGTACCGGTGGGGGCAGGGAGGGCGCAATCGGGGGAGGCCGTGAGTAAACGCCGGTGAGCGGTTTCACTGCATGCGGGCGACAGCGGGATGATTACGCGTGAAATTAAGATGGGAAACGGTCGATGCGATACGGGGATTCAATGCCGGCAATAAATGGAGGGGAGGGGGCCGGCGATGAGCGAATCGCGAAGGCTTCGATTCGGCCGACGAGGTTTGGCGGCGATGGTGCGAGGTGGACGACGGTCCTGACAAGCGGGGGCCACAGGCCAGCGGGCGCGAGCGAACGGGTGGCGGCTGACGGGTGGGGTCAAGCGGTCCGGTGCGCGCGAGGGGAGAGGGCTCGCTGACAAGCGGGGCCCAGGTGTCAGTCCGAGGCGCGCGGGGGTAACGGGCTGGGCCGACCGGGAGAGAGAAAAGGGTAGGGAGAGGCCCAATTACTGTTTAAATGATTTTCTGATTAAAAAAAATTACAGAAAATGGATTAAAATATTTGGGCTACTTCCAAGGTTGATAAAATTTGTAAAAATTCTCAAAAATATATCTTGGCCTTGGGATCATATACAAAATTTTCTAGCTCCTGGTTTGGCAATTTCATCTAGGTTCTAGTTCAAAAAGGTTAAGGAGGGCATTAAAGGTATTTCCAAAATAATTAATTCCAGGAAATTAGATTAAATAATATTTTTATTTCTCTGGAAATTTGGGGTGTTACAAACCTATCTCCCTTACAAAGAATCTCATCCTTGAGATTGGAATGCTACTCGAATAGCTCAGGGTATTGAGCTTTCAGCTCGTCTTCCTTTTCCCATGTGGCTTCTTCGGCGGGGTGGTTGTCCCACTGAACCTTGCAGAAGCAAACCACACGGCTCCTGGTTACTCTTCCTTAGTCTCCAGGATTTTGATGGGTTTCTCGATGTAGGTCAAATCTTCTTGAACGTTGAGTTGTTGGAGGTCGGCTTGCTCGGCGGGCACGTGAAGACACTTCTTTAGCTGAGAGACATGGAACACATCATGAACTCCTGCCAAGGATGGAGGCAGTTCTAGTTGATATGCCACTTCTCCTTGCCGTCGGAGGATCTGAAAAGGTCCAACATAGCAGGGTGCTAGCTTGCCTTTCATATTGAACCTTTGAGTGCCACGGAGGGGAGTGACTCGGAGATAGACATAATCACCCTCCTCAAAGATTAGGTCTCTTCGACGGTTATCGGCGTAGCTCTTCTGTCGGGACTGGGCTATCTTCAATCTGTCCCTTATGGTCTTGACCTTCTCTTCAGCTTCTCTTAGTATATCTGTCCCAAACAGTTGCGACTCTCTGGTCTGATCCCAGAGCAACGGCGTTCTGCACTTACGCCCGTAGAGTGCCTCGAACGGGGACATTTGCAGGCTGGCTTGATAGTTGTTTTTGTAGGAGAACTCCGAATAGGGCAAGTTCTTGTCCCACATTCCTCCAAAGTCTAGAGCGCAATCTCTAAGCATATCTTCCAGTATCTGGTTGACCCTTTCGGTTTGACCGTCGGTCTGTGGATGATAGGAGGTGCTAAAGTTCAGCCGGGTGCCGAGTTCCTCTTGAAGGTTCTTCCAAAAGTTTAGAGGTGAACTAGCTCCCACGGTCAGATACGATCTTCTTAGGAACTCCGTGCAGGCACACCATCCGGGTCATATACAACTCGGCCAACTTGGTGACGGTGTAAGTTGTCTTGACGGGGATGAAGTGAGCCACCTTGGTGAGTCAGTCGACGATCACCCAGATAGAATCATGACCAGCTTGGGTCCTGGGTAGTCCCATGATGAAGTCCATTCCTATTTCTTCCCACTTCCATTCAAGGACCTTGAAAGGTTGTAGTAGTTCGGCAGGTCTTTGATGCTCTACCTTGACTCATCGGCAAGTGTCGCACTTGGCCACATACTCGGCTATTTCCCTCTTCATGCTGACCCACCAATATTTTTCTTTCAGGTCTTGATACATCTTTGTACTCCCGGGATGAATGGAGTATAGAGTATCGTGGGCTTCTTGAAGGATGAGGGTCTTCAACTTAGGCTTGTCGGGTACGCATATCCGGTTTCCGAACCAGATGGTACCATGCTCGTCCTCGGAGAACCCGGGGGCTTTACCCTTCCGCATGTTCTGCTGGATCTCCAAGATGTCCGGGTCTTCCTTCTGCTTTTCTCGGATCTGGTCTATCAAGATAGGCCTAGACTCCAAGGCAGCGAGGTACGCTCGGGTGGTGATCCCTAAATTCAGCCTTTCCATCTCCTTGTATAGCAAAGGGGCTTGGTCCAATATCATGATGGCATTATAGTACCCTTTTCGACTAAGGGCGTCTTCCACCACATTTTCCTTGCTTGGATGATAATGGATGCCCAAGTCGTAATCCTTGGTCATTTCCAACCATCTCTTTTGCTTGAGGATCAGGTCTGGTTGGGTGAATATGTACTTGAGGCTCTTGTGGTCGGTGAAGACCTCACACTGATTTCCCACAATGTAATGTCTCCATATCTTCAAGGCATGAACCACGGCTGCTAACTCCAAGTCGT
This sequence comes from Zizania palustris, assembly GCA_019279435.1. Lineage (NCBI taxonomy): Eukaryota > Viridiplantae > Streptophyta > Magnoliopsida > Poales > Poaceae > Zizania > Zizania palustris. The sequence continues at coordinate 27,294,980 of JAAALK010000284.1, forward strand.
GGGTCGGGTAGTTCAGCTCATGCGGTCTCAGCTGTCGGGAGGCGTAGGATATCACCTTCCCATCTTGCATTAAGACACATCCCAAACCTTGACGAGAGGCATCATAGTAGACGTGGAAGTCTTTCTGGATGTCCGGCAGAGTCAGAATTGGGGCTGACACGAGCTTCTTCTTGAGGGTTTGGAAGCTTTCTTCACAATCTGGGGTCCATTCAAATTTTACTTCCTTCTGCAGCAGTCTGGTCATAGGCTTGGCGATCTTCAAAAAATTCTCGATGAACCGGTGGTAGTATCCGGCTAATCCGAGAAAACTCCGGATCTCGGTCACAGTCGTGGGTTGCAGCCAGTTGGTCACTGCTTCCACGGTGGTTGGGTCCACTGCTATTCCTCCGGCAAATATGACATGGCCGAGGAACTTCACCTCAGACGACCAAAATTCACACTTGCTGTATTTGGCGTACAATTGTTGTTCCCTTAGCTTTCCGAGGGTCAGACGGAGGTGGGTTTTGTGTTCTTCCTTGGTCTTGGAGTAGACGAGGATATCGTCGATGAATACCACGATGAACTTATCCAAGAACTCCATGAAAACATTGTTCATCATGTTCATGAAAAAGGCCAGGGCATTCGTGAGTCCGAACGACATCACAGTGTACTCGTAGAGTCCATAGCGGGAGGTGAAGACGGTCTTGGGGATGTCCTCTTCTCTAATCCTCAATTGGTGATAACCTGACCTGAGGTCAATCTTGGAGAACACCGAGGATCCTTTCAGTTGATCGAACATGTCATCGATCTAAGGCAATGGGTACTTATTCTTGATGGTTACGTCGTTCAGGGCTCTATAGTCCACGCAAATCCTTTTGGTCTTGTCCTTCTTCATGGCGAAGATGACCGGTGCACCCCAGGGTGAGGTACTCGGTCGGATGTACCCTTTTTGCTCCAGGTCTTCTATGTTACTCTTGACTTCGGCTAATTCATTGGCGGCCATCAGGTATGGGCGCTTGGAGATTGGAGTGGTCCCGGGGACAAGTTCGATTCTGAACTCGATGTCCCGCTTGGGAGGCATTCCTGGTAGGTCCTCAGGGAAGACGTCCATGAACTCCTGGACTATGTGCACTTCCTCAAGGGCTAGCGAGTGAAGATACGCTTCAAGTGGTTTGCGGCTGGTCATCCGAAAAGTGACGGCTTCGCCTTTGGGGTTGGTCACTGTTACGGACTTGTTGGCACAGTCGATCACTCCCTTGTGCTTCATCAACCAATCCATCCCTAGGATGAGGTCGAGTCCGGTACATTTGATGAGGACTGGCTCGGCCCGGAACAATACTCCTTGGATCTCTATCTTAATCTTAGGACTGTATAAGTGGGCTAAGGTTTTATTGCCTGGAGTGGAAATCATCATGGGGACTAATAGAGGGAGCACTTCTAAGTCGTTGGTTTTCACAAAATCTTCCGAGATGAAAGAGTGGGTTGCTCCAGAGTCAAATAGAATCATAGCTGGTATGGAATTTGCGGTAAACATACCGAGTACGACTTCGGGAGCCTCCTGAGCTTCGTCTGCGCTGATGTGATTAACGCGGGCCCAAACCGCCTAGTTGGGTGCCACGCCTTGGGGCTGCTTGGGGTGAGGACACTGGTGCGAATAGTGCCCTTCGTTCTGGCAGTTGAAGCAGACGACCAGCCTCCCTTGACGACCCTTCAAGATTGGGGCCTTGGCGGCGGGCGTCGGCTGAGCGGCCGGAGCTGGTGGAGCGGGGCGGGGATGCCCGGCGTTGGATCCACCGGCGGCGTGAGGCGGCCTGTAGGCCGGCCGAGGATGGTAGGCGGGCGCTGGTGGAGGAGGAACGAAGCGGGGCCTCTGAGAATTCGCCTGTTGATGCTTGAAGGCGATCATCTTCCTCTTCTTGAGGTCCAACTTATTTTGCTCAGTCTCTTGGATGAGCGCTTTATTCACTAGCCGTTGGAAGTCGGCATAGTCAGTAGCGACGAGCTGGATGGACAGCTCATCATTAAGTCCCCGGAGGAACTTGGCCTGGCGGAGGGCGTCGGTCCGCACCTCTTCTGGCGCGTAGCGTGCCAGACGGTTGAATTCATGGAGATAGTCCATGACGGTCCGGCTGCCCCGGTGCAGGTCATGGAACTCCTGTTGTTTCACCGCGATAACTCTCGCGGGGACATGGGCGGCGTGAAAAGCGATAGTGAACTCTGCCCATGTCACCACGTGGTCCACTGGCTGGGACTCACGGTAGTTGTCCCACCAATCGGCGGCGGGACCTTGGAGCTGATGAGTGGTGAAGGCCACTATCTCCCGGTCGGTGCAGGGGAGGAGGTCCAGCTTTTTCCCTATGGTGCGGAGCCAATCTCCGGCCTCAATGGGGTTGGTGGTGCTAGAGAAAATCGGGGGATGCACGCGCAATAACTCCGAGAGTTGGGGCGCGGGTACGGGTGCTGGTGCGCGAGGGGCAGGCTCCACATTCTGTAGCCGGTCCAACTGAGCCTGTTGGTGCTGCATCTGAGTGAGGAGTGCGGTGATCAGCTGGTTTTGATTCGCCATCATCTCCGCCAAGGTGGGGTGGTTGGTGGATGGCGACCCAGTCTGTCGTGGTCCCGTTGCACCCCAGTTGGGCACAACACCTTCGGGCAAGCCGCGGCTTCCTCCTTCTCCATTGTTGGAGCCGGTGTTATGGTTGTCGGCCATCTTCTGAACATAAGATGTTATAAGGTAAAAAGACGATGAAACACCATTGCAATCAAAATGGCCCATAGGGCTCATATATATCTCAAGTGGTATATAAAGCTCATTACATCAAAGTTTTTATTTTAACCCACCCACAACACAAGTTGTTGCAAGTAGCACCACATACACAAAATTATCATAAGCAAACAACGGTACTAGCGCCTACTCACCATCGGAGGCGGTCTCCGTGCTCTCGGAACCACGAGTACGCGGGCCTTGAGGGACGGTGGGCTCGAGAAAATTCTCGATGATCGGGTCAGAGACGAGGCCGGGGCGTGGTGCAGGGGCGCTGGCGGTGGACGGTCTGGCGGTGGAGGGGTGTGGCAGGATCCTCTTGGGGTGATGGGCAGGCTTGTGGATGGGCTTCCTCTTCCTCGGGAGGAGGGGAACCATCTCTGCGATATCCTTCTGCAACTGCATGATCTTCCGCTGCAGCTCGCCATTCTGTTGGATCAAGTTCTTCGTCTCCTCACAAAGAAACTCAACCGCCTCATGGTGCTCATCGGCATCGAGCACCGCCTCAGTATGGAGGTCGTCCATGGCCTGAAGAAGACACGACTGCTGGGCCATAACCGGATCACGAACGGAGTGAACTCCGAGGTAGATGCTACGGTAGGCGCCGGGAGTGCGCTTCGGCACAAGCCGAAAAGACAAGTTCTGAAGACGATCATCATAGATCATCCTCAACTCCATGAGGGCCTGGAGGGCGACGCGTTGGCACGCAACGTCGAAAGTCAGGCCCCCAAGTGCGGTGGTGTAGGGCGGAAGGTGCTCTCCGGAGCCGTGGACGGTGAGGGAGACGTCGCAAGGTCTGGTGAATTCTTCCAGGTACACCCCCTAGAATTCAGGCTCGAAGAGGAACCCGAGGAAAGTGAGCATCATGCGGAGCTCCCTGACGAAGCCCTCATAGTGGCGGCAGTAGCTGTGCACTTGATAGACAGGCATCTACAAAAACAACAAGTTGAAGAAAAGTGAGGAGAGGAACAAAGTTTATAAAGTAAATTTTCGAGAAATAATTTTCTGCAGCTATTGGCTAGGTTGGTCCGTTTGGCTTCCTACAGTCAAGTCAGCTCTGATACCATCTTGTGGCGCCCCGATTTACCGAAATCGGAACATTATTGAATTTCCAAAGAAAAACAATAATACAAGAGGTTCATCATGCGACAATCGTACATACGACAAGTATTCATGGTACGCAGACCATATTATTACATCAGAGTTAAATAAAAACAATAATAAAAGTAAACACCATGACGAACGCCTTTTTCAAGATCTTTCCGCTTGACTAGGTCACTACTCCAGACCATCCTCGTAGTAGGCATCCTTTGAATGGTGTGTCCAACGAGTATGAGTACAAAAAGTACTCAACAAGCCACCACGAATGCAAGTAATAATGCAAGATAATAACAAAGGAAGGAAAATGGCTAAAAGTTCGGAAAAGTACATTTTTAGTTATTGCATTTAGTGTAGTCAAGTTTAATCATACAGAATAATAAACATGAACATCATATTACCATCTAACTCGAGGAGTACGTTTTCCCTCCTCGCACAACAGTCCTTACATGTCAAACCATCATGCACATACATATCAAAAGTAATCTAACTGTGGGATGTCACGCAACCCGCCCTTGACCGTGGGCTCAGCTTTTCAAAAAGATTTAAGACTCTGATCAGAGGTGTACTACTATACCCACAAGGCACGCACTCATCCCAAATACCAAAGTGTACGAGATTACCCATACCACGGGAACTCGTGCCAAAACTTCAGCATGAAATGCTCCAAGCGATAATCACCCGCTCTAGGTTTTGCCGGCGCGCCGGGCCGCATCCTGGCTAATGTCGCACCCCCTTTTGCGCCATGTCGGTACAAGCCACCCGCAGGTGCAGCTTAACCCATCTCCAAATGGTGGCCTCGGTTTGGAACACTCCATACCTTAGTTAGGACTTACCCATTAGACTTGTGGTTAGTACGGAAGTGTATTGCAACGGATCCCGCAGACCGGTCCTTATAGTGCCCCGGGTGCTACCAACCAATGCCCTAGCTTGCACCAGGAACCCATCATGCATACACTCACAACCAAAACTCTATCACCAACAGAATTCCAAAGATAATGATAACGGGGGATCATATAGTAGAACCAAGTTGCTACGACTCATTTTTAATCCTATAGCAATCGTGTCGATACATTGGACACTAGATAATAATACTAATCATATGGTGACAAGGAGTTTAGGCTAGATAGCATGGCTTGGGTTGCACATCAAGGTCGGGGGATCCTAAATAAATATATTGTATGGGTTCCATTTGACTAATGCATGTATACCCTATGTGTTTTAGCAATAGTTTAATAAAACATGGGTTCAACATCCTCAAAAGAGTGGTTTAGTGACTTGCCTTGTTCAGCGAAAGGTGAGGGAGGGACTTCCGGGTAATATTCCGGCTCCTCGGCGGCGTCGTAGTCTTCCCAAAATAAAGTAATATAAATACAACATTCAATCAAACAATCCAAAACCACACAACAAGCATATAGTTTTTGATTGGGTCAATTTAAAGAAAACCAAGTTATTAACTTTCTGAAATTCATTTTATGAACAATTTAAAATGAACTATAATGTAATATGGTCCTTTATAAAAGGGGTTTTAATTATGAATAAACTCATTTTAAGTTTTCTAATTAATTTAATATAAGAGGTTTAGAGAAAACTTAGTGGTTTCACTAAATTAACAGGGAATGAATAAAGATAAATTTTGCTGAAATTTAAATAATTAAATTTGTAATTTTCATTAAAGAGCATTTGGATACTTTATTAAATAAACATGAAATATCCAAAGTAAACATATTGTTTTTATTGTATGAACATGTAGAGAATAATATTACAAATTTTCTGAAATTGAAATGGTAATTTTTGAAGTTAAAATGCGCCAGATATGAATTTTAGAAGTTTAAAAGCATTTCGGGAATTTAATTTAAATTCAAAACAGTCTCGGGTCCACGGTGAGCCAGGCTCACGGTGAACCCGCGCACTGTGCGCGTGGTCCGGCCCAATCTGGACCGTTGGATCCAGATCCAACGCGCGGGGGCGAGGTGGGGCGTTAAGTTGCGATCAACGGCCCACAGCGCTCGGTACCGCTTTGACCAGATGGACGCACGAGATTAAACGGCGTAAAGGCCCTGATCTATGTCGTCGGATCGGGATCGTGCGGCCAGGAATGAATCTGGCACGGCACGTGTTGGGGGGTAAGGTACCCGTCTTCCCCGACTTCAGCGACGCGACGGCGAGCGATTCCGGCGACGACGAGGGCTATCCAGCCTAACTAAGGCTAAAAACGTAAAGAGGGAACTAAGGGGAACACGAGGGTACCCTTGCGGTGGTCCGAGGTCAACGGAGCATGGCCGGCGACGAGAGGAGGCGGCAAAGTCGTTCGGGTCCTTGTCGGCGACGAGGATCTGGCGGGGTTCGTCGTCGGTGGAGGGGGTGGCCGAGGTCGGTGAGGTCTTGGAAGTCATGGAGGTGCGGACGGTGTGGACGGAGAGGGACTCCGGCGACGGCGAGCGGTGGCTGGAGTGCGGGTGACGGTGGTGCGCTGAAAACCGAATTGCGAGTGTTCTGTTTGTTCTCGAAGCGAATTATCGTGGGGGTTGGGCGCGGCGGTGGTCGGGGGTTTAAATAGGGGTACCGGCGGGGGCAGGGAGGGCGCAATTGGGGGAGGCTGTGAGTAAATGCCGGCGAGTGGTTTCACTGCATGCGGGCGACAGCGGGATGATTACGCGTGAAATTAAGAGGGGAAACGGTCGACGCGATACGGGGGATTCAATGCCGGCGATAAATGGAGGGGAGGGGGCCGACGACGAGCGAATCGCGGAGGCTTCGATTCGGCTGGCGAGGTTTGGGGGCGATGGCGTGAGGTGGACGACGGTCCTGATAGGCGAGGGCCACAGGCCAGCGGGCGCGAGTGAACGGGTGGCGGCTGACGGGTGGGGTCAGGCAGTCGGGCGCGCGCGTGAGGGGAGAGGGCTCGCTGACAAGCGGGGCCCGGGTGTCAGTCCGAGGCACACGGGGGTAACGGGCTGGGCCGGCCGGGTAGAGAGAAAAGGAGAGGGAGAGGCCCATTACTGTTTAAATGATTTTCTGATTAAAATAATTACAGAAAATATATTAAAATATTTGGGCTACTTCCAAGGTTAATAAAAATTTATAAAAATTCTCAAAAATATATCTTGGCCTTGAGATCATATACAAAATTTTCTAGCTCCTAGTTTGGCCATTTCATCTAGGTTCTAGTTCAAAAAGGTTAAGGAGGGCATTAAAGGTATTTCCAAAATAATTAATTCCAGGAAATTAGATTAAATAATATTTTTATTTCTCTAGAAATTTGGGGTGTTACACTCCGGCTAAAGATACTCTGAGATAAAGTCCTCGGAGGCGAGGCACTTCGAAGGGGGACTATGAAGGAGTAACTTCGAAGTCTGGCTGATGAAGTCCTTAGGAATGAGGCAAGGCTTCCAAGTGTGCTCCGGACGGAGACCTTTGGAAGGACACCTGATGAAGGTCTCAGAAGTCAAGGTGCATCGAAGGCATAGTCTGGATAAGACTCTTCATGGAGTGTGCTCAAGGCTGAGACATTGCGAAGTGGTGCTTATGAAAGTGCTTCATGCGGAGACCATGGACAAAGGAGAGACTTTGAAAGGTGGTGGACAAAATCCTTCGTAAGAAGGTACTTCAAAGGAGGGGCTTCGAAGTCAGGATGACTTGACGTACTTTGGCCATGCATGGCTTCGGTACACAGATGGGCAGAGTTCAAGCCTAGAGTAGCTGCGAAGCCGTGGTTGTCCACTTCGAAGGTGATGGTGCGAATACTCAAGGGCTTTGATGGCTTCGGCTTAAAACCATCATTTGTATCGAAGACATACTTTGGGGCAGCGAAGGTCTATGGGTTCGAAGATTTCTACCGAAGCCACTGTAGCACTTTGCGTGCGAAGGGGGCTCCAAGATTCCATTATGAAAAGCTGACACAGAAGGAGTTTCCAATAAAGTAGACTACCATATGTACCCTCTTGACTGCAGTAAAGTTGTAACCCTAGGGGTATAGTGGTCTATTCACAGGTCAGAATAGTGCCTATAAAAGGAGAGGCAGGCTGAGGTCTACGGTAACACAGTGCACTTCACTTTTAGAATTTTTCTGTACTCACTGTAGCCTTGGGCAGCCGCCATGAGTAGTACTCTGAGTCTGTAAGTTTTGTGTTCCCTGTTCTTGCAATGAAATTTACATGTTGTTTTCTTTGATTGCCTGAACTAGTATCTGTGTTTTTGCACTATTTGGTCGTGTTTTCTGTGGTCCATTTTATTCTTAGCAAACCCTATTTTACACGTTGTGTTTGTCGAGACAAAGTGATGTGTCTCTCTTGCTTGCAATTTCTATGAGTAATTTTTGTGTTAGTTCGCTCTGTGTATATCATAGGCTAGTTCTCTTGGAATACTAGCGAAATATCATATGTTTTGTGCAAGCAATGCCAGTTGGTTTTCTTAGCAGAGCCAGTCTGCATTACTAGACACTTTAGCTACGTTCTGTTTGAATCAATCTGTAGTGCAAAGCCTAGTACCTATTACTGAGTGTGGAGCTTTTGTTCGGAGCACTTTGAGGGAAACACTTTCGTGCTAAGTACTCTTGTGCGAAGCCAGCTCGTAGGCACCTCTATGTGCGAAGCCAGCACAAACTTTGTTGAATTCAGTGTCTTGGGGTTTCGGAGTGTGAGCGAAGTCTTCTGTACTTTGAACTTTTTACCCTGTGTGAAGCCTGTGTTTAGAGTGTGTTTGATACCTCCGAACCAGGCACTTCGAAGGGTGTGTTCGAAGTCTGTTCAATAGAAGAGAAAATTTAAAAAGCTTCCATTCACCCCCCTCTTGTCGCATGTTTCGGTTCAACAATTGGTATCAAAGCAGGTTAAGATCACTAGTTAACCTTAACCGGTTTTGTGATCATTTGGCGACATGGACAGAGTCAGTAAAATTCCTCTGTTTGATGGAACTGACTTTGCTTACTGGAAGGTTCGTAGTGAGTATTATCTTCTAAGCCAAGAAAGTGCAGTTTGGGAGATTGTGGAATCAGAATATGTTATTCCTAAGACCCGCACTACTCAGGCTGATAAACAACAGTATGAGAGCAACCGCAAAGCTAAAAACATACTATTTACAAGCCTGAGTAGGAGCGAATTTGATCGAGTCCAACATCTCAAAACTGCTAGGGAAATTTGGGCAACACTCACTATTTTTCATGAGGGATCTACACATATTAAGGCTAGGCACCAGAGCACATATAATCAATAGTATCAGCTATTTGTGCAAGGCCCTAGCGAATCTGTAGATGCCATGTTTTCTCACTTTGATGCGATAGTGAGTAATTTGCTCTCCACAGGCACACTTTCTTATTTTGACCATGATAGGACTATCAAACTTCTCTATGCTCTTGATCGTAGCATATGTGAAGTAAAGATATCCAGTATTGAAGAGTCAACAGGTTATGACACATTAACCTGTGATGAGCTCTTCAGCAAGCTCAAGTCCATAGAGATAACCAAGGCATCTCTTGCAGGGCATAGAAACTCTTTGCCTCCTTCCTTAGCACTAGTTTCTAGCTCTAGTCGTGGCACCTCAGCAGAACAAAGCACATCTGGTACTTGTGTTCTTGTAGGAGGTTTTGCTTTATCCTCCCTGGTCTCTATTACTAAAGAACAAGTTGATACTCTGGATGATGAAGAGTTTGCTCTCATTGCCAAGAGGTTCACTCAATTTTTCAATGAGAGATGGGATCAGTGGAGGAGTAGTTTTAGAGGATGTTTTGAGTGTGGTGACACATCTCACATCAAGGCTAAATGTCCTAAGCTTAAGAGGAGAGAAGAAAGTGAGCGCCCCAAACACCAAAATAAAGAGAGGAAACCATTCTCTAAGGGTAAGCACGGCAATGTGGCTGAGAGGGTAGCCAAGGACGCTTCCAGAGCCTTTGTGGTGGCTCTCAGCGACATCGACTCGTCATCAACTGAGGAGTCCAGCTTTGAGGAGGAGGTGTCTCCAAGAAAGGAGAAGAAGGCTAAGAACTTCACCTACCTTTGTTTCATGGCTGATGACATTCATAATAGCGATGAGCTAGACTCATCTGAGGTACCATTATCCCATGACCAGCTTTCTTTTAAGATAGATGAACTGAATGATTTAGTTCTTGGTTAGGATAAATTGCTGAAACAAGCTGCTAGAGAAAGAAAAGAACTTAGACTTAGACTCAAAACTATTTCAACTGAATATGCATTGTTTAAGTCTAAAGTTGATGATGTTGATTGTGAATCTTGTTCTATTGTCATGAGTGAGCTTGCCTAGCTTTGTTCTGTGCATGCTCAAGCTATTAATAAGCTTGAGGTCGTAGAGAAGAAGCTTTTGGAGGTGGAGTCTAGACCTACTGTTGTTAATGAATGCATGAATTGTCCTTTACTTATTGAAAGCATTAATTTGAGGGACAAACATGTAAATGAATTAGAGTCCAGATTGGAGAGTGCTGAGTGCTCTAAGAATGTGAAGCCAGCTTGTTCTACCTGCATCACCCTTCAATACCAACTCAGTTTTGCTAGAGGACAAGTAGAAAAACTCATGAGTGAAAATAATTACCTTCTTTGTGTGGTAGATAAATGCACTAAAGGGAAAGGCAGAATGGATTTGCTCTTGGATAGAACCAAAATGTGTGCTGATAGGGAAAGGTTAGCTCTAGGTTTGGGATATGAGAGAACCACTTCAACTACACCAAACAAAACGGTGTTCACTCCTCCCACAACCATTGAGAAAGAAAGAGTCTTATTAGACACTCATTAGAAAGCCAAGATGCTTGGCAAGCCTATTAAGAAAACACCACCTCCACCAAAGAAAAACCCTTAGCAGAAACCCAAGGAGCCTATGAGATTTGCTCCCAAGATCCATGTGAGTGCCCCCAAGAGAGTTTTTGCTCTTACTGTCAGCGAATGGGTGACTTGCCGGGTTCTTTTTTCGTCGCATCAAGGATGAGCGACGCTCACAAGAAATGAGTTTTCAGGACATGCATTACCCATCTTTAGGTATGCATGAGTTTGTTTATCACTCGATATCGTCCTGTTTTCGAGGCTTCCCATGCTCACTTGAGAGGTTTTGCCCCTCGTGGTGTACACCATGTCTCATATGGTGATAGACCACCTAGCTATTAGAGGCTTTGATCCTCGACAGGTTAGGAGATCTTGACATTTGTCTGGTTTTATCATGTAGGTAGACCTCACACTTTACATCATGCTACTCATCCTGTGGGTAGACATCCTACTGTTGCTTTTCCTACTACTCGAGTCTCTCGGTGTTGGATACCTCGTCAGTATTCCACTCACCCCAACACTGAGCACTGGAGATTCTCTGATTTTGTGTAGGTACCAGACAAAGGCTTCGATAGCACGTTGATCATGGACTCTGGTTGTTCACACCATATGACCGGAAACTCATCATGGTTCTCTAGCCTCACCACAACCAAGAAAAAGGAGCATATCACCTTCAGGAATAACCAAAGAAGCAGAGTGAAAGGTAAATATGTGGTAATAATCAACTCAAAGTTCACTCTCAAAGATGTTGCTTTGGTTGAAAATTTGGGATAAAATTTTCTCTCTGTATATCAGTTGCTTGATAAGGGCTTCAAAGTGCGTTTTCAACGTGATACTTCGCAAGTACTCAATTCTGATGGTGTTTTGGTTTGCAAGATTTTTAGAGTAGGGAGAGTTTTTGGAGCTGATTTTTCTAAGTCGTCAAGTTCTTCTCACTGTTTAGTTGCTTAATCTTATTCTGAGCTCTGGAAGTGGCATAGGAGACTAGGGCATATGAGCTTTGAATTGCTTACTCGCTTGAGTGCCTTAGGTCTGATCCGAGGATTGCCCAAACTCAAATTTGAGAAGGATTTAGTTTGCGCTCCTTGTCGACATGGAAAAATGATTGTCGCTTCATATTCACTAGTCAATATGGTGATGACTGAACAACCCGGAGAAGTTCTCCATATGGACACTGTATGTCCTTCTCGGATTAGTTCTTTAGGCGGCAAATGGTATGTTCTTGTTATTGTCGATGACTACTCTCGTTACTCTTGGGTCTTCTTTTTAGCTAGCAAGGATGAAGTGTTTTCACACTTTCGGAGCTTAGCTTTGAGACTTTTTACTGAACTTCTAGGTGCATTGAAATTCATTCGAAGTGATAATGGCACCGAGTTCAAAAATAGTCTCTTTATTGACTTTTGCATGGATCATGGCATAGAACATCAATTCTCTACTCCACGGGTTCCTCAACAAAATGGTGTTGTTGAGAGAAAGAAATGCACTCTAGTTGAGATGGCTAGGACGATGCTCGATGAGCATAGGACTCCTAGAAGGTTTTGGGTTGAGGCCATGAACATAGCTCGTTACATCTCAAATCGGATCTTTCTGTGCTCAATTTGAACTTAACTTCTTATGAACTACGTTTTGAGAGACAACCCAAGGTTACTCATCTTCGAGTATTTGGTTGTCGGTGCTTTATCCTAAAGCGTGGGAATTTAGATAAGTTTGAGTCGTGTTCTTCAGATGGGATCTTTTTGGGTTATGCCACACATGGTCACTCCTATCGAGTTTTCAATTTAGATACTAACACTGTCATCGAGTCATGTGATGTGACTTTTTATGAATCAACCCCCTTGTGTTAGTCCTTCTTTTGAGCTTGCTAGTGAAAAGGATATGGAAGCGACCATCTTTGAAGAAGAAGATCCCGAAGACATCGAGGACGAACCCCTACTTCCCTCGACATCGATTCCTAAAGCGGACCCAACTTTGATCACTTTGGCAAGAGGCCCCGAAGCATCTACCTCGACATCAGTCATCTTTGAATGCTCTCCGGCACAAGTTGAGGGGGGGACTGCATCCCGCCATGAGGCTCCACACCACATTCAAAGGATACATCCTCACGAGCAGATCATTGGTGAGCTTGATCAAAGGGTAACATGTTCTCACGCTCATTTCATTGATTCTGCATTTGTTGCTTCTTTTGAGCCCTTATATGTGAGTCATGCTTTATTTGATTCTAGTTGGATTAATGTCATGCATGAGGAACTTCGAAATTTTGAGAGAAACCAAGTCTGGACTCTTATAGATCCCCCTCCTAATGTTCATTTTATTGGAACAAAATGAATTTTCAAAAACAAGCAAGAGGAAGATGAGTCTGTGGTTAGAAACAAAGCTAGACTTGTATCTCAGGGTTTTTCACAAATTGAAGGGATTGATTTTGCTGAAACTTTTGCACCTGTTGCTCGTCTAGAGGCCATTAAGATTATGCTTGCATTTGCTGCATCCCGTGGTTTTAAACTTTATCAAATGGATGTCAAAAGTGTTTTTCTTAATGGCTTCATAGATGAAGATGTTTTTTGTAAAACAACCCCCTGGCATTGAAAACCCCAAATACCCCTATAGAGTCTTTAAACTTCATAAAGCTCTGTATGGACTCAAACAGGCCCCTCGGGCATGGTATGATAGACTTAAGTATTTTCTACTTGAGCACGGGTATTTGATGGGATTAGTTGATAAAACCCTTTTTACTCTCAAACATGGCAAAGATTTCCTCCTAGTCCAGATTTACGTTGATGGTATCATCTTTGGTGGCTCCTCTCATGTTTTAGTCACAGATTTTGCAGATACCATGAGCAAGGAGTTCAAGATGTCCATGATGGGCGAACTTACATTTTTTTCTTCGTTATCAAATCAGGCAAAGCAAACAAGATACCTTCGTTCATCAGATAAATTACACCAAGGACCTGCTCAAGAAGTTTGATATGGCTGATGCGAAGCCTCTCGCCACTCCAATGGCTAACTCAGTAGCATTGGATCCGGATGAGGATGGAGAAGCAGTAGATTAGAAGGAGTTCTGAAGAATGATTGGCTCCCTCCTCTACTTGACAGCTACGAGGCCGAACATACACTTTGCAGTATGTCTGTGCGCTCATTTTCAGGCTTCCCCAAGGGCTTCACATTGACAAGCAGTAAAGAGCATTCTAAGGTATCTCAAACACACTTTAGAATTCAGCATTTGGTATTCTACATCTTCTTCATTATGCCTTTGAGGTTATTCAAATGCGAATTTTGCTGGGTGTAGAATTGATAGGAAAAGTAACTCTGGTACTTGTAATTTTCTGGGTACTTCTCTTGTTTGCTTGTCTTCTCGCAAATAGCCTAGTGTTGCACAATCTACAGTTGAGGTTGAATATGTTGCTGCAGCTAGCTGTTGCTCACAGATTTTGTAGATGGTTTCCACTTTGCGGAATTTTGGGTTAGATTACACGAGTGTTCCACTTTTCTGTGATAACACCAGTGCGATTGTATTGCTAACAACCCAGTTCAGCATTCCAGGACCAAACACATTGATGCAAGATATCATTTTCTTAGAGACCACAATAAGAAAGGTGATATTGAACTTCAATATGTTGATACCCAGAACCAGCTTGCCGATATTTTTACCAAACCCATTGATGCTTCTCGATTTTCTTATTTGCGTGGGGAACTTGGTATTTGTCATCCCTATGGCATCTTGTGAGGGGGAGTTGTGTGTCATTGTATAAGCTTCTGTCATATGATTAACTGCTTTTAAATGAACTTGCTTGTATGTGCCCTTGAATTATTGCCTTTAATCATGATGATTTTGCTCTATTTGAATATGTCTAATATTTGTCATGAGCATGGCTTTTATTTCTGAAAATTAAAACATGGTCACTGCTTAGTCTAGTAACTAGCATGAGTAGGCTGATTGCGTTTGCTATCTCTTACATGCCTGGTAGCTACGTATTTTTCATTTGGATGCAAACATGCAAATTGAACATTTAAATGCTTTCATGGAAATCTTGTACTAAAAATTGATAAAATTCATGAAATTAATATCCATGTCTTTTGTGCTAATGTTGCTAAGATCCAGGTGGGTTTGCTTTGTCGCACTACATTGTTCTAGACTGCTTACCATAGCACTTTGGTATGAACTGGGACAATGTAGTGTATGCCATGACTAATGCTTTAAGCTTCTAATGGTCTTTGCTTGACCTAGGTTTGGCTTAGTCGGTTAGCATAAGGTTGACATGCAAATAACCCCTGGCATTAAGATCAAAAGAAAAAGGATAAAAAGCTTGAAAACATTGAATAAATTACAGGTTTGATGAAGCTCCATGTTATTTGACTATGCATGTCTAGGTAGTATTTGCTAGCTTTTGCATTCCATGCTTTACTTTGTCTAGTATGCTAGTCTAAGTGATGATGCTTTTATTTGCTAAATCCTAAAAATGCTTGCTCGTGCTTTTCCTTGGATATGATTCATATGAGCTTATCATGCAGTATTTTTAGACAATATTCAAGGCAAATGCTAGTTTTGTATTGTAATTGTTGTTAATTATATTTCAGAAGCTTGCATATGCACTCACCCTAATACCTCTCTTTGCATTATTTTTATCACCTTGATTCTTGCATTACCAAAGGGGGAGAATGTTTGTTGCTGCCAAAGAGGGAGAAATGATAATTTCATGCTTTGCCAAAGGGCTTTTTATGAAAGGGGAGAAATTTATTTTTTGAGTGACATGATTTGGCTCTTTTCTTTGTTTTTATGTTCACTTGTGTGCCGAAAAATTTCAATTTTTCTCGAGTTTGAATCTAGTTGTCAATGCAGTAATCAAGGGGGAGATTGAGAAACCAAGTTGAGATGTGTCTTAGTTTCAGTCTGTGATGAGTGATTGACAGATTCTCTTCTGAGTGAAGGGGTCCCTCCGAACGGGTTCGGAGGTATGTTTTCCGAAGGGTTTCGTGTTTGCTCGCTGCACCTGTTCGCAGCGTGGTATATCTGTCGGAGGGGCCTAACAGTATACAGTTCTGAGGTTGTATCGAAGGGGTCGGTACTTTGGGTTGTACACCCGTGTGTGTACCGGAGGGTGTTATATCCGGAGAGGTCTCCGGGGTATCATATACAGTTGTCTATTTATCATTGGTGTGCATGTGACTTCGGAGGCGACTGGACGGTCAGCATAGTAGGTGAACTGGGTCAAGCAGGGAGTTTGGCGCCAAGCAAGCGCGGAGCTTGGTCACGGAGGCTATGTGAAGTCAAGGTCGGTCCTCGGGTCAAGGTGCACCAGTCAAAGGAAGGAAGTGCATAGGGGGACTCCGGCTGATGATACTCCGAGACAAAGTCCTCGGAGGCGAGGCACTTCGAAGGGGGACTCTAAAGGAGTAACTTCAAAGTCTGGCTGACGAAATCCTCTGGAATGAGGCAAGGCTTCCAAGTGTGCTCCGGACGGAGACATTTAGAAGGACATCTGACGAATGTCTTAGAATTCAGGGTGCATCGAAGGCATGGTCCGGATAGGACTATTCGTGGAGTGTGCTCGAGGCTGAGACACTGCGAAGGGGTGCTTATGGAAGTGCTTCATGTGTAGACCATGGACGAAGGAGGGTCTTCGAAAGGTGGTGGACAAAATCCTTCATAAAAAGGTACTTCGAAGGAGGGGGTTTGAAGTCAGGATGACTTGACGTACTTCGGTCATGCATGGCTTCGGTACACAAATGGGTGGAGTTCGATCCTAGAGTAGCTGCGAAGCCATGGTGGTCCACTCCCGAGGTGATGGTGCGAAGACTCAAGGGCTTTGACGGCTTTGTCTCAAAACCATCATTTGTATCGAAGACATACTTCGGGGCAGCGAAGGCCTATGGGTTCTAAGCTTGCTACTGAAGCCACTGCAGCACTTCACGTGCGAAGGGGGCTCCAAGATTCTAGTCTGAAAAGCTGACACAAAAGGAGCTTCCAATAAAGTAGACTACCATATGTACCCTCGTGACTGCCAGAGCTAGTAAAGTTGTAAACCCTAGGGGTATAGTGGTCTATTCGCAAGTTAGAATAGTGCCTATAAAAGGAGAGGCAGACTGAGGTCTAGGGTAACACTGTGCACTTCACTTTTAGAATTTTTCTGTACTCATTGTAGCCTTGGGCAACCGCCATGAGTAGTACTCTGAGTCTGTGAGTTTTGTGTTCCCCGTTCTTGCAATGAAATTTACATTCTGTTTTCTTTGATGGCATGAACTTGTATTTGTGTTTTTGCACTGTTTGGTCGTGTTTTATGTGGTCCATTTTATGTTGAGCAAACCCTGTTTTACACGTTGTGTTTGTCCAGACAAAGTGTTGTGTCTCTCTTGCTTGCGATTTCTGGGAGTAATTTTTGTGTTAGTTCGCTCTGTGTATATTAGAGGCTAGTTCTCCTAGATTACTAGCGAAGTATCATCTGTTTTGTGCAAGCGATGTCAGTTGGTTTTCTTAGAAGAGCCAGGCTGCATTACTAGACACTTAGCTAAGTTCTATTCGAAGAAATCTACAGTGCGAAGCCTAGTACCTGTTACTAAGTGCGGAGCATTGGTTCGGAGCTCTTTGAGGGAAACACTTTCGTGCTAAGTACTTTTGTGCGAAGCCAGCTCGTAGGCACCTATGTGTGCGGAGGCAGCACAAACTTTGCTGAATTCAGTGTCTTGGGGTTTCAAAGTGTGAGCAAAGTCTTCTGTACTTTGAAATTTTTACCCATTGTGAAGCCTGTGTTCGGAGTGTGTTCGATACCTCCAAACCAGACACTTCGAAGGGTGTGTTCGAAGTCTGTTCAGCAGAAGAGAAAAATTAAAAAGCTCTCATTCACCCCCCTCTGGTCGCCTGTTTCGGTCCAACAACCACAGTTTCATCACCATTCATCAAGGGTGATTCTTCACTGACACTTGAGCAACCGAATGCAAGGTGAGTTGGTTTTCTCCTACTCTCAAAGTAACAAAAGAACAAGTGATACTGCACAATAATATTTGTTTTGCTAGAATCTACGATGATGGTGAATACAAGAACAAACCGATGACAGTTTGTAGCCAAGAAGGAGAGAATGACGAGGACATCACCGGCTCTGATATAACCATGTTTATGCTTTACAATAAACAATTCGAGGTGCATGCATTCTATATTAGATTTACAATTTATATATTTGAACTAAGGATGCTATACCATGAAATGTTTTTGTTTTCAATTATAGAAATGCTTACGTGGATCAAGTGATACGTTAAGAGCACACAAAGGGAGTGGAACATCATGGAAGTTGATTGGGGACCAATTCAAGGACATTCAAATATAATATATAAGTTTGGGACGTTATTTTTGTGCCAAGAGAAATTGGAGATACATTTCTACACGTTTTGGACTCAAACTCGGACTACAGGGAGAGCATCAAATTCAATCGTGCATAACTTTATATGGAAGTTCTGATTTTAATGATCTTGGACTTTTTAGAAAGCTTAATACGTCCTATTTCAAAAAGATCTAGCTACACCTCCAAATCCATCCGAGGAGATCACAATCACCAAAACAATCCATGTGACTTAGATTCAGATTTCAGGGAGAGCACTATATTCAAACATGCATAACTTTTACATGAAATCTCCGATTTGAATGATCTTGAATTTATTAAAAAGATGAGGACGTATACATAAATTATAATATATTTATTCCTCCACAAAACCCAATAAGAATCTACGTTTCCTTTTCCCCCTTTTTCTAGTAAGTCTTCCCTTTTTCTAGTAAGTTTGTGTAGGAAATAATTATTACTTTTTATATGTAATAAGTTTCCAAATTTTGGGAATACCCCTAGAGCTATAAATACCATAGACTTTAGTTATAATTTTGGTTTTTATTAGAGTAAAGTTTAGCCAATGCTACATATTATGTGTAAACTAGTGATCAGTTAGATTGTCGTTTTCTTGTTTCAGGACCCCTACTATCCATCATGTATCTTTCATAATTAGCAATATTAGTTGCTCTATTATCTTGTTGCAGGAATAAGGTTGACCACCAATAAGATCCACAACCCTTATAGTTGATGTATCAATCGCTAAGACGCAATACAAATGTTTCGTATGGTTGTAGTCGGGTTGTAATAACTATTTACAAAGCAACAAACAAACAAGACAGAAGCAAAGAAGTACAAAAAAAAGTGAACCAGTATATGCACCGTACAAATTAGGAACAACAGCAAAAAGTCTTGCTAGACGAGGACAACGGACTCAACTTCTAGTCATATGCACTAGCTGCGAATGAAAATTTTAGGTCGACAGATTTTCTACATCTAACTTTGTAATTCCAGTTATTTCTCAGGATCATTAGATATTCGCTGCAATATGTAAACTCAACTCAAACAAACTGCTTTTCTTTTAATTCCAACGAGGACACCCAACTTCAAGATCGGGAGGTCTCAAGGCTCAAGCCCAGGCATCCTCACCTCCCACCAGCCGTGATTGATTGAGCCATGTAACCCCCTTACTACAGGGTATATGACATTCTTTTGTCTTAGAGTTAGCAACATTTACATTTTTATCACACTGGCCCTTAGTGTATAACAACCAGACCCAGAGACCACATGTCATACATATATATAATGCAAAAATACAAACTCCACTAACTTATGTGGGACAAAAGTGCAATATTGCTAAGCAGTTTTACCAAACAGACCTCCCAAGATGGTAATTTTAAACTGGACTTTTGCCTCTTGATTTACAGACATGTCATGTAGAATCCAAGTAGAGCACATGAGAAAAGCTCATGGCTAATATTTTGGGTGAGGTCACTTGTCAGCCGAAAGAAGTTATGCCTCCGGCATACCATGGAACACGATCATATGAACAGAAGAAATAAAGATTTTTATGAACTTTTCATTGCTCACTTGCTCATCCTCAAAGTAGTATAAAATTGATTCCGCAACTCAAACGATCCACTATCTTCTGTGAATGGTCAAAAGAACAGGCAGACCAAGCATGACTAGGGGATCTAGGGTATCCTAAATCTTAATAAAAAAAAGACAAGTGTACCAGACCTCACGGACTGTACAACCTACTATTTCACACAAGAGAAATCTGGAATTGTTAAACCACAAATACTGATAATCATAGGGAAACAAAATATTGCACCAAAGCCTCATATTATGCACATGGCATATTCTAGGTGGATTTTGCACATGTTTATATGCATGTGCCTTCTGGACTAATATGCGAACAATGCATAGGCTGAAGTTACCAATTAAATTAAAAATACTATTTTATAAAAAGGCAATTCACTAAATTACTTGAAATGTATGCAAACCAAAAATAATCACAGAACACAGATATATTAATTGAACAAAACGCTATGTTCAAACTGGAAGTTAAAAACTAGTGTGTCTTATTAACTAGGGGCACTAGAAGCAAGATATATCCAATTATGGCCAAAGGAATTATATGTGCTACCTAAGGATAATAATCAAAAGTTGCCCAAGAAGTGAATATCATTAAAAGTGCACACAAATCATGATTTCGAGGAATTAATTAACATGGCAGTAATAATCTCAGTTGCGACATCTACCAACTTTCACAGTATGTCTTCAGCTAAATAAATGCAGGTCCTCTCTTTTGTGCTGAGGCTGCATTACAGATTAGCAGTGCCCAGGTTACAGTCCATGAGATCTATCCTGTGTTAACATCTGACGTTCCACTTCCAGCCTCCACTGGAGCAGTTGATGTGTTTTCTCCAGAAACCAGAACACCAGCAGCATCTGCAGGTCTAGTTTCTTTGGTCTCCCCCAAAACTACACCTGCAATCTCTGTTGTCTTCCCTGACAGTAAATCCACTTCTCGTTCGCCCATAGCTTGTCACGTTTCTTGACACCTCACCAGCAGCTTCTGCTAACACGACTTGAAAGAAATTGGCCTTGGCGTTCCACGCCCTCTCTTGTTGGCATCCCCAGTTTCAGCAGGCCTTGCTTCTGATGGTTTTTCCTTTTTTGGACGCCCACGCCCTCTCTTCTCCACCAATGCAGCAATTCCTGTTTCTCTATGTTCAGTTTTCAATGGAACCTCCTTTCGAGGTCTCCCAGGTCCTTTCTTCTCCACTGAAGAAGCACCCACTGATTGCAAACCCATGACTTCACCTCCATTTCGAACAGCTCCAGACTTGCCTACAGTTTGTGTGTGTGCTCAGCCTCACCTCCATCTTCAATGGTCCCAGCTTCAACCTTTGCTGCCACAGAAGCTCCAGCTTCCAATGGCCTATCCTTTCTTGGCCTCCCAGGCCCTCTCTTAGTAAATGCGGCATTCCCAGGCAGCACAGACCCAGATTGCAATGGTTTGTCTTTTCTAGGGCGCCCTGGCCTTCTCCCCTTACAGGTTTGGCCGAGCTTTCTCTGAGGAGCCTTCCAAAGCACCTGCTGTGGAACTCTTGGGGGGGGGGGGCGTCCAGGCCGAGCTTTCCCACTGGGCATGAAAGCAACAGATATTGCAACCTTATGTGGACTCCCTGCCGTTCTCTTTGCATCTGGTGCAGTAGAAAGAATTGACGCATTCTTAGGAGGGCGTCCACGACCCCGCTTCGCCCCCAACACAGCAGCCGGTGGCACTACAGGTGTGGCATTCTTACATGGGCGTTTCAATCCAGACGGAGGCGGGGAAGCAATGGGAACATCTACATTCTCACGCGGCCTCCCAGGTGAACGCTTGGCTAAGGATGAACCCAGCGGTGCAACTGGAGTGGCATTCTTCCGTGGCCGTCCAACCCCCCGCTTCCCTCCAGACGCAGGCGGCGGAGCAAAGGGAGAGGCATCATTCTTCCGCGGCCTCCCAGGTCCGCGCTTTACTCCCAGCACCGCAGCAGACGAGGCCACAGGGACTGCGTTTTTTCCGCGGCAGCCATGGCCCCTGCCAAACCCGAGGAAGCGGAACCGGAATCAGAGATGGAGCTGTATTCTTGCGAGGCCGCCCCGGCCCGCGCTTCACAGCCGGGGCAAAGGTGGGGTTCCCTATCTTGGGCGGCCGGCCGCGGCCTCGGCGTTAGTGCGGAGTGCCAGTGGGCGCGGAGGCGGAGATAAGGTAGGAGTGTCCAGACATGAGGAGGAGACCCTGGGATCTGAGGCGGCGGAGGTGGACAAAGCGGAGTGCGTCGTGTCGAGCAGGGAGGCGGGAGAAGTTGTCCAAGATGTACTTGGCGATGGCGCGGCGGCCGGACCCGTTCGGCTCTCGAAGCTCCGTCAGCGCCTGCAGGATCATCTGCACATCAAGGAGATCTGGGCAAGTGAGCACCACCAGCAGAAGAAGAAAGATGCATGGCTGTCGTCGATTAAACCGACCAACACACTGAAATTTTCGCTTCGGCGTTCTGAGGCTGTTTCCTTTTTTCTAGCGAAGACGACACCAAGGTGACCTTTTGTTCGGTCGGGAACGAACTGGGCTTCATAGGCCGGATTAGTGTTGGCCCGATAGAACGTGCCATCGTGGGCTAGCCTAGGCATGTACACTGTTTATATTCGGGGCATGATCTAGCGTGATAGCAAACGGGACATGCTCACATGCCGACCCTGTGTTTCCCATGGCATGTTCGGGCCAATATCTTGACATGTCGTATCGACACGATAATGTTCGGTTTTCTCGCCCACCCCTACCGCTAACAATAGCAAAAATAGCCTTGTCTACGCCACGTGGTCCTAGATCGGGATTCGTTCGCTGACAATGATTTTTAGATCTAACGGCGTTGATAGTAAAATTTGATCCTAATGATCAAAATTGGTAATTTGATCGAAAATGTGTAGTCCCTAGTATAGGCCAATACAACTGGTCATGCTACCCCGATCCGAACAGCCATATGGGTCTGATCCAACCGACAAGGTTCGAGTCTAACCCCAAAATGAGTAATTTCGGGTATTTTATCTCTAATTAATTTTTAACGATTTAGACTCGTATACTAATTAATCTAAAGTAGAAATCATATCTAGGAACAACAAGACCAACCCCTATATAAAGGGCTAAAGCCGATTCAAAGTGGGAGACTCTAATCCAATCTAATCTACCCCATGTATAATCGTTCTCTTTTCAATCTACTACCTTTTTGCTCTAGGTTTAGCTATAGCTCGTTCATCTTTGCTGATTTTGTGCCGTAAACCTATCGTTCGTCGCAGCGTAATCACGATAATTCTTATCGATTCACTTGTGAATCATCCTGTTGGTGTCTTTTTTTGTCACACGCGTGACCTGGAAGATCTGCTTAACTCCAGTGCAGGTTCTATAATCTTAGAAAAAGAAGGTTCTGAGTATGCCAATTAGTTTGACCCTACAATTGATAAGGAATCATAAAGAATAACGTTAGTAGAAACGTCGATCGGTTGTTGAGCCAATGACTGTGGTGAGAATAAAATAAACATGGATAAACGCGCCTATCGACCACAGGGCTGATGACCATGCCCACACTATCGGCCGAACACACTATCGACTGATAGGGTGGTGTTCTTTTGCATAAAGGCCGATGAGTGTCTCCCAAACACAGATGGAATATAGCGTGGAAACAAAGATAACTTGTCGGCTTGTGTCCCCCAAACAATGTATTCATATCATCAAATTACCGTAACTACGAAATCGAACCTAACCAAGACAGTTGCTAATAACAATCAATCAATAACAATTCAACACATTGGACATACTTTATTTAGAGGAATGGTACACAACATGAACCAGATACAATAGAACGAGATGTCAGACTTAACCAATGAAGCGTCAAACTATGACACCTAATTCACATCAATCTAAGAGATCAAAATGATAAAGCCTTAGACCTAGCAAAATGTACCAAGATAAACCCGGTGATCACACTGACTAGGCTGATATCTCAAGAGATTGATACGATGCAGCCTTGAAGAACATGAACCTAGCCGATGCGACCATCGGGGGTGGCAGAACTCACCTCTTCGCTAGAGATCAAGACATTGTAGCCCGGTTCCAAGTGCCAAGTCTCGTCATAATTAACCTTGGGAATCCAAGAGTGACAATGCGCCGAAAGTAGTAGTTTGTTGTGGTTGATTGTGTGTGTCCTCTAAACCTACCTAATTATATACATATTTATAGTCCGGAAACTTGCCGTCTAAGTAATCTACATTATAATCGATTCTGGATTAATCTTTATCTTCTCTAACCTTCATCGGCTCCTTCATATTCGGCCATGTTGTAACGATATAGACAGGCTTCTTTGATCACCTATGACCGAACTCATTAGACTTCTGTTGACCGTGTGACATCCTTAGTGGGCCTAGGTTTTACTAAATCTTGGTGTCAACACATGCCCCCTAGTTTCGGAGCATTAAAGAGTAACTGATGCTTCAAAATTACCGATCATCATCACCCTCTACCATCACGTCCTTTCAAGCGTCTATCCGCGATGCCTTTTCAAACTCATTAATAGTAGCCAAAACCCTTCATCTTCTAGTATTTTATAAATCCTGCACAGGGTATTGGCTCCATATCATATCCCTTTTTCTTTTTCCTTTTTCCTGCTTCTTCTCCAGCCATTCACTTTTGACATCGGCCTATACCTTGATGCCAATGAAGTCATCAGCGCCGCTCTGTCAACTGTTGCTCCACTGACTCTAGAGGTGAGGGAGGCCTTATTGGACTTGATGCATCGTCTGGGGGATCCGATCGAAGTTTTGGTCAATGATTCAGGTCTGAAAAGGGCTTGTTTCAACGATGTCTTGGGCTCTCTCACTCTGGGATTGGTCGACGCTCTTACACATGTCGCCTTCCTGGAGTTTCATCGGCCGAGGGTGTAGTGGGTCATGAAGCAGATGGCCAATTGAGCTAGCCACGCATCGTTGTTGGAGGCAGTGAAGGCCCATGAAGACGTGATAATGACCAAGGGCACTCTCATGGATCGTATTCAGGATGAGTCGTCAGCCACGTTGCTTGAGATCAACTATTTGTGGGCGGAGGATACCTGTTGGGGGAATAGATTTCCCTTGAACAGGGGCCAAATGACGTCAGCCTCTGTCGGCCTTCAGCCCGGAGCCCGACACTGTCAAAGCCTGTATCTTCCCAAAGAAGTTGTTTCCAGGTCCCAAGGTACCCTTCGGAGGCGAAGCCCCCAAGCCTTGTCGAAGCCCTCTGGAGCGGGGTCCCTCGGAGCCCTCCAGAGCGAAGCCCTCAAGATTCCTTAAAGACCGCCAGAAGCTAAGTCTCAGGCTAACTTCGAAGCCAGCCTCCAGGCCTTCTTCGGAGTTAGCCTTCGAGCCCGGTTCGGAGTTAGCCTTCGAGCTCCCTTCGGAGCTCCTCAGAGCTAGTCTCCAGACCCTCTCCAGCCGGTTCAAAGCCAAGGCCCCAGTTCGGAGGCCCCAGTTCGGAGCCCTGGTTCGGAGGCCCCGGTTCGGAGGCCCCGGTTCGGAGGCCCCCAGTTTAGAGGCCCCAGTTCGGAGGCCCTAGTTCAGAGGCCCCATGTTCGGAGGCCCCGGTTCGGAGGCCCCGGTTCGGAGGCCCCGGTTCGGAGGCCCCGGTTCGGAGCCCTGGATTCGGAGCTTCGGCCCTACTCCGAACCCAGAAGATATTTACGCCCCGCTACAGTGTAGAAGTCGTACCAGGGGCCCCTCTGCCCATAGTTTGTCGTCTAGCTGGTCAAGATGTGATGTTACCTGACACATTTGTAAAGCTATAAAGCACTTTTGTACCGTAGCTAGCTCCTTTTCTCCTCTTTGCCCCTATGAGCCTAGGGCTCATAGAGGGCATCTCGGTCTTTTCCATTGGCCTGCGTGTCTATAAAAGCAGGGCCAAGCCCTTGTAGCAGGGCACACGCTCTAGGGGGCCATGAGACCCTGGAGTTCTTTGCTCCACACCAAGGCTTACTATGCCAAATCCACCGCAAACTGGACGTAGGGCTATTATCCCCTAGGGGAGGCCCGAACCAGTATAAACCCTTTCTCCCTCTGAGAGAGCCCATCGAGGTTCATTCTACACATCGTATACACACATACAAAACCTGTGCTGTAGCTAACACAATTGCTACAACAGTTGGCGCCGTCCGTGGGGATCTTAGTCCAAAAAGCTAAGTTCTCCGCCACTGTCTGCAACTTGAAGTACGCTTGAGGGGGGAGCTTCGAAGCTTTCTTGCTCCGCGCACCCTTCGGCAAGGGGCTTCGAGTGCAGCTCGAAGGCTCTCTTCACCTTCCCTTACCCTTCACATATTGGAGCTCACCCTCCAGCAAGGGGCTCCGCTTCATGCGTCGAAGGTCATCGAAGCCCTAGGGGCTACGAAGCCAACCTTCAGCCACTTTATGAGGTATGTCCACTATCCGAGTACCACTTCGATGTACAATTTCGCAATCACTTTGATATATATTCGAGGCCCAGCTTCGCCTTGAAATTCGAAGCCCTGTTTCGCCTTTAAAGCAAACTTCTGCCCCATCTTATGGAAACAATTTGAAGCCTTGCTTCGCATTATCAAAAATCCGAAGCCTCGCTTCACCTTACAAAATCCGGAGCATTCCTCCGAAGGCTACACAGTGTCTCTGGGCCCGTAGCAGTAACAGGGACTCCGGGCCATGGCCCGATGCGTCCAGGGATTCCGGGTTCCGTACCCGAAGCATCCCAGGGATTCCGGGTTCCGTACCGAAAGCGTCCCAGGGATTCCGGGTTCCGTACCCGAAGCATCCCAGGGTCGAAGGTGACCCAGGGTCATAGGTGACCCAGAGCCGAAGGTGGCTCACATTATCACAGGTTCGGTGAATCCACACCAAATACTCATTTTTATTACAGAATCAAGCTCAGAAGCCTTGCTTCGTTATCCAAACACACTCCGAAGCCTTGCTTCGCGTGTCAAATCTAATATATATACGCCTAAGTGTGTCGAAGTCATACTTCGCATGAAAATCTAAGTGCGTTTCGGAGCTTTGCTCACGCACGGTATTTAAATCCTAGCATGTCGAAGCATGCTTCGCTTAATTAAGTGCGTTTTGGAGCTTTGCTCACGCACGACATTTAAATCCTAGCATGCCGAAGCATGCTTCGCTTAATTAAGTGCGTTTGAGAGCTTTGCTCACACGCAGCATCTAAATCTAACATGCCGAAGCATGCTTCGCTTAATTTGGCTACGCTGAAGCCTTGCTTCGCTCCAAATTAACACGTTCGAAGCCCACAATGATGGGAGAATTGGTCCCGATCTTCCGCTAGGTAAAGGATAAACTTGGGTTGGTGGAGAATCTCGACGTTGGCGATCCAAGGCTCCGGTCCGGCGGATCAAAACCTTGCAATCGTTACACCACTGTCTCCGTTGGTTATCAACCACGCAGAACGCGATTGACCTCGCCACGAAGGCTAATTCCTGCAAGCGAACCCAAGAACACAAGCAAGAACAGGAAGGATACAAATCGAATGCCAAATCACAGACAAACGAGGATAAGGTGAGGTTTCACAAACGCCAATGCAGCAGCCAATCGGTCCGGTGCAAGAGGCGGGATCTAAACACAACAGTGTAGATGCAACAAAGCAAAACCTAACCCCAGAGGTGGCTGGCGTGAGAATATATAGGGCGGCGGCCTGTGGAAGGGGAACAGACTTGGGCTGTGGGGTAGAAGACGTACAGACTCAAATTATGGCCAACACGGCCCAGTTCTGTCACGCAGTACTGTTTTAAATACACAGGTCGACTCGAGACTCCAAATGATGTGAAACCAACTGCAAAAGATCCGTCTTCTCCTCAGCTTTCCAAAAAGTCCAAGAACGCGCCAATCGGACTTCGTATGAGGAAGTTATGCCCATTTTGGTGAATGGTGGTCGATGTAGTCCGAACCAGCGAATTCTTGACATCAAATCATCCGTGCGGCTCCGTCTTCAACTCCAACTCTCCTATTCCATCTCCCATGTTCCTAAGCAACAAAATATCACTAGTATTCAGTAGCATCCCATCCAAACAAATATAATCAAAGTTGCTAAGGAACGAATTAACCTCATGGTTCAAGCGACGGGCACGGGCGCGTGTGATTGGTCCTTGTAGTTGAATTGTAGGTGGAGACTCCATGTGTGTATCATGTGAAGTGATGTCCTCATCATCCTCCCCCTCTTGAATTGGAGTCGTCCTCGACTCAAGCTCATCATCATCTCCCAAATAGGGCTTTAAATCTGAAATGTTAAATGTGGGACTAACCCCAAAAGCTGCAGGCAACTCAAGCTTATATGCATTGTCATTTATCTTCTCAAGCACACGGAAAGGACCATCAGCACGGGGCATCAATTTAGACTTTCGTAAATCAGGAAAATGATCCTTGCGCAAGTGCAACCAAACAAGATCACCTGGTTCAAATGTTATCTCTTTTCTACCCTTACTACCATAAGCACGATATTTCTCATTCATTTTCTCTATGTTTGCTTTAGTAGTTTCATGCATCTTAAGTAATAATTCAGCACGTGTAGTAGCATCAAAATTCAAGTTTTCAGATGGTGGTAATGGTAGCAAATCAATAGGAGCACGCGGATTAAAACCATAGACCACTTGAAACGGACTTACCTTAGTAGTGGAGTGTACTGACCTATTATATGCAAACTCAATATGAGGTAGACACTCTTCCCAAAGCTTCAAGTTGGTCTTCAAAACAGCCCTCAACATGGTGGACAATGTGCGGTTGACGACCTCCGTTTGTCCATCCGTTTGGGGGTGACAAGTAGTAGAAAACAGCAGCTTCGTCCCCAACTTATGCCACAATGTCCTCCAAAAATGACTTAAGAATTTGGCATCACGATCTGAAACGATGGTATTGGGAACTCCATGCAAGCGTACGACCTCTCTGAAAAACAAATCAGCAACATTTGTAGCATCGTCGCTCTTGTGACAAGGTATAAAATGCGCCATTTTAGAGAAACGATCTACCACCACAAAAATACTATCTCTCCCCCTCCTAGTTCTAGGTAACCCTAACACAAAATTCATAGAAATATCCTCCCAAGGTACACTAGGAACGGGTAGAGGCATATAAAGACCATGTGGGTTTAGTCGGGACTTAGCTTTATTGCAAGTAGCGCATCGTGCCACATAGCGCTCAACATCTCGTCTCATCTTAGGCCAATAGAAGTGGGTGGACAGCACATCTTCAGTTTTCTTTGATCCAAAATGACCCATCAAACCACCACCATGTGCTTCCTGCAATAACAACAAGCGAAGAGAGCTAGCCGGCACACATAACTTGTTGGCACGAAAAAGATATCCATTATTCAGCACATATTTGTTCCAAGCACGGACATCTGTACAATTTGCAAAAGCATCTTTGAA
The DNA here is from genome assembly GCA_019279435.1 of Zizania palustris. Lineage (NCBI taxonomy): Eukaryota > Viridiplantae > Streptophyta > Magnoliopsida > Poales > Poaceae > Zizania > Zizania palustris. The sequence continues at coordinate 27,323,856 of JAAALK010000284.1, forward strand.
GTCCAAATCAGTAGCATACATGTCCTTCAATGTTTCTAAACCAAAGATCTTATAATCAAGTTGAGAAAGCAATGTATAACGTCTAGACAAAGCATCCGCAATCACATTATCTTTCCCTTTCTTATGCTTAATGATGTATGGAAAAGTTTCAATAAATTCTACCCATTTAGCATGTCGTTTATTCAGATTTGCTTGACTACGTATATGCTTCAATGCTTCATGATCCGAATGAATAATAAACTCCTTAGGCAAAAGGTAATGTTGCCAAGTTTCAAGCACACGCACTAAGGCATATAATTCCTTATCATAGGTAGAATAGTTCAACTGTGGGCCATGTAATTTCTCACTAAAATAGGCCACGGGTTTACCTCCTTGCAGCAGCACACCTCCTAATCCAAACCCACTAGCATCACATTCTAACTCAAAAGGCTTACTGAAGTCGGTAGCTGAAGTAGAGGTGCATGTGTAAGACGATCTTTGAGTGTGGCAAAGGCTTGTTCATGTGCTGGCTCCCACGCAAAAGTAATTCCCTTCTTGGTCAACTCATGCAAAGGACCGGCTATGGTGCTGAAATCCTTCACAAAACGCCGGTAGAAACCTGCAAGACCAAGAAAACTATGTACCTGTGTGATAGTTTGGGGTTGCGGCCAGCTGTTGATGGCTTCTACCTTTGCTGCGTCGACCTCAATACCCTGTGAAGTGACAACATAGCCAAGAAACACAACTCGGTCCGTGCAAAACGTGCACTTCTCAAGGTTTCCAAACATTCTAGCTTCACGGAGGGCAAAAAAAACAGCACGTAGGTGTTCAACATGTTCAGTGAGAGACTTGCTATAAACCAAGATATCATCAAAGTATACAACCACAAAGCGTCCTATAAAGTGCCGTAGGACTTCATTCATCAAGCGCATGAAAGTACTAGGTGCATTAGTAAGTCCAAAAGGCATGACAAGCCACTCATATAATCCAAACTTTGTTTTAAAAGCAGTTTTCCATTCATCACCTAGTTTCATTCGAATTTGGTGGTAGCCACTACGGAGATCGATCTTAGAAAAGATAATAGCACCACTAAGCTCATCAAGCATGTCATCCAATCTAGGAATAGGGTGTCGATATCGAATGGTGATATTATTAATAGCACGACAATCAACACACATGCGCCAACTACCATCTTTCTTAGGTACCAAAAGAACGGGTACTGCACAAGGACTAAGGCTTTCACGGACGTACCCACGATCAAGAAGGTCCTGTACTTGGCGCTCAATTTCTTTTGTCTCCTCCGGATTGGTACGGTACGCTGCACGATTAGGAAGAGACGCTCCCGGGACCAAATCAATTTGGTGCTCGATGCCGCGTATCGGTGGCAGCCCGGGTGGTACCTCAGTAGGAAAAACATCTTTAAACTCCTGCAAAAGGTCAGTGACTGCAACAGGAACAGAGCTAGGAATGTTCGCAAGTGAAAACAACACGTTTGTGCAAATCAAGCCATATAGCAAGGGGGTATCATCACAAATTTCAGCAAGGTCAGTTTTAGTTGCAAGCATGACACGCCCTCTCAGATTTATAACTTGTGATGAAGAAGGAGAAGCAATTTTATCTTTCTGTTGCCTCAAAAGCGTCTTAGCTACTTGCTGATTTTCAGAAGGTTGTTTGCTCTTTTGTGCATCCCTAGCATGTTTTTCTTGTTCAAATTTTACAATTTCAGCAGGAGTCATAGGAAGCAATGTAACTTTCTTTCCGTTATACATAAATGTGTACGTATTGCTCCTACCATGGTGGGTAGCATCAGTATCATACTCCCAAGGTCTACCAAGTAACAGAGAACATGCTTGCATTGGTACAACATCAAAATCAGCAGCTCCGAAGTATGTACCAATGGAAAATTTGATGTGAGCAGTTTGTGTTACCTTGACCTTACCGCTATTGTTGAACCATTGCACATGGTAAGGGTGTGGATGCGCACGTGTGGGAAGTTGAAGCTTCGTTACCATGTCGTGGCTCACCAAATTGTTGCAACTACCGCTGTCGATGATGACTCGTACACGACGGTTATTGACGCCGAAGAAGGTCTGAAACAGATTGTTCCGTTGTGCCCTGTCGTCCTGCTCCATGTGAGTGCTCAAGACGCGTTGTACAATAAGTGCTTCAAGGTCGGCAGTGGCATCCGACGCAATAACAGCGTCATCGTCGAATGTTTCATCATCTCCTGCAATGTTAGCAGCAAGTGCATATTCATCTTCAACATCACTAGCACTTACATAGCCACCGTCTTCTGTAGCAATATAAGCCCGCTGACTAGGGCAGTCTTTCATCACATGGCCAAGTCCTTTGCATCTGTGACACTGGATCGCTGCAGAACGCGCAGTAGAGGCTGCCGAGGAGGTGGGCTTGGCTGGCGCCTTGGATGCTGCAGTCTTGGAACTCTCAACCTGGGCTGTAGATGTAAAAGGTGCTGATGTAGCCGCCGGTCGAGAAAGGGGTGGGGGTGGTCGTTGCTGCTGCCCACTTGAGCGTGAAGTAGCACCACCAATGTTGGTCCTCATGCTGCGTTGTGGTTGTTGGCGACCCTGCAATTCTTTTTCTGCAAGCATAGCAAGGTGGAAAAGACGAGTGATAGTATTGTATTCTTTATAATCAATGATATCCTGAATTTCACGTCTTAAACCACCATAAAAACGGGCCATTTTATCCTCATTGTCCTCCTCAATTTCAGCACGCATGCAACCTATTTGCAACTCCTGATAATACTCCTCTACCGATTTATTTCCTTGGTTTAGGCGCTGCAATTTTTTTCTCAAATCACATTTATATGAAGGAGGGACCCATCTACCACGCATTTGCCGTTTTAACATATCCCAAGTTTGTGGTTCATTTCCAACCTGAACTATTTCAGTCCACCAAAGAAGAGCATATCCAGTGAAGTCACTAGTAGCTAAACGCACGCGGTGGATAGCAGGAACCATATGAGCATTAAATTTTTGTTCGACTGACATCTCCCAATCTAAATATGCATCTGGATCATAGGTGCCAGCAAAAGGAGGTACTGAAAATTTTACCTTAGAGTAGGGATCATTGTTCCTGTGGTTGTCATTGTTACCTCGTGGAGGGCGGTTGCGGTGGCCGCCCATACCTTGATGGTTGAACTGAAAGCGATGACGTGCAGCCTCGTCAGGGTCAATGGCATTGTTTCTGGCATAGGATAGGTCGTCTTCCTCTTCAACATGGTCATCGTTGGCTCGTGTAGCAGGCAATCGTGTTTCCAAGGCAGTCATTCGGTCCACTAGGTCAGCCACAGTACGCGCGAGACGTTCGATGGAATGTTGGGTCTGCCGCTGAGACTCTAGTAGAGCACGCCGTGAGACACAGTCATTAAAATCAGATGGAGGGGTGCCGCTGTTATCTGCCATGTTAGTGAAAAGATAAAACAACAAAGAATAATCCTATGTAAAACAGCTAGGTGGGGTGGTGGGTGTGGGGTGGAAGCAATCCGTCAAGCACCTTACCCGCGCTTGCAAGTGTTCTTACCACGCCGCAGTGAGGTCACCGGTCTACAGGTGATGAACCAAGTGGAGGGTGGTGTACAATTGCAAGAAATGAACCTGTCCTGACCAAGAGAAATGTGTAGCTTGGAAGGCAAGTGAGTAGCAAGGATTAGCGATATTAATAACAGTTAAACCAAGTTCAATAAGTATTCCCAAGTACTCGTCAAAGTTGCTGACCGTAGTGCTCCCAAAGTGAAAGTTCAAGTAATAGAGGGAAACTATGTGCCCAAAAATCAAAAAGGAAGCAAAAACAGGTCAAAATCAGCTCTGTATAGATCGGACAAGGGATCGGACAAGAGATCGGACAAGTGATCGGACAAGGGTATGTGCAAATTTTTTTTTTTGCTGCTGTTCGGATCGGACAAGAGTTCGGACAAAGGTTCAGACAAGAGATCGGACAAGCAACAAACAGCCAAAGACTGCCTCAGATTGGACAAGAGTTTGGACAAGAGTTCGGACAAGAGATCGGACAAGCAACAAACAGCCAAAGAATGCCTCAGATCGGACAAGAGTTCGGACAGGAGTTCGGACAAGAGTTCAGACAAGCAACTAACAGGACTGTTTCTCTTTTTTTTTTCTTCTTTTTTTTTCACTCTGTTTTTTTTGAAACAAGGATGACCAGAGATGCAACCACAAAAATTGGCACCTACAACTGAGGTGGGATGTGGCTTGCAAAAATTCAAACAAGTTCGCTGTCCGGCGAGCAAAAACTTTGTCCAATTTTTTTCTTTATCTTCCCGATTTTTTTTGGCGATTTTGGTGAGGGCTAACCGACCTTTGTGGGTTAGGGGACCCTCCAAATTGGGTCAGGAAGGCGCTCAAAAAATTTCAGATTTTTCTGCCAAACGAGCGAAAAGTTATGCCTGTTTTACTGAAGGGGGGTCACAAAGAGCAGATGTGGAAAACAAATAGGGTTGCGGAAGGGGGGTTTTTGGTGGGGAATTTTTTTTCTGAGACACAAGAACAACTACTACTCAAACGACACAGAGGGATGACTAAACCAGCAACAAGACTCGACCAAGAACACGAACTCAACAAAGTTAAAACTGAAATTAAAATCGCAAGGCACAAAGGGGTTCTCGGTGGGGAATTTTTTTGGTGCGGTTTTCTGGACTCTGGGTAAAAACAAAAGGCAGATCGAGATTACCTAACGGGAAATCTGAGCTCTGATACCAGCTGATGGGGGAATTGGTCCCGATCTTCCGCTAGGTAAAGGATAAACTTGGGTTGGTGGAGAATCTCGACGTTGGCGATCCAAGGCTCCGGTCCGGCGGATCAAAACCTTGCAATCGTTACACCACTGTCTCCGTTGGTTATCAACCACGCAGAACGCGATTGACCTCGCCACGAAGGCTAATTCTTGCAAGCGAACCCAAGAACACAAGCAAGAACAGGAAGGATACAAATCAAATGCCAAATCACAGACAAACGAGGATAAGGTGAGGTTTCACAAACGCCAATGCAGCAGCCAATCGGTCCGGTGCAAGAGGCGGGATCTAAACACAACAGTGTAGATGCAACAAAGCAAAACCTAACCCTAGAGGTGGCTGGCGTGAGAATATATAGGGCGGCGGCCTGTGGAAGGGGAACAGACTTGGGCTGTGGGGTAGAAGACGTACAGACTCAAATTATGGCCAACACGGCCCAGTTCTGTCACGCAGTACTGTTTTAAATACGCAGGTCGACTCGAGACTCCAAATGATGTGAAACCAACTGCAAAAGATCCGTCTTCTCCTCAGCTTTCCAAAAAGTCCAAGAACGCGCCAATCGGACTTCGTATGAGGAAGTTATGCCCATTTTGGTGAATGGTGGTCGATGTAGTCCGAACCAGCGAATTCTTGACATCAAATCATCCGTGCGGCTTCGTCTTCAACTCCAACTCTCCTATTCCATCTCCCATGTTCCTAAGCAACAAAATATCACTAGTATTCAGTAGCATCCCATCCAAACAAATATAATCAAAGTTGCTAAGGAACGAATTAACCTCATGGTTCAAGCGACGGGCACGGGCGCGTGTGATTGGTCCTTGTAGTTGAATTGTAGGTGGAGGCTCCATGTGTGTATCATGTGAAGTGATGTCCTCATCACACAAGAGGCCTTCGCTCAATATATTCCAAACATCCGAAGCCGCCAAAAGGCGCACCCCTTCGCATTTTCTATTTTTGCCCGCACCAGCAACGGCTAAGTCCCTAGCTGCCACGAGCAAAGGGGGGAAGCATGTATGCGAAGTGCGCGAATGCAATATGCAGTACGAGCGTGATGAGCTAAAACGTTCGGAGCCATCCGATAAGACGAAGTGCGCAAATACAATAAACCCCATTCGTTAAATAATAATTGAGAAGTATGTTACAAATGTACTTCGACTACAAAACTACGTGTAGTCTGTATCTAAGCCTAAGAAGAATCGAGTGCGAGGTCCCAACCCTCGCTTGCCTTTCTTTCGGCCAGGGCCCCCTCGGCTGGACGAAGCTTCGTCGGAGCCTGCCCTCCCACGTACGGCTCGTCCAGGCTCCGAAGCCCGCAGTCCTCTACTTTGCAGGTTGCTCCGAGTTAGCGAGGTTGGCGGTGCTGTGTCGAAGGCGGAAAAGTCTAAAGCCTCGTCGCCCGCCAAGACCGTTCGCGAAGGCAAAAACGAAGAACTCTGAAGGGACTCCGTATTCACAATAGCTAGCAGATCCTGAGATACTTCGGGGATGGCTTCGCCATTAGGACCCCTCGGAAGCTTAAACCGAGGGGGGGCTTCGGACCTAACTACTTCGAGGACTGCCCACAACTGTTGAAGCTGTTCAGAGTCTTCAAGCACTTCGAAGTCAACAATTGGAGGCCGAGCCTAGGCAGGTATAAGAAACCCCCGCATTCATATTAATAAGCTGATAAGTTTTTACAAGCCTGCAGCTAAGTATTACAAGAAGCCTAAGGAGATCTACACCTTCGGAGGCAGAGGTGTCGATGTCGAAGGCCGATCGGGCGCAGCAGGCGCTTTGGATCGGCGAAGGCGTAGGGCCTTCTGAAGGTCAAGGACTGCTTCGCAGCCTTGTTCCTTCCAAGGCTCCTGCAGCCACCGCCAGGCTCCGCGGACGGCTGTCGGAGGTGTCACCAAGTGTTGGCCCCCGAAGGCCACCGGGGTCACGGAGGTTGCTGCCTCGAGGTTGTCGCACCCCGCGTCATGAAGCATCTGCAACACTCCTTGGCCCGCGACTCGGCCGGCCATCAAGGCGAAGCCCTTCAGCGACTGCTCCGCCATCGAAGCTACTACCTTCAAGAACTCGGCGCGATCCCCAATTGGATCCTGGTCGCCGAAGTCCGGAGCCCAGCAGTCGGTCCCTATCTGCTCAAGGACTTCGGCCAGACTCTGAGTGGCTTCATCAAGGTTGTCCACGACGAAGTCTTCAAGCTTTTGAGCCCGTTGACGGAGGGAAGAATTCTCCTTCGCCTGCCGGGCCTCGGCGGCCTTCGCAGCCTGGAGCTCCGCGCGGAGCCTATCCATCTCCGAAGCCAAGGCTTCTTTAGCCTTGTCGGCCTCAGCCTTCGCCGCCTCGGCCGTAGCCTTCGTCGCCCTTACCTCAGCCCTCGCCATCTCGGCCTCACCCCTCGCCGTATCAGCTAAAGCTTCGGCCTGCCTTTGCTTCTCAGCTTCCACCGAGACTTCGCGTCGGAGGGACTCCTTCTCCTCTGCCAGGCGCGTCATCCGCTCGTCCGCAGAAGTCGAAGCCGCTGCGTTTAGTGCGAAGGCTTGAAAGAATTCAAGAAATCATAAGTATTGGTCGAAGATTAAAATATAACTTGAAGGCTGTGTAGGACTTCGCTCACCCGCACGAGAGCCTCGTTCGCACTGATGAAGAGATCCATGGGGTTCGAATGGCTGAGTTGAGCCACCAAATCCCCCGCCTCCGCAGCTACACAAGCCTCGCGGAAGTTGTTGATCGCCACCTCCATCACGGCACCCTTCGGCCGAAAAGGATGAACAATCTCCGCCGTGGCCGCCTGGGCAGGCTTCGGCGAGGCAGGCCCTAGGTTCACCACATCGACCTCTTCGTCGCTTTGGGGGTCCCCTTCGCTGTGGCCGCTGCCTCCGTCTTCTTCAGACGAGGAGCTGTCAGACTCCGAGCTACTGCCGCTGCTGCTGCTGCTGTGAGAGGCCCCCGCTGGCTTCGTAGTGGTGGACCTCGCACCGGCGTTGTCCTTTGCAGGCTTCGCCGCGGTGGGCCTCGCCCCAGCGTCCCCATCTGCAAAAAAGACCAAGTCAGGATCCGCACATTTAAGAGAAGCATGTTAGAAGGACTTACCTTCGTCAGAGATTTCTTCAAAGGAAAGGGGGTTGATGTGCGCCCCCAGTCCCTTCGCTGCGAGGCTGGCGTGTCGGCCTTCGTGCCCGAAGTCGTCGCCGACGAGGCCTCCGTGGCCTTCTTGGTGGCTGGGGTGAGCGCGTCGGCCTCCGCCGTCGAAGTCGTCGTCGGAGCCTTCGCTGCCTTCTTGGTAGCCGGAGCGCTTATGGGCTCCGCTGCTACCCCCTCCGGAGTAGAGACCTCGCTCGCAGGGACCTCCGGCCGAGCACTCGAACTCTTAGGCTCGTTGTCGTCCCCTCTCTTCCTCTTGGCACCAGCCGCCGAAGTTGTGAGGTGGGAGAAGTCTAGCAGGGCAGGGAACACCTTGAAGCCGAGCGTGGTCCATACCCTATTCCAATGGTCCCAAGACCCCATCGAAGCGAGGCGCTGGGCCTGCTCCTCTGGTGTCGGAGTCCCCACAACGCGCTCCGCCACCGCGATGGCCTCCTCCGGAGTCCTCACTTCAAGATGGGCTTCATAAAAGTTTAAGTTAGAGTGAAGTATGAAAGTGGAGAGTTTTCGAGGCCTTACCAAAGCGTTCGAAGGCCAACTCGCTTAGCCCCCCTTGGCCTGAAGCTTGGAAGAGCCCTTCCGGCCAAGAGCGCGCGAGGGGGCTGAGTCGGAGGGTAATGAACTCCTCCGCGAGGTCCCTCATGCTCATCTTCGCCGCCACCCTCCGAAGAAGCGAGATCCTCGAGCGAAGGGTGCCCGGGCTGGTCTTCACCACCCCTTCGCGCCGATACAAGATGTGGGCATTGGTACTCCGAAGGGGAGAGTTCGCGCCGATGGAGGCATAGAACCACTCCTGGTCCCACTTAGAGTACCATTTGTTGTTAACAGCCCTCGCCGGGAAGGCATCTTGGAACTCCCTCTGAAGTTGGAAGTTAGCGCTGCCGAAGGCCAATACCCTCTTAACGCGGTCTGAGCCCTCCCTTGGCTTCGGCTTGCAGTTGGCGTCATGGAGGGCGACGAAGACGTCGGCGCGGCCCTCGCATCCTTCGTCCCTCATGGCCCACTCAAAAACAGCGAGCCTCGCCACGACGTTGGGTGAGAGTTGAGGAAGTTTGAGGTTGTAAGCCCTCAAGACTTCGCTCAGCATCCCCACTGCTGGCAGCCTAAGGCTGGCTTCGAAGAAAGCCTCAAACACGACCACTTCGTCGGCCCGAGGCCTCGGCTCGGCCTCCGACTTCTCCGGGACTCTGAGCTAGATCTTCGCTGCAATCTTCCCTTCGTAGGCCCTCCGGACGGACTCCTCAGTAGAGATCGAGGCCCTCATCTCCAGCGTCTGCTCGAATTTGTCAGAGGGCATCTGAAGGTCCCTCGGCCCTAGCTGCCTCGGAGCAGGCTTCACTACCGCAGCCGCCGCTGCCTACAGTTGGGCGGAGCTTGGGCCCGCGCCTAAGGCCAAGGACTTCGAAGCTGCCTTCTTCGGCATTTTGGTGGGACTTCAGCGCGAGGGCTAAGCTAGCGAAGGGTGCCCCGCGTGAAGCCAAGGAAGAGAAGAGAGCGAAGGTTGTAAGGCAATGAGAAGGAAGCAAATGAGAGTGTGCCGAAGCCGCACGCGGTAAACCCCTATTTATAGGCGGTAAGAATTCCGACGGTTGTGGGCCGAACCCACTGTTTCGTGGGCCTTCAGCGAAAGCAAAGCGGCCCAGCGCAGGGTAACGGTAAATTCTCTAGCCGTTGCGGTGTTGTTTGATCTCCCTGAGGCCACTCTGACAGCTGGCGCAGGCAGTTATTACCTACGGATTTCGAAGTCACCTTCGGTCCAAGCTCCGAAGGTATGTTTTCTATGAAGTTGTCATTTCCAGGTTATTTGTCCCAAGGGCGCGCACACCCCTTCGTTCCGAAGGCCTGCACGCGAGGGGCTACTGTTGGGGGAATAGATTTCCCTTGAACAGGGGCCAAATGACGTCAGCCTCTGTCGGCCTTCAGCCCGGAGCCCGACACTGTCGAAGCCTGTATCTTCCCAAAGAAGCTGTTTCCAGGTCACAAGGTACCCTTCGGAGGCGAAGCCCCTAAGCCCCGTCGAAGCCCTCTGGAGCGGGGTCCCTCGGAGCCCTCCAGAGCGAAGCCCTCAAGATTCCTTGAAGACCGCGAGAAGCTAAGTCTCAGGCTAACTTCGAAGCCAGCCTCCAGGCCTTCTTCGGAGTTAGCCTTCGAGCCCGGTTCGGTGTTAGCCTTCGAGCTCCCTTCGGAGCTCCTCAGAGCTAGTCTCCGGACCCTGTCCAGCCGATTCAAAGCTAAGGCCCCAGTTCGGAAGCCCCGGTTCAGAGGCCTGGTTCGGAGGCCCCAGTTCGGAGCCCTGGTTCGGAGGCCCCGGTTCGGAGGCCCCCAGTTTAGAGGCCCCAGTTCGGAGGCCCTAGTTTGGAGGCCCCATGTTCGGAGGCCTCGGTTCGGAGGCCCCGGTTCGGAGGCCCCCAGTTTGGAGGCCCCAGTTCGGAGCCCTAGTTCGGAGCCCCGGATTCGGAGCTTCGGCCCTACTCCAAACCCAGAAGATATTTACGCCCTGCTGTAGTGTAGAAGTCGTACCAGGGGCCCCTCTGCCCATAGTTTGTCGTCTAGCTGGTCAAGATGTGATGTTACCTGACACGTCTGTAAAGCTGTAAATCACTTTTGTACCGTAGCTAGCTCCTTTTCCCCTCTTTGCCCCTATGAGCCTAGGGCTCATAGAGGGCATCTCGGTCTTTTCCATTGGCCTGCGTGACTATAAAAGCAAGGGCAAGCCCTTGTAGCAGGCGACACGCTCCAGGGGGCCATGAGACCTTGGAGTTCTTTGCTCCACACCAAGGCTTACTATGCCAAATCCACCACAAACTGGACGTAGGGCTATTATCCCCTAGGGGAGGCCCGAACTAGTATAAACCCTTTCTCTCTCTGAGAGAGCCCATCGAGGTTCATTCTACACATCGTATACACACATACAAAACCTGTGCTGTAGCTAACGCAATTGCTACGACAATACCGATCAAGCATTGAGGCTGGTTGGGGTGTGGGTGAGGATTGTAGAAAAAGAATGTGTTTTGGCTTTCGTCCCAGCTCGGATCTAGTCCTAGGATCGCCATCATGCTTGTACCATCCATCATGCGCAATGCCAACGTCGTGCCCTTCGAGAGGTCCCCGGCTCTGACATGAAAGATCGGGTTGTCCTTCAGAGCATCGATGTGATCCAGTTGTGAGAAATTGAGGCCATCTGCCGCGCACTTCTCTGAATTCCTCTATATTAGATCTTTGACCTGTAACTTGAAATATTATACCTTCTATCATTTTTGGTCACACTTTGACACATGTATGGCTTGGGAGATCTGCTTAGCTCCAGTGCATGTCCTACAATCTTAGAAAAATGGTTCAAGGCGTGCCATCAGTTTGACCCTACAACTAATAAGGAAACAGAGAAAATGACATTAGTAGCATAGTCAATTGGCTGACAAGCCGATGACTGTGGTGAGGATAAAACAATCACGAGCGAATAACGCCAATCGGCCATAAGGCCTATGACCAAGGCAAAGCAACCAGGGCAAACACGCCATCAACCGATGAGATGGACAATCTATGCATATGGGCCGATGAGTATTTCTCGGTGGCAGATAGAATATAACATTGAATTTAAGATAACCTATCGGCTTGTACTCCGACAGAAATAAATAAAACATGACAGATAACATGTATGTATCATCAAAATCATAACAATAACAAGATTGGACTTAACCAAGATAGTATCTAGTCACGATGAACTTAATAATACTTAAAAGTATCATGCAGGCTTTATTTAGATGAATGGTATACAACATGAAGAAGATACAATAGAAAGAGATGTCAGACCTAACTGATAAAGCCTCAGACTACCATACCTAAATCACATTAATCTAAGAGATCAAACTAATGTAGCCTTAGACCTAGCCAATACACCGAGATAAATCGCGATCTTTCTGTTTCAACCGATGCCTCAAGAGATCAAATTGATGCAACCGTGAGGACACTGACCTAGTTGATACGATCGTCGAGGGTGGTGGGACTCACCTCTTCGCTAGAGACCAAAACGATGCAGCCTAGCTTCGAGTGCCGAATCCCGCCGGGATTAACCTTGGGAAGCCAACAGTGGCGATGCGTCGAAAAGTTGTTTGTAGGATTGGTTGTTGTTGACCTAACTAATGGATACATATTTATAGTTTGAGACTTGTCGTTCAAGTAATCTATCATAACTGATTCTGGATAATCTGTATCTTCTCATCATTGGCTCCTTCATATCCAGTCATGTTGTAATGGACGAGCTTCTTTGACCATCTTTGACTGGACTCTCTTTGACTTTCATTGATTGTACGACATCCCTAGTGGTCCCTAGGCTTTACCAAATCTTGGCATCAACTCATGCCTCCCAGTTTCGGAGCATTAAATGGCCTCTAATGCTTCAAAATTACCGGCCATCATCATCTCCTGCCACCATGTATTCTCGAACGTCTATCCGCACAATCCTTTTACATTGACTTTTAGCCGAAACCCTTTATTTTCTAGTACTTTTAAAATTTCACCCAGGGTCCCAGCTCCATAATTTTTCCTCCTCATTTTTCTGCTTCTTCTTCCTCGGCCATTCACAAATGCATTGGGTGTCGCCTGGTGTTGACACAAAATGTGCCCCCGCAATTGGGTCAGTTCAACGATCCAAAAGTGTGCGGATACTTAGGGACATGCCTAAGCGTAACACAACACCGACGTCGCGTTCCGACTATCCTTAGCCATGGTAAGGGGGGTGTATCGCCAGGCAATCAGATCACACAAAATAATCCAATTAGCCGAAAAAATATATTAAATAGAATAAATTAGCAAACCGATCGGAGCCTGTCTGCTCCGAAGTATGGTGAGAAGGGGGTCGCCGAAGTATACCTTCGGCGCCTGATGTGAAGTGTCCCACTGAACGGTACCTTTGGCGTTCAGACTGATCTGGCCGAAGATGAACTCCGAACGGATCTGGACGTGACAATCACCTCCGAACAACGGGGTTTAGTGCGAAGTATCTGATACAGTAAGATACAAAATAACGACTCAAGCGCAATGCACGAACGTGACTTCATACAGAGTGGAGTACGATCGTGGAGAAGCCTGTCGTGTTGAAGTCTGCTGACGGAGCGTGCGGTCGAAGCAATAGTCTCGCTGAAGGGTGTTCTGGCAACCTCTGAAAACCGATCTCTAAGCTCTGGATACCTCCGACGAAGTAGCTCCGAACATGGAAACCTGCAACAGAGTGGATTCGAAGTACCATTTCAGCCTGAGGACCGAATTATGCTAAGTGTTGCACTAGTGGAAAAGGTAGCAATTTGTTACACAGATTAGAGGATACTTCAAAGGCGAAGTAACAAGGCGATAGCAATCTATTACGCAGATTAGCAGATACTTCATAGGCAAAGTAACAAGGAGATAGCAATCTATTACGTAGATTAACAGATACTTCACAAGCAAAGTAACAAAGATTACCAATATTCCGAAGTGGCCATCGGAGGGCTTCCAGGCAAACCTACGAAGAGTACAGAAAAGTAAAGATAAAGTAAATGCGATCAAAGCTAGGCTTTGCGGTTGATTTGTGTTGGGGGGCCTCTGAATTGGCTTCGCCTCTATATTTATAGGGGCTAGACTTCTAATCTGATCTGCTATAATTCGGCTGAATAGAGATAAACACTTAGCTGGAATCGAGTCCAACTCTATCTCTGCCCGAAGTGGGCCTTCGGCCAAGCCTGCTGAAGCCTGCTCCTTTGGCCGAAGCTTCGACGGGGTGGGCCTCTAAAGGCTTCCTGGCTGAAGGCCGTGGGCTGGATGGAAGCTTCCGGAGCCCATAGCCCAATGGTCCTTCGGCCCTGTAGGGCTTCGGCCTGACCCGAGACATGTATATTTTCGGCCTAAATTACCAAAATTGACATTTCGATAATCTTAACCATTGATGCCATTTTTGCTATCAACACATGCCCCCTGCCTTTTAGGGAACTAAGTGAACTAAAAGCACAACGATCTAAAGACGATACCTTCCATATCGGCCTTTCAACACCTTTTAAGTTGTTTGCCACGCACTTGGGAAATACCTTTTCAAGTATCTGCCATTCAAAACTCTTCGAAACCGCTCTCCTTGTAGAGATTCTAACACATATGCATTGCCAGGAGCGATTTCGACTATTTTGAAAGGGCCTTCCCAACTAGGTGACCATTTACGAAACATGGGACTCTTCGTGCCTAAAGGTAAAATCGTCTTCCAAACCAAGTCACCCACTTGAAATGATTTTGGTTTGACCTTCTTATTGTAGGCTTTTGGTACTCTCCTCTTGTCTACTTATATGGCTTCTAAAACCTTCAATCTCTTATCGGTCACTTCTTCTAGGTTGTCCTTCAAAAGAGTTTCATACTTGTCGACCGATAAACCATCTTGCTTTAACACCCTTAGAGAACCAAGATCTACTTCTACAAGTAGAACGGTTTCTTGTCCATACACTAACTCGTATGGACTAACTTTCGTAGCACCGTGCTTTGCAATCCTACAAGCCCATAGCGCCTCGGAAAGCACCTCATACCACCTTTTAGGGAACTCTTCAATTTTCTTCCTAATGAGCTTAATCACGGTTTTATTACTAGACTCAGCCTGACCATTGGCCTGAGCATAGTAAGGTGAAGAGTTTATCAACTTAATACCATAATATTCGGCAAAGTCTCTCACTTCTTTAGAAACAAATGAGCTACCTTGATCTGTAGTGAGAGTTTGAGGAATGCCGAATCTATGTATGATGTGCTTCAAGATAAAGTTAAGTACCTCATTTTGAGTCATGTTCTTGAGAGGCACGGCCTCGGTCCACTTGGTGAAGTAATCTGCCACCATCAACACGAAATGATGCCCTTTTGAGGAAGGAGAGTGAATTTGGCCGATGAAGTCTAAACCCCAACCTCAGAACGACCATGGCTTGACAATAGGGTTGAGGAATGAAGCAGGAGCTAACTGAATATTTCCAAACTTCTAACATGCTTCACACCCTCTATAATACTTAAAACAATCCTCAGTCATAGTCGGCCAGTAGAAACCAGCTCTTTTGAGCATCCAACTCCTTTTCTGGTCCGACTGATGAGTGCCACAAAGTCCTTCATGGACTTCTCCCGTAGCCACCTGGGATCGTTCATGGTCCGTCAATGGTTCGGCGATACAGTGTGTCGTCTATCAACACAAATTTAAATGCTTGTCACCGAACCTTCCGATCAACCCTTTGGCTAGGGTCTCTCAAATATTGGACTATTGGAATTCTCCAATCGCTCTTATGGGCTTCAGAGGGTTTCGCTAGCTCACTCCCTGAAAAAGTATCTAGGCTACTGATTTTGGGGTGCCCCCGAGCCCTTCCTGCTTCTGTCGAAGCCTGGCTGGACTGGCCGTGTGGAGCGCATCAGGCCGAAGCCTCCTGCCACTTGTTGCACTACTAATAGGGAATCACCGTATGCATGAACATGTTTAAAACCTATGGATTCTAACAATTCAAGCCCTAGCAGTAAAGCATCGTATTAAGCTTGGTTATTAGTAGAAGGAAACTCTAAATGAGCCGAGGTCTCAAATTGTACTCCACTAGGCGATATGAGAACCACCCCAATACCTTGGCCATATTTGCAAGCTGAACCATCAAAGTAAAGTTTCCACGGTATTACCTCAATCAAAGTGACATTGTCGCTCCAACCGACGTCTATGTGGTGATCGACTATAAAGTCGGCTACGATCTGGCCTTTCATAGCTCTTAGGGGTTCATAGGCCAAATCGTATTCAATCAAAGCGTAAGCCCACTTTCCGATTCTTCCACTTAGAATCGTCTTTTGTAACATGTGTTTTATAACATCGGTCTGGCAAATGACAACACATGTAGTAGGGAGAAGATAGTGGCGCAATTTGGTACACGCGTAGTAAAGTGATAAGCATAAACGTTCCACAAACGCGTACCTGGTCTCGGTGCCCAACAGGCGGCGGCTCAAGAACGTGATGATGTACTCTTTTTCGTCTACCTCCTGGGTTAGCACGACCCCGATCACGCTATTTTCAGTAGCGATGTATAGCCGAAACGGAATCCCGGCTTTGGGTGCTCTCACCACGGGCAGCGATGACAAGCACTCCTTGATTTCTCAAAGGCGCTTTGCTGGCTTGCCCCCCAAGTGAACTCGACCTCGTTCTTTAGCCAGAGTATGGGGACAAAGGCATCAATCTTGCCATACAAGTTAGATATAAGCGACACAAATAATTCATCTTGCCTAGCAACTTTTGTACATCTTTTTTGCATGTTGGCGCTGTACGTTTCTAATTTTCTCAAGCCTCTTAGGATCAATCTCTATGCCTCTCTCATGAAATATGAAACCTAAGAACTTATCCGTTGACACGCCAAAAGCACATTTGAGTGGGTTCATTTTTAAACAATACTGCTGCATCCTATCAAAAGCAACTTTCAAATCGGCTAAATGGTTTCCCATAGCGTTCGATTTGACTACGACATCATCAATGTAAACTTATAACATAACTCCTAGCAAGTCATGAAAGATCAAGTCATAGCACGCTGATACGTGGCGCCAACATTTTTCAAACCAAAAGTCATAATGACCCACTCGAATAAACCGACAAAACCAGGGCATCAAAAGGCAGTCTTGTAGACGTCCTCTTCGGCCATAAAGATTTGATTATAACCAGCGTTGCCATCAAGAAAACTTAGTACCTTGTGTCCCGAAGCATCGTTCATTAGCATGTTGGCTATCGGCATCGGATATTCGTCATTTGGAGTGTCCTTATTCAGTTCCCTTAAATCAATTCATACTAATATCTTGCCGCTCCCTTTCTTCTCTACAGGCACAATGTTAGCGATCCATTCTGCATACCTGCATGGCCTAATAGATCCAGCTTTGAGCAATCGCTCTACTTCTTCTTTAACTCAGTCATAGATGGCCGAGTTAAAGCGACGAGGAGGCTGTTTATAAGGCTTAAATCCGGACTTGATAGGTAGCCGATGCTCCACGAGCTCGTGGCTTAGTCCCGACATCTCGCTATACTCCCATGCGAAACAATCGACATATGACCGAAGCAACTTTATTACTTTGGCCTTTTCATCAGGCTGTAAATGTCGGTTTACAAAAGTTGGCCTCGGGATGCTACCATCACATATGTCAACTTCTTCTAAAGGGTCGGCCGACGAAAACCTTGTCCTAATTTCTCCACTTCGCTAAAGTCCTCGATGGCCTCGGCAATACCGTCTTTAGTAGACCGATACTGCTCTACACGAGACTTTAGCCAATCCAGATTACTCTTGCTAGACATGACTACTAATATAAAAACAGTCGTGCTACACCAGCCGGCTTTACAAACACTGGTACAAAACATCCTCCAGACACGCTAACAAAATTATAATCCGAAAGATCTCTACCTAACAGACACTCTACCTTGTTGTGAATGGTGTCAACTAATACATCGGCCAATGCCACATGGGCCAAAGTATCTGCGGGAATGACTTCTACTTCATCACCGTCCCACTGAATTAGGCACTGGTGCAGAGTAGAAGGAATGTAGCAATTCGCGTGAATCCAGTCGCGCCCAAGTAGCATGCTGTAGTTACCTTGTACATCGACGATGAAAAATGCTGTTGGCAACGTCTTGTTGCCCACTGTCAACTCCATGGAGAGCAAGCCCTTGGCCTCAGAACTCTCGTCGTTGAAGCTGTTGAGCATCAATTTGGTCTTCTTTAGATCATCCTCGTCCCTGCCAAGTTTCTTCAATAATGAGTAAGGCATTAAGTTAACAGTGGCGCCACCGTCGACAAGCATCCGGGAAATCGGCTTTTCGTCAATGTGACCTCTGACGTAGAGAGGCTTTAGATGGCGAGCCGAGTCCTTGGGCTTCTCAGAAATAGCGTTGCGTGGGACAAGGTTCAACTGAGAGACCTCGGCCTCGTCCTGCGGTAGGGCAAACTCGACGGGCAGCGTGACGACGTTGATGTCCATTGCCTAGGGTGCAAGCCCCTCGAAGACAGGCGAGTAGTCGTCATTGAGCATGTCGTCGTCGCTCGGACTAGGAGCCGGGTTGGTCATCTCAATTGGCTTCATCCTCCATACCTATCTTGTAGTTGGTCGAGGGCGGATTTCTTCAAAAATAGCATCGCACTCGTCCTCGGCTTTCTTCTCGCGCATCTCCTATGCCCGTAGTCATTGCAGACGTTTCTTTTGTGATTTGTACATGCCTGGAGGTGCCCAAGATGGTTGTGGCTTGGTGCTAGGTGCCACTACCTATTTCCTGTCAACTTTAGCCGAAGTGGTACTGCTTACTTCGGCCTCATGCACTCTGTATTCGGAGGGGCCTTCGCTGCGGACCCTGGCAGTCGGACTGGCCTCGTTCGGCCAATCGGACCAGGCTCCGGTACGGGCTTCGGCCGAAGTAGGGGACTCACCTCCGTCAGACTTCAACGATAAGGCCTTCGGGATTGGGACTTCCTGAGACCCCACTCTGACTGTGATAGCTTCGGAGTCCCTGTTCTCGGCCTCTTTGTGCCTGTATTCTTCGACTTTCGCTCTGCACGGGCTGATTCGAAGGTACCACGGACAGCCTGTGGACGATGCCTCCCTCCGCTGCATCTGTTTGTCCCTGCCATTCATAATACTCCGAAGGAAAACAAGGCATAGTGTTAGGTTGCGAAGGGTACTCTAGCTATGATACATGCGAAGCCCACGGAGTTCCCACCCAGTTGTACGGTGGGGACATCGATGGCTCCAGTGGCCTCGCTCACTGTGAGCCGAACCCGTTACCCAAAGGGGGGTTCGGCAGAGTCGACGGTGTCTCAAACCATATCAGCGAGAGGTCCTGCCAGGTCGGAGGTACGTTCAGCTAGTGCGGGCTGAAGCCTCCTGTCAAAGGGTCCATCCAGAGTGGTGTGGGGTCCGACCATTGGGGGCCAAACTCATTTCGCATGGGGTTTGGCCACTGAGGTTTGAAGTTACTGTACGAGGGGTTTGGCCATTGAGGTCTGAAGCCACCGTACGGAGCGTTAGGCCACTGTGGCCCGAAGTCACCGTGCGGAGGGTCTGGCCATTGTGGTCCAAAACCATCACAAGGAGGGCTCGACCACTCTGGTCCAAATCCACCCTTCGAACGCCTTGGGCCCTTCGGCTGACTTAGTTTCTTAGCGTGGGGGCCTGCTTCCTTGGCTTTTCTTTGATGCTTGTTCCACAACATCTTGTATGCTACCTTCGGCCTCTTGCGAGCCTTAGCCGAAGGAATGCTGATGTTTTGTTTCCACACTCCCACCTCGGGTTTCTTAGGTATGAGTGTGCGCGTGCGTGATTCTCCAACAATTATTTCCTTCCCTCTAATCGACGTTGATGGGGAAAGGGTCTTTGTCCAGCTTCATCTTTGGATTATGGTCTATTTTCAATCACCCTTCTTCTATGGCCGATTGAACCTGCCGTCAAAAACATTGCAGTCGTTAGTATTATGTGAATGTGAATCATGCCACTTACAGTATGGATGTTTCTTCAATTCGTCAGCAGATGGAATGACTTGGCCTTTAGGCAGCCTAAGAAGCTAGTTCTTTAAGAGAAAATCAAATATTTTATCACACGTAGTTATGTAAAATGAGTACTTGACCTCACTAGGCCGATTCTTTGTGGGAGACGGCCGTAACTCGGAGCACGTGATGGGTTTACTCTTTGCGTTCCAAACCCATTCAGCCGCATACATGTTGGCCGAATCCTCCTCTTCTGACTCCTCCTCATCGGAGTGTTCCATGACGTGGATTTCAGCCCTAGGCTTGTTAAACGTCTTAATAAACTTTTTGTCTTTGGTTCGGCCTTCCTGGACCAGAGCCTGCTGCAAGACTTCGCTAACCTCCAAAAAGTTATGGTTGTCTAATCTTTCTTTAATCTTGGAACGCAACCCATTAAAAGCTAGTTCCGCCAAATCCCTTTCTAAAATATTAAGGCTGAACCATCAGTTTCTAGTATCCATAAAACGCTTGATGTGCTCAAAAACATTCTCGTTAGATTTCTGCCTAACCGATGTCAAGTGTGAAAGTCTAAGTTCTGTCTCACCCGTGTAAAAGTAGTCATGGAATTTTTGTTCCAATTCATCACACGTCTGAACGGAGTTCGGCGAGAGCACCGAAAACCAAGTGAAAGCGGTGCCGGATAGCGAGAGAGAAAATAGTCTAATTTTAGACCGTCTGTCCCGCTAGCTTCTACACACCGTGCTAAAAATTGACTAACGTGTTCTAGTGTGGTTTTGCTACCCTCGCCATCAAGCTTAGTGAACTCGGGGATTCTATAGCCGCGGGGGTAGGGTATTGTATCGAAATGATCGGGATATGGCTTCCGGTAAACCCTAACCCGAACCTTAGCCATGAAACCGGCGCACTCCCTAAATAGTGTGCGGATCCGCTCCTCTAGGTCATCCTGGCCTGCTGCTTGCACACGTCTCTCTTGTGGGGGCGCGACACGCGGCGGGATGTCAGTGTGTCGGCCATGGGCCTCTTCCCTACGCGCTAGCTGTACGACATGCTCGAGCTTAGGTGCATGTGCATGTGGCGCGGGCAGCGTGGGCAGGGATGGTACCGGCGTAGGTGGCGGTGGTGCATGGTACACAGTGCTAGCTTGGCCGTAAGCATAATGACTAGTCTCAGCCATGGGTGTTGAGGCCAGAGACGTAACGGTCTTGCCAGTGCTACCGTCAGTTCTGCTGTACACATGATTTACCGGAGGTACACTAGCAATAGAGACTGGTGGTACGACCTCAGTAAAGCCGAACCTTCTAAGAGTTTCCTCTACTTGGGAGCTAACTGATGAATCTAAATGGTTGGCTAGCGAAGCGCTAACGGCCTGATCTACTGATGCAGCTATTTTTTGCTCAATCTCTAAAGAAGATAAATGAGGCGATACGGGTGTTACCTGGACCCGAGCAAGGTCGGTGGTGATGATGTCGCGCTTGATGAAGCCCGCACGTGTCTTGATGTAGCCCCCAAGCATCATGTCTTGGAGCGCTTTCAACTTTGCCTCGATCTCTGCTCGGTCTTCTGCGGGAATATCTTCAAGAGTAGGTGTTAGGATGTTGTGGTTGTTGATATCCACGCCTACTATGATGTCCGTTGGTGGTGTAGACGTAGTAGTCATTGTAGATGTACTGGTGGCCGATGTAGACGTACCCATCATGTTGGCGTAGCTTTTCCCCAGTGGAGTCACCAAAAAGTGTGTTGACACGAAAACGTGCCCCGCACTTGGGTCAGTTCGATGATCCAAAAGTGTACGGATACTGAGGAACAAGCCTAAGCGTAACGCAGCACCGACATCGCATTCGTACTACCCTTAGCTGTGGTAAGCAGGGTGGAGTTGCCAGGCAATCAAGTCACACAAAATAATATAATTAGCCGAAAGAAATATATTAAACAGAACAAATCAGCAAACCGGTCGGAGCCTGTCTGCTTTGAAGTACGATGCGAAGGGGGTCACCGAAGTGTACCTTCGGCGTCTGGTGCGAAGTGTCCCACCGAAGGGTACCTTCGGTGCTCGGACTGATATGGCCGAAGATGAACTCTGAACAGATCTGGACGTGACAATCACCTCCGAACAACGGGGTTCGGCATGAAGTCTCTGATACAGTAAGATACAGAATAATGACTCAAACGCAACACGCGAACCTTACTTCATCCGGAGTGGAGTACGAGCATGGCGAAGCCTATCACGACGAAGTCTGTTGGCAAAGCATGCGGTCGAAGCAGTAGTCCCACCGAAGGGTGTTCTGGCAACCTCTGAAACCGATCTCTCAGCTCCGGACACCTCCTAGGGAGTAGATGCGAAGTACCAATTTGGACTGAGGACCGAATTCTGCTAAGTGCTACACTAGTGGCGAAGGTAGCAATCTATTACGCAGATTAGCGGATACTTCATAGGCGAAGTAACAAGGCGATAGCAATCTATTACGTAGATTAACGAATACTTCACAAGCGAAGTAACAAGGATTACCACTATTCCGAAGTGGTCGTCGGAGGGCTTCCAGGAAAACCCACGAAGAGTAAAGAAAAGTAAAGATAAAGTAAATGCGATCAAAGCTAGGTTTGTGGTTGATTTGTGTTCGGGGGTCTCTGAACTACATTCACCTCTATATTTATAGGGGCTATACCTCTAATCTAATCTGCTATAATTCGGCTGGATAGAGATAAACACTTAGCCAGAATTGGGTCCAACTCTATCTCTGCCCGAAGTGGGCCTTCAGCCAAGCCTACCGAAGCCTGCTCCTTGGGCTGAAGCTTCGGTGGGGTGGGCTTCCGAAGGCTTCCTGGCCGAAGGCCATGGGCTGGCTGGAAGCTTCAAGTTCTCATAGCCCAATGGTCCTTCGGCCCTGTAGGGCTTCGTCCTGACCCAGGACATGTATATTTTCGGCCCAAATTACCAAAATTGACATTGTGACAATCTTAACCATTGATGCCATTTTTTGCTATCAACACCTGGTCTAACGCATTTTCACTACTTTGTGATGGCGTCGAACCAGGCTTCATCCCACACAATTTTGTACTGATGTTCTTTAACCTGAATATTCGGTTCCTCTAATCTCGAGCATGCAAAGATCTCGGCGCTTTGAAAATTGTACTCATGATTACCTTTTGTCTAATGTTGCAGGTGGCCCCACCAGATCTGGCAGGATCAGCTTGACCCAGTTGCTGAGGAGTCACCTCTTGATTTATAAGTACCTCAGTCACTCCACATTTCTTCTTCACACTTTCTGCCCACTGTTCATTCTTGCCCCCAAGCTTGCTGCCATATACTTCCGGTGCATACTCACAACCGCCGCTGCTCATTGTCTTCTTTGTTGATCCTACATGCCGACAACACCAACGATGGCCACCATCAACGTGATCCCTGTGGTAAGATTCGGTATTCTCGTCTTTTCATTGTTCTTCGGTCCTTCTTGGTTCATCCACCGGTTTTACTCACTATTCGTCTTTTTCTTTTACTGTTTCTTTTGCTTTTCTGTAGAATCTGCAGAACCAAGTTTTGATTCCAATAGGCACCCATCCATCTTATTTCTTCTTAGGCCCTATGGGTAATCTTGACCCTACGGATTTTATCAATGTTGAATCTTGCAGAATCCCTTTCAAGTTTTCTTCTATGCTCTCTTCCATCTGGCAATCCAGTTTTGAATCTTTCCATCCTTCTCTCCCCGACTGGCATGATTGGTACCTTAGGGTATCGGCCGTCAAGAGTCCGTCCAGGGAGGAAATCGGCATCGGCTACTGTATCGGCCTTTCCCTCGCTGAACCCTACAAGAACGAGTCACTCCTCGCCATTTCTTGCTATTTTTTGTCCGATACCCGTAACGCTTTTATTATTGGCAACGATCCAACGACCCCTTCCTTGCTAGATGTCATTGCTTTGACCTCCCTTGACATTACCTCCCCCTGCAATCCTCTTTCTTTTCGCTCCAAGGCCACTCATCGTCTTGGTGTAAATCCACTGGTGGTTGGGGCAAGTACATCATGAAGCACAACAAGAAGACTAGCCCCGTTGATACCAAAGAACATGTGGCCTTCCTTAACCTATAGCTGGAGCAGTTTGTGTTATGTGGATCCA
This sequence comes from Zizania palustris, assembly GCA_019279435.1. NCBI lineage: Eukaryota > Viridiplantae > Streptophyta > Magnoliopsida > Poales > Poaceae > Zizania > Zizania palustris. The sequence continues at coordinate 27,347,314 of JAAALK010000284.1, forward strand.
CTCTAGGTCCAACCGCCCATCCACTACAACAATCCAGGGAACTTCCGTTGGCCAAAGCCGGCGGAAGTTAGCCCTTTCCCGACGGGAGAAGCTAACTTCCGTCGGCATTTGGCCGACGGAAGCGAGTAGACGGAAGTTAGCTAACTTCTGTCGGCTTCACGTGGCCGACGGAAGTTAGCGCCGAACTCTGCCACATAGAGCAAGGCATATGTTCATTCTTCCTGAGTTACATAATATGTCGTGGAGACACCAACATTTATGCCCTTCCACCCAAAAATTTGGAGATCACTATAAGGATGGTCTTCATCCATATGGTACCGTGTAGCAGGTGTGTTGACATTGTGATGCTCAGCGAAGTATACACTAGTGAAGTATGCTATCTCTTTGAATTTAAATTCTTCTGCGATGCAACCTTCAACTCTGGCTTTATTACCAACCATCGCTCTAAGCTTCTTTAGGGACCTTTCAATATGATACATCCACCTATATTTGATATGCACCTAATTGGTTCAGCGAATGGGCCCGATCTTCACGACAGTAGGTTTTGGTAATGGGGATAACTTGCTGAAAAAATTCAGCGGGGTAAAAGGCTTTATACCTGACCAAGGTTGGATGCGACCAAGCGACGGGGAGAAAGACACCGAAACCACGAAGACTTCGACTCGATCTTCGAACGACCGCAGAACCACAACCGGAGCTAATCCACACAAGACGGGGCAGCCATACTAGAACCCGCAGAGCACGAATTAGTGGATCTCAGAGAGATGTCTCCACAAGTTCAAGAAGAACAAGGAAGAACAAGGGTTGAGTAAGACACTCAAGCAGCTCGGCTGCAAATATCACTGGAATAATCTTAATTCATCAAAAGTTCTTTTTGGCTTACAAATAAGGGGTATTTATACTAATAACTAGTCTCTAAAAATAGATCTGAACTGAAAGAGCCACGTGGGAAGGTGGAAGGACAACGGGTTTGATCATTCATGCAGTGGTCGTCAATCTCCCGCATGTCTTCTGGCCTTTTGAGTGGTCTTCAATGTTTTAATCATAACTCCACCTAGGAACATCAAAAAGATGCGGGACCAGATGCGTTGGAAAGCTAATTTGATAACCTTTCACACCATGTGTAGCATGCTTCACGAAATATTGTAGAGCGATACAGTTTCTCACGGAAACTTGGATATCAGACTGACTTTTGATCTTCTGAACAGTCTGCAACAAAAGCACTCGGCTGCCAAGGTGGAAGCTCTAAATCACTCGGCACTTAGTGGCATTAGAAAGTTGACTTCAACACCTTTCCAACAATTACTCATGGACCTTCACAGCTTCTATGAATCAAGAGATATGACTGTTTCTTCATGACAGTTCTGCCATGCCGAACTGGTTCGACGTAGTTCTCCTCTCTGGTTCAGTCTCGGCGTGTCCTTGTCATCCTCCTTGGTGAACCTGAGTAATAGCAACATGCACGATTTAGGAAGTATATAATTCTCATTAATAAATGGAATTTCACAAAGTAGCGCGCGCACCTCTTGTTGTAGCTGTTTAGCTCGGCTACGAGTAATTGGTCCATCGAAGACATGAGCTGGTGCAGCTTGACTTGATGATTGTTCCATCTTGCTTGATGTAGTCGGTATACTTGATGGTGTGGTCAGTGTGGGCATATCATCCTCCCCCTCTTGAAAAAGATTCATCCTTGACTCGTCCAATCCAAAGAATGGAGAGAGGTCGGACACATTGAAACTGGTACTCACACCATAAGTACTTGGCAGATCAATTTCATAAGCGTTGTCGTTGATCTTACATAGAACTTTGAATGGTCCGTCAGCCCGGGGTTGCAACTTGCTCTTGCGCAGCTCTAGAAAATGATCCTTCCGAAGGTGCACCCAAACCAAGTCCCCTGGTTCGAACAACACCTTCTTGCGACCCTTGTTAGCGTGCTTCTCATACTTCTTGGTCATCCTTTCAATATTGGCCCGAGCTCTATCATGAATGTTCTTGACAAATTCAGCTCGGTTGCTTACATCGAAGTTCACACGTTCCTGCATGGGTAAAGACAAAAGATCTATGGAAGCAGTGGGTTTGAATCCATATACAATTTCAAATGGACAAAATCTAGTGGTCGAGTGTATTGCCCGATTGTATGCAAACTCAACATGTGGCAAGCTTTCTTCCCATAGTTTTAGATTCTTCTTAAGGACAACTCGCAGCAACATTGATAGTGTGCGATTCACAACTTCAGTTTGGCCGTCCGTTTGCGGATGACATGTTGTGGAGAATAGCAGTCTTGTCCCAAGTTTGCCCCACAATGTCTTCCAAAAGTAGCTTAAGAACTTGGTGTCATGATCCGACACAATGGTACGTGGTACTCCATGTAGTCGCACAATTTCCCTAAAAAATAATTCAGCAATATGGGAAGCATCGTCGCTCTTGTGGCAAGGAATAAAATGTGCCGTTTTGCTGAAACGATCAACCACGACAAAAATTGAATCCCTTCCCCTTTTGGTCCGTGGTAACCCAAGAACAAAATCCATTGAAATGTCCTCCCAAGGTGCATTAGGAATAGGAAGAGGAGTATATAAACCATGAGGGTTCAGACGAGACTTAGCTTTATGGCAGTTTTCGCAGCGAAGAACATGTATCTCTACATCTCGTCTCAGTTTTGGCCAAAAGAAATGGTCGGCCAGCACTTGCTCCGTCTTCTTGGCTCCAAAATGGCCCATAAGTCCACTTGCATGAGCTTCCTGCACGAGTAAAATTCGAACAGAGCAATCTAGAATACAAAGTTTGTTAGTGCGAAATAAAAATCCATCATGCACATGATACTTTTCCCATCCTTTGCCGTTACCACACTTGGCATATGGTTCAGCAAAGTACGAATCAGTGGCATATAATTCCTTTATACTTTCCAAGCCGAGAATTTTAGCATCAAGTTGCGTGACCAAAGCATGTCGTCGAGATAAAGCATCAGCTACAATATTGTCTTGACCTTTCTTATATTTGACAATATAAGGAAAGGACTCAATAAATTCACTCCACTTAGCATGTCATTTATTCAGTTTTAGTTGTCCCTTAAGATGTTTCAATGATTCATGGTCTGAATGTATCACAAATTCTTTAGGATAAAGGTAGTGTTGCCAAGTTTCCAGACTTCGAACGAGAGCAAATAATTCTTTATCATAAACTAAATAATTCAAAGTTGGACCACTTAGCTTTTCACTGAAGAATGCAATTGGTCTCTTTTCTTGCATCAGCACACCTCCAATCCCAACTCCACTTGCATCACATTCAATTTCAAATGTCTTGTTGAAATCTAGAAGTGCAAGGACTGGGGCTGTTGTGAGCTTCGTCTTTAATTCTTCAAAAGCCTTTTGTTGTGCTTCTCCCCATTTGAAAGGTACGTCTTTCTTGGTCAGCTCATTGATTGGAGCAGCGATTGTGCTGAAATCTTTCACAAATCGCCGGTAGAAACCAGCAAGTCCAAGGAAGCTTCTCACTTGGCTCACATTTTGTGGTGGCGTCCATTCGTGTACAGCCTTGACTTTCTCAGCATCCACCTCCACGCCTTGTCCTGAAACAACAAAACCAAGGAAAACTACCTTGTCGGTGCAGAAGGTGCACTTCTCAAAGTTAGCGTACAATTTTTTTTCACGCAGGACAGCAAGCATGCTCTGGATATGTGCAACATGTTCTTCAAGAGTCTTGCTGTAGATTAGGATGTCATCAAAATAAACCACAACAAATTTACCAATGAAAGTTCTAAGAACATGATTCATTAATCGCATAAATATACTAGGTGCATTGGTTAAACCGAAGGGCATCACTAACCATTCATACAATCCAAATTTTGTTTTAAAGGCTGTTTTCCACTCATCTCCTTCTTTCATATGAATCTAATGATAGCCACTTCTTAAATCAATTTTAGTGAAAAAAATAGCACCACTAAGTTCATCAAGCATATCATCTAAGCGAGGAATGGGATGCCTATATCTTACTGTGATGTTGTTAATTGCGCGGCAATCTACACACATTCTCCAAGACCCATCTTTCTTATGCACTAAAAGAACAGGGACAACACAAGGGGAAAGACTTTCCTGTACATATCCTTTTTTCATCAATTCCTCCACTTGGCGCTGAATTTCTTTTGTCTCCTCCGGGTTGGTGCGGTATGCAGCCCTGTTCGGAAGTGACGCACCAGGAACCAAGTCGATTTGATGCTCGATCCCTCTCTTAGGTGGCAGTCCTGGTGGTACTTCGTCTGGAAAGACATCTTCATATTCCTGCAAGACATTCAAAACAGTACTCGGTAGGGTAGAGGGTAATGCATTAGTAGAAAGAAAAGTGTCCTTGTACATAAGTACAAAGAACATGGCATCGGGTTCACTCAATGCTTTGATATCCCTCTTCCTAGCCATCATTACGAAACCCACTTTTCCTGGTTTCTGTGTTCGTTGTAGTTGTGGGGTTTGATTTGGCTGTGGACACTCATTAATAAATGGAATTTCACAAAGTAGCGCGTGCACCTCTTGTTGTAGCTGTTTAGCTCGACTATGAGTAATTGGTCCATCGAAGACATGAGCTGGTGCAGCTTGACTTGATGATTGTTCCATCTTGCTTGATGTAGTCGGTATACTTGATGGTGTGGTCGGTGTGGGCATATCAATATTGCACAGGGCCACCTACCTTAGCTTCATATGGCAGATGAACCAGTAAATGTTGCATTGGATTGAAGAACCCTGGAGGGAATATTTTTTCCAATTTACATAAAAGCACCGGGATCTCTTTCTCTAGCATCTCCATCATATCTTTCTTAATTTCTTTCGCACAAAGTTGTCTATAAAAATGGCTCAGCTCAATTAACACCTTCCACACATCATCATTCAGGTAACTGCGAAACATTACAGGAAGGAGTCTTTCCATTATTATGTGGTAATCATGACTTTTCAATCCATTTAATTTCCCTGTCTTCAAATTCACAGCTCTTCTGAATCCCGCGGCGTAACCATCTGGGAATTTCAAAATTTTCAACCACCTCATTACTTGTTTTTTCTTTAGGTTTTAAACAAAATGGGACACATGTCTTGCCACCACTATTTGTCAACTCAAGGGTTGGTCGATTACAAATCTCAGCTAAATCTCTTCTCGCCTGTACATTATCTTTTGTCCTGTTAGTAAAATCCATACATGTACTTATAATGCTTTCACCAACATTACGTTCCTGATGCATAACGTCAATGTTGTGCATCAGAATTAGTGATTTGACATACGACGATTCCCATAAGCCACATATGTGGGTCCAATTATGTTCTGTTCTGAATCCTACAAATCCATCCTCATTTTCATTAAGGACCAACTCATTCAGCATATCAGCGATTTCTCTACCATTTAGACGCCTTGGTGGTCCCTTTACAACAATATTGTCCTTCTTGAAATTTTTCCTCTGTAACCTAAATGGGTGATTCAAGGGCAAAAAGCATCTATGGCAATCAAAGTAACAAATCTTTCCCCCGAAGTTCAGACGGAAACAATCCATGTCCTTCGCACATATAGAGCATGTCAACCTTCCATGACAACTCCAACCAGAAAAAATATCGTATGCCGGAAAATCGTAGACCGACCACAGATACGCAACTCGAAGATTGAATTTTTGCTTCTGGTCATAGTCATATGCTTCAACTCCTTTCCACAATTGTTTCAACTCTTCAATTAAGGGCTTCAGCATCACGTTTAGTCGTGTTCCAGGATGCTCTGGACCGGGTATAATGAGAATAGCAAACACAAGCCAACAAGAGTACGACGATGCAGTTACATTGAAAGGCGTGAATCCATCTGTTGCCAACCCAATGCGAACATTCCTTGCATCACTAGCAAAGTCTGCATCAAAATCATCTAGAGCCTTCCATGCCTCACCATCAGATGGGTGCACCATTACTTGATTATTCTCACGTACACCTTCTTTATGCCATCGCATATGTCTAGCGGTTTTATTTGAGAGAAACAATCGTTTCACCCCAGGTGTAAGAGACATGTAATGAAGTTGCTTATGAGCAACCTCTGTCGTCACCTTCTCTCCGTCTTCATTTACGACCTCTATGAATCTCGGTTTACCACATTTTAAGCATTTCACCTCATTACTATGTTCTTTCTAGAACAACATACAATTATCTCGGCACACATCAATCTTCTCATACTCCATACCGAGAGCAGAAAGCATTTTCTTTGACTGGTACATGTCTTTCGGCATCTTATGGTTCTTAGGAAGGATACCGCTGATCAGATTCAAGAGCTCCTTATAACAATTGTTTGAAAATGCAAACTTTGACTTAATGGCCATAATACGGGTCACGAAAGCGAGAACACTTATGGTGGTGTGCTCATGCAATGGCTCTTCTGAAGCTCGAAGGATGTCGAAAAACTTTTGAACCTCCGGTGTCGGAGGATCCTTAGGGTTTGATTTAAACTCCGGTCGTATAGCATCAAGCATCTCATCCATCCTATCGTCAGCAACGCTATCATATTCTTCTTCCACTACTAATACCGTTTTTTCACGGCATGTCTCGCCGTGAAAAGTCCAAACTTCATAACCTGGCACGAAACCATATTTGGAAATATTCAATGACAACGTCCTCTTGTCTTGCCAACGAGAATTTCTGCACTTCATGCATGGGGACCTCGCGCCAGTGTTTCTTGTCAAAGCGAATGCACGATCAAAAAATTTCTCAGCGTTGATTACCCACTCCCTCGTGTGAGCTCCACTTTTCATCCAACCACTATACATCCACCATCGGTCGTCCTCAGCCATTCTATAGGCAAAACATTCATTCAATCGAGAATGCATCATAAGTACCACGAGCCTATGTCTATAGGAAAAGATAGGTCCTAAACCCACCCAAGAGTGACCAACAAAATGTGGTATTTATGACGAGCCATGAGTCCGAACGAAATTTCAGCAGCATAACCTCACTGTTCTCCAATTGCACGCTTGATAGTGGTGCAATGGAGAACAACAAGGTTATGTTACTGAAATCCCATTCGGACTCATGACTCATCATAAAGACCACGCTCTGTCGCCCACTCCGAGGCTGTCCAAAAAGGTACAATTCCAGACCTACACATCTCACACGCAAGAGACGTGTGAGACATGTTGGTCCGAAACGGGCGACACATAGGTTTTGTTACACTATCTACATTGTTGTCAAATAAAAAATTGCACACGAAAAGAAATATATATAATAAAGCATATATAAATATATACAAGCATAAGTATTCACAAGCATAAGCATACATACAACATCACAATCAACAAAATCATAATATGTACCAAATGAAAAATGTACGCGTGTAGTTCATGTTACCATCAAAAATATGTTATGCATTAAGAATCCTGAAAATTCACACATCTAATGAAGCAAATTCAATGTTCCTGAAAATTTCAATAAATGGCGACACTGTTCCTTATTCGACAACAACCTATACAACACATATTTTCATTGCATATATACTTTTAGAATACAACTTTCAAACACACACAATTGAGTAACCAAACAGGGTATACTTGGTATTCAAGATCAGTTGAGGTTTTTCAATTAGGTTCAGAAAAATCAATGAACATATTTGAATCAACTATACAACCTGAAAATAGATTGCCAAAACTACATCGATTCAGAGGCCATTTCAGTTCAAAACATGAAAAGTAGAACAACAGATCATGAACAGTGGCTGAAATCTATTCTGATATGAGTAATTCAATTCTGCAAACAAACACACACAATTCTACTCAAACTTCTAAACAAACATCTAGAGTTAATAGCAATTTTTTACTGTCCAATTCAACTAACTCAACCAACAAATTTGTTCAAACCAATTTCAACTAGATATCCATATAAATGACTTCTTAATCAATCTATTATCTGAGAAACTAATCCACAAGTTTCATAAATTTTGAACACAAGAAATCAGAATTCAAAGCTTGAAATAAACTAAAACATGAACTAGTACTAGAATAAAATTACTTAATCGTCGGGTGGCGACGGCGAGCGGCGACGGGCGACGGTGTTCGGATGGCGATGGCCGAATCGGGGGCGGTGGCGGCCAGGAGTGGGTGGTGGCCGGGAGGGGGCGGCGGCCATCGGCCGGCAGCAGCGGGCGGCGTGGACCGGCGGTGGCGGGCGGCGCGGACCGGCGGCGGCGGGTGGCGCAGACCGGTGGCGGCGGGTGGTGGGGGCGGAGTGGCCGCTCGGGGCCGGCGGCGGCCTGTGGTGGGCGGCGGCGTCTGGCGGCGGGAGTTGGGACCAGGGGCGTGTGCGTGTACAGGGATTAGGTTTCCCTGTACGCGCGCGCGGTGTTGGGGATTACATCCCTTAACTTCCATCGACCACCATTAAAGCTGACGGAAGTTAAGTTAAGGGATGTGTATCGGCCCAGAAAAAATCCCTGTTAACTTCCATCGGCCACAGTTAAAAGCTGACGGAAGTTAAATAACTTTAGGTCGACGGAAGTTATTTAACTTCCGTCGGCTACTTCAGGCTGACGGAAGTTAAATTGGCCGACGAAAATGTTCTGTTTTGTTGTAGTGATCTCTAATTCCTGGCCGAGCAGCTTGCTGTAAAAAGAAAATTCCCCTCGGCCAATACCTCCTTTGCACCACCTATCACCTTCTTCATCAGGTTTCGACCAGGTTATCGGCTGGCGAGCCTATCGGCCACTTCGGCGAGCCTTGGTGGTTTTTGCAATTATGGCTCAACGTTTATACCGCTAAAGTGGTCGATAATTCTCCCTTTTTTCTGATGGAATTCCCTACGGATTACCTTTAATCGGCTGTCCCCACATATCGCTAGTGCTTATCTCTAGGAGAGGCAGCTGTCTACCGATCTTTTCCCCGATTGTCACCTGACTCCTTGAGCTTCTGGTTTGCAGGGTTTTATCACGGCTTCGGGGATGAGAAGACTATCTAGTTTGCATATGAGTACTTATCTTGAGTACAAATACCCCCGTGAGTTCCTCCTAGCTGATGCGTGTCGGAATGAAGGGTCCGCTAGAATCCTCAAAACCTTGATCACTCCCTGCCTTTTGCCTGTAAATTTTACAACCTATAGAGCTTCTTATGAGTTCTATCATCTGACTGTCTACTAGCGGCTGTTAGGATTCGGCCAGCTTCCCCCTCACTTATTCTTTATCGGACGAGTCCAATTCCGTGGAGAGGTTATAGAGGATTGGGAATATGAGCATCTATCGTGGGTGGCCGACCAAGTGCCCTATGGTGATCTTGCTCCTTGGTCGGCTTGCACCATCAGCTCTATTGACTTCGACGCTTGGTGGGGCGAATGGGTGCTACATTTGTTCGATCATCCTTCGAGGACGTACTGCAAACGTCTGCATCCCGGCTATGCCGATGACTCCTAGCTGGTAAATACATATCTTTACCCCTCTTGTTCATTTTGCTTGTTATCTTGTCCCCTTACCATTCCTTGTATCGTGCAGGGGATGGCGTGGATGGTACGCAGGTGAGCCGAAGCGGTTGGCCAATTGACTATCAGCTGCAATCGACCATCAGTGTCTTGGGTAGCGGGCCCCTACTCCTAAGGACTTGCTTGCTAAGAAGCGAATTACGATTCCAGAGCGTAAGAGCAAGGTATCGGATGTGGGAACATGTCGATTTACTAGAGCTCGATCTGGACAAGTATCCCTTCTGACTTTCCCCGATATTTGGTGGTGTCTTTGCTCTTTGTGATGTGTTTTCCTTTTTCTTCAGTCAATGCCACCTACTCCTCTGGCCAAACAAACTGCAACCGCTACCGATGTGCCTCCATCGGTTCATGTATATTTACATGTTTACACTTAATACTTTGTTTTCATCATTGATGTCTGATAACTTTTACTACCCAGCCTTATTCCCCTGTTGTCGTGTCCCCTCCGTTGGATTTTAGCCCGATGGCCGATGAATCGGTCGGTACTCAATCGCCCCGCCTGTTGGGCGTGCTGTGATGGAAACCATCATTGGGGCCGATGTGCCTGAGTCCGCATCTATGGATCCCAGTGTGTCAACTAATGTGGCCGGTGTGGCTGCCATCGTAGAAACCGATACGCCGGAAGGCGTGGTGGTTGATGTTGGGGTCCCTTCTATCTCACATTCTGATCAGGTACCTAACTTGCCTTTCTTTTCTCGTTGCCCTCTGTGTAACTAACATTGGCCCTGCATACAGCAAATGATGGATGCCGCGGGGTCGCCTACTCCTCAAGAAAGCCTTAATGAAGAGGGGTCGCACACCCTTCCAATGGCCGTTGATGATGTCGTTTCTTTCCGATAGAACTCTGCGATCGGCTGCCTCTACCAAGCCTGTTGATGTAGGTACTCCTGCATTCATCGTCATACTATGGTGAGCTTTTCTTTAATTTTTTTCTCTCCTTTTAGTTTTTGCCTAGTAGTTTCCTTTTGACGTCCGACCCTACATGGAGGATGAAGCTGCCGATGCTTCCTCGTCGGTCGTGACTCTATTGCCCCCAGAAGTGAAGGAGGTGTTGTCAGACTTGCTACATCGCCTGAAGGCTCCAGTGGAGGTCCTAGTCAATGACTCGTGACCGATACAAGGTCGCTTCAACGACGTCCTGGATCGCCTCTCGCTAGAATTGGCTAACACTCTTACGCCGGCCACATATCTAGAGTTCTATCGCCTAGAAGTGCAATGAGACATTTGGCGGATAGCCGATCGAGCCAGTTGTTGGCGTAAAAGTTTACGCTAACAGGTTCTCTGAGATCGAGAACGAGCAAACAGAGAGTTTGTGTTTAAGAACTGTCTCAAGCCTCCGTGTTGGATAATAGCTCAAGTAGTTCGAATGAGTGTATTGAATAGCTGAGTCTTCCCCCTCGTTATAGGGTAGAGAGGGGGGTATTTATAGGCAAAAATGTCTAAGGAAAAGACCTAATTACCCCTAGATTACAACCGACATAGTGGAAACTTTTCGTTACCCAGAGCGAGGTTACAAGGGTAAAGTTTCCCAAGGTAGATGGATAAGCCAAACATCTTATCAATCTTGTCGCTCTGCTTAGGAGCCTGCGTATCTTGCAGAGGGCTTCTCAGGACTCCGGATCGAGGCACCCTTCGGCTTGACGCCTTCATCTTCGAATAAGAGCCTACCAGCTCCGAATCTTAGTGAACCTTTGAGTTAATAATCTCTAAGTCCTGAAAGTGAAGCAATTTCACCCAACAGTAGCCCCTCGAATACGCCTCTCCTCATTTAACCTGTACAGAAGGGAGGCAGTATAAACAAGGAATATTTTCATATTCTGAGACTTAGAGAGAATTTGAACACATTACAGTCCTTCAGAGGATTTCTGACTCAAAACATTCGGACCCCTTCTCCGCGCCCTCGACGCGGTGTGAACACATCATAGGAAAAAGTACTGCTCCAAAGCGCAAACGACGTGAGGGGCCATTTGATTATAACCATTACGGCGCAAGTAGCCGTTACGCCCTGTAAAAGGTAACGGTCGAAATTTACGGCAGTTTCTCGCCGTTCCAATTTCTAGACCCACCTGCCAGTGGTGGAAGCCGAACCTGCAGTGTGAATGCAATCGAAGCGTAACAACCAGCGAACGGTTATAAAAGGAGGAAATGGAAGTTACCCGAAACTTTTTACCGCACTTAGCTCCTGCGATTCACTTTCCTCAACCTCCAATTCTCACAATCTCCCAATCCACCGAGCAAATGGCGAGAACCAGCCACACTGTTCCGGCGACGGCGAGTACTCTGGCGCAGAGGCAAGCGTGGGCTGCCTCGGCTGCGGCAGCAATGGCGGGAGCTCGGGCGATGCTTGGCCCAAGAACCCTCGGGAGCTCCGCCTGCCATCCAAGAAGAAGATCTCCCAGAGCTTCCTCATCGGCCAATCCACGAGCACCGCCGAGTCTATTGAGGAGGCCGTGGAAGGGAAGCTAGGTGACGGGCTGAGGACTCGAGTCCCTGGGTCGGAATCAACCCCGAGGCCGCGAAGCGGAGAAGCGGTTGTCTTCGAGGCATTCTTCGAAGCGGGCTTGGGACTTCTCGACATCGACTTCTTGGCGGAGGTGCTGGACCTGTTTCACATCACACTACCTCAGTTATCCCCCAATGCCGTCGCCCGCCTGGCTGTCTTCGAGTGGGCGCTCTGGGCTGAAGGGTGCGAGGGACGCTCGGAGGCCTTCGCCGCCACCCATGAAGCTATATGCCAGCCGAAGCCGCAGGATGGGCCCGGAGACTCCAAGGTGATAACAGCCTTCGGCAGTGTCAACTTCTAGTTGCGGAGGGAGCACGCCCTACACTTCCCTACTAAAGCCATCAACGATCGATGGTACACCAACTGGATCCTCCGATGGTTCTACGCCGAAGTCGGAGAGGACTCCCCCCTCGCAGGGCCTCTCCAAGAGATCTGGTTCCGGAAGGAGGCGGAGATCACCCCGAACCCTAGCCTGCTCTCTACGCGGCTGGGGCTGTTGACCTCGGTGGCACGCCGCATGAGCATGTGCGACCTTGCCGAAGAGTTCATCGCCCTTCGGATTCCACCTCTCGGAGCCAACTAGCCGATAGTGTTCCAACAGGCCTCGGAGGGTGATCTCCGAACCCTAGGTAAGACTTCAACTCCTGCAGTAATGCATTAGATGATGAAAATAACATACTTATAATATGTTACTCTTTTTTCCAGTGGCTCCCTTGGCGTTAGCTCTGGAAGACATAGCTCGGGCCACCGAACGGGTCCTCGGAGCCCCTACAGTGGCTGAAAGCAGAAGAGGCTAGAGCTAGTGGGGAGCTGGGAGCGCTCCAATAGAGTATGGGAAGCTCTCGGGATGGAGCCTCCTCCTCTACTAGACTTTACCTCGACCGGAGCAGCCGCTCGGAAATGGAAGGCCATCGCTGAACCGCCCAAGAAAGCTAGCAAGACGCCGCCTAAGAAGAAAAAGGTGGTGAAGATCCCTCCGCAGTTGGCTCCTGCATCGTCGGCTTTGTCCTTGGACGTTCGGAGCTTCGGCCTCCGAGGACTCCAATGCCCAACTGGCGATGGCCTTCGAGAATTATCTTTTGGAGGACGATGAAGATATGGGGGAAGTCCCAGCTGGAACTTATGCTCGGGAGGTTGCGGAGGTAGACCCGTCGCACGCCTCCGTGCCCGCCGTCGTAAACCTGGAATCAGGACTCCACCACCCCCAACTCACCCGTAACCGGGGTGATCACGACGGAAGTCGAAGCTCCAGTAGCAGAAAACGTGGCGGAGAGGGCTTCGGGAGACGACCTCGATGATATCCTCCAGATGTACGAAGTTCTGGAGGATCCGACGATCCTGCCTCACAGGGCCTCCGAAGGTACATTCCGAAGCCCTTACATCGGTCGATACCTACAACAATCTTTACTTGCAAATGCTTATCAAATTTCTTGACATGGTAGGTACCTCGAAGGGTGACGAAACCCCGGCTGCCCCTGAAGTCCCAACGTCTTCAAGGGTCGTGGCCCAAGTGGACCCCCCGACTCCTTTGGACGCTCCAGTCCTAGTGGTCGAAGTCGTGCCCGCCGGTGCGGCTCCGGTGACCAAGGTCGCTCCTGTTGATGCGGCTCCGGTGACCGAGGTCGCTCCTGCCTTCATGCCGGGGAGGGGCAAAAGCATGTCTAGCCTCGACCTTCCCCCCGGCCGCGCGACGACCTCGGCTAGCAACTCGGAGGAGGAGGCCATGGAAGATGACCGCCAAGCTTCGTCTTGGCTTCCTTTGCTAGCTCCGTTCCTAGAGCACCGGACAGGCCTCCGAACGGTCCTAGGAGCCCCTAGCGGAGAAGAGCCAGGACATCGCCAACTCGGACCTGGTCTCTGCTCTGAGCGAAGCCAGGGCTCCGGCGCTCGATATGGCCCTCAAAAGGGCTGCCCTTCAGGTATGAAAAAGCACCACAACCACTTCTAATTAGTAATTATAAACACTTTGGTACTTACTTGTTCTTTTTTCTTTGCAGCAATTCGTCCTTGCTAGAGCCGGCAGCGACTTCCAATGAAGTCGAAACTAATCGACTCAAAAGGAAGGTTATCACCCTCCAAACCTCCCTCAAAGACTCCGAAGAAAGATCCCTTTAGTTGGAGGAGGAAGCTCTAGAGGAACGGAGGGCTAGTGTTGTGGCCGACGAAGCCCTCCGAATGGCGAGGCAAGACAACGACGGCGCTCCGTACTTCGGCCCAAGAGGTTGAAGCCGAGCGTGTAGTTCTTCGGGCGGAGGTTGAAAGGCTCCAGCAATCGGCGGCCGCTTCGAGCGCCCAGCTGGTGGAGCTCCAAGGAGCCCTTAATCAAGCGATGGCCCAGAAGAGCTCCTTGCTGCTCCAAGTGGCCGAGGTTTCTGCTACTGCTGCGGGGCTGGAGGCAACGGAGAAGAAGAATGCCAGTGCGACAAAACGTTCCTTGGATGCCCTTTAGGGTACCTTGGAATATTTTGGCACTATGTGCCCTTCGTCTTCTACGGCAGCCAGCGAATCCCTCGAGCGGAAGCTAAAGAGGATCCAAGTGGCGGCGTTGTTGATGATGAACGCCGGCGTTCGGTACGGAGAGATCTCCGGTCAGTGTGTCGGCATCGGAGTTCTTCGCCATCTCAAAGCCCTTCAGATCCCCCTCGCTTCAGTCGGGGGTTCGACCCCTGGAAGCTTCACCTCTGAAGACCTGCTGCATCCATCTTTGGACGTAGCCTTGGCTTGGGAAGCCTTCCGGTTGATTTGGAAGACAGACCACAAGGCTGCGGCCAAAGCTTGGATTGACTGAGGCCCGTCGGCAGAAGTAGGCACAAACAAGGCCACCACTTCCTGCCTCGCCAGCTCTGGCAATCCCTGCTCCACCAACTGACCCGCAGGTCTAGCTCTTAGGACCATCATGTACACAAAATCTTGTAAAGCCCCTTTAATTAATGAAAAAGTTATAAACTGAGAAGCTTGTTTGGGTGTTCTGTTCTTTTAGGTTTTGTCGCGCCCTTCGAACCCTGACCTCGAAATACTGGAGTTTACCGAAGGGCTGCAGAAGGAATGGACAAGCCTCGAGAGCTTAAGGCCCTACCGCCGCTCTCGCTTCTCTGTTCCTCGCGGAGACAAGGGAGAGATAACCCTCAAAGTTTTTCAAGAGGTCTTAGCTTATATTAAGGAAGAGGAGAAGGAGAAGGCATCCTCGTCTTATGAGCATATGAATTGGTCTGACTCGGAGTACCAGGCCGAAGACCCTTCGGAGGCTAACTCCGAAAGGCTCCTAACCTAGGCCGAGCTTCAAGAGGAGCAAAAGAAGTTACGAGCCTCTAAGAAGAAGAGAAGCGCTCGAATGAAAAGGACCAAACCGGCAGCTTCGAGCTCTAAAGGACAGAGTAGCCGGAGGGGTAGCTACAGATGTCGACAAGGTCTTCATTTTTTCCTAGGCTTGGACCAAAACTTTTCTTGATGTAAAAGTACGATGACTTAATGTGAAATGCTTCGAAAGTATCTTGTGCGCTTCCTACCCTCCTACCCCTCCTTGTGGGTGGTGGATCCTTTGTTATGCAAATGGGTCCGCCGGACACAATGATGTTCTGGACAACCTGATGTTTTGATAATATTTAACATCTGCACTTTACCTTTAACATCAGGGGTTTCTTCTAACATACTTCCATACTATTACCCTGTGAGTTTCGAAGTTGGATTTGTCACTTAGGACTCTTTGATTCCCTTCTTTTCCCTTTTTTTGAAGTGTCTTGTTGCCCGGGGCCTCGAAACATTATTACTTTGTCACCTTCGACTCTTTTACAGATTACTTGAACCCGTAGGCCGGAGATCTGTTTAATTTTTAAAGTCCTTGGACTCTTCTATGGATCCTAACAAGCCGGAGCCTGGAATCCATAGCGTGGCCACCTTTGGCTCTTTTACAGATACTTCGTACCAGGAGGCCGAAATCTATTTCTTTTTAAAGTCCTTAGACTCTTCTACGGATCCTAACAAGCCGGAGCCTAGAATCCGTAGGGTGGCCACCTTTGGCTCTTTTACAGATACTTCGTACCCGGAGGCCGGAAATCTGTTTCTTTTTAAAGTCCTTAGACTCTTCTACAGATCCTAACAAGCCGGAGCTTGGAATCCGTAGGGTGGTCACCTTCGGCTCTTTTACAGATACTTCATACTCGGAGGTCGGAAATCTGTTTCTTTTTAAAGTCCTTAGACTCTTCTACGGATCCTAACAAGCCGGAGCCTGGAATCCGTAGGGTGGCCACCTTCGGCTCTTTTATAGATACTTCATACCCGGAGGCCGGAAATCTGTTTCTTTTTAAAGTCCTTAGACTCTTCTACGGATCCTAACAAGCTGGAGCCTGGAATCCATAGGGTGGCCACCTTTGGCTCTTTTACAGATACTTCAGTACCCAGAGGCCAGAAATCTGTTTCTTTTTAAAGTCCTTAGTTCTACGGATCCTAACAAGCCGGAGCCTGGAATCCGTAGGGTGGTAGCAGAGCCTCTGAACCGATAGTTCGCAGGCTGCTGCCCGGGTCTTGGGAAAGATGCTTGACTCTGCAATCATCTCCGTCCTCCCGATGCGTCCATCAGGAGTAAGGGATATTCGAAGAGCAAACAAAATTCGACCCTTCACTTTATTTAGAAAAAGGAAAGTTTTTACAAGTGATTACAAGGAGCCCCTAAGCGTAATAACGCTTAAGGTGCTCCGCATGCCATGCATGCTTCAACTCTTCCCCTTCTAAATTAGCTAATTTAAATGATCCGGGGCGTCCTGAGCGTAAGATAACATATGGTCCTTCCCATTTGTTTCCTAGCTTCCCTGGAGCTATTACACTTCGCAAAACTAGGTGACCAGGTCTAAGCTCATTTAGCTTTACCTTCGGGTCATACCATGTCTTTGTTTGGCCTTGGTACTTGGTTAGATTAGCGACAGCTTGAATCCTTGTTTCTTCTAACAAGTCCAGCGAAGTGTTCCTTTCGTCTTCATCTCTAGGCTGAACTACACGAAGGGATCCACCCCTGAGCTCCGTAGGAGTCATGGCCTCATCTCCGAATAGCAGTCTAAATGGGGTAAAGCCTGTGGACCTGGTCTGAGTGGTTCAAATGGACCACAAGATTTTAGGGAGCTCTTCGACCCACAGTCCCTTGGCTAAGCCAACGATTCTGCGATTTAGACCAGAGAGGATGTTCCCGTTAGCTTGTTCAACGGCTCCGTTGGATTGTGGATGGCATACCGCAGTGAAGCACAACTTAATGCCCAGTTCTTCACAAAATTCTTGGAATGTGTCAGCTTCGAACTGGGTTCCATTATCCACTGTCAACTCCCTTGGCACTCCGAACCTGCATATAATGTTCTGCCAGAAAATTTTTTGCACGTTCCTCGAAGTGATAGCAGTCAATGGCTCCGCTTCAACCCACTTTGAAAAATATTCGATTGCTACTACCGCAAACTTCAAGCTGCCTTTTGCCATTGGAAAAGGGCCTATGAGGTCCATGCCCCACCGAGCCATTGGCCATACCGGGGCAATAACTTGAAGTTGAACTGGCGGACGGTGGCTTCGCCTGCCATCCATTGGCAGCCCCGGCATGTTCTAACCAACTCCTCTGAATCTCTCACAATTGTTGGCCAGTAAAGCCCTTGCCAAAGTGTCTTGCCTGCTAGAGCACAAGGGGCCAGATGACTTCTGCACAACCCTTCGTGAATCTCCCGAAGTATGTCTTGACCTTTGGGTTGGGAGATGCATCAGAGTAGAGGAGAACACACACCAGCTTTGTATAACACTCCGTTGACAAGCTTGTAATTTCAGGCTCTTGCTTGCAATCTTCGGGCATCTGGACCTTCTGAAGAATCTATGCCACCTTGCAATATGTTCATAATCGGAGCCCGCCAATCCGTAGCCGGAATGCACAGTATTTCTGCAGATGGTAACTGACTAGCTACGACCTTCATTAGTTCTTCATAGAAAGCACCCTCCGGGAGGTCCACCGCTCCAACTGCAGCTTTCGCCAGAATATCTGCGAGTTGATTATCTGCCCGAGGGATGCTCCGAACAGAGAATCCTTTGAATGCTACTTCAGCCTTGTGGATTTCTTCAAGGTATTGCGCTAGATGCGGGTTCTTTGCTTGAAAGCTCTTATCCACATGCCCTGCGACGACTTGGGAATCTGTCTTAATTATTATCCTTGCAACTCCAAGTGCTTTTGCCTTTCGGAGGCCTAGCAGGACCCCTTCATACTCTGCAATGTTATTGGTGGTTTTAAAGTTGAGCCTCGCAGAATACATGGCCCTCTGCCCTGATGGTGATATGATGACTGCCCCAGCTCCGGCACCAGATGCCTGATAAGCTCTGTCAGAAAATATTGTCCATAAACCTTCGGAGGGTTCTTCCGGAGCCCAACTTGCAAATGGAGTCCACTCTGCTACAAAGTCATCTATGATTTGGGATTTAATAGCTGTTCTCGCCATGAAGGAGATTCTGAAGGGGGCTAGCTCGACAGCCCATTTTCCAATCCTACCCGTAGAGTCTTTGCTTCGGAGCATATCCCCAAGGGGATACGAGGTAGGAACGATCAGGTTATGCACCAAAAAATAATTCCTTAGCTTTCGCAAGGCCATTACCAGGGCATAAGCAAATTTCTCGAGCTCAGAGTATCTTATCTTAGCTCCGGACAAAGCCTCTGACACAAAATAAACTGGGTTCTGCACCAGCTTTCCCTTAAGCTCAACTTCCCAGACCAACACTGCACTTACTGCAGAGCCTGTTGCTGCAAGATAAAGGAGTAGTGTTCCTTCTAGAAGGGGCACAGTAAGTGTTGACAAGCTTCCGAGGTATGCTTTTATGTCATCAAAGCTTTTCTGGCACTCCGGTGTCCAACTAAAGCTCTCGGACCCCTTTAGGGCTTTGAAAATTGGGAGGCTTCGCTCTGCTGACCTGGCCAGGAATCTGCTAAGGGCTGCGAGCCTGCCTGCTAGCTTCTGGACCTGCTTCAAATTCCCTGGCAGGAGCCATTCTTTGCAGTGCACTTATCTGTGTTGGGCTAGCTTCAATTCCTCTGCTCGAAACTACGTACCCTAGCAGTTTTCCTGCTTGTGCTCCGAATATACATTTTTCTCGGTTGAGGCGTACTCCACAAGCGCGTAGGCTCTCAAACGTTTCAGCTAGGTCTAGGCTATGTTGGTGCTTTTGAGCACTTTTTATTACAATATCATCCATATAGGCTTCGACATTCCGGCCTATTTGATGACCTAGAGCCTTAGCTATTAAACGTGAAAAGGTGGCTCCGGCATTCCACAAGCCAAAAGGCATTCTTACATAACAAATACTCCGGAAGGAGTTATGAAGCTTGTCTTGGCTTCGTCTTCGCGTTTCAGCCACACTTGATGATACCCGGAATAAGCGTCGAGGAAACTTAGCAATTCGGAGCCGGCTGTGGAATCCACTAGTTGGTCTATTCGGGGCATCGGGTAGGGGTCTCTCGGGCATGCTTTATTTAATGAAGTAAAGTCAATACACATGCACCATTTGTTCGAGTCCTTCTTCCTTACAAAAACAGGATTAGCCAACCACTCGGTATGGGCTACCTCCCTGATGATGCCTGGCCCTTAACAATTTCTCTACTTCAGCTTTGGCGAGGTTTGCTCTTTCTACAGACAGTTTGCGGAGCCCCTGGCGCACTGGCCTGGCCTTCGGGTTGACGAGCAGGCTATGCTTGATGATGCTTCGATCAACCCCGGTGATGTCTTCGTCGGTCCAAGCAAAGACGTCCAGATTTTGCTTGACGACTTCTTCCAACAAGGAAGCTATCTTCGGGGATAGCCCTTTGCGAACTGCACTGGATATTCTTTGCCATCTTTTGAAATTATCCTTGTCTCGACATCACCTTCCGGGCTTGGCTTGAGAGAGAGCCCCTTTGAAGGATTCGAGGCCTCCGGTACCTCTTCGGTGCCTTCCACCATGTTGTGCACTTGCCGAGGATCTAGCGGCTATTCGTGCCCATACTCTGTTCTCCGGGCTATAGCTTGGTGTCCCGAAATAGTAAGCACTCCACCTTGCGTGGGCATTTTGAGACAAAGATAATTATTGTGTGCTATAGCCCCGAACTGATTCAGCATCCCTCGGCCAAAGATGGCATTGTAAGCATAGGGGGCGTCGACAACATCGAAGATCACCTCTTCTACCCTGGCCAGAGGCCCCTCTCCGAAGGCAACCTCGAGGCCTATCTGGCTGAGGGCATCGAGAGGCGGTCCTGAGAACCCTTGAAGTGGTCGGGCCGCTGGAAGTAGATGCTTCCAGGAGATGCACATTTGATCGAAGGCCTGGACGAAAAGTATGTCTGCGGATCTCCCGCCGTCCACCAGGATCCTTCGGACTTCCACCCCTGCTATGTCTGCAGAAATGACCAAGGGGTCAGCATGGGGGAACTTTATCCCCGCGGCATCACTGGCAGTAAACGAGATGGGCACATGAGACCACTCTGGCATCCCTTCTGCGGAACTCGAAGTCCCAATGTGCCCAACCTCGCGGACGTACTCACGCCGCTGCCTTTTGGACATGTTCCCGAGGGTCCCTCCGGAGATGGGTAGGACCACTCGCTTGCCGCGGTCTTGTGGGTCTTCCTGCTTCGGTGGTGGCATAATGTTGGCCACCGACAGTTGCATGGGGGCTTCAAGGACACTGGCTCGGGCCACGATTTGCACATGCTCCGACCGTGCTGCTGGAGGGGTTTGGTCCAAAGTACCCCGCCCAGTACTTCGTCCTAGGTATTCACCCCGAAGGGTTAACACCGACTTGCAGTCCTTCGTGTCATGGCTTCTATTATCACCATGCACGCAGCAGAAAAAACTTTGGCATCTACTAGGTGCTCTCTCTTGAGGCTTGGTGCTCCAGACTTGAAGTTCTGCGCCTGCTGGAAATTGGCAGGTGCCTTCGGAACAGAAGGTGCAATGTTTAGCACCTCCGAACGGAAATGCTTCTTCCCTCGCCTATGCTCGTTGAAGCGGTTATCCTGAGGGGGTTGCAGAGGAGCCGAGGCTTCAGGCTCCGTCTTGACTTCTCGGGGGGTAGGCGGGGGTGCTCCGGCTCACCGAAGACAGCCTTCCTCCGCCTTGGCATACTGTTTGAAGTATGCCATCAGCTGCGCCACAGACTGTCACCGGCTTCTGATGGAGCTTGCTGAGGAGGTCGGGGTTTAGCACCCCTTCGTGGGCGGCGTCGACTAGCGAAGAGGTAGACAGGCCCTTAATCTGTGATTTGGTGTGGGCGAAGCGCGTGAAGTACTCCCGGAGTGTTTCTCCCGCCCGCTGTTTCACCTGGAACAAACTCCCTATGGACATCGGGGCCATGAAGGTACCCTGGAAGTTGCTCACAAACTTCTTCTTCAGCTGTTCCCAGGATCTGATCGATCCTGGCTTCAGGGACCAGAACCATCGGAGCGCCACGCCTTCGAGAGCGAGGGGGAAACATTTTGCCATAGTGTTTCGCATCCCTCCGCTTGCTTCTATTGCCAGGGCATATGAGCGGGCGAACTCTCCGGGGTCTGACCCACCGGAGTACTTGTGCAACTTCGAGGCCTTGAATCTGGGATCGAAGGGCACTCTTTGCAAGTCCGAATCTAGCAGAGACTCATCATCGAAAGATGCATTCTCAGCCTCCTCTGGGGCTTGGGCAGCTTCTAGGAGATTGCGAGCACCACCATCTTGAGGCCCTTCTGGAGTTTCGGTGGAGGCTTGAGTGCGGAGGCGATCTGCGGCCTCTTGCCTCCACCTGGCCACTTCCTCCTGAAGCCTTGCTAGTTGAGTAGCCTAGGTTCTAGGAAGGTCTTCGTCTTCATCCGAGGGCAGCTCCGGGTCTTGGGAGCTGACGTAATCAGTCCGAAGCACCGTAGGAGGAGCTCGGGGACCCCTGGGCACTCGACGCCGAGAGGCATCTTCGGGAATCACCGGAGCGGTTGAGGGTCCGGCTCCTGTGGTCCGAGGGGACCTTCGGAGAGGACCCGAGGCTTGGCTTCACTTCGGAGGCATAGCTAGTCACGGAGAGGTCCGAAGACCGAGGACTTCGATTGACTTGGGAAGGCGAGCGAGGGCCCTCGAGCTGCACTAAGAAGCCCCTTACCGAAGGGTGCGCGGAATCTTGAGACTCCGAGGCTCCCTCCATAAGTGCTCTTCGAAGTGCAGTCAGCAGTAGAGAACAAGCTTCTAGAACTTGGTTCCCCACGGACGGCGCCAACTGTTGGCGTAAAATTTTACGCTAACAGGTTCTCTGAGATCAAGAACGAGCAAACTGAGAGTTTGTGTTTAAGAACTGTCTCAAGCCTCCGTGTTGGATAATAGCTCAAGTAGTTTGAATGAGTGTATTAAATAGTTGAGTCTTCCCCCTCGTTACAGGGTAGAGAGGGGGGTATTTATAGGAAAAAATATCTAAGGAAAAGACCTAATTACCCCTAGATTACAACCGACATAGTGGAAACTATTCGGTACCCAGAGCGAGGTTACAAGGGTAAAGTTTCCCAAGGTAGATGGATAGGCCAAACATCTTATCAACCTTGTCGCTCTGCTTCGGAGCCTGCATATCTTGCGGAGGGCTTCTCAGGACTCCGTATCGTGGCACCCTTCGGCTTGACACCTTCATCTTCGAATAAGAGCCTACCAGCTCCAAATCTTAGTGAACCTTTGAGTTAATAATCTCTAAGTCCTAAAAGTGAAGCAATTTCCCCCAACACCAGTCATGCGTTGCTGTTGGAGGCGATGAAGACTCACAAAGAGGAGGTCATGACCAATGGTGCCCTCTGAAATAGCATTAAGTCTTATCTATTGATGAAGATAGAGGGGGTTTAGGTGAGGATCACTGAACAAGAGAATGTTGTTGCCTCTTTCCCGGCTCGAGTCGATGCCTAGAAGTGGCGGCTCGCTGGTGTCGTTCACCAAGTGCAATGTTGTCATCAGTTCCTTCAAGATATTCTCGGTTCGGACACTGAAGATCGGGCCATCCTTCAAAACGTCGATGCATTTCGGTTGCAGGCGATCGAAGCCTTCTGTCGACCACTATAACTTTATGTTGAATCGGTGATCTTGTAATAAAACATTTACCCCTTTGTAATATATTGTCATTGACTCCTTTGTCTTGAGCTTTTGTGTCTAAGGGTGTGCCTCCGTATCGGCTGTCTGAAGGCGATACCATTGGTATCGGATTGTATTTGTGTGTATATCTTTAGGAGTTTTGTCTGAATGATTAGGTAATATCTTCTCCAAGCACTTCTCGTCTGAACCTTCTCGACATCCCTAATGTGACAAGATCGATCCACTTTCTATTTCATCGGGGAGCCTCGGTCTGTAACTGGGTCCGATGTCTGACTCCCGTAGTTCATCGGTAGTAACAAAGCCTTGACTGAGCCTGTCCTTCGTTTCATTGATACCATCCTCACAAGGTGATATTGGGTAGTTCTTCATTGACGAGGTTGACTCCATCATCTGATACTTAAAGAAAATTATCATCCCAAGCCTTCCTTGATAGACAAACAACTCCTTCCATCTCCAATACTGACAAATCAATTGTTTTTATGTTAACTGATTTATCAGCGGGAACGATTTCCACCTGATCATGAACCCACTGAACCAAGCTATAGTGCATTGTCGAGGGGATGTAGAAATTCACATGTATCCAATCACGCCCCAACAACAAGCTATAAGATCCTTTTCCTTCTATAACAAAAAGGTAGTTGGCATCATCTTGCTTCTAATAGTCAATTCTGCATTTAGTACTCCCATCGTGTCCAACAAGTTCCAGCCAAAATCCCTTAATACCATATTAGTGCTGATGATGTCTTCCAACATTTTTCCCAGCTTACAGAAGGTCGCATAAGGCATTAAGTTGATAGCTGCCCCTCTGTCTATCATCATATTGGACATCGGCTTCCCGTTAACCAAACCTTTGATGTACATAGGTCTTAGGTGCCGATGCCCAGGATCTTCTAGTTTGTCAAAAACTACTGACTGTGAAGCCAACACTAGTTGAGCCATCATATCAGCCTGATTTGTGTTGCCTTTAGAAGATGCCCGATATTCTGCAGGGAGAAACAAAACCATGTTTACCCCTGCATTCTTCTTGTCGTCGTGATCGTCCTTGTCTTTCACTCGCCATTCACTCTTGATCCTACAGGGCCGATCAACTTCCTCGTCTCACCTTTATGCCTTTAGTTCTCTTTGTCGTAGATGTTGCACCCTTCTCTTATGGTTCCTTGTGAAAATCCCATTGGGGAACCATTGTGGATTCTCTGGTGCGGTCTTGTCATCATCAGTCATCTGATCGATTCCTTTGGGATAGATGAGGTCGTTCCTCTCAAGCGTTGATACCCTTGGTGGTGACAACCTTCGGTGAATGGCTTCTTGACCATGCGGCCTTGGCTTGATGTTGTGTGGCCGATGATCATATTGTGCTCTGCCTTCAACGCCACAGCCCTAGGCAGTCATCCATTGATGGCAGACGTAGCCCCTCGTTCTAGCAAAGTCTGAAGAACTCACAGTCCCAATAGGGGTTGAAACATGAGTAGTCATGGCTGTCTTCGCTGTCCACTCTATCCTTCGACTTCCTTTAGTACTTCCCGATGAGGTACGAAGAAGTGATGTTGCTGCCGGCTCACTTGATCTTCTTTGTATGCCGATCATCAGTGTGGTGCACATGCACCATATTGACTGGGAACAGATGACCATCGATATTCATCACCTTCTTCCCGTCATTGAACTTGAATTGGTCTTGCTCCACGGCCAATTGAATTTGGTGCCTAAATACTTTGTATTCATTAGTGTGGTGCGATGGGGAATTGTGCCACTTATAGTATTTTCTTTTCTTTAGTTCATCGGCAGACAATATTACGTGGTTAGGTGACAAGTGGATTTGCTTCTACTTGAGCAACAAATCAAATATCTTATCAGCCTTATTGATGTCAAAGTCATACTTCTCTTCTTTACTGGTCGGCTTCACCCAAGGGCATGCAACATATTTCTTGTTCTTGGACCATTCGGCCAAACCAACTTCTGCATCAGAGTCACTACTGTTGACACAAAAACGCGCCCCCACACTTGGGTCAGTTCGACGATCCAAAAGCGCGCGGATACTTAGGGATAAACCTAAGCGTGACACGACGCTGATATCACGTTCTGACAAATACTTAACGGTTGTAAGGGTAACGGAGTCGCCAGGTAATCAAACAAATATTAAGAAATAAAGTTTAATTAGCCAATGTGTGAGTAAAAAATAATAAAGCAAACCAGCCAGCCTAAGGCTGATTTCTATCTGTAGCGAAGGAATCCGAAGTGTCCCAAAGGGGCTTCGGCCTATTGATCAGTCGGACCGGAGTAGGACTTGCGGTCGGACAGACACTTACGAAGGGGTCTCCGAAAAGGGCTTCGGCATTCTGGTGTGAAGCGGGCTCCAAGCGGTCAGACCGATGGAGGATACCCGATTATACCGACAACGAAGCTTCGGTTAGACTAGGGCTTCAGCACCATGGGGTCTAGAGTGGAGCAATTTACTGTGGAGGGTTCTCGCCAAAGAGGGCTTTGACACGACGATGAAGGGTGCTCTAGTGTGGAGTGGTCCATTATAGAGAGGTTCTCGCCGAAGAGGGCTTCGACGTGATGGCAAAGGGTGTTGAAGACCATGCCGACAACAGCCTGACGGCCCGGTGAAGCCCTATCGGTCGGACCGACAGGCTCCGATTTGATCACCTAAGGGCTCCGGTGACATTTTATATGAATAGCAATCACCCCAAAATTCCTTGGCATGTACTTTGAAGGTAATTCCCCTGCAACACAGCAAAAGATCAAGTGCAATCTGGCCTAGAGGCCGAACTCCCAATGATAGCAGAAGAAAACCGATAAAACGATAAAAATCCGTTTCGTGGCGAATCAACAAGGGTTACCGTGATTTCGACGTGGCGGACGGAGGGCTTTCAGTGCAAACCCACGAAGATGGACATTACTAGGCTAATCCTAGGGCAAAGAAAGTAGATTGGAAGATAAAAGAATGATTCAAAGCGAGGGCTTTGTGTTGATATGAAAGCAGGGGTCCTCTTGAATCGGCCTCACCCCTATATTTATAGGGGCTGGTCTCACCTAATTTGAGTAGGATTCGGCCAGGTGGTTAAGATTTGGATAAGATATCTCACCTAATCTAAGTAGGATTCAGCCAGGTGGTTAATATTTGGATAAGAGATCAAATAGCCGAATTATACTAATTTGAATAGGACTCTACCAGCTGGAGTGGGCCTCCGCAGGCCTCGCCGAAGCTAGTCTGCTAGACCGAAGCCCACAGGCTGCCGAAGGGGCCCACTTGGCCGAAGCCTGCCTACGAAGAAGGCCTCCGAAGGTGCTACCAAAGCCCAACGTAGGACGGGCCTTCGACACTTTAGGGCTTCGGCCTGTGCCGGAGATGGCCTATTTTCGACCCAAATTACCAAAATTGATATTTTGACAATTTCGACCATTAATGCCAAATTCGAGTGTCAACACATGGCCCCCTGCCTTTTAGCAAACTTAGTGAGCTAAAAGCATAGTGAGCCATGGGCGGTACTCTCTATTTGTTTACCTACCAAATCATCTATTTCATAACCCAAGACAGTTGAATTTGATGAGGACGATTTGTACAACTCACTAACATGACCAGGGGACTTAAGCGCCAGATTTCTCATCAAATAGGCCTTTAGTTATTTTACTAGTTTTGCCCCCCGAGTTCGTTGCGAGGACGCGGTTCCTAAGATGGCTTGCCAGCCAACTTCGGTCTCCACACCTGGTGTGTCCTAGCTATAGCTGTGGACTCGCCGGGTGGGCTACCTTTGCATTCTTTGGCCTCTTTTCTCTAAGATACTCGGCATGAAGACATTGCAATAGCCTCTTTTGGGACTTAGTCATCCCAGGAGGCGCCCATGAAGCTTGCAGCTTGGTTTCGGGCATCACAAATTTGCTCCCAGAACCTTCGGTCGAACGGGGTGTACCTGGAACGACCTTAGCTACCTGTGGGCCGAACTCATGCTCCTGTTGATAGTTCAACCTCTTTGGTGAGGGTGGCTGGGGTTGTTTGTCCTCGAACCTTCTCCTATGCCTCTCAGGGTTCTTCGTTATGAGCATGCGTGTGCGAGGCTTCCCAATGATGACGGCCTTTCGTTTAGATGACTCGGCCTGTTCGAGTCGAATTAGTACCTTTTTCCCGCCAAGATCAATGTTGTTTATGGGAAAGGGATCATGCTCTAGCTTCATTATAGGGCTAGAATCTATCTTCAATCATCCTTCATTTATGGACGATTGAGCCACTTACAGTATGTACATTTCTTCAAGTCGTCAGCAGATGGAATGACGTGACCTTTGGGCAACCTAAGGAGCTTGCTTTTCAATAGGAAATCAAATATTTTATCACACTTAGTCACATCAAACGAGTACTTAACTTTGTTGGGACGACTCTTAGCGGGAGACGGCCATAATTCGACACACGTGATTGTTTTAGACCCACTGGGCCAGGTCTATTCGGCCGCGTACATATCAACCAAATCTTCTTCTCCTGATGACTCTTCTTCGGAGTGCTCCACGATGTGTAGCTCGGCCCTAGGGTCACTAAAAACTTTGACAAACCTTTTGGCCCTGGCTCGGCCTTCTTGGTCCAAAGCCTGCTATAAAACCTGACTAACCACGAGGAAGTTTTGGCCGTCTAGCTTTTCCTTAATTTTTGAATGCAAATCGTTGAAAGCTAAGTCGGCCAGATCCCTCTCAGAGATGTTTAAACTAAAACATCGGTTCCTAGTGTCTCAAAAGCACCTAATATAGTCAGAGATGCTCTCATTGGTCTTCTGTTTAACCGATGTCAAATGTGAGAGCCTAAGTTCGGTTTCCCCAGTGTAAAAATAATCATGGAAATTCTATTCTAACTAGGCCCAAGTCTGAACGGAGTTCGGCGGTAGGGTCGAAAACCAAGTGAAAGAAGTGCCGGACAGCGATACGGAAAATAATCTGAGCTTAAGCACATCCGACCCATTTTCTTCACCACATTGTGCTAGAAATTGGCCTATATGCTCTAGGGTGTTCTTGCTACTCTCGCCATCAAACTTGGTGAACTCAGGAACCCTAAAGCCATCAGGATATGGGGTGGCATCGAAATGGTCTAGGTATGGCTTATGGTAAACCCTAACCTGATCCCGAGGGGTGTAACCAGTGCATTCCCCAACAAGCACATGAATTTGCTCATCAATATCCTCTAGGCTCTCAGCCTGCGCACGTCTCTCGTGCGGGGGCGCAACACGTGGTGGTATGTCAGGATGTCAGCTGTACGTTCCCTCTTCTCGTGATGGCTCATGATAAATGGGATGCTCAGGCCTACGCGGGTATGCAGGAGCAGGAGGTGCAGGCAGCGCATGAAAGGGTAGCGTGGGCGCAAGTGGCGTGTAATAAAATGGGGCGGTCTGACCTTCCATAGGGCCAGTTTGACTATAGGCACACTGGCCGGTCAGACTGGCCTAGTAGCCGGCCTGACCGTAGGTATATGGGTCAGTCAGACCAGCCAGGTAGCCGGTTAGACCAAATATCATCAGTTACGGTGCCTGGTACGTGCTTGTTTGGTCGGCCCAAGGGCCGACCTAACCGACAGTGGTGTGCACAGCATCGACCTCGGAAGTTGGAGATGTATATTTAATGGTCTTTCTAGTGCTCCCGTCGATTCTACTATGTATGTGGTGCACGAGGGGTAGGCTAGTAATCAGGGTGTGATAAACGACCTCGAAAAAGCCGAATCTCCTAAATATATCTTCCATTTGAGGCCCTAGTCGATTTGAAAATGTAGCACTAATGGCCTGATCCACTATAGCAGCTATCTCCTGTCTAATATCTAAGGGGGATAAAGACGGGAGGGATGGTGGTGGTACCTTGTTTTTGAAGGGGTCCAGGATGTCGATGTCACGCTTGATGAAGCCTGTGCGAGTTTTCGTGTAGCGCCCGATCATGAGGGCGTGGAATTCCTTCATCTTGGCTTCGATCTCGGCCTGATCCTCTTCGGGGATGTCCACGAGAGTGGGGAGGATGATGTTGTGGTTGTTGATCTCCGTGTTCATGCCCCTCGGATCCATCGGCGATAGGGGTACTGTTGTTGTAGTATTAGTAGTCATGGACGATGTACCCGCAACTGATGTAGATGTGCTCATCATGTCGATGTCATCCCCAGAGGAGTTTCCAAAAAGTGTGTTGACATGAAAACGCGCACCCACACTTGGGTCAGTTCGACGATCCAAAAGCACGCGGATACTTACGGATAAACCTAAGCGTGACGCGGTGCCGACGTCGCGTTCCGACAAATCCTCAACGGTTGTAAGGGTAATGGAGCGCCAGGTGATCAAACAAATATTAATAAATAAAGTTTAATTATCCAATGTGTGAGTAAAAAATAATAAAGCAAACCAGCCAGCCTAAGGCCGATTTTGATGTGTAGCGAAGGGAGTTCGAAGCGTCCCGAAGGGGCTTCGGCTTGTTGATCGGTCGAACCGGAGTAGGACTTGCGTTCGGACCGACGCCTACGAAGGGGTCGCCAAAGAGGGCTTCGGCATTCTCGTGCGAAGAAGGCTATGAGCGGTCAGACCGATGGTGGATACCCTATCAGACCGACAGTGAAGCTTCAGTCAGACCGGGGGCTTCGGCACCGTGGGGTCCAATGTGGAGCAATTTACTGTGGAGGGTTCTTGCCGAAGAGGGCTTTGGCGTGACGACAAAGGGTGCTCCAGTGCGGAGTGGTCCACTACAGAGACGTTCTCGCCGAAGAGGGCTTCAGCATGATGGCGAAGGGTGTTGAAGACCGTGCTGACAACAGCCTGACGGCCCGATGAAGCCCTATCGATCGGACCGACAGGCTCCGATCTGATCACCTAAGGTCTCCGGTGACTTTGTAGATGAATAGCAATCACCCCGAAACTCCTTGGCGAGGACTTTGAAGGTAATTCCCCTGCAAAAAAAGAAAAAGATCAAGTGCAATCCGTCCTAGAGGCCGAACTCGCAATGATAGCAGAAGAAAACCGATAAAACGATAAAAATCCATTTCATGGATTAAACGGAAGGTTCACGAGCGAATCAACAAGGGTTACCGTGATTTCGACGCGGCGGACGGAGGGCTTTCAGTGAAAACCCACGAAGATGGAGGGAAAGGAAAGTAGATTGGAAGATAAAAGAACGATTCAAAGTGAATGCTTTGTGTTGATATGAAAGCAGGGGTCCTCTTGAATCGGCCTCACCCCTATATTTATAGGGGCTGGTCTCACCTAATTTGAGTAGGATTCGGCTAGGTGGTTAAGATTTGGATAAGATATCTCACCTAATCTGAGTAGGATTCAGCCAGGTGGTTAAGATTTGGATAAGAGATCAAAAACAACCAAATTATACTAATCTGAATAGGACTCTACCAGCCGGAGTGGGCCTCCGTAGGCCTCGCCGAAGCTAGTCTGCCGGACCGAAGCCCACAGGCCGCCGAAGGGGCCCATTGTGCTGAAGCCTGCCTGCGATGTAGGCCTCCGAAGCTACTGCCGAAGCCCAACGTAGGACGGGCCTTCGACACTTCAGGGCTTCGGCCTATGCCGGAGATGGCATATTTTCGGCCCAAATTACCAAAATTGATATTTCGACAATTTTGACCATTAATGCCAAATACGAGTGTCAACAACTACCTTCACCAGAGTCCGAATAGTAGGCCTAAGTATAAGCCACCTTTTTCTGATACCTATATTTCCTTACTTCTTGGAATCGAATCTCGGGTGCCGATACCCTTTGCACCAGTTCTGAGAGGCTCTCGAACTCATGTGATGAAAAATCTCCTTAATTGGGTTCACGAGTCCTTGGAATGCCAACTCCGCCAACTGGGTGCCATTGAGGCTCAAGCTATAACACCTGCCCCGTACGTCCCATAACTTCTGGACATAATCCTATACTTACTCGTCCATCCTCTACCTCACAACTGTCAAGTCAGTAAGCTTCATCTCCTGAATGCCGACAAAGAAATATTTGTGAAATTTCTCTAAATCCATCCATCCCATGATGGAATCCACCAGTAGTGAATAAAACCACACGAAGGTCGATCCTGATAGAGAAAGCGGGAAAAATTGGACACTCAGCGCTTCATCAGCCGATGCCTCCCCACACTAGGCGAGGAAACGACTAATATGGTTGATCATGGAGACCGAGTCTTGTCCCAAGAACTTGGTGAAGTCGGGTACCTTGTAACGACTTGGTAGTGGTACTCAATGAAACCATTGTGGGTACGACTGCCGATACATGTACGTCTATTCTTTGGGATTCAACCCAAATTAGTCTTGAATAACCTCCATTATTCGATTCACCCAGTCATCTTCCTATTGTCCCGACGTAGGGTGTCGATCAGGAATTTGGCCCTGCTGATATTGGTCCAACCGAGCAACATTATGTCTATATTGTACTTCATGACCGTATGGTAGTGCTCCATAATATACAGTCTGATGATACCCTTGAGGAATACCATCGGGTGCCCCCTTGGCAGCACAAGGTCTGGCAGTATGTTCCTCGCAATTTTGTATGTTACCTGAGGCATTTCTTTTCTTAGTAGTCTCAGGTTAGATGCCGAAAATGGTGCTGACACACCCCTTTAGAGGCCATATGGCACGCCCTGTAGTGAACTGTGCGGGAGCTAGCGGCTGGGTCGTCTTGTTTCCTTCATGGCTGAACGAGGCGCCCTACTACTCTAGCTTCATTAGCCCTTGCAGCTGTGGTGCCAGCCGAGTATGCCGTGGATTCTGTAGTAACATTGTTTGGCTGTCAGAGAGGTACGTTGAACCTTATGGTGACTTGTGGGCTACAGTTCCATCAATAGTCTTCTTGATCAACCTTTGGAGGGTGTTGACCAATGTTTTAGATTGATCTACCAGCGCGTGATTAATTGCCTAATCAATGATTTCTTGGAGACTAGCCTGAGTGCTTTCTATCGGCTAACTGGCTTCTATAGCCAATGCCGATCTTGGTAATAGATCCCTTTGGATGGGACCTGATCGAGTCATGTCGTAGGCTTGCAGACACAACTTCTGGAAATCATCTACGTGCCTTTGTACTTCCACACTCTCCTTTTCACTCAGTGTTTCGAGAGTGATCGGGATGATGTTGTCGTTGTCGATCTCTCCCGCCATGGCTGAGTTGTTGTAGATGTCCCACTAGGCATACCAAAAAGTGTGTTGGTGTCTCTTTTGGTCACACTTTGACACACATGTGGCCTGGGAGATATGATTAGCTCTAGTGTCAGTCCAATAATCTTAGAAAAGGGTTCAAGGCATGCCAATCAGTTTGACCCTGTAACTGATAAGTATATAGAGAAAATGACATTAGTAGCATAGACAATTGGCTGCCAAGCCGATGACTACGGTGAGGATAAAACAATTGTGAGAGAATAACACCAATCGGCCATAAGTCTGATGACCAAGGCAAAGCGATCGAGGTAATGTGTCATCGGCCGATGAGATGGACAATCTATGCATATGGGCTGATTTGTATTTCCTGATGGCAGATATAATATAACACTGAATTTAAGATAATCTATCGGCTTGTACTCCGACAAAAATAAATAAAACATACCAGATAACATGTTTGTATTATCAAAATCATCACAATAACAAGATTGGACTTAACCAAGACAATAGCTAGTTACGATGAACTTAACAATACTTCAAAGTATCGAGCACACTTTATTTAGATGAACGGTATACAACATGAAAAAGATACAATAGAAAGATATGTCAGACCTAACCGATGAATCTGCAAACTACCACACCTAAATCACATCAATCTAAGAGATTAAACTGATGCAGCCTTAGACCTAGCCAGTACACCGAGATAAACTGGTGATCATACTATTTCAGCCGATGCCTCAAGAGCTCAAATTTATGCAGCCGTGAGGACACTGACCTAGTCGATACGATCATCGGGTCTGGTAGTAATCACCTCTTTGCTGGAGATCGGAATGATGTAGCCCAGTTCTGTATGCCGAATCCCACCGGGATTAACCTTGGGAAGCCAAGGGCGGCAATGCACCGAAGAGTTGTTTGTAGGATTGGTTGTTGTTTACCTAACTAATGGATACATATTTATAGTCTGGGGACTTATCATCCAAGTAATCTATCATAACCGATTCTGGATAATCTTTATCTTCTCAACATCGCCTCCGTCATATCCGGTCATATTGTAATGGACGAGCTTCTTTGACCAAACTCTCTTTGACTTTCATTGACCGTATGGCATCCTTGGTGGCCTTGGGCTTTACCAAATCTTGGTGTCAACACCTTCGTAATACATTTGTCATTAATCCCTTGAGTTGGTCTTAAGTTTTTTTTGACTAAGGGTGATGCTCCAACAATTGACCGTCTAAAGGAGACACCATTGGTATCGACTGTTTTCGCATGTAGATCTTTAGCCATTTATCCAAACGCTCGGAAAATATTTATTCAAGTACTTTCCATTCAAGGCTTTCCCGAACACTTCTCCATCTAATCCTTCCTAACTAGGTGACCACTTATCGAACCGATTGTTCTTAGACCCGATCAGTAGGATAAGTTTCCATATGAGTTCTCCATGTGTTGATAGCAAAAAATGGCATTAATGGTCAAGATTGTCAAAATATCAATTTTGGTAATTTGGGCCAAAATACACAAGTCTTGGATCAGGCCAAAGCCTTACAGGTCCGAAGGCCCATCGAACATTGGGCTTCGGAAGCCTTCTAGCGGCCTACTACATTTGGCCCGAAGGCCTTCAGAGGCCTGCCTCGCTGAAGCTTCGGCCCGAGGAGCAGGCTTCGGCAAGCCCTACCGATGGCCCACTTCAGGCTATTTTCTAGAGATAGAATTTGAGTCTGATTCTCGCTATTTTTATCCCTAAACTTGATTAGGTAAAATCCTAGCAGATTAGCCTTAGATATAAGAAGACTAGACCTTATAAATATAGGTGTTGGCGTAAAATATTACGCTAACAGGTTCTCTAAGATTAAGAACTAACAAATAATGAGTTTGCGAAGTGAACTATCTCAAGCCTCTGAATTGGATAATAGCTCGAAGTAGTTCGAAGTTGTGTATTGAATATCTGAATATTTGATGCCTATTACAGGGTGAGAAGGGGGGTATTTATAGGTAAAAACTCTAAGGAAAAGACCTTTTTACACCTCAATTACAACCGACATAGTGGAAACTATTTGGTACCCCAAATAGGGCTAAAATAGTAAAATCTAGCCGGAGAGGATAGATAAGGCAGACGTCTCGTCAGTCTAGCTGTTTTCCACTGTAGCGACGGAGCCTTTGGAGGATACCTTCGAATTAGGATTCGAAGTAACCATCGGCACAAAAACTTCATCAACTTGGAGATGAACTTCTGTTTTGATGCTGATGAATTGTCTTTGCCTGTTGATCTTAAAAGCCTTGGGGATGCAGTATTTCCCCTCAATAGTAGGGGTGAGGCCGGTTCATTAGACCCCCCTGAACACAAATCAACTTCAAATCCTAGTTTGAACCGTACCTTTACTTTTTATTTACTTTCTGCACAACCTTTGTGGGTTTGCTTGGAAGCCCTTCACCGGCCATGCCAAAACCGTGGTAAGCCTTGATACTTTGCTCATGAAGTACCCGTTAATCTATGTAACAGATTGCTATCGCATCGTTACTTCGCCTGTGAAGTATTCATTAATATACGTAACAGATTGCTACCTTCGTTTCTTTATTGCAACACTTAGCAGATTCGGTCTCCAGGCTGAATTGGCACTTGATCTCTATTCTGTTGCAAGTTTTCACGTGCAGAGCCCCTTCGCCGGAGGTGTCCGGAGCCAGGAAGCTGGTTTTGGAGGCTGCCAGAACACCCCTTCGGTGGGACCCCTGCTTCTACTGCTTCTACTGCTTCATCGCGTTAGGCTTCATCACTCCCACACTTCGCTCCACACGAAGTCACGCCAGTGCGTTGCGTTGGGATATTTTGTCGTGTCAGAGACTTCGCACCGAACCTCGCTATTCGAAGGTGATTTCACGTCGAGATCTGTTCGGAGCCTGCCTTCGGTTAGATCGATCTGAACACCGAAGGCTACCTTCGGTGAGACCCTTCGCACCAAATGCCGAAGGCACCCTTCGATGAACTCCTTCGCACAGTACACTTTGAATCAGTTAGTCTTCGTTCGGTTTGCTGATTTATTTTATTTATATATTTCTTTCGGCTAATTGGATTATTTGCTTGTGATCTGATTACCTGGTGACTCCACCCCCATGCCATTGTTAAGGGTAGTTGGAACGCGATGTCAGTGTTGTGTTACGCTTTGGCTTGTCCCTAAGTATCCGGACACTTTTAGATCGTCGAACTGACCCAAGTGCGGGGCCACGTTTCCGTGTCAACACACTTTTTGGTGACTCCGCTGGGGAAGGCTATGCCAACATGACGGGTACATCTACATCAGCCGCGGGTACATCTACAACAACTACTACATCTACATCACCGATGGAGCCCATGGGAGGCGCAGATATCAACAACCGCAACATCATGATGCCTACCCTTGAAGACTTCCCCAAAGAGGACCGGGTAGAGATCGAGGCAAATATGAAAGCACTACAGGACCTCATGCTTGGGAACTATGTCAAGACACGCGCGAGCTTCATCAAGCACGATGTCAACGTCCCCGACCCCGCTCGGACCCAGGTAACACCAGCATCGCCTCCTTTATCTTCTTTAGAGATTGAGCAAAAAGTAGCTGCATCAGTAGATCAAGCTGTTAGCGCTTCGCTAGCCAACCGTTTAGATTCAGTAGTTAGCTCTAAAGAAGAGGCAACACTTAGAAGGTTAGGCTTTACTGAGGCCGTTCCCCCAACTCCAATCGCTAGTGTACCACCGGTGAATCGTATCTATAGTAGAACTGACGGTAGTACTAGCAAGACTATCATGTCTCCGGCCACAAAATATATGGCCGAGACAAGCCATGTCCAAGCTAACCTTGTTTAATGCACGCCACCTACACCTGCGCTAATTCTTCCCACATTGCTCGTGCCGCATGCACAAGCGCATAGGCCCGAACACATCATGCACCTAGAGCCAGCATGTGAAGAAGAACCCCGTGGCCGACACACCGACATACCACCGCGTGTCGCGCCTCCACATGAGAGACGTGTGTAGATAGGAGGCCAGGATGACATTGAGGAGTGGATCCACGCACTGTTTAGAGAGTGCACCAGTTTCGTGCCTAGGGGTCAGGCTAGGGTTTATCGAAAACCATACCCTGACAATTTCGACACTATGCCATACCCTCACGGCTACAAAGTACCTGAGTTCACCATGTTTGATGGTGAGGGTAACAAAACCACACTAGAGCATGTCAGTCAGTTCTTAGCATAGTGTGGAGAAGCTAGCGGGTCGGACGCTTCAAAACTTAGACTATTTTCTCTCTCACTATTCAGCACCACTTTCACTTGGTTTTCGGTGCTCCCGCCAAACTCTATACAAACATGGGCTGAATTGGAACAAAAGTTCCATGACTATTTTTATATGGGTGAGACAAAATTTAGGCTTTCACACTTGACATCGGTTAGACAAAAATCTAGCGAGAGTGTCTTTGAGTATATCAAGCGCTTTAGGGATACTAGAAACCGATGTTTTAGTCTCAATATTTTAGAGAGGGATTTGGTGGATCTAGCTTTCAACGGGTTGTGTTCCAATATTAAAGAGAGGCTAGACAAAAAAACTTTTTAGAAGTTAGCCAAGTCTTACAACAGGCTCTGGTCGAGGAAGGCCGAGCCAAGGATAAAAGTTTATCAAAACATTTAATGAGCCTAGGGCTGAAGTCCACGTCATGGAGCACTCCGACGAGGAAGAATCGGAGGAGGAAGAAGATTCGGCTGACATGTATGCGACCGAATGGGTTTGGAACGCTAAGAGTAAACCCGTCACTTGTTTTGAACTACGGCCGTCTCCCACAAAGTCGGCCTAGCTAAGTCAAATACTCGTTTGATATAACTAAGTGCGATAAAATATTTGATTTTCTCTTGAAGAACTAGCTTCTCAGGTTGCCTAAAGGCCAAGTCATTGCATCCACTGACGAGATAAAGAAACACCCCTACTGTAAGTGGCATGATTCGCATTCCCATTATACTAACGACTGCAATGTTTTTCGTCGGTAGGTTCAATTAGCCATAGAAGAAGGACGATTGAAAATAGACCCAGTCCAAAGATGAAGCTGGACAAAGACCCCTTTCACGTGAACACCATCAACCTCGACGAGAAGAGAATACTGATTTGGCCAGAGCAGGCTGAGTCGACTAAGGGGAAATCAGTCATTATTGGAGAATCGCGCACACACACACTCGTACCAAAGAATCCTAAAGTAGGAGTGTGGAAAATAAATGTCAACGCATTTCCTTCGGCTAAGGCTCATAAGAAGCCAAAGGTAATGTATCAGATGTTGTTGAACAAGCATTAGAAAAAAGCCAAGGAAACAAGCCCCCGTGTGAAAAAGCTAAGATAGCCGAAGGGGCCAAGGCAGTCAGAAGGTGGCTTCGGACCACATTGGCCAAACCATCCGCACGGTGGCTTCGGACCCCAGTGGCCGAACCCTCCGCACAGTAGCTTTAGACCCCAGTGGCTGAACCCTCCACACAGTGAGTTCGGACCCCAATGGCTGAACCCTACGCAAAACGAGTTCGGACCACAGTGGCCGAACCCTTCGCACAGCGAGCTCGCACCCCAATTGCCAAACTCAGCTCCACTCTAGGCGATCCCTCTGGTAGGATGCTTCGGCCCGCAATGGCCAAACATACCTCTAGCCTGGCAGGACCATTTGCTAATATGGTCCAAAGTGTCGTCGACATGGCCAAACCCCCCTCCAGGCAATGGGTTCAGCTCACAGTGGGCGAAGCCACTGGAGCCACCAATGCCTCCGCCGTACAATTGGGTAGGGACCCCGTGGGCTCCGTACACCTCACCCCCAAGTACCCTTCGCAGTATAACATTGCCTCCTGTTTTCCTTCGGAGTGTTGTAACTGGCAGGGACAAATAGATGCGGCGAAGGGAGACATTGTCCATAGGCTGTCCGTAGTACATCCGAATCGACTCGCACATGATGAAGCCAAGGGAGATGGATGCGAAGAGGTGAAGGAGAGGGAGTCTGAAGCCATCATAGTCAAAGTAGGGTCTCAGGAAGTCCCAATCCCGAAGGCCCCTTCGCCGAAGCCCATCGGAGGTAAGCCCCCTAGTCCAGCCGAGGCCAACGCCGAAGCCCGGTCCAATCGGCCGAACGAGGCCGGTCCGACCGATAGGGTCCGTAGTGAAGTGCCAACCAACTATAAAACACGTGAGGCCGACCTGGGTGGCACCCCTTCGGCCAAAAATCACAGAAACAGGGTGATGGTGCCTGGTACCAAGACACAACCATCTTGGGCACCTTCGGGCATGTCCAAATCACAGAAAAGGTGTCTACAACGCCTATGGGTACAAGAGATGCGTGAGAAAAAGGCCGAGGTTGAAAGAGGCGCCATCTTTGAGGAGATCCACCCTCGGCCAGCTGCGAGACAGGTATGGAAGATCAAGCCAGTTGAGATGACGAACCTAGCTCCTGTTCTGAGTGACG
The DNA here is from genome assembly GCA_019279435.1 of Zizania palustris. Taxonomy (NCBI): domain Eukaryota; kingdom Viridiplantae; phylum Streptophyta; class Magnoliopsida; order Poales; family Poaceae; genus Zizania; species Zizania palustris. The sequence goes on from JAAALK010000284.1 coordinate 27,385,879, forward strand.
AAGATGACAACATGCTCAACAACGATTATAAGCCTGTCTCTAAGGGATCCGCACCTCAGGCGATGGACATCAACATTGTCATGTTGCCCGCTGAGTTCTCCCTACCACAAGATGAGGACGAGGTCGCTCAGTTGAACCTTGGCCCACACAATGCTATTTTTGAGAAACTAGAGGATACGGCTCGCCACCTAAAGCCTCTCTACGCTAGGGGTCACATTGACGGGAAGCCGATCTCCAGAATGCTTGTCGACGGTGGTGACACTATTAACTTAATGCCTTACTCTCTGTTGAAGAAGCTTGGTAGGGGCGAGGAAGACTTAAAGAGGACTAACCTAATGCTCAATGGCTTCAACGGAGAGAGTTCCGAGGCAAAAGGCGTACTCTCCATGGAGTTAACAATAGGTAACAAGACGTTGCCGACAACATTCTTCATCATTGATGTGCAAGGTAACTACATCATGTTGCTCGAGCGTGACTGGATTCACACGAATTGTTGTATTCCTTCTACTTTGCACCAATGTCTGATATAGTGGGATGGCGATGATGTAGAAGTCATACCAGCAGACACTTCGGCCCAGGTAGCATTTGTCGATGTGTCCATCAATGCCATCCACAACAAAGTAGAGTGTCTATCAAGTAGAGACCTTTTAGATTACGATTTCGTTAGCGTATCCAGGGGACGTTTCGTACCCGTGTTTGTAAAGACGGCTGGTGTAGCACGACTATTTCTAAATTAGCAGCCATGTTTAGCAAAAGTAATCTTGATTGGCTGAAGTCTCGCGTAGAGCAATATCGGTCTTCTAAAGACGGTATTGCCGAAGCCATTGAAGATTTTAGCGAAGTAGAGAAATTAGGATAAGGTTTTGCATCGGCCGATCCTTTAGAAGAAGTCGACATAGGCAATGGTAGCACCCTAAGGCTGACCTTTGTAAACCAAAATTTATAGGCTGATGAGAAGGCCGAAGTAATAAAGTTGGTTGGGTCGTACGTTGATTGTTTTGCATGGGAATATAGCGAGATGCACGGATTAAGCCGCGAGCTCGTGTAGCATCGGCTACCTATTAAACCCGAGTTTAGGCCTTATAAACAGTCCCCTCGTCGCTTTAATTTGGTCGTGTATGACCGAGTTAAAGAGGAGGTAGAACGATTACTCAAGGCTGAGTTTATTAGGCCATGCAGGTATGCCGAATGGGTCGCTAATATTGTTCCTGTAGAGAAGAAAGGGAGCGGTAAAATACGAGTTTGCATTGATTTTAGGGATCTGAACAAGGCCACTTCGAAGACGAGTATCCCATGCCGATAGCCGACATGTTAATCAATGGTGCTTAAGGACACAAGGTACTAAGTTTTCTTGATGGTAACAAAGGTTATAATCAAATTTTTATGGCCGAAGAGGACATCTACAAGACAGCCTTTCGATGCCCTGGTTTTGTCGGCTTGTTTGAGTGGGTCATTATGACTTTTGGTTTAAAGAATGCTGGCGCTACATATCAACATGCTATGAACTTGATCTTTCATGACTTGCTTGGAGTTATGTTAGAAGTATACATAGATGATGTTGTATTCAAATCGGATGATATGGGAAACCACTTAGCCGATTTGAGAGTTGCTTTCGATAGGATGCGCCAAAATGGCTTAAAAATGAATCCGCTCAAATGTGCTTTCGGTGTGTCAGCAGGAATGTTCTTAGGATTCATGATTCATGAAAGAGGTATTGAAATTGATCCTAAGAGGCTTGAAAATATTAGAACCCTTGTAGCGCCGACATGCAAAAGAGATGTGCAAAAGTTGCTAAGCAAGATGAATTATTTGTGTCACTTTATATCCAACTTGTCTAGCAAGATCGATGCTTTTGTCCCTATACTCTGGCTAAAGAATGGAGCTGAGTTCACTTGGGGGAGGGTTAGCAAAGCGCCTTTGAAAAGATTAAAGAGTGCTTTTCATTGCCACCCGTGGTGAGAGCACCAAAGGCTAGAATTCTGTTTTGGCTGTACATCGTTGTAGAAGATAGCGTGATTGAGGCCGTGCTAACCCAAGAGGTGGAGGGAAAGGAGTACATCATCACATTCTTGAGCCGCCGCCTGCTGGACACCAAAACAAGGTACGTGTTTGTGGAGCGTCTGTGTTTATCACTTTATTACGCATGTACCAAATTAGGTCAGTATATTCTTCCTACCATATGTATTGTCGCTTGCCAAACCGATGTCATAAAATACATGTTGCAAAAGCCGATTCTAAGTGGAAGAATCGGAAAGTGGGCTTACGCTTTGATTGAGTACGATTTGGCTTATGAACCTCTAAGAGCTATGAAAGGCCAAATTGTCGTTAATTTCAAAATTGATCACCACGTAGATGTCAATTGGGGTAATGATATTGTTCTAATTGAGGTAGTGCCATGGAAACTTTATTTTGATGGTTCAACTTGTAAGAATGGCCAAGGTATCGGGGTAGTTCTCATATCACCAAGTGGCATGCACTTTGAAACCTCAGCCCGTTTAGAATTTCCTTCTACTAATAACCAAGCTGAATATGAAGCTTTATTACTAAGGCATGAACTACTAGAATCCATAGGTGCTAAACATGTCCATGCGCATGGTGATTCTTTATTAGTAGTACAACAAGTATCTAAAAGTACTCAATGTTTTAATGGCTTGCTAAATAGTTACTTGGATAAATGTTTAGAAATAATTGCTACTTTCGACAGCTTTCAAATTTATCACGTGTCAAGAGAAGCCAACTCAATTGCAAATGATTTGGCTCAACAAGCATTTGTCTATCAAGTCAAAAGAGGAAAACTTTCTATATAGGAAAAGCATATGCTTTGTCTCACTATCAAAGCCAGAAACTTCGGGCTGGTGCGAGGCCTGCTAGACCCTCGGATCGGACCTCTCTGATCACCGAAGGATGTGGTGTGCTGGAATCCTCGTGCCAGAGCCCTTCATCCACCGAAGGGTCCTGCACACCGGAGCCCTCATGCCATAGCCTTCTTGGGAATAGAAGTCTTCGCACGCCGGACTCCTCCGGTGGAAGGCTTCGGTCTGATAGGCTCCGCACGGATAGTCCGGTCAGCCATTGGGAGAAGCAGGAAAGGCCCGGGGCACTCCAAAGTTAGCAATTTAGATATCACTCTAGGAAAGGAGTTAGCAAACCCTCCGGATGTCCATAAGGATGATTGGAGAATTCCAATCATCCAGTATTTAAGAAATCCCAATCAAAGGGTTGATAAGAAAGTTCGGCGACAAGCGTTTAAATTTGTATTGCTAGATGATGTATTATACCGCCGAACTATTGATTGGGTACTTTTGAGATGCTTGGTTGTTGATCAGTCCAAAATAGTTATAGGATAAGTCCATGAGGTGCTTTGTGGCACTCATCAGTCGGCCTAGAAAATGAGTTGGATGCTCAAAAGAGCAGGTTTCTACTGGACGACTATTGTAACACCCCAAATTTTCAAAGAAATAAAAATACCTTTTATTAGGTTTTTCCTTAAAAAGATTATTTTTGGAATTTCTTTAATGATATTTATGCCCAAATGAACTAAAACCTAGAGGAGATGTCCAAACCAGAGGCTAAGAAAATTTGTATATGATCCCAAGGCCAAGATATATTTTTGAGAATTTTTACAAATTTTTATCACTCATGGAAGAAACCCAAATAATTTAAACTAATTTCAGTAATTATTTTTATTCAGAAAATGATTTAAACAGTAACGGGCCCTTTCCCCCTCTTCTCCCCCAACCAGCCGGCCCAGCCCAGTCTCTCCCCACGCCCGTCACTGACAGACGGGCCCCACCCATTAGCGACCCCCTCCCTCCACGCGCGCGCGTCCGACGCCTCGGCCCCACCCGTTAGTCGCGCCCCGTTGATATGCCCTCGTCCCCGCGCCCGCTGACCGCCATGGCCTACTTGTCAGATCCATCATCTCCATGCGATCCACCCCTAAATCCCCCCCGTCGCCGGCCAAAACCCAAACCCCCTCAGAACTACCCCCGCCGGCCCCCTCCCATTAAATTGGTGCCATTAAACTGTTCCCCGAGGCCCACCGGCTGTTTCCCCTCGCGATTACGCCCTGGGATCGCGCTGCGCATGCATGGCTGAACCTCACTGGTGCCATTGAAGGCCCTCTCGGCTTTCCTTATATTCCTCGCCCGTTATCCCCACCGGCACCTCTATTTAAGCCTTCAGCCTCCACCGCGTCTAGCCCGCACGTCCGATTGCGTTGAGACCGAATAGAGCGCCCGCGACACCTCTTTTAACACCACACCGCCGCCCTCGCTCCAGCCGTCACTCACCATCACCGGAGTCCTCCTCCACCCTCGGCGACCGCACCATTGTGACCACCGACGCCTCCCCAACCTCGTCCACCACTCCATCGACGACGAAACCCGCAGGAATACCGACGCCGACGAAGCACCCGAACACCTCCGCCGCCCTCGCTCGTCGCCGGCCGCACCCCGTCGAACTCTGACCTCCGCAGTGGTACTATCCTACTCCCCTTGTTGCCCTCTTTCCATTTCTAGGCTTGGATAGGACCGTCGTCGCTCATCGTGGCCGCTGGCCCGCTCGCCGTCGCCGGAGAAGACGACCGACATGGGTAAAGTACCCGCACCGTGTCGGATTTGACCGCAGCCGTGCGATTTTGATCTGACGGTGACGATTAGATCGCTCGCGTGGTTTAATCAGATCCGTTAGATCTCAGCGAAGCATTACGTTTTAATCTGAGCCATCTGTTTATATTTAAAACCCGCGGTGAATCTAGGCCATCCATCGCGTACCGATTCAATCTTTTAATCGCAGCCGTCCGTTTTCATTAACACTGCCCGCCTCACCCTCGCGCATCCGATCGTGATCCAACGGCGATCCGTGATCCGGCTCACGCGCACAGTGCGCCGGTTCACGGTGGATCCGATTCACCGTGGACCGGCGACTGTTTTTGATTTAATTTAAATTCCTGAAATGGTTTTAAACTTCTAAAATTCATATCTTGCTCATTTTAACTCCAAATTTAACCATTTCAATTCCAGAAAATTTATAATTTTATTCTCTACATGTTTATGCAATAAAAACAGTAGGTTTACTTTGAGTATTTTATTTTTATTTAATAGAGTATTTAAAGGCACTTTAGGGTAAATTCATAATTCCTTTAGAAAAATCCATAACTCCATAAAATTGTCTTAAAAATTTAAATAATGATTTCAGAATAGTTAATGACTTCAATTCAAGTATTTTAACCCAATCAAACCCTTTATGTTTATTGTGTGATTTTGGGATGTTTAATTGAATGTAATGTTTATTATATGCAACGAGAAGATTACGACGCCGTCAAGGAGCCGGAATACTTCCCGAAAGTTCATCCCTCACCCTTCGCTGAACAAGGCAAGTCACCTAACCAATCTTTTGAGCACATTGAACCCAGTTTTGTTAAACTATCGCTAAAAGACATAGGTTATACATGCATTAGTCAAATGAAAGCCCTACATTATATTTATCTAGATCCCCGACCTTGAAGAGAAAACCAAGCCATTATATCTAGCCTAAACTCCTTGTCACCACATAATTAGTACTATTAGATAGTGTCCAATGTACTGACACAATTGCTATAAGTTAAAAATGAGTCATAGCAATTTGGTTTCTACTATATTATCCCCGTTTATCTTATCTCTGGAATTCAGTTGGTGATAGAGTTTTGGGTTGAGAGTGTGTGCATGGTGGGTTTCGGGTGCAAGCTAGGGCATTGGTCGGTAGCACCCGAGGCACTATAAGGACCGGTCTGTGGGATCCGTTGCAATACATTTCCGTACTAACCACAAGTGTAGTGGGCAAGTCCTAACTAAGGTATGGAGTGTTCCAACTCGAGGCACCACTTGGAGATGGGTCAAGCAGCACTTGCGGGTGGCTTGTACTGACGTGGCGCAAAATGGGGTGCGACATTAGCCTGGATGCGGCCGGGCGTGCCGGCGAAACCTAGAGCGAGTGATTATCGTATTGGAGCATTTCATGCTGAGGTTTTGGCATGGGTTCCCTAGGTATGGGTCATCTCGTTACACTTTGGTGTTTGGGATGAGTGCGTGCCTTGTGGGTATAGTAGTACACCTCTGATCAGAGTTTAAATCTTTTTGAAAAGCCGAGCCCACGGTCAAGGGCGGGATGTGTTGACACGGAAACGTGCCCCCGTACTTGGGTCTGTTCGATGATCCAAAAGTGCACGGATACTTAGGGACAAGCTTAAGCGTGACGTGGCACCGACGTCGCGTTCCGACTGCCCTTAGTAGTGATAAGGGGGGTGGAGTCGCCAGGCAACCAGATTACACAAAATAATCCAATTAGCCGAAAGAGATAGATTAAATGGAATAAAATCAGCAAACCAGTCAGAGCCCATCTGGTTCGAAGTCTGGTGTGAAGGGGTCACCGAAGAGTACCTTCGGCGTCTGGTGTGAAGCACTCCGCCGAAGGGTGCTTCGGCGTTCGGACTGATCCAACCGAAGGTGGACTCCGAACAGATCTAGACGCGATGGTCACCTCCGAACAACGGGGTTCGGCGTGCGATCTCTGATACAGCAAACTACAGAATAATGACACAAGGGCCACGCGCGAGTGCAACTTCGTTCGGTGCGAAGTATGATTGTGGCGAAGCCCGTTGCGACGAAGTATGCTGGCGAAGACTTTTGCTGGAGCCTGCAGTTCCGCCGAAGGGTGTCCTGGGACCTCCGAAACCGATCTCTCAGCTCCAGACTCCTCCGACGAAGTAGCTCCGAACGTAGAAACCTGCAACAAAGATGATTCGAAGTACCAATTCGGCCTGAGGACCGAATTTTGCTAAATGTTGCACTAGTGGTGAAGGTCGCAATCTGTTACGCAGATTAGCGGATACTTCACAGGAGAAGTAACAAGGCGATAGCAATATATTACGTAGATTAATGGATACTTCACAAGCGAAGTAACAAGGGTTACCACTATTCCGTAGTGGCCGGCGGAGGGCTTCCAGGCAAACCCACGAAGAGGTACAGGAAAATAAAGGTAAAATAAATACGATCAAAGCATGGGGCTTTGGTTTGGTTTGAGTTGGGGGGGGGCTCTCTACGCCGGCCTTGCCTCTCTATTTATAGGGGTTTAACCCCTAATCTAATCTGCTATTAATCCGACCAGATAGAGATATAGATTGAGCTGGAGACGCATACAATTCTACCTCTGCCGAAGTGGGCTTCGGCCAGGCCCGTTGAGGCCTGCTCCTTGGGCTGAAGTTTTGGTAGCGTGGGCCTCCGAAGGCTTCCTGGCCGAAGCCCATGGGCTGGCTAGAGGCTTTCGGAGCCCATAGCTCAATGGACTTCAGCCCTGTAGGGCTTCGGACAGACCCTGGACATATGTATCTTCGGCCCAAATGTCCAAAAATTGTTATTTTGACAATCTAGCCATTAATGCCATTTTTTGCTATCAACACATGCCCCCTGCCTTTTAGTGAACTAGTGAACTAAAAGCATAACGAGCTAAGGACGATACCATCCATATCGGCTTTTCAACACTTTTTATGATGTTTGCCACACACTTGGGAAATACCTCTTCAAGTACCTACCATTCAAAGCTCTTCGAAACCGCTCTCCCTGTAGGGATTCCAACATGTATGCGTTGCCGGGAGAAATTTCGGCTATTTTAAAAGGACCTTCCCAACTAGGTGACCATTTACCAAACTTGGGACTCTTCGTGCCTAAGGGTAAAATCGTCTTCCACACTAAATCTCCTATTTGAAACGATTTGGTTTAACCTTCTTATTGTAGGCTTTAGCTACTCTCTTCTTGTCTACTTCTATGGCTTCTAAAGCCCTTAGTCTCTTATCGGTCACTTCCTCCAGATTATCCTTCAGAAGAGCTTCATACTCATTGACCGATAAGCCATCTTGCTTCAACACTCTTAAGGAGCCAAGATCTACCTCCACGGGCAGAACGGCTTCTTGTCCATATACCAACTCATATCGACTGACCTTGGTAGCACCGTGCTTTGCAATCCTACAAGCCCATAGCGCCTAGGAAAGCTCCTCATGCCACATTTTAGGAAACTCCTCAATTTTCTTCTTAATAAGTTTAATCACGGTTTTATTACTAGACTCGGCCTGACCGTTGGCCTGAGAATAGTAAGGTGAAGAGTTTATCAACTCATTTGGACTAGGTTCCCCACGGACGACGCCAACTGTTGGCGTAAAAGATTACGCTAACATGTTTTTAGAGATTAGAAACTAACAAACGAAGTGTTTGTGAATTAAGCTATTTTAAGCCTTCGAATGGATAATAGCTCAAAACAGTTCAAAGATGTGTATTGAATAACTTAGTAGTCGATCCTTATTACAGGGTAAAATGGGGGGGTATTTTTAGGCCCAAACATTAAGGAAAAGACCCATTTACTTCTCTGTTACAACCGACATAGTGGAAACTATTCGGTACCCTTAATAGGGCTAAAACGGTAAAAGACTAATCTAATGAGAAAGAAGATAAGTCTTCCATCCTAGCTGGCAAAGAAGCTCTCGGAAGAGTCCATGTTCGAAGATATACTCCAAACTAGAGTTCGTCTCCATCCTTCGAACTTGATCCAATATACTCCCGGAGTTAGATGCTAGAAACCTTTGATTAAATCACATGCCTTTGTATTGTCATAGCAACAACCCTGAAGATGAAGTATTTTCCCCCAACAATGAGGGACCGCAACGGAAAGCCGGTCGTCTGCTTCAACTACTGGAAAGAAGGAACTACTCCCACCAGTGTCCTCACCCCAAGCAGCCCCAAGGCACGGTGCCCAATCAAGCAGCACGTGCCCGCGTCAACCATATCAGCGCGGAGGAAGCTCATGATGCCCCCGAAGTCATACTTGGTATGTTCACAGCGAATTACATACATGCAATAGTGTTATTTGATTCTGGGCCACACATTCCTTCATATCAGAAGGCTTTGTGAAGACAAATAACATGGAAGTACTCCCTTTGCCCGTCCCCATGATGATTGCCACCTCGGCAAGAAGACCCTAGCTAACCTGTTCAGCCCAAAAGTAAGGATAGAAATCCAAGGAGTGCTATTCTGGGCCGAGCCAGTTCTTATCGAGTGCACCGGACTCGACCTCATCCTAGGGATGGACTGGTTGATGAAGCACAAGGGAGTAATAGACTGCGCTAGTAAGTCTGTCACCATGACCAGTTCCGGAGGCAAAGCCGTCACTTTTCAGATGACCACCCGTGGTCCTAGCGGGGTATCCCTTCACTCTCTGGCCCTAGAAGAAGTGCCCGTGGTCATAGAATACATGGACGTCTTCCCAGAAGACCTGCCAGGAATGCCTCCCAAGAGGGACATCGAATTCAGAATCAAGCTTGTCCCCAGGACCACCCCAATCTCCAAGCGCCCATACCAGATGGCTGCCAATGAAATAGCCAAAGTTAAGAGCAATATTGAAGACTTGGAGCAAAAAGGGTACATCCGGCCGAGTACCTCACCTTGGGGTGAACCGTCATCTTCGCCATGAAGAAAGACAAGACCAAGAGGATGTGTGTTGACTATAGAGACTTGAATGATGTGACCATAAAGAACAAGTACCCACTGCCTCAGATTGATGACCTATTTGATCAACTGAATGGATCCTCAGTGTTCTCCAAGATCGACCTCAGGTCAGGCTACCACTAGCTGAGGATTAGGGAAGAAGACATCCCCAAGACTGCCTTAACGTCCCGTTACAGACTATATGAGTATACTGCGATGTTGTTCGGACTCACGAATGCCCCGACCTTCTTCATGAACATGATGAACAATGTATTCATGGAGTTCTTGGATAAGTTCATCATGGTATTCATCGACGATATCCTCGTCTACTCCAAGACCAAGGAAGAGCATGAAACCCACCTCCGTCTGACCCTCGGAAAGTTAAGGGAGCAACAATTGTATGCCAACTACAGCAAGTGTGAGTTTTGGTCATCCGAGGTGATGTTTCTTGGCCATGTCATATCTGCTGGAGGAATAGAAGTGGACCCCACTACCATAGAAGTAGTGACCAATTGGCTACAACCGACGAACGTGACCGAGATCCGGAGTTTTCTCGGATTGGCTGGATATTACCGCCGGTTCATCGAGAACTTCTAAAAGATAGCCAAGCCCATGACCAGACTACTGCAGAAGGAAGTGAAGTTCGAATGGACTCCAGATTGTGAAGAATGCTTCCAAACCATTAAGAAAAATCTCATGTATGCCCCGATTCTGACCGTGCCAGACATCCGGAAGGACTTCCATGTCTACTGTGATGCCTCTCGCCAAGGGTTGGGGTGTGTCTTGATGCAAGACAAGAAGGTGATATCTTACGCCTCTCAGCAGCTGAGGCCGCATGAGCTAAATTACCCAACCCATGACCTGGAATTGGTAGTCGTGGTTCACGCCTTGAAGATATGGAGACATTATCTTGTGGGTAATCGGTGTGAGGTCTTCACCAACCACAAGAGCCTCAAGTACATATTCACCCAACCGGACCTGAACCTCAGGCAGAGAACATGGTTGGAGCTGATCAAAGATTATGACTTGGGCATCCACTATCATCCAGGCAAGGCAAACGTAGTGGCAGACGCCCTAAGCCGAAAAGGGTACTGTAATGCCATCATGGTACAAGACCAGGCCCCGTTGTTATACAAGGAGATGGAAAGGTTGAATCTAGGGATCACCACCAAAGCATATCTCGCTGCCCTAGAGGCCAGGCCTGTCTTAATGGACCAGATCCGTGAGACACAGAAGGAAGACCCTGACCTCTTATAAATCTAGAAGAATATGAGGAAGGGTAAAGCCCGAGGGTTCTCACAGGACGAGAATGGTACCGTCTGGTTCGGAAACCAGATATGCGTGCCCGACAAGCTAGAGTTTAAGGCCCTCATCCTTCAAGAGGCCCATGAGACTCTATACTCCATACATTCTGGGAGTACAAAGATGTACCAAGACCTAAAGGAGAAATATTGGTGGGTCAGCATGAAGAGGGAAATAGCTGAGTATGTGGCTAAGTGCGACACATCCCGGCGAGTCTAGGCAGAGCACCAAAGACTCGCCAGACTATTGCAACCCCTCAAGGTCCCCGAATGGAAGTGGGAAGAAGTAGGGATGGACTTCATCATAGGACTGCCAAGGACCCAAGCCGGTCATGACTCTATCTGGGTGATCATTGATCGACTCACCAAGTTGGCACATTTCATCCCCATCAAGACGACATACACCATCGCTAGATTGGCTGAGTTGTACTTGACCCGGATCATGTGCTTACACGGAGTTCCAAAGAAGATCGTATCCGACCGAGGGAGTAAGTTTACCTCCAAGTTTTGGAAGAATCTTCAAGAAGAACTCGTCACCCGAGTGAATTTCAGTACCGCCTATCATCCACAAACCGATGGTCAAACCGAAAGGGTGAACCAGGTGTTGGAAGATATGCTTAGAGCGTGCGCTCTAGACTTTTGTGGAATGTGAGATAAGAACTTGCCTTATGCGGAGTTCTCCCACAACAACAGCTACCAAGTCATCCTGCATATGTCCCCGTTTGAGGCACTTTATGGGCGCAAGTGCAGAACGCCGTTGCTCTGGGATCAGACCAGAGAATCACAACTATTCGGGATAAACATTTTGCAGGAAGCAGAAGAGAAGGTTAAGGTCATCAGGGACAGATTGAAGATAGCCCGGTCTCGATAGAAGAGCTATGCCGATAACCGATGAAGAGATCTGACCTTCCAGGAGGGCGACTATGTCTACCTCAGAGTCACTCCCCTCCGTGGCACCCAAAGGTTCAACATGAGAGGAAAATTAGCCCCCCGTTATGTCGGACCCTTTCAGATCCTCCAACGGCAAGGAGAAGTGGCATATCAGTTGGAGCTACCACCATCTTTGGCAGGAGTCCATGATGTGTTCCACGTTTCTCAGCTGAAGAAGTGTCTCCGTGTGCCCACTGAGCAGACCGACCTCCAACAGCTCAATGTTCAAGAAGACTTGACCTACATCGAGAAACCCGTCCGGATTCTAGAAGTCAAGGAAAGGGTAACCAGAAGCCGTGTGGTTCGCTTCTATAAGGTTCAGTGGGACAACCACCCCGTCGAAGAAGCCACATGGGAAAAAGAGGACGAGTTAAAGAACCAATACCCCGAGCTATTCGAGAAACTTTCTAAATCTTGAGGACGAGATTCTTTGTAAGGGGGATAGGTTTGTAACACCCCAAATTTTCAAAGAAATAAAAATACATTTTATTAGGTTTTTCCTGAAAAAGATTATTTTTGGAATTTCTTTAATGATATTTATGCCCAATTGAACTAAAACCTAGAGGAGATGTCCGAAGTAGAGGCTAAGAAAATTTGTATATGATCCCAAGGCCAAGATATATTTTTGAGAATTTTTACAAATTGTTATCACTCATGGAAGCAACCCAAATAATTTAAACCAATTTTAGTAATTATTTTTATTCAGAAAAGGATTTAAACAGTAACGGGCCCTTTCCCCCTCTTCTTCCCCAACCAGCCGGCCCAGCCCACTCTCTCCCCATAGCCCTCACTGACAGACGGGCCCCACCCATCAGTGACCGCCTCCATCCGCGCGCGCCGCCCGACACCTCGGCCCCACCCGTCAGTTGTGCCCCATTGCCACGCCCTCGTCCCCGCGCCAGCTGACCGCCATAGCCCACCTGTCAGATCCATCGTCTCTGTGAGATCCGCCCTCAAATCCCCCCTGGCCGAAACCCTAACCCCCCTCGGATCCACCCCCGCCGCCCCTTCCCATTAAAGTAGCGCCATTAAACTGTTCCCCGAGGCCCGCTGGCCGTTTCCTCTCATTAATCCTCGCGATTACGCCCCGGGATCGCGCTGCGCGTGCATGGCCGAACCTCACCGGTGCCATTGAAGGCCCTCTTGGCTTTCCTTGTATTCGTCACCCGTTATCCCCCACTGGCACCTCTATTTAAGCCGTCGGCCTCCACCGCGTCCAGCCCGCACGTCCGATTGCGTTGAGACCGAACAGAGCGCCCACGACACCTCTTTTAACACCACACCACCGCCCTCGCTCTAGCCGTTGATCGCCATCGCTGGAGTCCTCCTCCACCCTCGGCGACCACACCATTGTGACCACCAACGCCTCCCCGACCTCGGCCACCACTCCATCAATGACGAAACCCGCCAGAACACCGACGCCGACGAAGGACCCGAACACCTCCGCAGCCCCTGCTCGTCGCCGGCCGCACCCCGTCGACCTCTGACCTCCGCAGTGGTACCATCCTACTCCCCTCATTGCCCTCTTTCCATTTCTAGGCTTGGATAGGACCGTCGTCGCTCGTCGTGGCCGCTGGCCCGCTCGCCGTCGCCGGAGAAGACGACCGACATGGGTAAAGTACCTGTACCGTGTCGGATTTGACCGCAGCCGTGCGATTTTGATCTGACGGTGATGATTAGATCACTCGCGTGGTTTAATCAGATCCGTTAGATCTCAGCGAAGCGTTACATTTTAATCTGAGCCATCCGTTTATATTTAAAACCCGCGGTGAATCTAGGCCATCCATCGCGTACCGATTCAATCTTTTAATCACAGCCATCCGTTTTCATTAACACTGCCCGCCTCGCCCTCGCGCATCCGATCGTGATCCAACGGTGATCCGTGATCTGGCTCACGCGCACAGTGCGCCGGTTCACGGTGGATCCAATTCACCGTGGACCGGCGGCTATTTTTGATTTAATTTAAATTCCTGAAATGGTTTTAAACTTCTAAAATTCATATCTTGCTCATTTTAACTCCAAATTTAACTATTTCAATTCCAGAAAACTTATAATATTATTCTCTACATGTTTATGCAATATAAACAGTAGGTTTACTTTGAGAATTTTATTTTTATTTAATAGAGTATTTAAAGGCACTTTAGGGTAAATTCATATTTCCTTTAGAAAAATCCATAACTCCACAAAATTGTCTTAAAAATTTAAATAATGATTTTAGAATAGTTAATGACTTCAATTCAAGTATTTAACAAAATCAAACCCTTTATGTTTATTGTGTGATTTTGGGATGTTTAATTGAATGTAATGTTTATTATATGCAACAAGAAGATTACGACGCCGTCGAGGAGGCGGAATACTTCCCAGAAGTTCCTCCTTCACCCTTCGCTTCACAAGGCAACTCACCAAACCAATCTTTTGAGCATATTGAACCCAGTTTTGTTAAACTATCGCTAAAACACATAGGCTATACATGCATTAGTCAAATGAAAACCCTACATTATATTTATCTAGATCCCCGACCTTGAAGTGCAAACCCAAGCCATGCTATCTAGCTTAAACTCCTTGTCACCACATAATTAGTACTATTATATAGTGTCCAATGTATTGACACAATTGCTATAAGTTAAAAATGAGTCGTAGCAATTTGGTTTCTACTATATGATCCCCGATTATCTTATCTCTGGAATTCAGTTGGTGATAGAGTTTTGGGTTGAGAGTGTATGCATGGTTGGTTCCGGGTGCAAGCTAGGGCATTGGTCGGTAGCACCCGGGGCATTATAAGGACCGGACTGCAGGATCCATTGCAATACATTTCCGTAGTAACCACAAGTCTAGTGGGTAAGTCCTAACTAAGGTATGGAGTGCTCCAACTCGAGGCAGCACTTGGAGATGGGTCAAGCAGCACCTGCGGGTGGCTTGTACCAACGTGGCGCAAAAGAGGGTGCGACGTTAGCCTGGATGCGGCCGGGCATGCCGGCGAAACCTAGAGCAGGTGATTATTGGATTGGTGCATTTCATGCTGAGGTTTTGGCACGAGTTCCCGTTGTATGGGTCATCTCATTACACTTTGGTGTTTGGGATGACTGCGGGCCTTGTGGGTACAGTGGTACACCTCTGATCAGAGTTTAAATCTTTTCGAAAAGCTGAGCCCACGGTCAAGGGCGGGTTGCGTGACTACTCGCAGTTAGTTTACTTTTATGAGTGTTGCATGATGACTTGGCATGTAAGGACTGTTGAGCGAGGAGGGAAAACGTACTCCTCGAGTTAGATGATATTATGTTGTTCATGTTTATTATTCCGCATGATTAAATTTGACTACACTAAATGCTATAACCGAAAGATGTATTTTTCTGCACTTTTAGCCATTATCATTCCTTTGTTATTATCCCGCATTATTATTGCATTCTCTGTGGCTTGTTGAGTACTTTTGTACTCATACCCGTTGGACAAACACTTCAGAGGCTGCCTACTACGAGGAAGATGGTCTGGAGTTGCAACCCAGTCAAGAAGAAGATCCTAAAGAAGACGTTCGTCATGCCGTATTGTTTTTATAGTTTCTTTTAATTTTACACTTATGTAATAATGTGGTCGGCGAACCACGAATATTTTCCTGTATGTACGTTGTCGCATGATGAACCTCTTGTTATTATTGTTTTTATATGGAAATTCAATAATGTTCCGATTTGGTAAATGGGGGCGCCACAACTATGATCGAGGATTATTTTGAATACTATAGAGGGTGTGAAGCATGTCAAAGGTTTGGTAATATTCAGTTAGCTCCTGCATCGCTACTTAATCCTATTATCAATCCATGGCCGTTCCAAGGTTGGGGTTTAGACTTCATCGACCTAGTTCATCCTCCCTCTTCAAAAGGGCATCGGTTCGTGCTGATGGCAACAGGCTACTTCACCAAATGGACCGAAGCCGTGCCTCTCAAGAACATGACTCACAATAAGGTAACTGACTTTATCTTGAAGCACATTATACATAGATTCGGCATTCCGCAAACTCTCACTACAGATCAAGGTACTTTATTTATTGCTAAAGAAGTGAGAGACTTTGCCAAATTTTATGGTATTATGTTGATAAACTATTCACCATACTATGCTCAGGCCAATGGTCAGACCGAGTCTAGTAATAAAACCATAATTAAGCTCATTAAGAAGAAAAATGAAGAGTTCCCTAAAAGGTGGCATGAAGTGCTTTCTGAGGCACTATGAGCTTGTAGAGTTGCAAAGCATGATGCTACCAAAGTTAGTCCATATGAGTTAGTATATGGACAAGAAGCCGTTCTACCATTAGAGGTGGATCTTCTCTCTTTGAGATTTCTTAAGCAAGATGGCTTATCGGTCGACGAATATGAAACTCTTTTAAAGAACAATTTAGAGGAAGTGACCGATAAAAGGTTAAGGGCTTTAGAAGCTATAGAGAAAGACAAGAGGAGAATATCTAGAGCCTACAATAAAAAAGTAAAGCCAAAATCGTTTCAAGTTGGTGACTTGGTTTGGAAGACGATTTTACCCTTAGGCACTAAGAGCCCCAAATTTGGTAAATGGTCACCTAGTTGGGAAGGTCCTTTCAAAATAGCCAAAATCGCTCCAGGTAATGCATACGTGTTATAATCTCTACAAGGAGAGCGGTTTCGAAGGGCTTTGAATGGCAGGTATTTGAAAAAGTACTTCCCAAGTGTGTGGCAAAGTGCTTGAAAGTGTCGAAAGGTCGATATGGAAGGTATTGTCCTTAGCCCATTATGCTTTTAGTTCACTTAGTTCACTAAAAGTCAGGGGCATGTGTTGATAGCAAAAAATGGCATTAATGGTCAAGATTGTCAAAATATCAATTTTGGTGATTTGGGCCGAAAATACACAAGTCCTAGATCAGGCTGAAGCCTTACAAGGCTAAAAGCCTATCGAACATTGGGCTTCAGAAGCTTACTAGCGGCTGCTACCTTTGTCCCAAAGGCCTTCGTAGGCCTGCCTCGACAAAGCTTCTGCTCGAGGATCAGGCTTCGGTAGGCCCTGCCGAAGGCCCACTTCGGGCTATTTGCTGGAGATAGAATTTGAGTCTGATTCTGGTTGTTTTTATCCCTAAACTTGATTAGGCTGAATCCTACCAGATTAGTCTTAGAGATAAGAAGACTAGCCCCTATAAATATATGGGTGAGGCCGGTTCATTAGACCCCCCAACACAAATCAACTTGAAACCCTAGTTTGAACCGTACCATTACTTTTTATTTACTTTCTGCACAACCTTCGTGGGTTTACCTGGAAGCCCTCCACCGGCCATGCTAAAACCGTGGTAAGACTTGCTACTTCACTCGTGAAGTACCCGTTAATCTATGTAACAGATTGCTATCGCCTTGTTATTTCGCTTGTGAAGTATCCATTAATCTACGTAACAGATTGCTACTTTCGTTTCTCTACTACAACACTTAGCAGATTCAGTCTGCAACCTGAATTGGCACTTGATCTCTGTTCTGTTGCAAGTTTTCACGTTTGGAGCGCCTTCGCCGGAGGTATCCAGAGCCAGGAAGCTGGTTTTGGAGGCTGCTAGAACACCCTTCGGCGGGACCCCTACTTCGACTGCTTGTGCCGGACCCGTCACACTGTTGTTGGTTGAGAAACCATGTTGAAGAACATGGGTTTGATACTCCAGATGTGATGAGTGATTGTCAACGGAAGTCAAAGAAAGAGGCATGAAGACATGTCGTGTCTGAGGCGCATGTGACTCAGGTACACGGGCAGCGAGCGACAGCCGGGCAGAAGAGTCGTGGAGTCGGGCTGGCCCAATCCGGTACATGGGCTAGGAGCGGTAGAGGATCCACTGGTCTGTTGACTGGGTTTGACTCAGGTACACGAGTGGCGAGCGATTGCCGGGCTGAGGAAGCTGCGGGGTCGGTTCGGCCCAATCCGGGTACCTACTGCGAAGACGGTGGACGCTTTGTTAGTTTCGGCGCAGAACTGATAACCTATGATTATTCTGTTTTTAGGATACTAATATTTAGTTTTTAAGTCCATAATATTTATATTTGTGTGAGTTGGTTTTTCCAAGGGTATTTTAGGAATTTCGGAATTTATTTTAGAGTCAGTGTAATTTACCCTAGGGGTAAATTAATCTTTTTCATGTATTAAGAGTCGCCTATAAATAGGCCCCTACCCCCTGGGGATAGGATGACTGTTTTTTCCTCAGATCAATCTACAGTCCAACTTTTCGGTTTTCATCGTCCTCCTAAAATACTTCGCCGGCTTTTGTTGTCTCTACGTCAAA
The DNA here is from genome assembly GCA_019279435.1 of Zizania palustris. Lineage (NCBI taxonomy): Eukaryota > Viridiplantae > Streptophyta > Magnoliopsida > Poales > Poaceae > Zizania > Zizania palustris. Next base: position 27,403,889 of record JAAALK010000284.1, read on the forward strand.
GCCTCCAGCGATCGCATCACGGTGAAAAAGCAGCTTTCGGTAGAAATTTTTTCCGTTGCACGGCAACCCGAGTGTTGGGGGAAAACATCTCATCTTCGGGGTTATTGCCAAAGCAGCATGAAGACAGTCAACCAGTTCGAATGTTGTCCGAAGACCATCTTCGAAGATGCCCAGAACCTTGTTCGAAGCTCGAAGACAGGCACTAATTCGAAGTATGTCTTCGAACCAAAGCCCTTCAAGATCTTTTCTGCCAGCTAAGATGGAAGACTTATCTTTTATCCTATTAGATTAGTCTTTTACCATTTTAGCCCTATTAAGGAAACCGAATAGTTTCCTTAATGTCGGTTGTAATAGAGGGGTAAAAAGGTCTTTTCCTTAATGTTTAGGCCTATAAATACCCCCCATTTCACCCTGTAATGAGGACCGATTACCAAGTGATTCAATACACACTTTCAAACTATTCTAAGCTATTATCCTTTCGGAGGCTTAGAACAGTTTGCTTCGCAAACACTTCGTTTGTTAGTTTCTTTTCCACAGAAACCTGTTAGCGTAATCTTTTACGCCAACAGTTGGCGCCGTCCGTGGGGAACCTAGTCCAAAAAACTTCGTTCTCTACCAACCTCTTGCATCATGCCTCCTAAGCGGAGCGCACCTCGCAATCCCACTCGGAGGTCCTCTCGGATCTCCGGAGAGATACCCTTCGACACAGTCGAAGTCGGAGGGTCTTCGACTATCCCTCCACCTCAAACTCCGCAAGGGGCTTCTATCCCTCGAGGATACGAAACCTCTCCGCCAACCCCTTCCACACTTCGACCGCCCGGAGCCACTCTGCCACCCTCCATTCCGATTCGAACTGATCATACCAGCTCTCAAGACCCGGAAGGTCCTTCTGGAGGAGATGAAGATAGCCTTGGAGACATGGCCACTCAAATGGCCAATCTTCAAGCCGAGGTAGCAAGGTGGCGGCAAGAGGCTGCGAACAGGCTTCGTCCTCAAGCCACCCCAGCTATCCCCGAAGTGCACGAAGACGACGATCTTGATTATCCCGAAGCCCCGGAGAACGCCTCTTACGACAATGAATCTCCGTTGCATCCCGAGCTTCAGAAGGTTCGCTTCGATCCGAAGTTCAAAGCTTCGAAGCTTTGCAAATATGCCGGAGACGAAGATCCCAGTGAGTTTGCGCGTTCTTATGCCCTAGCAATCGAGGCTAGTGGCGGAGACAGAGAAACTATGGCGAAGTGCTTCCCGTTAGCCCTTCAAGGAGTGGCGTTGAGATGGTTCTGGTCTTTAAAACCAGGATCAATCACTTCATGGTCACAGTTGAAGAAGAAGTTCATAAGTAACTTTCAGGGCACCTTTGTGCCCCCCATGTCTACAGGAAGCCTTTTCCAAGTGAAACAGCTCCCCGGAGAAACATTGAGGCAGTACTTCAAGCGCTTCGCTCACACGAAGTCGCAAATTCGGGGGCTGTCCACATCCTCGGTGGTTGATGCGGCTCGAGAAGGCGTCAGTCATAAAGGCCTTCTGGATAAACTGCATCGGAAGAGCATCACCACAGTATCACAGCTGATGTCGTACTTCGAGGAGTACTTGAAGTCAGAAGAAGGTTGGCTTCGGAGGACTACTGCTACTTCGACAGTATTGACAGAAGTTAAAGCAGAGGTGAAGACTTCGGCACAGCTGCAAGAACCAGTTTCCGAAGCGCAACATGATAGAAGAAGAGGGCAAAAGCACCCTCGCTCTGAAGTCTTAAACATTGCACCCCCACAGAAGTTTGCACCAAGAGCTCCACAGTCTGCGGGGAATAAGTCCAGCGGTTGGAGGCCGCCAGGGAAAACGGCTGGCAAGGGCCAGACCCTTTTTTGCTGTATTCATGGAGAGAATCGAAGCCATGCAACTGACACCTGCAAGGCTATTCTTACCCTTCGGGGAGAATACTTGGAGAGAACTTCGGGTCGAGGTAGTACCGACCGAAGTCCAGCAGCAGAAGTGCGCTCGGAGCCGGTCCAGGCTGTGGCGCGGATAGAAAATTTTGATGTTGCAAGGCATCCTCCGGTGGCCAATGTTATGCCACCTCCGAAGCAAGAAGAAGGGCAAGATAGAGGGAAGAGAGTAGTTCTCCCTATCTCCGGAGGAGGTACCCTCGGAAGCATGTCCAAGAGACAGCAAAGAGAGTACGTTCGAGAAGTAGGCCACATTGGGACTTCGTCATCTGCAGCTGCAATGCCGGAGTGGTCTCATGTTCCAATATCTTTCTCTGCGGAGGATGCAGCTGGTATCAAGTTCCCGCATGCAGATCCATTGGTTATTACTGCTGATATTGCAGGAACAGAAGTCCGAAGGGTGTTAATTGACGGAGGTAGCTCGGCAGATATCATATTTGTACAAGCCTTCGATCAGTTATGCATTTCCCGGAAGCATCTCCTCCCAGCGGCTCGTCCTCTGCAAGGCTTTGCAGGACCTCCGCTAGATGCACTTGGCCAGATAGGCCTGGAAGTAACCTTCGGAGAAGGTTTACTAGCCCGAACTGAAGAAGTTATCTTTGATGTAGTGGATGCCCCGTATGCTTATAATGTCATCTTCGGGCGAGGCATGTTGAATCAGTTCGGAGCTGTGGCGCATCACAACTACTTGTGCATGAAGATGCCCACACAATCAGGAGTTCTGACAATCTTCGGAGATCAAGCCATAGCTCGGAGGGCAGAATATGGTCATGGTCCTCCTCTTGATCCGAGGCAAGTAAACAGTGTCCAAGATAATGGAGAAATTTTTTCAGCCTCCTCCGAAGCTTCGAAGAAGTCATTTCCAAGACCAAGTCCTGAAGGAGAGATTGCAACGAAGGTCATTGTCAAAGATGGTAAAGAATACACTTTCCAATTTGGTAAATATTTACCTCCCGAAGTTGCAACTTCCTTGGAAAAGGTCGTAGAAGAAAATTTGGATGTCTTCGCTTGGTCTGACGAAGATATCACCGGAGTCGATCGGGATATTATTGAGCACAGCTTGCTTGTAAACCCGAAGGCCCGGCCTGTTCGACAAGGGCTCCGAAAGATGTCCGCAGAGAGAGCTGCTCTAGCTAAGGACGAAGTTAAAAAACTGTTGAAGGCTGGGATTATCAGAGAAGTGGCCCATACAGAATGGTTAGCCAACCCAGTCTTCGTCAGGAAGAAGTCCTCCGGAAAGTGGCGCATGTGCATTGATTTCACATCTTTGAATAAAGCGTGCCCACGTGACCCCTACCCCATGCCCCGAATTGATCAACTAGTTGACTCCACTGCAGGTTCGGAGTTACTAAGCTTCCTCGACGCGTATTCCGGGTATCATCAAATATGGTTGAAGCGCGAAGATGAAATCAAGACGAGCTTTGTAACTCCTTCGGGAGTCTTCTGCTATGTAAGAATGCCCTTCGGCCTAAGAAATGCCGGGGCTACTTTTTCAAGATTAGTTGCTAAGGCTCTAGGTCATCAATTAGGCCGCAATGTGGAGGCCTATATGGATGATATTGTAATAAAGAGTGCTTTAAAGCACCAACATAGCCTAGACTTAGCAGAAACATTCAATAGCCTTCGGGCATGTGGGATCCGCCTTAACCCCGAAAAATGTATATTCGGAGCTAAGGCTGGAAAGTTGTTAGGGTACTTAGTTTCAAGCAGGGGAATTGAAGCTAGCCCTACTCAGATAAATGCGCTGCAGAAGATGGCTCCTCCAGAGAATTTAAAGCAAGTGCAAAAGCTGACTGGACGTCTAGCCGCACTTAGCAGGTTTTTATCAAGGTCTGCGGAGAGGAGCTTGCCAATCTTTAAAGCTTTGAAAGGGTCCGAAGATTTTGCATGGACACCGGAGTGTCAGAAAAGCTTCGAAGATATTAAAGATTATCTCAGCAATCTTGCTACACTTACGGTGCCTGTTGCGGACGAAACCCTACTTCTGTATCTTGCAGCCACAGGCTCAGCTGTCAGCGCAGTCCTTGTCAGAGAAGCTGATATCAATGGGAAGTTGGTCCAAAATCCTGTCTATTTTGTATCCGAAGCATTGTCAGGAGCGAAGACAAGATACTCCGAACTTGAGAAGTTCGTTTATGCTCTGATAATGGCTTCGAGGAAGCTAAGACATTATTTTTTGGCTCACAATGTAATTGTACCAACTTCGTATCCTTTAGGAGATATGCTCCGAAGCAAAGATTCCACGGGAAGGATTGGAAAGTGGGCAGTAGAACTAGCACCCTTCGGCATATCTTTCCTGGCAAGGACAGCTATCAAATCTCAAGTCCTAGCAGACTTCGTAGCAGAGTGGACTCCACCTGCGAAGCTGACTCCGGAGAAATCAGATGACGGAGTTTGGACTATTTACTCTGATGGGGCTTTCCAAGCATCCGGAGCAGGCATTGGGGCAGTATTAATTTCACCATCAGGACAAAGAGCAATGTACTCTGCAAGACTCAACTTTAAGTCTACCAATAATATAGCGGAGTACGAAGGAATATTATTGGGACTCCGGAAAGCACGTGCTCTAGGGGCTACAAGAATAATTATAAAAACAGATTCTCAGATAGTAGCAGGGCACGTAGACAAAAGTTTTCAAGTCCGACATCCACAGCTTGCAAAGTACTTGGAAGAAATTCGCAAGATCGAAGCACATTTCAAGGGTATTTCCATTCGGAGTATACCAAGAGCTGAAAACGTGCAAGCGGACATTTTAGCGAAGGCTGCTGCCGGAGTTGTGGATGTGCCTGACGAAGCTTTCTATGAGGAGCTCAATGTACCTTCAGTGCCACAAGTTGCTTCTGCAGAGATTCTCTGCATTCCTAGTGCAGATTGGAAAGATTCGATCATAGAACTCTTGCAAGGAGGAACAAATTTGCCCGAAGAGCCCCAATTGTCAAGATTAAAGCTCAGAGCAAGAAACTATCAGTTAATCAACGGTATATTATACAAGGCCGGAGTATGTTCCCCTCTACTCCGATGTATATCTCAAGCCGAAGGCCAAGAAATACTTCGAGAAATTCACGAAGGCCTTTGTGGAAGTCATTTAGCCCCTAGAGCTCTGGCTGGAAAAACACTTCGCTAGGGGCTTTATTGGCCCACAATTACAACTGATGCGGAGAGCTTGGTCCGCACTTGTCAAGGATGCCAGTGGATGGGTCGACGGAGTCATCGCCCACCAACAGCTCTTCAAATCATTGCTCCGGTATGGCCTATGGCCAGATGGGGTATGGATCTAATTGGTCCCTTTCCGTTAGCAAAGGGAAATCTGAAGTTCGCAGTGGTAGCCATTGAATATTTTTCTAAGTGGGTGGAAGCAGAGCCCTTAACAGCTATCACTTCGAATAATGTACAGAAATTCTTCTGGAAGAACATTATTTGCAGGTTCGGAGTGCCTAGATATCTCACAGTGGATAATGGAACACAGTTCGACGCAGAACCCTTCAGGAAGTTTTGCGAAGACCTAGGCATTCAACTATGTTTTGCTGCAGTAAGACATCCTCAGTCGAATGGAGCCGTTGAGCGAGCCAATGGAAATATCTTATCAGGGCTAAATCGAAGAATAGTAGGATTATCAAAGGGACTGTGGACCGAAGAGCTTCCGAAGATTCTGTGGTCCATTCGGACTACGCAAACAAGGTCCACAGGTTTTACTCCGTTCAGACTACTATTCGGAGATGAAGCAATGACTCCAACGGAGCTCAAAGGGGGATCATTTCGCAGCACCGAACCAAACATTGAAGAAGAAAGACAAGCTTCGTTAGATTTGTCAGAAGAAACAAGACTTCGAGCTGTAGCTAATTTATCAAAGTATCATCAGCAGACGAAGACTTGGTATGACCCGAAGGTTAAGCTCAGCGAGTTAAGGCCGGGTCATCTTGTTCTACGAAGCATTATAGCACCAGGGAAGTTAGGCAATAAATGGGAAGGTCCATATTTAATTGTCCGCTCAGGGCGCCCTGGTTCATTCAAATTAGCTAATTTAGAAGGTGAAGAGTTAGCACATACTTGGCATGCGGAGCACCTAAAGCGATACTTCGCATAAGGGCTCCTTGTAATTCGCTTGTAATCACCTCTAAATTAATAAAGCATACACCCTGATAGTTGCCTTCCCCTTGACACTCCTAGTTTCCCGAGCGGACGCGCTGGGACAGAAGTCGATCGAGAGGGAAGTGTCATTAAGCTGGGCTGTATTTCCGGACTTCGTACCCATAAAGTCGAAGCCTCCGGTGTGGTGGCTGAAATCCATCCGGAGCCCAAGCTGATACCTTGTAGGCATCCGTAAAAGAGCCAATACCACATTCTGCGGAGTCCAAGCTTCGGCTGGTAGACTTCCGTAAAAAGAGCCGAAGGTGGCCAAAATCTGCGGAGTCCAAGCTGCAGCTTGTCAGACTTCCGTAAAAAGAGCCGAAGGTGGCCAAATTCTGCGAAGTCCAAGCTCCGGCTGGTAGACTTCTGCAAAAATAGCCGAAGGTGGCTACAATTTCTGCGAAGTCCAAGCTCCGGCTGGTAGACTTCTGCAAAAATAGCCGAAGGTGGCTACAATTTCTGCGAAGTCCAAGCTCCGGCTGGTAGACTTCTGCAAAAATAGCCGAAGGTGGCTAAAGCAAAACAACATTTAAGCCATGAGCTTCGAATGTCTGTTCATATAAGTCCAAAGTGACAAATTTCTTAAGACACTAAAGTGTCCTGGAAGTTATCTCAATTGATTTCTTTCGTAAAGCAAACAAAGGTACCAAGTTACCATTCTTCTGACTACAAGGGTCGAAGACATTTCATAAGATTTCAAAAGATCTTTAAAATGACAGAGGGGCTCCGAACCCCCAAAAAATTGTACTCCGAAGTTTTTTCTTTGCGCATAACCATCTTTGAATACAGTTCGAAGTTGCTTATACCCAAAGAGGGGCTAGTAAATATGGAGACAATTTTAAATCGGCATTCATTATTGAAACAAATGTGTTTACAGATTACATTATGAAAAATTGGTATCTATACCAAGAAGGAATCGGAGACCTCTTCGGTCCCGAGAGCCAGGGGTGGAACGACTAGTTCCAACATCGGAAGTTTTAAGAACTTTACGTTTAACTCTCTTCCTCCCCTTCGAAGCTCTAAAATCCTTCTGTTCTTGTTGAAGCTCGGCCCAAGTTCGAAGCCGCTCGGAGCTTCTCTCCCAGCTTCTAAGATCTTCAGATCTCTTATTTTGGGCTTCACTTTCGTCTTCGGACCAATTAGTGTCTTTAGAAGACGAGGTGTTTGCATCAATCTCTTTATCTTCTTCTTTAATATAAGACAATATGTCTTTGATTACTTCGGGCGCAATAACGCCGGAGTCATCTCGAGGAATAAGAAATCGAGGACGCTTATAACTCTTTAGAAGTTCGAAGGTGTTCCACAATGAACGAAGTTCGCTGTTAAGTTCTAACACTTCGATATCTTCCATAAGAGGCAAAGCCTAAAAATATGATAAACAAGATTTTCATTGATAAATGTTTACAAGCATAAAGCTTTACATGATTAGAAATCCTAAAATATTTCTAAACCTGCGGGTTCGAAGGAGCTTGACTGCTCGAAGCTTGGTTTCGAACTTGCTTCTAGCGTTGGCCTTCATCAATCCAAGCTTTGATCGCAGAACGACCTTCGGCTCTCCATGAAGTTTGGAAGGCTCGCCAAGCAGCAGCTACACCTTCGGAAGGTTTGAGAAGTCGGTCGTCGTCGAAGGTGATTGGACCTCTTCCTGCGTCCGGAGTTATTGATCGGCCCAAATCCTCGTAATAGCGAAGTAGACCAACAGCAGACACTTGTCCGGAGAGTTCTCCGTATCTAATGCCCGCTGTCTTCATCTGCTTCGCCACCCCTTGGATACTTTTTAACCGGCGCAAAAGGCTGATATTATCATCAGAAGGGAGAATTCCGGTAGTACCGAAGTATTCCAGGACTTCTAACAACTGATTCATAACCTCCGCAGCCACCTTCTCAGACTTCAACTTATCTTCGTTCAGCGCATCCTTCGTCGAAGTAACTTCGTCCAAAACCCCAGAAAGCCTAGCATTCTCAGTGGTCAAAGTGTTTTTCTGCGTCAACAATTGGCTAGCTTCCTCTTCAAGCCGGACGAGCCTAGACCCTGCAGTAACATGCTCCGCCCGCAGTTTTTCAATCTCTGCTCGAAGCACAATCCTTTCCGCTTCGAGCTCTTTCTTTACAGCTTCCAAGCTTTGCCTGGCCCTTCGCTCTGTTGATATTATATTGTCCATTTGAGTCACTCGACTTTCAGAGATGTTAAAATTCCTTTGAAGAGTGCTGTTTTCTTCCCGAAGCCGAGCGATTTTTTCGTCATTGCATAGACTTGCAGCTCGGGCCAAGACAGTTTGCTGTCAAAATAAAAACTAAAGTAAATATTCATTCGAAGATAAATTCTATAATAATTCACAGTTGCTTCGTACCTGATAGGCTGTACGTTCAATAATGGCATTAAGCTCCGTCCTGTCAGCCTTGCGCAGGATGGCCACTAATTTGGTCTCCCCTAACGACTAGCTCGATCCAAAGGTTCGAGCAAAGTCCGAAGACCAGTTGTTTGCCCTAAGAAAGGAGCTAGCAAGGGGAGCATGCTTATTGCCTCTTGGTCATCTTCGTTCAATGAAGGACCGGAGCTTTGGCCTATGGTCTTCGGAGCCACTGGAGTTTGAGCTTCCCTGGAAGATTGGCTCTCGTCTGTTGAATCAGACGGAGTTGATTCGGAGCTTATAGCAGGCAGGGGCTCTATTTGTCTTTTGCCTCTTCCAGGTCCCTTTTGAGTAACTCTCAGGGCTGGCTCCGAAGTCGTCGAAGGACCAGAAATTATTTCCTCCTGACGGACTTCTTCCATAGGAGTGGGCTCTGTAAAATAATGAAAAGTATTATACATAGTATAAATACTCAAATAAATACAAAAAGTTATTCGAAGTCTACCTTCGGCAGTCTGCGGAGGAGTCATCGTCGGACTGTTTGGTGGATCGAAAGCTAATTCTTCATCTGAATCAGCTGTTAAATTTTGGACTACAGGAGCATCGTCCTGGGCAGTCCTTGTTGCTTCTTCGGGAATCGAAGCCATGGTAACTCCGTCCCCACTTTCATTCACATGAACTTCGTCCTGAGTTACATCTTCTTGAACTACCGAAGTCCTTGGTTGATCAACATTTTCCCCAGACTCCGGTATGTTCGAAGGAACTTCGGCTTGTGCAGTCCTTTGAGTTTCATTCTCTTCCATCAGGTGCACAAGTAACCTCCCTGTTTCTTCTTGGGAGTCGGAAACCGAAGCTCTTGAGCTCGAAGGTGCAGGGTCTAAAGGTGCAAGGTTCTTCGGCTTCCGAGCCACTTTCTTCACCGGAGTTTTTGCTGAACTTGAAGTTCCAGCTTCGGCTTTCCTTTTCTGAGGCCCTTTCTCCAAAGGCGCCCAATCCATTAGAGGGGGAGGAGTGAGTTTTAGCATTCCCCATACTCTGTTAAATCTCTCCCAACTCCCAACCAGTTTAATTCGCCACTCTTTTTCAGTCGGAGTTGGAGCACCCAAGATCTTTTCCGAAGCCCTTATAATCTGTTCTGAAGTAACAGGGGCTGAAGATTCTACAAAATAAATAATTCAAGTCAGTTTTTCTTCGAAGTAAATATGTTTAATGCATGTTGTTTTCGAAGTTACCTGTAGGACTTGAAGTCAAATTAATTCTGCGAAGACCGCCTTCGGAGTCATCTTCGAAGATAATAGGCCAGTTGGCCATCAGTGGAGGAATTTGAAGACCGATGAATTCTTCAGCCAAATCTCGCATACTAAGCCTTCGGCTAACTTTTTCAAGCAGATTCAGACGGGCTTCGAATTGACCTTCGTCAGGACGCACCAAAGCTTCTTTTCGGAATTGGATTTCTCTAAGGGGTCCGGCCAGAGGATTGCTTGCCCCAACTTCGGCATAGAACCATTTCAAAATCCAGTCGATGTACCATCTGGCGTTGATGGCTTTAGCAGGAAAGCGAAGGGCATACTCATCTCGAAGTCTAAAGTTAATACTGCCAAAAGATGTTACTACTTTTTCACCTCCGGGAGTTACGAAGGTTTTTGGTTGGCAGGTTGCTCTATGTAATGCAGCGAAGACTTCCGCCCTTCCTTCACATCCTTCGGCTCTTAAGGCCCATTCAAAGATAGCTAATCTAGCTACCGCATTCGGAGATAGTTGGGGGAGAGTTATATGGAACAGATCGAGTACCTCTGCCAAAAAGTCCACTGCAGGAAGACCCAAACCAGCTTCGAAAAAAGCTTCGAACACTACTACTTCTCCGGGTCTTGGCACTGGAATCACTTCTTTCCCTGGTTTCCGAATCATAACTGCCGCACCAATATTTCCTCCTACTGCGATTGCCAAGGACTCTCTTTTGCAGGTCGAAGGCCCCAATTCAAAGGATTGATCCAAATATTTGGTCGATGGAGGGCACAGACCTTGGTTATCGGCGGTTTGGGGATTTCTCCCCCCTGCCGCCATGGATATTGTCGCCTGCATCGAGGATGTCGTCGCCAATGTCGCAGCCGCTGCTGCTGCGACTGCCTGCTGCCGAGCCAAGGCCGAAGGAGGCGCAGATCCCTTGGTCTTCGCCATCGTGATTGCTGGATTGATCTGAGGGAATGGAAGCTAAGGCTCAAGAACTCAAAGGGCTCAAAAAGGCTTTTGACTGAGAAGAAGCGGTGAAAAGGTAATCGCGTAAGTTTTAAGGCTCTTTATTTATAGCCTAATCTTTCCGTTTGTTACCGTTTGGGTTCTGCCTTTTCGCATTCCCGCCTGTTATTCTCCTCCGAAAATAACGCCTCATATAACCTCTGTTAGAAACAGAAACTAACGGCTATTTTTTCTAAGTCTAAAAAGACTTTCAAACTTCCTGAGTCAGTTCTAAGGTAGTTCGAACGATAATCACCTTATGACTGATTCGAAGCTCATATCTTCATGCATTTCGGAGATAAAACGAAAATCAATAACCCCTATGATTGGTTATCTTTTCTTTCCGTATACTGCTCTCCTAACGTTACAGGTCAAACGGAGAAGCGTATTCGAGGGGCTACTGTTGGGGGAAAACATCTCATCTTCGGGGTTATTGCCAAAGCAGCATGAAGACAGTCAACCGGTTCGAATGTTGTCTGAAGACCATCTTCGAAGATGCCCAGAACCTTGTTCGAAGCTCGAAGACAGGCACTAATTCGAAGTATGTCTTCGAACCAAAGCCCTTCAAGATCTTTTCTGCCAGCTAAGATGGAAGACTTATCTTTTATCCTATTAGATTAGTCTTTTACCATTTTAGCCCTATTAAGGAAACCGAATAGTTTCCTTAATGTCGGTTGTAATAGAGGGGTAAAAAGGTCTTTTCCTTAATGTTTAGGCCTATAAATACCCCCCATTTCACCCTGTAATGAGGACCGATTACCAAGTGATTCAATACACACTTTCAAACTATTCTAAGCTATTATCCTTTCGGAGGCTTAGAACAGTTTGCTTCGCAAACACTTCGTTTGTTAGTTTCTTTTCCACAGAAACCTGTTAGCGTAATCTTTTACGCCAACACCGAGCGAATCAGCTTTTTTAGATCATTGCAGTCTTGGCCAGCGTCTCAGCAGAACTCGCTCAGTCTTTCATTCCCTGACGCAAAGTCTGCACGACATCTTTCTGTGGGACCCACCGGCCAGCCAGTCTCTGCTTTCCACGGCGTGCGGCGATGGCACTAGCTAGCAGCTGCAACAGGCACACGGTTTTTCCATGGCTGCGTAGGCTGACGGCTCGCGGCGTAGTGAGCAGCAGCTTTCGGCGGCAGCAGGCTTCAACAGGCTAGGGAAGCGGCCCTTCCTGCAGCTGGATTTTCTGTGAACACCTAGCAGCGCCGGCGATGGTTCTCCTCGGTGATTTCCCACGTGCACGCGGTTCACAGTGACACAGGTTCATTTGATCTAATATGTTATTTTGTAGTTAGATTAATTAAATAAATAATTATTTTTTATATAGATTAAATCTATTTAGTAATTTCGTAGTCAATTTTTAATCTGTTAATTTTTATTAATTATCTCGTATTATTTATTTAAATATATATGTTTAATCTGCTCATATAAAAAGAAAAGAAAAATTTATTAGTCGCAGTCGTATATTTCGGTTTATTTCTGAATTAATTTTTTAATGATCCATGTTTTATTCATTTGATTAGTATTTTATTTCTAGACTGGAATATAAATATTCTGTGACTTATCTAGGTAGTTTTATTTACTGCAGTATTTCTATTTAGTTTATCTTTAATATCATTTTAATCAGGACACCAGTCATTTTTAGGCTAGACAACTTTAGTTCCTGTAATTTGCTTTGCTAATATTTTTTGTCTGGTTAAGTTCGTTTGGGTGTTGGGTTTAGGAGATGGTTTAGCAAGAATTTTTTTAGGCGCCCATTCACCCCCCTCTGGTCGCTACTTTCGGTGCTACAAGTGGTATCAGAGTGAGGTTAGGGTTTTCTTATATCTTAACTGATTCTAAACCCAAGTAGTGATCATGACGTCTTCTGGTAAAATCCCGTCCCTAGAAGCTTTTGGCTACACTTATTGGAAGACTTGAATGCGAGCGTACCACGTGAGCTAGAGCTCGGACATATGGGAGATTTGTGTTCATCCTACTTTCACCATAGTGCCTATTGCTACGGATACTGCTGCAGATGTAATTGCCCAGCATCAAAACAATAGTAAAGCGGTGAACATCTTATTTTATGGTCTAGGTCCTAGTGAGTTTGAGCGTGTTAGCCATCTCACCACTGCTCGAGAGATCTGGGCTACCCGCCAGGCACACCATGAGGGGACAGCTCAGGTCAAGGCTAGGCTATATCAGACCTACCGGTGTGAGTATGAGAATTTCTCACAGAAGCCGGGTGAGACAGTTGAGGCTTTGCTTGGTCGTTTTCAATCGATCATTAACAAGCTTCGCGTCAACAAGGCCGAGCGTGATCAGCTGGTCTCGGATCATGAACAGGCGCTTAAGGTTCTCCATACCTTGGACCCTAAGATCTTGGAGATCAATGTCTCTTCTATTGTTGATAGCGCGTCTTATGATACCTTGACCGTCGCAAAGCTTTTTAGTAAGCTCAAGGCCTCAGAGGTCGATATCCAGGTGAGATCAAATCTCACTGGTTCTGGCTCAAAGACTCTGGCGCTTGCGACACCATCTGCTGATCCTACTGCCTTGAGTTGTACTGCTTTCTCCTTGATGTCTATCTTCGAGGAACAACTTGATTCTCTAGGAGATGATGATCTGTGCTTGTTTAACAACCGGGTGCGACGTGTCTATGATAAGCGAATGTTTAAAAGACACAGCACAAAATCCAGATGCTTTGAGTGTGGTGATACAAGTCATTTCATTGCCGACTGCCCCAAGCGGAAGATCTACAAGAAGGGAACAGGCGGCAAGTCCTACGACTCTGACAAGTATGACAACTCCACAAAGGGCAAGCCCAAGACGAGATTCTTTCGAAAGGCTTTGAAGGACTACAGGCGTGAGAACAAGAAGCGAGACAAGGCTTTCTTCACCGAGATGGAGAAAAGCTACTCCAAGAGATCCTCGTCTTCCTCCTCATCTTCGAGTTCAAGTGATGAAGATATCATGATCAGGAAGGGGAAGGATAGGGACGATCCGGCGGGCCTCTGTTTCATAGCCTTCGGGGACAAGCCGAAGAGTCGCTCACATCACATCCGAAGACCCCACAAGAGCTTCTACTCAATGGCTCTTGGGGACAAGAAAGAAAAGGACTCCTCCGACGACGACGATGATGAGAAGGTATCTTCCTATGAACAAGAAGTTGTTAATTTACTATAACAGAACCATCAGGAGTTGAAGTATCGGGAGAAACTGCTTAGAGGGGCTAAGAAGAGGATAGATGAGATTGAGAGTGAGCTTGCCATGGTGAATGGCAAGATTGAGAGTCTGTCTTCTTCCCCTTGCTTGGGTGATAGTGGTGAGTGCCCTAACTGTGAGGTGTTGTTGTGTGACCTGACGACTCTTAAGTCCAGGTACACAGAGAGAGTAGATAAGAGAGACGCCTTGGCCACTGAGCTTGAGAGCGCTCAGCAGGAGCTGAAAATTGCTCATGCTACTGTCATCGTACCTTGTGTAGACTACCCATCCCATTTAGCTAGTATAGCTGAGCTGAGAGCCAAGAGTGATGAGCAGTTGAGCGAGTTAGCTGGAGTGAGAGCTGAGTTGGAGCAGACTAAGCTAGAGCTTGAGACCTTGACAGTTCCACCCACTGTTTGTGAGAACTGTTTGTCCATAAGAATGGAGTTGATCAAGCTAAAAGTAGAGAAGTCTGTCGATGTTGATAGAGAGTGTGAGATCTGCTTGTCTCAGGTGGAGGTGTTAGCTTCTTTGAGAGAGGAGCTAGATGATGTTTAGAATGAGAACTTTTACCTCCATCAGATCCTGAGTTGGATTAATGCCAAAGAGCCACAGCTCGACATGATGATCCAGCAGTTCAAGAGATATGATGGGTTTGGGGTAGGTTACACCTATACCAAGGCTGATTTTGAGAGTACTATTAGCCGAGCAGTGGAGTGGAGTAAGATGACTCCCGAACAGAGATATCCCAAGACTCACTCCACTGAGTCCTTTAAGGACAGTCAGCTCAAGGATGGAGTGTTCCAAGAACAACCTAAATCTCCACCTAAGAAGCAAATCTGGGTTCCAAAGCCTAAACTTCTCCACACTTCTCTTGATTCCTTACCTGGACCCTCTCACACCAAAGATGCTACACCAAACACCACCAAGCAAAAGAATCCCAAGCCTCAACCACATCCCAAGAAGCCTAACTATCACTATGAGTTTTGTCAAAGAGATGGGCATCTTGAGGAGTTTTGCTTCAGGAGGAAGCGAGTTGAGCGAGCAGAGAGAGCTCAAAGTGGGAAGGAGCAGTTCTACCAGCATGGTGGTAGACAGAGAGTTCCTCGACGTAGAGTGAGGCTAGAGGCCAGGCCACGTCGTGTAGGTGGTGGTAGAGGAGACGATTTTTATGATCGTGCTCTGGAGGGTGGTTTCCGTTCCGGTAGAGTTCCAGATCATTATGGATACGATTTTCGACCTCGTGACCGTGATTTTAGGCAGAACAGAGGACCACGCTTTGAGCCGCGTTGTGATCCAGACTCATATGATTCCTTCTGCTTTCGTACTTACGAGAATGTGGCTTGACACTGGTTTAGTACTTTTGCTAGACCTGGTGGTCGACCATTTGCTCCCACTCATGACCATTGATCTTGCAGGATCGAGGACTGGAGGACGTATGGATCATGGATTCAAGATGTTCTCGCCATATGACGGGACACCGCAGATGGTTCTCCAGCCTCACTCCTGCGAGCTCCAAGGAATGCATCACTTTCGAGAAGAGTGGTCAAGGGAAGGTACAAGGTATTGGGTCGATTCGTATTTCTGATTATTTCTCTTTGAAGAATGTTGCTTTAGTTGGAAATCTGAACATTAATCTAATTTCTATTTCGCAACTGCTTGAGGATGGTTTAGAAGTGCGCTTTAAGAAGGGCATGTCTTCTGTTGTTGATTCTAGAGGATCTTTAGTCTGCCGGATCTTACCTTTCGGTAAGGTTTTTCGTATTGATTTCTCTAGTTCTTCTAGCCCTTCTCGCTGTCTGATGGCCGGATCCTCCTCTGAGCTATGGAAGTGGCATAGAAGGTTAGGCCATTTGAACTTTGATCTTCTTGTCAGATTGAGTTCTATGGATCTTATCCGAGGATTGCCTAAGCTTAAGATGGATAAGGATCTAGTGTGTCATCCCTATCGTAATGGGACAATGGTTGCTGCTTCTCACGCACCTGTGACTCAGGTGATGACTTCGTACATGGGAGAGCTATTGCACATGGATACAGTAGGTCCAGCTCGAGTACGCTCAGTCGGTGGGAAGTGGTACGCCCTTGTGATAGTTGACGATTTTTATCGTTTCTCATGGGTTTACTTTCTAGAGTCTAAGGATAAGACTTTTCAGTATGTTCATGACTTGATTCTGAAGCTAAAAAACGAGAACAATGGTCTGATGCGAGCAATTCGTTCGGACAACGGACTGAGTTTAAGAACTCTCAGTTCGTCAGCTTTTGTAGTGATTAGGGTCTTGATCATCAGTTCTCTGCTCCCTACACTCCCCCACAGAATGACGTTGTGGAACGAAAGAACCGCATGCTTGTCGAGATGGCCAGGACGATGCTTGATGAGCATAAGACTCCTAGGTGTTTTTGGGCTGAAGCAATGAACACAGTTTGTTATCTTGCCAACCATATTTTTCATAGAGCTTACTTAGGTAAGACGTCATATGAGTTGCGTTTTGGCAGACAGCCCAAGGTGAGCCACTTGCGAGCTTTTGGATGCAAGTGCTTTGTGCTTAAGAAGGGAGGGCATTTGGACAAGTCTGAGTCTCGCTGCTGGGATGGAGTCTTTCTTGGTTATGCTTTGCATTCACGAGGCTTTCGTGTTTGGAACCTAGACTCTCAGATGCTTGTCGAGACTTGTGAGGTTTCTTTCGATGAGTCTTTGCCCTCGCCGACTCCTTCTTTTGAACTTTCTGGAGATGATGAGCTTGGAGAGTCCATCTTCGAGGAAGATTGTTGGAACAATTGTGTTAGTTCCAGCAGGTTTCTGTGTAGTGGAGTGTGATGTGGAGAATGAGCCTCGAAGGACTCTAACAGAGGGAGAAAAAGGTTTATCCTGGTTCGGGCCTCTCCTGGGAGATAATAACCCTACGTCCAGCTGTGGTGGATTTGGCATGGTATGCCCTACTATGGAGTAATAGTTCTAGGGTCTCTTGCCCCCCTGGAGCGTGTGTCCTTGTTACAAGGGCTTGGCCCTTCTTTTATAGGCGCACAGGCCAAAGGAAAGGACCGGGATGCCCTCTATGAGCCCTAGGCTTACAGGGGCAGAGAGGGGAAAAGGGGCTAGCTACGGTACAAAGGTACTTTGCAGCTTTACAGCTTTACAGGCGTGTCAGACTGCGCCAGGCTTTGACCAGCTAAACGACATACCAGGGGCGGCGGGGCCCCCGGTATGGCCTATATACTTAGATATTTCTTGAGCTTCGAAGTAGGGGCCGGAGTCCTTCTGGAAGAGGCTGCGAAGAGGGCTTCGAAGTGCACCCCGAAGGGGGGCTTCGAAGCATGCTCCGAACAAGGCTCCGAACAAAGCTCCGAACAGGCTGGAAAGGGTCCGGAGGCTTGCTCTGAGGAGCTCCGAAGGGAGCCCGCAGGCTGACTCCGAACAGGGCTCGAAGGCTAACTCCGAACAGGGCTCGAAGGCTAACTCCGAACAGGGATCGAAGGCTAACTCCGAACTGGGGTCGAAGGATAACTCCGAACTAGGGTCTCAGAGCCTGGGCTTCGAACTGGGCTCCGAACTGGGGTCTCGGAGCCTTGGCTTCGAACAGTCTTGACAGGGTCCGAAGGCCGGCTTGCAGAGGAGAAGGCTTCGAAGTGTACCCCGGAGGGGGCTCCGAAGCATGCTCCAGAGGGCAGCCTCCGGACTTGGCTCCCGGAGGGCGGCCTCCGGCATCTTTCGCCCGGAGGGTGGCCTCCGCATCTTTCGCCTGGAGGGTGGCCTCCGGCGTCCTGCGCTCGGAGGGTGGCCTTCGGACTTGGCTCCCGGAGGGCGGCCTCTGGACTTGGCTCCGGAGGGTGGCCTTCGGACTGGCTCCAGGAGGCGGCCTCCTGCGCCCGAACTGGGGCTCCGAGCCGGACCTCCCGATCTGAGGGCTCCGAAGCTACAGGGCCTGAAAGGCACCTTGGGACCTGAAAACAACACTTAGAGAGAAAACAGGCTCTGACAGTGCTGGGCTCTGGGCCGAACTTGTCGGAGGCTGACGTCATTTGGACCCTGTTCAAGGGAAATATATTCCCCCAACAAAGATGATCACATTCCTGCTAATGATGAGGGTGGGCCCTCTGCACAGCCTGCAGACCCCACACCTTCTGAGACTTCGATTGAGGATGAGGACGAACCTCTAATTACTCCTTCTAGTTCGATCGAGCCTCCTCAGCCGAGTCCAGAGGTGTCAGGTGTTGACTCTGGTGAGATGACTTCTCAGCCGAGTCTAGAGGAGCCAGTTGCTGACTCTAGTGAGGTGACTTCAGATCACCTAGGATCCTGAGCAGTTCAGCGTGATCACCCTTCAGAGCTCATCATCGGTGATCTTACAGAGAGATCCTTACGGTCTTCAGTTGGTTCTCTTTCTATGTTTGCTGAGCCTTCTTTTGTTGCTACTTTTGAGCCTAGAGACGTTTCTCATGCTCTTTCTGATTCAAATTGGATAAACGCCATGCAAGAAGAGCTTGAAAATTTTGTTCGCAATCGGGTTTGGACACTAGTTGAGCTGCCACCTGGATGCAACACCATAGGCACCAAGTGGGTGTTTAAGAACAAACAAGGAAAAGATGGTGTTGTGGTGCACAACAAAGCTCGATTAGTGGCACAGGGTTTTTGTCAAAAAGAAGGTATTTATTTTGAAGAGACCTTCGCGCCCTGTTGCCCGCCTTGAGTTCATTCGTATTCTTTTGGCCTTTGCTGCTTCTAAAGGTTTTAAGCTTTATCAAATGGATGTCAAGAGTGCATTTCTAAATGGGTATATAGAGGAGGAGGTCTATGTTAAGAAACCCCCTGGTTTTGAGAACCCTAAATTTCCACGACATGTTTACAAGTTGCAGAAGGCTTTCTATGGTCTGAAGCAGGCCCCTAGGGCTTGGTATGATTGCCTAAAGCAGTTCTTATTGCAGAAAGGTTTTGTGATGGGTTCTGTGGACAAGACTCTTTTCTTGCTTAGAGATGGCACAGACTTATTGGTTGCTCAGATTTATGTGGACGATATTATTTTTGGTGGTTCTACTAATGAGCTTGTATCCAAGTTTTCTGAGAAGATGCATAGCGAGTTTGAGATGAGTCTCATGGGATAACTCAAGTACTTTTTAGTGCTCCAGATCAAGCAGACCAAGGATGACATTTTCATCCACCAGGGTAAGTACACACGAGACATGCTAAAGAAATTTGACTTTGGTGGAGAGCTAAAGCCACAGATTACCCCAATGGGTACATCTGAGGTCTGTACAAGGATGAGGACAACATCAAGGTAAACGAGAGAGAGTATCGAGGGATGATCGGATGACTGCTATACTTGACTGCAACGAGACCGGACATTTAGTTTGCCGTGGGTGTGTGCGCGCGTTTTCAGTCTTCGCCACGAGCATCTCATTGGCAGGCTGTGAAGCGTATTTTTAGGTATCTTACTTATGCTCTTGATTTATGTCTTTATTATTCAGCATCATCTTCTCTTGATTTAGCTGGTTTTTCGGACGCTGATTTTGGTGGGTGCTGGCTGGATCGCAAGTTGACTTCCAGTACTTGCCAGCTTCTTGGTTCTTCACTTGTTTCTTGGTCTTCTAGAAAACAATCTGGAGTTGCACTTTCTACTACTGAGGCTGAGTATGTAGCGGCTGCTAGCTGCTGCTCACAGTTGGTTTGGATGATTTCTACTTTGCAGGATTTTGGGTTGGTCTTCCCTGCTATAGTTCCTTTGTTTTGTGATAGCACCAGTGCAATTAGTGTAGGGAAAAACCTATGTCTTCATTCAGAAACCAAACATATTGATGTGCGCTTTCACTTTCTGAGGGATCAATATGAGAAAGGAATCATAGATCTTATTCATGTTGATACCCATCAGCAGTTGGCTGATATTTTTACCAAACCCCTAGATCAGTCTACTTTTGAGCGTTTGCGAGGGGATTTGGGAGTTGTGTATCCTTTTTAGGATACTTTGAGTCAGTTTTTTCTTTCTTCTTTATTTTTATTGAGTCTTTTTGTGTATGTTCATATCATGCATAATCATAAATCACATTTTGAGCTTGCTTCTGCCATATGATTAATCTGCTTTACTTTCTCTAGCTAGTATATGCTCTTGATTACTTGTCGATGATTATGTTCTGCTTTCAGTTCACGTGATATATCTGATATTTGTCATATGCATGGCTTTTATGTTTTAAAATTGAAAAATGATCACCATTGCTTCTGGTAACTAGCATGTGTAGGCTGAATGCGTTCGCTATCTTTTACATGCCTTGTAGCTAGATCCTTACTTAGATGCAGATATGCAACTTGGACATCTATATGATTTTAATATGAAAAATGTGTTATAAAAATGATAAAAATTCAGAGAAATGAAAAATTTACGCATTTTTATGATTATTAGAAAAGATCTAGGTGGGTTTGCTTTGTTGCATTACATTGTTCTGGACTGCTTACCATAGCACTTTGGTATGAACTAGTATAGTGTAATGTATGCCAAGACCAATGTCTTAAGCTTCTGATAGTCCAGTTCTGACCTAGGCTT
The DNA here is from genome assembly GCA_019279435.1 of Zizania palustris. NCBI lineage: Eukaryota > Viridiplantae > Streptophyta > Magnoliopsida > Poales > Poaceae > Zizania > Zizania palustris. The sequence continues at coordinate 27,424,264 of JAAALK010000284.1, forward strand.
GACTTGGTCGGTTAGAATAAGGTTTGACATGCAAATAACCCCTGGTAGAAATGAAAAAATATATATATATATATTAAAAAGAAAAAGGAAAAAGTCTGAAAAATTTAAAAAGATGACAAGTTTGCTGAAGCACTTTGATTTGGACAATGCTTATCTTGGTAGATATCAGTTAGCTTTTGCATCTCATGCTTTACTTTGCTTGTCAACTAGAAAATGTGGTGATGCTTTTGTTTGCAAAAATTGAAAAATGTGTGCTAATGACTCTCTTTAGATATCATCTGTTGCACTGATCATGTCATGTATCTTAGACAGTATATCTTTTGCTATACATGTTAGAAATTTGTAATTGCAGTTAATCATATCTTAGAAGCATTTTTTATATACTCCACCTGCACCCCATCTGCATTCATGGCATATTTTGAGGGGGAGCTGCATTTCAGGGGGAGTTTTTGTCTTTGTCTCTTTAGACTGCATTTAGTCTCACTTGATGAGTTCAATTGTCAACAAGGGGGAGAAATTTTGGAGTTTAGGGGATATTTTTTGGCTTTTTCTTGGATTTATTTCAGGGGAGTATTTCAGTCTGTTGCCTTTACTCTATTACCCTTGTTGGTAGTTTTGAGATCGCACTTGTTTTTGAGTCTTTATTTTTTGGTTAACCATAATGACTATTTTCTTGCTTCTATTTGGCTTTTGGTCATTAGGGTTAAACTTTTATTTTCTTCCTTCTATTTTTTTTGTCTTTGTTTTCCTGTTTCCACATGTTTATGCAGGTTCTAAAGAAGTGCTGAAAAGGGTGTTGACAATGCACTCATCAAGGGGGAGATTGAGAATCCATGTTGAAGAACATGGGTTTGATACTCCAAATGTGATGAGTGATTGTCAACGGAAGTCAAAGAAAGAGGCATGAAGACCTGCCGTGTCTGAGGCGCGTGTGACTCAAGTACACGGGCAGCGAGCGACAGCCGGGTAGAGGAGCCGCGGAGTCGGGCTGGCCCAATCCGGGTAAATGGGCTAGGAGCGGTAGAGGATCCACTAGTCTGTTGACTGGGTTTGACTCAGGTACATGGGCGGCGAGCGATTGCCGGGCTGAGGAAGCTGCGGGGTCGGTCGGCCCAATCCGGGTACCCGGTGTGAAGACGGTGGACGCTTTATTAGTTTCGGCGCAAAACTGACAACATATGATTATTTTGTTTTTAGGATATTAATATTTAGTTTTTAAGTCCAGAATATTTCTATTTGTGTCAGTTGATTTTTCCAAGGCTATTTTAGGAATTTTGGAATTTATTTTAGAATCAGTTTAATTTACCCTAGGGGTAAATTAGTCTTTTTCATGTATTAAGAGTCGCCTATAAATAGGCCCCTACCCCCTGGGATAGGATGACTGTTTTTTTCCTCACATCAATCTACAGTCCAACTTTTTGATTTTCGTCGTCCTCCTAAAATACTTCGCCGGCTTTTGTTGTCTCTGCGTCAAAGCCTCCGGCGGATCGCATCACGACGAAAAAGCAGCTTTCGGTAGAAATTTTTTCAGTTGCACGGCAGCCCGAGCGCATCTGCTTTTTTAGATCATTGCAGTCTTGGCCAGCATCTCGGCAGCACTCGCTCAGTCTTTCGTTCCCTGACGCAAAGTCTGCACGGCATCTTTCCATGGGACCCACCGGCCAGCCAGTCTCTGCTTTCCACGGCGTGCGGCGACGGCACTGGCTAGCGGCTGCAACGGGCACGTGGTTTTTCCATGGCTTCTTAGGCTGATGGCTCGCGGCGTAGTGAGCAGCAGCTTTCGGCGGCAGCAGGCTTCAACAGCATGGGGAAGCGGCCCTTCCTGCGGCTGGATTTTCTGTGAACACCTAGCAGCGCCGACGATGGTTCTCCTCGGTGATTTCCCACGCGCACGCGGTTCACGGTGACGCAGGTTCGTTTGATCTAATCTGTTATTTTGCAGTTAGATTAATTAAATAAATAATTATTTTTTAGATAGATTAAATCTAGTTAGTAATTTCGTATTCAATTTTTAATCTGTTAATTTTTATTAATTATCTCGTATTATTTATTTAAATATATCTGTTTAATCTGCTCATATAAAAAGAAAAGAAAAATTTATTAGTCGCAGTCGTATATTTCGGTTTATTTCTGAATTAATTTTTTAATGATCCATGTTTTATTCATTTGATTAGTATTTTATTTCTAGACTGGAATATAAATATTTCGTGACTTATCTAGGTAGTTTTATTTACTACAGTATTTCTATTTAGTTTATCTTTAATATCATTTTAATCAGGACACCAGTCATTTTTAGGCTAGACAACATTAGTTCCTGTAATTTGCTTTGCTAATATTTTTTGTCTGGTTAAGTTCGTTTGGATGTTGGGTTTAGGATATTGTTTAGCAAAAAAATTTTAGGTGCCCATTCACCCCCCTCTAGTCGCTACTTTCGGTCCTACATCGGTCTGACTAAGTCCACACACCTAAATGCTCCGCAACAGGCTTCATCGCGTCAGGCTTCATCACGCCCACACTTCGCTCCGGACGAAGTCACGCCAGTGCATTGCATTGGGATATTTTGTCGTGTTAGAGACATCGCACCGAACCCTGCTGTTCGGATGTGATTTCACGTCAAGATCTATTCGGAGCCTTCCTTCGGCTAGATCGATCCAAACGCCGAACGCTAACTTCGTCGAGACCCTTCGCACCAGACGCCGAAGGCACCCTTCGGTGAACCCCTTTGCACATTACACTTCGAATCAGTTAGGCTCCGTTCGGTTCGCTGATTTATTTTATTTATATATTTCTTTTGGCTAATTAGATTATTTGCTTGTGACCTGATTACCTCGCGAATTCACCCCCTTGCCATTGTTAAGGATAGTTAGAACATGACGTCAGTGTTTTGTTATGCTTAGGCTTGTCTCTAAGTATCCGCACACTTTTGGATCATCGAACTAACCAAAGTGCGGGGCATGTTTCGTGTCAACACCATGTTTGAATGACTTGGGCACCACTTTCTTGTCATAAAACCTGGCCACCCTTTCTTAGGTTTCTTCAATCTTCTCGAGGGTTCAAATCAGACTTGCGCTAGATCGTCTAGGCCATCTGTAATTAAATTATAATAATCATCGGCTATGAGTTGGTCATGTAGTGCAATCCTTCTTGAGCCGATGTTATTTTCCCATGGTAGTACTGCTTCATGGCCATAGACTAACTGATATGGTGGTACTTGAGTAGATCTGTGTCACGCCATTTGAAAAGCCCAGAGTGCTTCTAATAGAGACTGATGCCAATTCTTCGGTTGGTCATTAATCTTGTACTTTATTAATTTGATCAAACTCTTGTTGGACACTTCATCCCGACCATTATCTTGTGCATAATATGACGATGAATTTAAGAGATTGATTCTCATACTGGCTATGAATTGTTGGAACTCCTCCAATACAAAAATTGTCCCTTGATATGTGGAATCCCAAATCAGTATATTGTATGTTCTCTGATGAACTCAATGGCATTGGCAGAGGTAACCCTTTTGATTGGAATGGCATGTACCCATTTCGTGAAATAATCACTGGCTGCTAGTATGAACTAATGTCCTTTACTTGGCACTGGGTAGATTTGGCCGATCATTTCGATGCCCCATCCCCTAAAGGGCCAAGGTTTAATTATCGGGTTCATTGTCGATGCAGGTGCCCTCTAAATGGCTCCAAACTTCTGACAATCCTAGCACCCCTTATAATATTTTATACAGTCCTCCACCATAGTCAGCCAAAAGTCACCCGCTCTTCGAAGTAACCATTTTATTTTTTGGGCCGACTGCTGTGTTCCGCATATGCCATCGTGTAATTCGCACATCACCACTTTAGCTTCTTCAATGCCTATGCATTTAAGGAGAACCCAATCGGTTGTCCGATGGTATAAGTCTTCTCTGAGCAGAACGTATCTTGTTGCTTGATATCTATGTTTTCTTGACACCGATGTCGAAGGATATCTCAAATAATGAATGATATCATACCTCTAGTCATCGGCCTCTATCTCTGTGATCTCCACCTTGATTCACGTGGCCATCGACTTATATCCTTACACCATCTGGGCCAAGTCATTTGCTTTTGAGTTCTGCTCCCTTGGGATATGAGTAAGACTTACGCTCCGGAAGCATGACATTATGGCTTGACACCGATCGTGATATTCTTTCAGCATACCGTCTTTGCACTCATACTCGTTTGATAGCTGCCTCATCACTAGCAGAGAGTCTCCCAAAATTTCTATTGTATCGGCTCCCACTTCTTCCAATAATTGTAACCCTTTCAATACTGCTTCGTACTTGTCTTGATTATTGGTGGAGAAAGGTTTGATTGTATATGCAAATTTTAATGATGCCCCCCGAGGGGAAACAATCACTAGGCTTATACCACATCCTTGTCGACACACTAATCCGTCGAAGAATAGGGTCCATGGTGTCAGCTCAACATGATTTACCTCCTCATCTCTATGTTGGATTATGAAATCGGCTATCACTTGTCCCTTTAATGCCTTAGCCAACTTGTATCTAAGGTCAAATTCAATGAGAGTGAGGACCCACTTTTCGAAACGCCCTTTCAACACTGAGGACGATAGCATATACTTAATGACATCAACCTTACATATCACCGTGCATTCTGATGATAGAAGGTAGTGTCTCAGTTTTGTGCAAGAGAAGTATAGGCATAGACAGAGCTTTTCCACTATGAGATATCGGGTCTCGGCATCCAGTAATCTTCTACTGAGATAGAAAATTACCTCTCCTTTTATCAATCTCCTACACCAGGACCGACCCGATGGCTTCATCATTGGTTGACAAATATAACCTGAATGGAATCCCTTTATGTGGTGGCATTAACACTGGCGGTGAAAGTATTACTTAATCTCATCAAATGCTTTCTACTGCTTTTCTCCCCATATGAATTCCTAGTCAGGCTTTATCTTTAATAGTGGAGTAAATGACTCTATTTTTCTTGAAAGATCAGCTATGAATCTCTTGAGAAAATTTATCTTCCCGATCAGTGACTATAACTTGGTTTTATCGGTAGGGGGTTGGGTGTACTTAATTCCTTCAATACTCCACTAGCTTATCTCAATCCCTCTTTCATACACAATAAAGCCTAGAAACTTCCCTGCCGATATACGAAAAGCACACTTCTCAGGATTCATCTTTAGCCCGTATTTCTTGGCTCTCTCTAGAACTTGACATAGATTGGCCACCTGGTCTTGAGTACTAATTGATTTTACCACGACGTTGTATATATATATATTTCCATCAATAGGTCGATCAAGTCGTGTAAGATGTAATTCTTGGCCCTCTGGTACGTTGCTCCAGCATTCTTCAAGCCGAAGGTCATCAGCACCCATTCATAAAGTCTGATAGCACCTCGGAACTAGAAGGCCGTGTTGTGGATGTCTTATTTAGCCATGAAAATATGATTATATCCTGCATTCCCATCCATGAAACTGATATCTTGTGGCCCGACGCGGCATCCACTAGCAAATCCGCAATCAACATTAGGTATTCGTCCTTTGGGGTTGCCTTATTCAGATCTCTGAAGTCAACACATATTCTAAGCTTCCCACTTTTCTTCTATACTAGTACAATGTTTGATACCCACTCTGCATATCTGCAGGCCTTATGAATCCTGCATCATATAATCTCGTTACCTCGGCCTTGATGTCTGGATATATTTCCACCTTGAACCGCCCGAGATAACTTCTTGAATAGTTGATACCCTTCCTTTATTGGGAGCCAATGTTCTACAATCAATCGGCTTATACTTGGCAATTCATGGTATTCCCATGCAAAGAAATACCGATACTCTTGTAACAATGCAATTAACTCATTCTTTATTTCATCGAGAAGTTGAACACTCACAAATGTTGGCTTCGGACTGTCATCAGGTCCGATGTTACTTCCTATAGCTCATCGATTGTAGCGAAGCCTTGAATGAGTTTACCTTCTGCTTTGTCTGTGTCACCTTCAAAGGGTAAGCTTGGGCTATTCATAACTGGTTGGTTTGATTCGATCATTTTATACTTCAAGAAAATCACCATCCCAAGCTCTGCCGGATAGGAAGGTGACTTCTTTTCTATCTCCCACGTCGATAAATCAGCTATTGCCATGTTAACTGATTTATCAGCGGGAACGATCTCTACTTGATCACTGACCCATTGCATGAGGCTTTGATGCATTGTCGACGGGACGCAACAATTTGCATGAATCCAATCGTGTCCCAGCAACAGACCGTAGGATCCTTTTCCCTCTATGACGAAGAAGGTGGTCAACACGGTATTGCTCCCAACCGTCAACTCTGCGTTTAGTACCCCCATTATTTCTGATGAATTGCCATCAAAGTACCTCAGTATCATATTGTTTTTGAGAGGTCCTCTAGCCCTTTTCCGAGCTTCTAGAAGGTGGCACATGGCATTATGTTGATGGTCGCGCTTCCGTCAATCATCATCTTGGACATCATCTTTCCATTGACTAGGCCCTTGATGAAGAGAGGTCTCAGGTGCCGATGCTCGTGATCTTCTGGATTGTCGAATAATGCCGACTGTGGGGTCAATACCAGTTGGGCCATTGTACGGCTTGCCCGGTGTGTTCTTCAGGGGTAGCCCGATACTCCGTAGGGAGGAAGAAAACCATGTTTATCCCCGCATCTTTCTTGTTATCGTGATCGACCTTATCCTTCACTCGCCATTCACTCTTAATCCTACGGGGCCGATCAGTCTCATTCTTGTGGCTATATACCTTTAGTTCTCTTTGCTGCAACCATTGTACTCTCATTTTCTGATTCTTTGTGAAGATCCTATTGGGCCACCATTGTGGCTTTCTTGAGGTGACGTTGTCACTCGTCCATTGACCATTTTCCTTCATGTTGATGGGTCTAATCCTTTCGAGTATTGTTGCCCTTAGCGGTGATAGCCTCCGATAGATGGCCAATCTCTCCTGACTATGTGACCTCGCCTTGTCAGTGCGCAAATTGTGTACGCCCTACCACCTGCCTTCGCGACCACACTTAGGGCAGTCATCCATTGATGGTAAACGCAACACTTCATTCTAGCAGAATCTGAAGAACTCACAATTCAAATGGGGGTTCTAATCGTGAGTAATTATGACCGTCCTCGCTGTCCATCCATTCTCTTGATTTTCTTTCATATTTTCCGACCAGACCGAGGAGGTGATGGTACTGCTGGTTCACCTCACTACTATAGAAACATACATTAGTGACGGGTCATAACATACATTAGTGATGGGCATGTCCCCTATCACTCTTATCGCATCAGTAAAATGACATCAATAGTGATGGGTAAACACCCATCACTAAAGGGTCAACCTCACTCCTATGGGCTCACGTATTATGGCTCTTTGGTGATGGGTGACAGTTGTCACCTGTCACTAATGTGTTCTTAGTGACGGTTGAATATTGTCACCCGTCACTAATGTGTTCTTTAGTGACAGGTGTTTATTATCACCCGTCACTAATATTATGGTCATTTCAAAAAAAATAGGCTGCATCCTAGACTTGACAGCCAATTAACATATGCAATATCAAAAGCACATCACAGATGATTCAACACAGAAGATCCATTACCAAATTTGTATCACAAATATTAACTTCTAACTCATTATCTCGAAGAACATGGCTAAAACAAAGATCAATACACAAGATGGTTTCATAGCTTATAACTAATATCTAACTTATAGCAATATCAAGAGCTTGGATAGTATCCTCCAAGCTTGCACCATGGGTAGCTTGAGGAGAAGCCCCGTGGGAAGTAGTAGGAGCACCACCGACCAGGGGTAGCAGGAGCATAACATGGCCAGTAGGATCACCACGGTGAATGGTCATGCCAACTTAAAGTGCGTTATCTTGAAAAATTGACTAAGACCATGAATTATCTTGAAGAAATTAGCAAAAATAAGTAGGTCAGGTTACCTATGACAATAAAATTAAACAAAGTTAGCAACGGCAGATGGTGCATGTGGACGGGGAAAAGAAGGAGGATGATGACCTTAGGAGGAGGACTAGGAGGATGCAACCAAGGTGGCGGCGAGTAGCGCGGCCACGCGCGCCAAGGCTGACGGTGCATGTGGCTAGGAGCGATGATGGAGTGGCTAGTAGCACGACGAAGGGCAACAACAACGACGGGAATTAGGGTTAGGGTTGCGCGAAATGAAGCGTGACGATTCACTTTGGTGCCCCACCTATATATAAGCGGTAGGAGTCATCAGTAATGGGTAGTAGTTACCATATATCACTGATGATGACGGGTACACATAAAACCCGACACTATATGATCCTTTAGTGACAGATAACAATGTTCACCCGTCACTAAATGATTCTTTAGTGATAGTTTATTATTATTTCCCATCACTAATGTTATAGTCATTTTGAAAAAAAAATTTTAGGCTGCAACCTGAATCAAAGTAAGGATTTGGTAGGCAACATATCCAGCATTCCAAAACACATCATAGATAATTTACCATGGAATACAGGTAATTCTGTTGACACCCAAATTTGGCATTAATGGTCAAAATTGTCGAAATATCAAGTTTTGGTAATTTGGGCCGAAAATATGCCTTCCCTGGCACAGGCCGATCCAACCAGCCATGGTAGGCCGGTTCGATCGGCCATGTAGGCCCGGTCAGACTGGCCCAATGGGTCCAGTCAGACCGGCCAAAGTCTAGAGTTAGAGATAGAGTTTGATTCTGGGCTGTTTTTATCTATAAATATATCCTAACTACTTTTGGCCAAATCCTACTTAGTTTAGGAGTTGAGGAACATGAGACCATCCCCTATAAATAAAGTTGTGAGGCCGATTCAAAGGGAATCTCCACAGATCAACTCAAAACCCTAGTTTTGAATTGTACCTTTACTTTTCAATCTTCTTTTTGCCCTAGCATTACTTTACTCCTAGTAGTAGACCTTTGTCAATTTGATCAGCAAATTGTCCGTACTTCGCCACGCTACAGCGAGTTCTTTGTGGGTTTGATCCGAAAACCTTCCATTTCACCCTCGTACGAGTTTTATCATTTTTATTGGTTTTTACCAGTGATTCGGTCCCTAGGCCAAATTGCCATTGGTTTCTTTTGTTTTGCAGGAGTGAAGGTCGCCATCTTCATCAACCAAGCCATCTAGGACAGGTCCAAACGGTTGTTGCGAGCACATGCCAGTCCGACCGATGGCGCTAAGTCGGTTTTGACCAACCTCGCCCCACTTCGCACCAGAGATCTTCGTCGTGGCGAAGTCCTACACGCCGAAGCCTCAGACCTCGCATCGGAGCTCTTCGTGGAGTACTCTGGAACTCTTCGCACCGAATCCCACAGCGCCGAAGCCCTCGGTCTGACCGAGGCCCATCGTCGGTCCAACCAGACATCCTCCTGTTGATAGAAAAAAAATTGCATCAATGATTAAGATTGTCAAAATATCAATTTTGGTAATTGGGCCAAAAATGCACATGTCCTAGGTTAGGCCGAAGCCCTATAGGGCCGAAGGACCACTGGGTTATGGGCTCTGAAAGCTTCCAGCCAGCACATAGCCTTCGGCCAGGAGGCCTTCGGAGGCCCACTCTGCTGAAGCTTCGACCCAAGGAGCAGGCTTCGGCGGGGCTGGCCGAAGGCCCACTTCGGGCAGAGATAGAGTTAGATCCGATTCTGGCTAAGTATTTATCTCTACGCGTGATTCAGCCGAGTCATACAGATTAGAATTAGAGATTAGAAGTCTAGCCCCTATAAATATAGGGGTGAAGCTGGTTCAGAGACCCCCCAACAAAATCAACCACAAAGCTCTAGCTTTGAATCATATTTACTTTATCTTTACTTTTCTGTACTCTTCATGGGTTTGCCTGGAAGCCCTCCGACGGCCACTTCGGAACAGTGGTAATCCTTGTTACTTCGCTTGTGAAGTAGCCGTTAACCTACGTAATAGATTGCTATCGCTTGTGAAGTATTCATTAATCTACGTAATAGATTACTATCGTCTTGTTACTTCGCCTGTGAAGTATCCGCTAATCTGTGTAACAAATTGCTACCTTCACTCCTAGTGAAACACTTAGCAGAATTCGGTCCTTAGGCCGAATTTGTACTTCGAATCTACTCCGTTGTAGGTTTCCACGTTCAGAGCTACTTCGTCGGAGGTGTCTGAAGTTGAGAGATTGGTTTCGGAGGTTGCTAGAACACCCTTCGGCGAGGCTGCTGCTTTGACCGCACGCCAATAGACTTCGTCATGACAGGCTTCGCCACGCTCGTACTCTGCTCTGGACGAAGTCACGTTCACGCGTTGTGCCTGAGTCATCACTCTGTATCATGCTATATCGGAGACTTCACGCCGAACCCCGCTGTTCGGAGGTGATTGTCGCCTCTAGATTTGTTAGGAGTTCATCCTCGGCTAGATCAGTCCGAACACCGAGGGTTCCCTTCGGCGGGGACACTTCACATCAGACGCCGAAGGTACACTTCGGTGACCCCCTTCGCACCATACTTCGAACAATCAGGCTTCGCTCGGTTTGCTGGTTTGTTCTGTTTAATATATATTATTTTGGCTAATTGGATTATTTGTGTGATCTGATTACCTAGCGACTCCACCCCCTTACCACGGTTAAGGGTAGTCGGAACGCGACATCAATGTTGTGTTACGCTTAGGCTTGTACCTAAGTATCTGCACACTTTTGGATCATCGAACTGACCCAAGTGCGGGGGCACATTTTCGTGTCAACACACTTTTTGGCGACTCCGCTGGGGAAAAGCTACGCCAACATGACAGGTACGTCTACATCGATCGCTGGTACATCTACAACGACTACTATGTCTACACCGCTGATGGACACCATAAGAGGCGTGGATATCGACAACCGCAACATCCTAACACCTACTCTTGAAGATATTCCCGCAGAAGACCAAGTAGAGATCGAGGTAAAGATGAAAGCGCTCCAAGACATGATGCTTGGGAGCTACGTCAAGACACGTGCAAGCTTCATCAACCATGACATCATTGCCCCGACCTTGCTCGGATCCAGGTAACACCCGTATCGCCTCGTTTATCTTCTTCAGAAATTGAGCAAAAAATAGCCGCATCGGTAGATCAGGCCATTAGCGCTTCGCTAGCCAACCGTTTAGATTCGGTAGTTAGCTCCCAAGTAGAGGCGACACTTAGAAGGTTTGGCTTTACTGAGGCCGTACCATCAACCCCTATTTCTAGTATACCTCCGGTAAATCATGTGTACAGAAGAACTGACGGTAGCACTGGCAAGACCGTTATGTCTCCGGCCTCAACACCCGTGGCCGAGACTAGTTATTATGGTTACGGCCAAACTAGCACCGCGTACCAGGCACCACCACCACCTACACCGGTACCAACCCTGCCCGCGCTGCCCGCGCCACATGCACAGGCGCCTAGGCTCGAGCACGCCGCACAGCTAGTGCATAGGGAAGAGGCCCATGGCCGACACGACGATATCCCGCCGCGTGTCGCGCCCCCGCACGAGAGACATGTGCAGGGAGCAGACCAAGATGACCTAGAGGAGCGAATCCGTGCACTATTTAGGGAATGCGCCGGCTTCGTGCCTAGGGGTCGGGATAGGGTTTACCGGAAGCCATATCCCAATCATTTCGATACAATACCCTACCCCCGCGGCTATAGAATCCCCAAATTCAGTAATTTCGATGGCAAGGGTAGCTAAACCACACTAGAGCATGTTAGTCAATTTTTAGCACAGTGTGGAGAAGCTAGCGGGTCAGACGCTCTAAAACTTAGACTATTTTATCTCTCGCTATCTGGTACCACTTTCACTTGGTTTTTGGTGCTCCCGTCGAACTCCATTCAGACGTGGGATGAATTGGAACAAAAATTCCATGACTACTTTTACACAGGTGAGACAGAAATTAGGTTTTCACACTTGACATCGGTTAGGGAGAAATCTAACGAGAACATCTCTGAGTACGTCAATAATTTTAGGGATACTAGAAACCAATGTTTCAGCCTTAATATTTCAGAAAGGGATTTGGCTGAGCTAGCTTTTAATGGATTACGTTCCGAGATTAAAGAGAGGCTAGATAACCAGAACTTCTTAGAGGTTAGCAAAGTCTTGCAGTAGGCTCTAGTCTAGGAAGGCCGAGCCAAAGATAAAAAGTTTATTAAGACGTTTAACAAGCCTAGGGATGAAATCCATGTCATGGAACACTCCAATGAGGAGGAGTCAGAAGAGGAGGATTCGACTGACATGTACGCAACCAAATGGGTTTGGAATGCTAAGGGTAAACCTATCACGTGCTCCGAGTTACGACCGTCTCCCACAAAGAATCGGCCTAGTGAGGTCAAGTACTCATTTGACATAACTAAGTGTGATAAAATATTTGATTTTCTCTTAAAGAACCAGCTTCTCAGGTTGCCGATGAGTTGAAGAAACATCCATATTGTAAGTGGCATGACTCGCATTCACATAATACTAATGACTGCAATGTTTTTCGATAGCAGGTTCAATCGGCCATAGAAGAAGGACGATTGAAAATAGATCACAATCCAAAGATGAAGCTGGACAAATATCCCTTCCCCATCAACGCCGTCGACCTCAGTGAAAAGAAGATGTTGATTCGACCAGAACAGGCCGAGTCGATTAGAGGGAAGGCGATAATTGTTGGAGAGACACGCACGCGCACACTCATACCTAAGAACCCCGAGGTGGGAGTGTGGAAACAAAACATTAGCATCCCTTCGGCTAAGGCTCGCAAGAAGCCGAAGGTAGCATACAAGATGTTGTTGAACAAGCATCAAAGAAAAGCCAAGGAAGCAGGCCCCACGCTAAAAAACTAAGTCAGCCGAAGGGCCCAAGGCGTCCGGAGGGTGGCTCCGAACCATGGTGGCCCAGCCCTCCTCATGATGGTTTCGGACCGCAATGGCCAGACCCTCCGCATGGTGACTTCGGGCCACAGTGGCCTAACACCCCTTATGGTGGCTTCGAACAACAATGGCCGAACCCCCCATACAGTAGCTTCGGACCCCAGTAGCCGAACCCCATGCGGAGCAAGTTCGGCCCCCAATGGTCGAACCTTGCACCACTCTATACAAACCCTTCGACATGATGGTTCGGCCCGCACTGGCCGAACATACCTTCGGCCTGGCAGGACCCCTCACTGATATGGTCCAAGACACCGTCGACTCTGCCGAACCCCCCTGCGGGTAACGAGTTCGGCTCACAGTGGGTGAGGCCACTGGAGCCGCCGATGCCTCCACCGTACAACTGGGCGGGGACTCTATGGGCTCCATATGTATCACAGCTGGAGTACCCTCCGCAACTTAACACTATGCCTTTTTTCCTTCGAGTATTATGAATGGCAGTGGCAAACAGACGCAACGGAGGGAGGCATCGTCCACAGGCTGTCCGTAGTACCTCCAAGATAGCTCAGCGAAGTCGAAGGGTACGGGTGCAAAGGGGCAAAGGGCAGGGAGTCTGAAGCTATCACAGTTAGAGTAGGGTCTCAGGAAGTCCCAATCCCGAAGGCCCCATCGCCGAAGTTTGACGGAGGTAAGTCCCCTGCTTCGCCCGAAGTGCGCGCTGGAGCTTGGTCCGATCGGCCGAACGAGGCCGGTCCGACTGCCGGGGTCATCAGTGAAGACTCCTTCGAATACAGAGTGCATGTGGCCGAGGTGGGCAATACCACTTCGGCTAGAGTTGACAGGAACCAGGCAGTGGCACCTAGCACCAAGCCACAACCATCTTGGGCACCTCCAGGCATGCCCAAATAACGAAAGAGGCGTCTACAATGACTACAGGCACAGTAGATGCACGAGAAGAAGGCCGAGGATGAGCGCGACGCTATCTTTGAAGAAATCCGCCCTCGACCAACTACGAGATAGATATGAAGAGTTAAGCCAATTGAGATAACTAATCCGGCTCCTAGTCCGAGCGACGACGAGGAAGACATGCTCGATGACGACTACTCACCCGTCTCCGAGGGGCCCACACCCCAGGTGATGGACATCAACGTCGTCATGCTGCCCGCCAAATTTGCTCTACCACAGGATGAGGCCAAGGTCGCTCAGTTGAACCTCGTCCCACGCAACACTATTTTTGAGAAGCCCGAGGACTCGGCTCGCCATCTGAAGCCTCTCTATGTTATATGTCACATTGATGAAAAGCTAATTTCCCAGATGCTTGTTGATGGTGGCGCCACTGTTAACTTAATGCATTACTTGCTATTGAAGAAACTTGGCAGGGATGAGGATGATCTGAAGAAGACCAACTTGATGCTCAATGGCTTCAACGGCGAGAGTTCCGAGGCCAAAGGCGTGCTCTCCATGGAGTTGATGGTGGGCAACAAGACATTGCCAACAACATTCTTCGTCGTCAATGGAGTTTACATTGATGATATTGTAGTCAAATCGGACGCTATGGGAAAACCATTTAGCCAATTTAAAAGTTGCTTTTGATAGGATGCGACAGTATGGCTTAAAAATGAACCCACTCAAATGTTCTTTTGGCATGTCGGTGGGGTAAGTTCTTAGGTTTCATGCTTCATGAAAGAGGCATAGAGATTAATCCTAAGAGGCTTGATAAAATTAGAAACGTTACGGCACCGACATGCAAAATAGATGAGCGAAAGTTGCTAGGCAAGATGAATTATTTGCGTCGCTTTATATCTAACTTGTCTGGCAAGATTGATGCCTTTGTCCCCATACTCCAGCTAAAGAACGAGGCTGAGTTCACTTGGGGGGCAAGCTAGCAAAGTGCCTTTGAGAAAATCAAGGAGTACTTGTCATCGCCGCCCGTGGTGAGAGCACCCAAAGTCGGGATTCTGTTTCGGCTGTACATCGCTGCTGAAGATAGCGTGATTAGGGCCATGCTAACCCAAGAGGTAGAAGGAAAAGAGTACATCGTTATGTTGTTTAGCCGCCACCTGCTGGACGCCGAAACTAGGTACGCGTTTGTGGAACGTTTATGTTTATCACTTTACTACGCGTGTACCAAGTTGCGCCACTATCTTCTCCCTACTACATGTATTGTCGTTTGCCAAACCGATGTTATAAAACACATGTTGCATAAGCCGATTCTAAGTGGAAGAATTGGAAAGTGGGCTTACGCTTTGATTGAATATGATTTGGCCTATGAACCCCTAAGAGCTATGAAAGGCCAGATCGTAGCTAACTTTATAGTTGATCACCACATAGACGTCAGTTGGAGCGACAATGTTGCTTTGATTAAGGTAATACCGTGGAAACTTTACTTTGATGGTTCAGCTTGCAAAAATGGCCAAGGTATTGGAGTGGTTCTCATATCACCTAGCGAAGCGCACTTTGAAACCTCGGCTCGTTTAGAATTTCCCTATACCAACAACCAAGCTGAATACGAGGCTTTACTGCTAGGGCTTTAATTGTTAGAATCCATGGGTGTTAAACATGTTCATGCGCATGGTGATTCCCTGTTAGTGGTGCAACAAGTGGCTAAGAGTGCTCAATGTTTTAATGGCTTGCTAAACAGCTACTTAGATAAGTGCTTGGACATAATTGCTACTTTTGATTACTTCAAAATTTCTCATGTGTCAAGAGAGGCCAATTTAGTTGCAAATGATTTGGCTCAGCAAGTATCTGGTTACCAAGTGAGGAGAGGAAAATTTTCTGTACAGGAGAAGCCGATGTTTGGTCTCACTATCGAAGCCAGTGACTTCGGACAGGCGCACCCTCCAGGTCGGACCCCTCCGACTGCCAGAGACTGCCGCACGCTAAGGTCCCGGGGCCGGAGTACTCCGCCCACCAAAGGATCTGACACGCCGGAGCCTACGAGCTGAAGTCCTAGGGATAGTGAGGGTCTCTGGGAGCCCGGACCCTCCAGTAGGGGGCTTTGGCCTGATCCGTCCCACATGGCCAGTCCAGCCGGGCTTCGGTAGAAGCAGGAAGGGCTCAGGGGGCACCCCGAAATCAGTAGCCTAGATATTTTTTTAGGGAGTGAGCTAGAGAAACCCTCAAAAGCCCATAAGGGCGATTGGAGAACTCCAATCGTCCAGTATTTGAGAGACCCTAGACAAAGGGTTGATCAGAAAGTTCGGTGGCAAGCGTTTAAATTTGTGTTGCTAGACGACACACTGTATCGCCGAACCGATGATGGAGTGCTATTAAAGTGTCTAGACCACGAATGATCCCATGTGGCTATGGGAGAAGTCCATGAAGGACTTTGTGACGCTCATCAGTCGGCCCAGAAAATGAGTTCGATGCTCAAAAGAGTGGGTTTCTACTGGCCGACTATGATTGAGGATTGTTTTAAGTATTATAGAGGGTGTGAAGCATGTCAGAAGTTTGACAATATTCAATATTCCTCGAAAGGGCATCGGTTCGTGTTGATGGCGACATATTACTTCACCAAGTGGACCGAGGTTGTGCCTCTCAAGAACATGACTCACAACGAGGTACTTGACTTTATCTTGAAGCACATCATACATAGATTCGGCATTCCTCAAACTCTCACTACAGATCAAGGTAGCTCATTTGTTTCTAAAGAAATGAGAGACTTTGCCAAATTTTA
This sequence comes from Zizania palustris, assembly GCA_019279435.1. Taxonomy (NCBI): domain Eukaryota; kingdom Viridiplantae; phylum Streptophyta; class Magnoliopsida; order Poales; family Poaceae; genus Zizania; species Zizania palustris. Next base: position 27,440,788 of record JAAALK010000284.1, read on the forward strand.
TGGTATTAAGTTGATAAACTCTTTGCCCTATTATTCTCAGACCAATGGTCAGGCCGAGTCTGGTAACAAAACTGTGATTAAGCTCATTAAGAAAAGAATTGAAGAGTTCCCAAAAAGGTGGCATGAAGTGCTCTCCAAGGCGATATGGGTTTGTAGAATTGCAAAGCACGGTGCTACCAAAGTTAGTCCATATGAGTTGATATATGGACAAGAAGTTGTTCTACCTGTAGAAGTAGATCTTGGCTTTCTAAGAGTGTTAAAGCAAGACGACTTATCGGTCAACGAGTATGAAACTCTTTTGAAAGACAATCTAGAAGAAGTGACCGATAAGAGATTGAGGGCTTTAGAAGCTATAGAAATAGACAAGAGGAGAGTAGCTAAAGCCTACAATAAGAAGGTTAAACCAAAATCATTTCAAGTAGGTGACTTGGTTTGGAAGACGATTTTACCCTTAGGCACTAAGAGTCCCAAGTTTGGTAAATGGTCACCTAGTTGGGAAGGCCCTTTCAAAATAGCCGAAATCGCTCCTGGCAATGCATATGTGTTAGAATCTCTGCAAGGAGAATGGTTTCGAAGAGCTTTGAATGCTAGATACTTGAAAAGGTATTTCCCAAGTGTGTGGTAAACAACTTAAAAGATGTCAAAAGGCCGATATGGAAGGTATCGTCTTTAGCCCGTTGTGCTTTTAGTTCACTTGGTTCACTAAAAGGCAGGGGGCATGTGTTGATAGCAAAAAATGGCATTAATGTTTAAGATTGTCAAAATATCAATTTTGGTAATTTGGGCCAAAAATGCACATGTCCCGGGTTAGGCCAAAGCCCTATAGGGCCGAAGGACCACTAGGCTACGGGCTCCGAAAGCTTCCAGCCAACCCACAGCCTTCGGCCAAGAGGCCTTCGGAGGCCCACTCTGCCGAAGCTTTGGCCCGAGGAGTAGGCTTTAGCGGGCCTGGCCGAAGGCCCACTTTAGGCAGAGATAGAGTTAGATCTGATTCTGGCTAAGTGTTTATCTCTACGCGTGATTCAGCCGAGTCATAACAGATTAGACTTAGAGATGAGAAGTCTAGCCCCTATAAATATAGGGGCGAAGATGGTTCAGGGACCCCCCAACAAAATCAACCACAAAGCCCTAGCTTTGAATCGTATTTACTTTATATTTACATTTCTGTACTCTTCGTGGGTTTGCTTGGAAGCCCTCTGATGGCCACTTCGGAACAGTAGTAATACTTGTTACTTCGCTTGTGAAGTATCTGTTAATCTACGTAATAGATTGCTATCGCCTTGTTACTTTGCATGTGAAGTATCCGTTAATCTACGTAATAGATTGCTATCTTTGCTCCTAGTGCAACACTTAGCAGAATTCGGTCCTCAGGCCGAATTGGTACTTCGAATATACTCCGTTGCAGGTTTCCACGTTCGGAGCTACTTCGTCGGAGGTTTCCGGAGCTGAGAGATTGGTTTCGGAGGTTGCTAGAACACCCTTCAGCGAGACTGCTGCTTCGACCGCACGCTAACAGACTTCATCACGACAGGCTTCGCCACGCTCGTACTCTGCTCCGGACGAAGTCGCGTTCGCATGTTGTGCCTGAGTCATCACTCTGTATCCTACTGTATTGGAGACTTCATGCTGAACCCCGCTGTTCGGAGGTGATTGCTGCATCCAGATTTGTTCGGAGTTCATCTTCGGCTAGATCAGTCCGAACGCCGAGGGTTCCCTTCAGCGGGACACTTCGCATTAGACGCCGAAGGTACACTTCGGCGACCCCTTTCGCACCATACTTTGAACAATCGGGCTTCGCTCGGTTTGCTGGTTTGTTCTGTTTAATATATATTTCTTCCGGCTAATTGGATTGTTTTGTGTGATCTGATTACCTGGTGACTCCACCCCCCTTACCACGGTTAAGGGTAGTCAGAACGTGACGTCGGTGCTATGTTATGCTTAGGCTTGTCCCTAAGTATCTGCACACTTTTGGATCGTCGAACTGACCCAAGTGTGGGGGCACATTTTTGTGTCAACACCTCCGCCGGTCTGACTGCCCGGAGCCAGCTTTGCAGCAAAACACCGAGGCTACCTTCGGCGACCACCTTCGTAGGCATCAGTCTGACCGGGAGTCCTACTCCGGTCCGACCGGCCAACAGGCTGAAGCCCCCCTTCGGGACGCTTCAGATCCCTTCATTATTTTTCGGTTATATTTCCAAATATATAATTGAATTTCCTGGCGACTCTGTTATTCACTTACCATTTTTTATGGGTCATCAGAATGCGGCATCGGTGTTGTGTTATGTTTAGGGGTTTACTCCTAAATATCCGCACGCTTTTGGATCGGCGAACCAGCCCAAGTGCGGGGCACACTTTTGTGTCAACAAATTCATCACAAAAGATGTATAACCTAATATTACATCATACCCTAGGTTTACAGTACATACATTACAACATCAATTGCATCATTATTGATGTTGAAATGGAAGGCGCACACTGGGCTAGATTGTAATGATTTGTCGCTAAGAAATTGACCAAAACCTTTAGTTAGATAGCACCATCCATCCGTCACTTTATGCCCCACAATTGGGACTACCTCAGACCCTGATGCTGCCACATGAATCTCATTGGTCTGGTGGTGTTGGTGAGGTGTGATATACTTTTCACGGTTACTACCTTGAAAAGTACTACAAAATAAAATTTAAACAAAGCTATTAGAGAAGGCAATTTGTATAGACCAACTACATGTGCAAATAACTTACCACTGACTTCTTGTTTATGATCGTGTTATTTATTGTGCAGACATAGAACCGACTCTTAGATATGTTGGATTGCCAAAATAACAGATGTGGTTCAATTGGTCCATTTGGTCGGTGTCAACCTCCCTGGCTATCCACTTCCCTTCTTGTCTACAACATTGCTAGGACCCTCTCCTGACATTATAACAAATTATGATAAGAACATAAATAAATGATGTGCATGTGTAGTAGTGTCAGTTTTCTATGTATACCACTATCGTCGTTGTCCTCCACTTTGATGGTCATTGGGGTCTTCTCATCACCAAAGTTAGTGTAGAATGTTTCCATAACAGTCAATGGGGTTTGTCCCATTGTTATTACCAAATAGTCCCCTTCTGTTAGGCCACCTCTTCGGCTAAATTCAGGCCACCCTTTCCGGTGGCATATCCTACCGCCACCCACGCAGCTCGCAACCTCAATCTTAGTGGTGCACCCATCTCTTGTCATTATTTGGAGGGTATCGCCAGCACGAATGTCATTGATCTCCGTTTGATAAATACTATAATAGTAAGGCAATGTCGCTTCAGTTTGTTAACACAATAAATATAGCATGCAATGTACAAAAAATATAAATAAACCTGGTGACACCCACCGTTAACTAGATGATTGATCTTGATTAAGCAACTATCAAGAACATAGGTTGGTACATGTAGATCGCTTGGAATCCTTGCCATATCTCTAATTCACAAATTCAATAATCAAATTTTGGATAAACGATTTTATAAACTGAAATTTAATCGTAAGCATGAAAAACTTACGAGAATGAGAATGCAATCGAGGTGCGAAGGGTAGGGGCGATGGAGCGGCGAGGAGCACTATGAATGCGACTGCAATGGCAAGAGTATAGGGTTAGGGTTGCGCAAAATGAAAGTGTGACGATTGACTTCAGTCCCTTGCCTATTTATTAGTGGGAGTCATCAGTGAAGGGTGATTAATATCTTTAGTGACGGGTGGAAACATAACCTATCACTATAGTAGAGCTATTTAGTTACGGGTCATAGTATGACCCGTCACTAATGGGGGTGCCCCTTCTTTAGTGACAGGTCCAATTACGACTCATCACTAATAATGCGCATTACTGACAAGTGTGAAACAGTCTATCACTAAAAGTGTATTACTGATGCGCGTCTTTTACCTGTCACTAAAGCTGCATCACTAAATACCGTTTTTGTGGTAGTGCTGGTTATCAGCGTGATGCGCATGCACCATGTTGACCGAAAAAGTGTGGTCGTCGATGTTCATTGGCTTTTTTCCCGTCACCGAACTTGATTCAGCCTTGCTCCACGGCCAATTGGATTTGCTGTCTAAACACCTTGCATTCGTTAGTGTGGTGAGATAGGGAGTTATGCCACTTACAATATTTTTTCTTCTTCAATTCATCGACGGGTGGTATCACGTGATTAGGTGGTAGATAGATATGCTTTTCTTTGAGTAAAAGGTCAAATATCCTATCGGCCTTGCTGATATCGAAATCATACTTATCTTCTTTATTAGCTGGCTTTACCCATGGACACGTGATCTGCTTCTTGTTCTGGGTCCATTCAGCCAAACCGACCTCTACATCGGATCTGCTGTCCTCATTAGAGTCCGAATGGGACATGTGAGCATACGCCACCTTCTTCTGATACCTGTCCCTTTTGGCCTCTCGGAATTGACTCTCATGGGCCGATACCCACTGTACCAGGTGTGATAGGCTCTCAAACCCCTACGATGAAAATCTTTCCTTTAGGGCTATTTGGGAGCCCACAATCCCAACCCATTCCCTCGGGATGGGTCGGGATTTTAGTTCAAAATCCTAGCCCATCCCCAGGGAAGGGGCCAGGATTGTGGGCTCCCAAACAGGCCCTTATTGGGTTTAGGACCCCTAGAATACTAACTTAGATAGTTGCGTGTCATTTAGGTTCGGGCTGTAACACCTAATTCTCATGTCACGGAACCTTTGCACATAATCATGCACTGACTCGTCCATCTTCTGCTTTACTACCGTCAAGTCGGTAAGCTTCATCTCATGTATGCCAGCGAAGAAATATTTGTGAAACTTATTGTCTAGATCCTCCCACCCTCTAACGGAGTTCACCGGTAGTGACAAGAACCAGGAAAAAGCTGATCTTGACAATGATAGCGGGAAGAACCTAACTTTGAGTGCTTCCTCAGCCAATGCCTCACCACACTGGGCGATAAAATGGCTAATGTGCTCGATCGTGGAGACCGAGTCCTGCCCTGAGAACTTGGTGAAGTCAGTGATCTTGTATCAGTTTGGCAGTGGCACCCGATCGAACCACTCTAGGTTGGTTGCTGATACACGTAGGTTTGATCTTTAGGCTTGAGCCCAAACTGGTCCCTAATCACCTCAGTAATTTGGTTCACCCAATTGTCTACCTACTAGTTTGGCGTAGGGTATCGATCAGTCGTTGGAGGCTGCTGACACTGATCTAGCTGAACAGCGTTGTAGCTCTATTCTTCAATGGTGTAGGGTGGTACTCCGTAGTATGCAGTCTGGTGGTACCCCTAGCGAATTCCATTGGGTGCCCTCCTTGGTGGCACAAGGTCAGAAAGCATGTTCCTAGCAATTCCATATGTAGGTTGTGGTGCAGCCGAAGGCTAGGAGGGGGGTGCACCCCTACTGAAGTGATATGTATTCTATGACGGGTCCTATATACCTAACCCTTGGAGCGTGGGCAAAGGTAACGGGACCGTCATGTCAATCTCTCGACCGAATGAAGTGTTCGGTGGACCCTGCCTCATTAGCCCTATTAGTGATGGCACCGGTCGAGTATGTTGAGGGTTTTGCAGCACACGAGGAGGATTGGTCGGAAAATACACCGGACCTTGTGTTGGCCCTTGAGCAATTGTCCCGTTGACAGTCTTCTTGATCAACCAGTGCAAGGTATTAACCAATACATCGGACTGATTGATGAGAGTGTGATGTAGAGCATTGTCGACGCCTTCCTAAAAAGTGCCCTGCTGACTCTCGACTTGCTGAGGGATCTCACCATCCATGACTGGTTTCGACAACTGACTCCTCTGGATAGGGCCATATCGATTCATGCCGAAAGCTTTGAGGCACAATCTATTGTAAGGTCTTGTACCTCCATCCTCTATTCATTGGTCAATGGATCCATGGTGATCGATACGATGTTACTGCCGTCAACTTCGCCCACCATGGATGGATGATCTGAAAAATGTCCCACTAGGTGTCTCAAAAAGTGTGTTGGTGTCTTTTTGGTCACACGCGTGGCCTAGGAGATCTGCTTAACTCCAGTGCCAGTCCTATAATCTTAGAAAAAGAAGGTTCTGAGCGTGCCAATTAGTTTGACCCTGCAACTGATAAGGAATCATAAAGAATAACGTTAGTAGTAATGTCGATCGGCTGTCAAGCCAATGACTGTGATGAGAATAAAATAAACATGGATAAATGTGCCTATTGGCCACAGTGCCGGTGACCACGCCCGCACTATCGGGTTAAACACGCTATCGACCAATAGGGTGGTGTCCTTTTGCATAAAGGCCGATGAGTGTCTCCCAGACGCAGATGGAATATAGCGTTGAAACAAAGATAACCTGTCAGCTTGTACTCTGAGCATGCCAAACAACGTATTCATATCATCAAATTGATGGATATGCTTATGAAAATTGCGTGTATCAGAAGTTCTGATAGGTTGTATCGGAAGTTCCAATTATTTTCTGGACTTGAGTTAGAGAGCAAAAGTTGCTTCAGAAGTTTCGATATGGTATCGAAAGTTCTAACGAGCCGGAAGTTCCGATTTTTGAATCAGAAAATTTGTACTAATCGAAAGTTCTGATATGTCTATTGGAAATTCCGATGTTGGTGAAAATAGATTGGATCTATTACATTTTGTACTGAATCGTGAGATCAAAATACCCTGTTGGAAGTTCCAATCCAAGATAGGAAGTTCCGACGTTGGTAAAATAGACTGGATCTATTGCAACACAAATTGGTTGTAACCGATTTGTTGGTTTCGACATGTGGATGACCAGGGACTCTCAGGTCTATATAAAGAGAGGAGGAAGAGGTCTTGGAGAAAAGTCTTGAGCATAGTTTAGACCTAGCCACCAAAGGCTCCTCTCGTCCCTTTCTTGATCTCAATAGTTGAGGTCGAGGATTTCCCGTCTCTGACGTGTGGTGCTAGCACGCTGCCATGGGAGGTACTCCATCCCTGTATGTGTTGATACCATGGAGGCATTGCTCCAATAGCAACGCTCGTGGACTTCATCACGTGAACATCGACGTCATCTTCAGCAAATGGATTGGCGAGGAATGGCCAGGACAAAGCGAGGATAGGCTTGACACGCTTCTTTGACATCTTATTTTGCTGCACCTAGCGCGTCTCATGCTAGAAGGTAACAATCTATGATCTCTCACACGCATGGGTCTTGGGCTTAGGGCATACATTTTGAATTTGCTGGCTAGCGTAGCTCCCCTATTCCCCAACACAAATTACCATAACTGCAAGATCGAACCTAACCAAGACAGTTACTAATCACGATCAATGAATAACACTTCAACGCATGGGGCATACTTTATTTAGATAAATGGTATACAACATGAACCAGATACAATAGAATGAGATGTCGGACTTAACCAATGAAGCCTCAAACTATGACACATAATTCACATAAATCTAAGAGATCAAAACGATGTAGCCATAGACCTAGCAAAATATACCAAGATAAACCTATCGATCACACTCATTGGGATGATACCTCAATAGATCGATACGATGCATCCTTGAAGAACACAAACCTATCTGATGTGACCGTCGGGGGTGGCGGGACTCATGTCTTTGCCAGAGATCGAGACAATGCAGCCTGGTTCCAAGTGCCAAGTCCCGCCATGATTAACCTTGGGAATCCAAGGGTAGTGATGCACCGAAAGTAGTAGTTTGTTGTAGTTGATTGTGTGTGTCCTCTAAACCAAGCTAATTAGATACATATTTATAGTCTGGAGACTTGCCATCCAAGTAATCTACATTGTAAATGATTCTGGCTCAATCTTTATCTTCTGTCACCTTCATCGGCTACTTCATATCTAGCCATGTTGTAACGATATGGACGAGCTTCTTTGACCACCTCTGACAAAACTCCTTTGAGTTATGTTTACCGTGCGACATCCTTAGTGGGCTTAGACTTTACTAAATCTTGGCATCAACACACCCGTCTATCCCTCATAACGGGTATCTACCAATCTAATCCAAGGAGCCGATAAAGCTGAGAGAAGATAAAGATGATCCAGAATTGGTTACAATGTGGATTAACTAGATGGCAAGTCTCCAAACTTTAAATATGTATCTAATTAGCTATGTTTAGAGGACACACAATCAACCACAACAAACTACTCTTTCGGCGCATCACCACCCTTGGGTTCCCAAGGTTAATCACGACGAGACTTGACACTTGGAATTGGGCTACATCGTCTCGATCTCTGGTGAAGAGGTGATTCCCGCCATCCTGGCGGTCACGTTGATTAGGTCATTATTTATCAAGGCTGCATTGTATCGATCTTTTGAGGCATCGGACCGGCTAGTGTGATCGCCAGTTTGTCTTGGTATATTTTGCTAGGTCTAAGGCTGCATCGTTTTGATCTCTTAGATTGATGTGAATTAGGTGTCATAGTTTGAGGCTTCATCTATTAAGTCTGACATCTCGTTCTATTGTATCAGGTTCATGTTGTGTACCATTCATCGAAATAAAGTATGCCCGGTGCATTGAAGTGTTATTAATTTCTCGTGACTTGCAACTGTCTTGGTTAGGTCCGAACTTGCAGTTGCGGTAATTTGATGGTCTGGATTCATTGTTTGGTATGCTGAGTTTAGTTTCTATCAGAGTACAAGTCGATAGGTTATTTTTATTTCCACACTATATTTCACTCGTGTCTAGGAGACACCTATCAACCTTTATGCACAAGGATTTCACCCCATTGGTCGATAGCGTGGGTATGTTCATCGGGCCTATGGCCGATCGACGTGTTTATTTCTGTTTACTTAATTCTCACCACAGTCATCGGCTCGATAGCCGATCGGTGTTGCTACTAACGTTATTCTTTATGATTCCTTATTAGTTGTAGGGTCAAACTGGTAGGCACGCTCGGAACCTTATTTTTCTTCTAAGATTATATGACTTGCACCAGAGTTAAGCAGATCTTCTAGGCCATGCGTGTGACCAAAAAAGACACCTACACGCTTTTTCGCACGCCTAGTGAGACATTCTTCAACCATTCTTCCATGGCGGGTGAAGTTGACAGCAATAACATCATCCTGATCACCATGGACGCATTGACCGACGAACAAAGAGCGAAGGTATAGGATCACGTCGAAAACTATAAGAGATTGTGCCTCAAATCTTTCGGCATGACTCGATCTGGCCCTGTCTAGAGGAGTCAGTTGCCAAAATCAGCCACGGCTGCTAAGATCCGTCGGTAGGTCGAGAGTCTGTGGGTCACTTTTTAGGAAATCGTCGACAATGATCTACACCATGGTCTCATCAATCAGTCTGAGGTATTGGTTAATACCTTGCACGAGTTGATCAAGAAGACTATCGACGAAACAATTGCTCAAGACCCGACACAAGGTCCGGTGTATTTCCCGACCAATCCTCCTTGTCTACTGCAAACCCTTAACATACTCGGCCGGTGCCACCACCACAAGGGCCGATAAGGCAGGGACCATCGAACACTTCGTTCGACTGAGAGGCTCACATGACAGCCCCATCCCAGAACACATATCCCTTTGGTAGGGGTAAAACACCCTCCCAGTCTTCGACAGTGCTGCAAGGGCTGATCAGGCAAGAGGTACCCCAACCGATGTATGGAATTGCTAGGAACATGTTGCCCGACCTTGTGTCGCCAAGGGGGGCACCTGATGGCATCCCTCAGGGGTATCACCAGAATGCATACAATGAAATGTCACCCTATTCCAATGAAGAACAAAGATACAACACTGTTCGGATGGATCAGTATCAACATCCACCAATGACTGATCGATACCCCATACCGAACCAATAGTAACACGATTGGGTGAACCGAATCACTGAGGCGATCCGAGAGAAGTTTGGGCTCAAGCCTAAAGATCAGATTTATGTATACCGATGACCGTACCTAGAGTGGTTCGATCGGGTGCCACTGTTGAACCGATACAAGATCCCTGACTTCACCAAGTTCTCGAGATAGGACTCGATCTCCACGATCGAGCACATTAGAAGTTTTCTCACCCAATGTGATGAAGCATCGGACGAGGAAGCACTCAAAGTCAGGTTCTTCTCGCTATCACTATCAGGGTCAGCTTTAGCGTGGTTCTCATCACTACCGATGAACTCTGTCAAAGGATGGGTAGATCTGGAGAAAAAGTTTCATAAGTATTTCTTTGCCGACATACATGAGATGAAGCTTACTGACTTGACGATAGTGAAGCAGAAGATGGATGAGTCAGTGCAAGATTATGCGCAAAGGTTCCACGACGTGAGAAGTAGGTGTTATAGCCTGAACCTCAGTGATGCACAACTGGCTGAGTTGGCATTCTAGGGGCTCCTGAATCCAATAAAAGAAAGGTTTTCATCACAAAAATTCGAGAGCCTCTCACACATGGTACAACGGGTATCGGCCCACGAGAGCCGATTCCCAGAGGCAAAAAGGGATAGGTATCAGAAGAAGGTGGTGTATGCTCTCACATATCATTCATACTTCGATGAGGATAACAGATTCGATGAAGAGGTTGGCTTGGCTGAATGGACCTAGAACAAGAAGCAGATCGCGTGTCCATGGGTAAAGCCAGCAGACAAAGAAGAGAAGTATGATTTTGACATCGTAAAAGCTGATAGGATATTCAAATTGTTGCTCAAAGAAAAGCAAATTCAGTTGCCACCTAATCACGTGATACCGCCCGTCGATGAATTGAAGAAGTAGAAATATTGTAACTGGCATAACTCCCCATATCACCACACTAATGAATGCAAGGTGTTTAGGCAGTAGATCCAATTGGCCTTGGAGCAAGGCTGAATCAAGTTCGATGATGGGAAGAAGCCGATGAACAAGGATGGCCACTGTTTTCCAGTCAACATGGTGCATGCGCATCACGTTGATGATCGATACTCGAAGAAGAGCCGACGATCCAATTAAAGCATCACTACCTTGGGCCTGATTGCAAAATATGAAAGAAAATCAAGAGAAAGGATGGACAGTGAGGACGATCATGATTACTCATGATTTAACCCCCATTGGAATTGTGAGTTCTTCAGATTCTACTGGAATGAAGGGCTATGTCTGTCGTCAATGGACGATTGCCTTGAGTGCTGTAGTGAAGGAAGGTGGCAGGGTGGCCATGATCCATGCACTAATAGGGAGAGGTCACAATGTCAGGAGAGGTCGGCCATCCATCGGAGGTTATCACCGCGAAGGGCATCGATACTTGAAAGGCTTGGGCCCATCAACACCAAGGAAAATGGTCAATTGACAGATGGCAGCATCACCTCACGAAAGCCACAGTGGTGCCCCAATGGGATATTCACAAAGAATCAGAAGAGGAGTGTACAACGGCTATGACAAAGAGAACTGAAGGTACACGGTCGCAAGAATGAGACTGATTGGCCCTAAAGGATTAAGATTGAATGGCGAGTGAAAGATAAGGCTGATCACGATGATAAGAAAGATGCAGGGATAAACCTGGTTGTCTTCCTTCCTACTAATATGGTACTGACCCCTGAAGCCGACGTCAGGCAAGCCGATACAATGGAACAACTGGTACTGACCCTACAACCGGCATTATTCGACAAGCTAGAAGATCACGAACATCGGAGCTTGCGCCCTCTTTACATCAAAGGTTTGGTCAACAGTAAGTCGATATCCAAGATGATGATAGATGGGGGCACAACCGTCAACTTTATGCCATATGCCACCTTCCAAAAGCTAGGGAAAGGGCCGGAGGACCTCATCAAAACCAATATGGTACTAAGGTACTTCGGAGGCAATTCATCAGAAACAATGGGGGTGCTAAACGTAGAGTTGACGGTTGTGAGCAAGACTGTGCCGACCACTTTCTTCGTCATAAAGGAAAAGGATCCTACAGTTTATTGTTAGGATGCGATTGGATTCATACGAATTGCTGCGTCCCGTTGACAATGCATCAGAGCCTCATGCAGTGGGTTGACGATCAGGTGGAGATTATTCCCACTGATAAATCGGTTAACGTAGCAATAACCGATTTATCGGCGTGGGAGATGGAAGAAATGATTTGCCTATCTAGCAAAGCTTGGAATGGTGATTTTCACGAACTATCAAATGACGGAATAGAACCAATCATCTAGGAACATCCCATGCTTACCCTTTGAAGGCGACACAGACGAGGCAGAAGGTAAACTTGGTCAAGGCTTCGCCACAACCGATGAGCTACAGGAAGTAGACATCGGACCCGGTAACATACCGAGGCCAACCTTTGTAAGTTCTCAACTTCCTGATGAAATAAAGAGTGAATTTATTGCATTATTATGAGAGTATCGAGATTGCTTCACATGGGAATATCATGAGATGTCAGGTCTAAGCCGATCGATTATAGAACATCGGCTCCTAATAAGACAAGGGTATCAGCCATTCAAGCAGTCACTTCGGCAGTTCAAGGCAGAAATATATCCAGACATCAAGGCCGAGGTAACAAGATTATATGATGCAGGATTCATCAGACCATGGTGATACGCAGAGTGGGTATCAAACATTAGACGACCTTTTCGTGCCCAGGTGCTATCGGACTTTATGAGTGAGAGGTGATGAACTTCGGCTTGAAGAATGCCGGAGCAACTTACCAGAGGGCCATGAACTACATTTTCCATGACCTAATCGGCCTATTAGTGGAAATATACATAGATGACATTGTGGTAAAATCAAGCAGTACTCAAGACCATGTGGCCAATCTACGTCAAGTCCTGGAGAGAGCTAGGAGGTATGGACTAAAGATGAATCCCGAGAAGTATGCTTTTGGTGTATCGACAGGGAAGTTTCTGGGCTTTATTGTTGTAGGACCGAAAGTAGCGACCAGAGGGGGGGTGAATGGACGCCTAAAAATTCTTTCGAATCAATGGCCTGCTCCCAACACCCAACGCACCTCAATTGACTAACAAGGGAAAATAAATAGATCAACAGAACCTAAAATGGTCTAGCCTAATAAACAACCGGTGTCCTAAACAAAAAGACACCAACACAGTGCTTAAAGGCAGATTAACAGATTAATTAACTCATAGACATTTAATCAGACCAACAAACATGAAGATGATAAACAGTGAAGTTCCAACCGAAATAAAAACAGTGCACATATTAAAACACCAGATTCAATATCATCTATTTAATCAAAACAGCAGATGAACCAACTGACAGCACAAAGATTAAATCAACAGATGAAATACATTCATAATAAAAAATACTTCTTAGCGGTATTTCATCATATGCAACCGGATGTTACGGAAAATATTGAAAAAGTACTAACATCACTCAAACATTAATCTGGACAGCAAATTAAGCAAATGATTAGGCATGTTTCCCTATGCAAGATTAGGAGATATACACAAAGAGACGTGCAGCAACAGTAAACCTTTTACCTCTATTTCCGTGCACCTAGATTCAAGAAGCTTCTGCTGTCGATGTGCTTCTTGTAGATGTCGCCATGTGCCATAGAAGATCCGAAGGATCGGATGCAGCTCACCTTGGTACCCGTGCTTGTGCAAATCCAGCTGAATCCATTCGGCTTCCTCACGTGGTGCTTCAAAAACCTAGCTATGGGCTACAGCTGCTACCGCATAGGCTGTAGCTAGCTTCCTGCCAAGCGCAGCTGAGAAACAGCTAGCTGCTAGCATTCCTATGGCTGAGTTGCACGTTGTAGCAAAGAAAATAGCGCTAGCGCTAGGAACTAGGTAGATGCAGTGCTACGAAGTAGGCTTGCGGTGGGGCAAATACAAAAACATGACACAGAGATAAATCAAAGAATAAACATGCTTGGGAGGGAACACATCGAACCGTGGCAGCGACGATTCTCAGAGTCGACGAAAAGAACCACCGGCGGCGGAAGACGAAGAACACAGTGAACAAATTGACCCCCAAATTTCTGGAATTAGTAAAGTGGTTTTCAAAAGGGGTGACCCTAACCCTAGGATATTGGGGCCTATTTATAGGCAGCCCATTAAAATGGAAAAATGCAGAAATACCCCTAGGGTTTTTTACAGACGCTGAATAAAAATGGAAAAGACCGAAATGCCCTTAGGATTTTTTACAGACTCGACTGACAGACTGTGGGCCTAAAGGCAAAATAGTAAAAACCTAAATAAAGGTAACTTGTCCTGATGTGGAGCTCTTGTAACAGCTACGGCTTCGCCTCAGAACGGTCAGATCCGAGATCAGCGGTCGTCAGTTTTGCACCGAAACTGACAAAGCGTCCACCATCTTCGCACCGGGTACCCGGATTGGGCCGGCCCGATTTCGCAGCTCCCTCAGCCCGGCAATCGCCCGCCGCCCGTGTATCTGAGTCAATCCCGGTCAACAGCCCAATGGATCCTCTGCTGCTCCTAGCCCATGTACCCAGATTGGGCCAGCCCGACTTCGCGGCCCCTCTACCCGTGTACCTGAGTCACACGCGGCCCAGACGCAGCAGGTCTTCTCTCTCTTTTCAGTCCTCTTTGACTATCATTGACAATGACTCATCACATCTGGAGCCATGAGGCCCACGCTATTCAGCATGGCTCCTCAATTGTGCATGAAATAGGGATTGAGATAAGCCAGCGAAGCATTGAAGAAATTAAGAACACCCAACCCCCTGCCGATAAAACAAAGCTGCAGTCACTGATTGGGAATATAAATTTCCTCAGGAGATTCATAGCTGGTCTTTTAAGAAAAATAGAGATGTTTACTCCATTATTGAAGTTGAAGACCGACTAGGAATTCATATGGGGAGAAAAGCAGCAAAAGGTGTTTGACGAGATTAAGGAGTACTTAGCTTTGCTGCCAGTGCTGATGCCGCCACAGAAATGGATTCCGTTCAGGTTATATTTGTTGACCGATGATGAAGCCATCAGGTCGGTTCTAGTGTAGGAGATTGATAAAAAAGAAAGGGTAATTTTCTATCTTAATAGAAGACTACTGGACGCCGAGACCCGATACCCCAAAGTGGAAAAGCTATGTATTTGCCTTTACTTCTCGTGAACCAAACTGAGACACTATTTGGTATCATCATAATGCACTATGATATGTAAGGACGATGTCATCAAGTATATGCTATCGGCTCTCACTGAATTTGAAAGGGTGTATCGAAAAATGGGTTCTCGCTCTCACTGAATTTGACGTTCGATATGAATCGACTAAGGCGTAAAAGGGATAAGTGATAGCAGATTTCATAGTCCAGCGAGTTGAGGCAGTGATTCATGTTGAGCCAACACTATGGACCTTATTTTTCGACAGATCTGTGTCTCGGCATGGATGTGGTATAGGCCTGGTCATTGTTCCCCTCGGGGGACATCATTTGAGTTCGCCTACACCATTAGACCTTTATCTTCCAATAATCAGGTCAAATACGAGGCAATACTGAAAGGGTTACAACTATTGGAAGAGGTGGGTGCCGATACAATAGAAATCTTGGGGGACTCTCTGCTAGTGATGAGGCAACTGTCAGATGAGTACGAGTGCAAAGATGACATGCTGAAAGAATATCACGATTAGTGTCAAGCCATAATGTCAAGCTTCCTATGCATAACTCTTACTCATATCTCGAGGGAGCAGAACTCAGAAGCAAACGATTTGACCTAGACAGTGTCAGGATACAAGCCGATGGCCAGGTCAATCGAGGTAGAGATCGCTGAGATAAAGGCCAATGACTGGAGGTATGATATCATTCATTACTTTAAAAATACTTCGACATCGGCACCAGGAAAATTCGGATATCAAGAGACAAGACACGTTCTGCTCAAAGAAGACTTATACCATTAGACGACCGATGGAGTTCTCCTTAAATGCATAAGCATTGAAGAAGCTAAGGTGGTGATTCGTGAAGTACATGATGGCATATGCGGAAAACATATGTCAGCCCAAAAAATGAAATGGCTGCTTCGAAGAGTAGGTTAGTTTTGGCCAACCATGGTGGAGGACTGCATAAAATATTATAAGGGGAGTCGAGACTATCAGAAGTTTTGAACTGTTCAGAGGGCAACCGCATCGGCAATGAACCCCATAATTAAACCATGGTGGGGTGGGGCATCGATATGATCAGCCAAATCTACCTAGCGTCAAGTAAAGGACATAAGTTCATATTGGCAGCAACTAATTATTTCACGAAATGGGTAGAGGTCATTGCACTCAAAAGGGTTACTTCCGCTGATGTCATTGAGTTCATCAGAGAACACATAATATATTGGTTCGGGATTACACATACCATCACCACGGATCAGGGGACAATTTTCATATCACAGGAGTTCCACCAAGTCACAGTTGGTATGGGAATCAAGCTCTTAAATTTATCACCATATTATGCATAGGCTAATGGTTAGGCCAAAGCGTCCAACAAGAGTTTGATCAAATTAATAAAGCACAAGATCAACGAGCAATCGAAGCATTGGCATCGGTCTCTATCGGAAGCACTCTAGGCATATCAAATGGCACGACACTGATCCACTCAAGTACCACCATATCAGTTATTCTATGGACATGAAGTAATACTACTGTGGGAAAATAACATCGGCTCAAGAAGGATTACAAACTCACCGTCGATGATTATTATAATTTAATGATGGATGACCTAGATGATCTAGTGTAGGTCCGATTAAGAGCCCTCGAGAAGATTGAAGAAAATAAAGCAAGGGTTGCCAAGTTTTATAACAAGAAAGTGGTGCCCAAGTCATTTGAACAAGGAGAACTCATATGGAACTTATCTTACCGATCAGGTATAAGGACAATCGATTCGGTAAGTGGTCACCTAATTGGGAAGGACAATTTCAAATACATTGAGTGGTGCCTAGCAATGCCTATCTAATCAAAGGATTAGATGGAGAAGTGTTCGGAAAGCTTTGGACGGAAAGTACTTGAATAAATATTTTCCGAGCATTTGGATAAATGCCTAAAGATCTAAACGAAAAATAGCCATACCGATGGTGTCGCCTTTAGATGGCCGAAGCTGAAGCATCGCCCTTAGACACAAAAAAAATCATGACCAACTCAAGGGATCAATGATAATATATTGCAAAGGCATAATGTTTTGAATTACAGGTCAAAGATCCTACGTAAAGTCTAAACAAGAGCACAATGAATGGCCTCGATCGCCCGAAGTCGAATTGCGTCGATGCTCTGAAGGATGGCCTGGCCTTTGACATCCAAACCGGGGATATCTTGAATGGCACGGCATCGACGTTGCGCATGTCTGACGGCACCGGCAAGCCGGTGCTTTTGGGCCTCGATCCGAGCTAGGAAGGAGGCTAGAGCACCTTCCCTCTCGGCAATCTTTATCCGAACCCCATCTAGCCTTGAGGCCAATTCGGCTTCTTCCTCCTGTAACTAGCCAAGTTCTAGTAATGTGGCCGATGACTCGCCTAGACACAATCCAAAAGGGTGCCCTCGGGGAGCACTGCTCTGTCGTGAATTTTGATCGCTTCAATGACTCGGCCATCTGCTTCAGCGCCCACTACACGTCCAGCCGATGGAACTCAAAGTACGCGGCCTACATAAGGGCATCGACCAACTCTGAGGAGAGGTGATCCAAGATGTCATTGAAGCGCCCTCTTATTAGCCCCGAGTCATTGACTAGGACCTCCACCAGGTCTTCCAAGCGATGTAGTAGGATCGACAGGATCCCCTTCACCTTCGAAGGCAACTGAGCCGTAGCCGACAAAGGGGCACCGATGACTTCTCCATCCTCTAGATATGGCCCGATGTCAAAAGGGAATTTCCGAATGAAGGACTAAAACAAGAGAGGAAGTTAAACAGAAGCCAACTACATTGTGACAAAAAGTATGAAGTACTTATATCAGCAGGCCTAGTAGGGACAGCCGATCATGGAATGCTATCAACGGAAGAAGCGGTGGTATCATCCTCCCCTCCAGCCACTAGAAGGGTGTGTGACCCCTCCTCTCCAAGACTACCTTGGGGGCAGACGAGCCTGCGGCATCTGCCATCGGTTGCATTTAGGGCCGATGTTAGCTATGCAGAAAGAAACATCCATCATAGTCATGAATGGCCGGAGAAGAAGAAGAAAAAAGGAAGAGAAAATTGTGATGTGATATGGAGCCGGTACCTTGTGAAGGATTTTATAAAGTACAATAAGATGAAGGGTTTTGGTTACTATTAATGAGTTTGAAAAGACGTTGCGGATGGAAGTCAAAGAAGTCTTGTCAAGGTGGTCAAAGAAGCATGTCCATATAGTTACAACATGTCCGGATATGAAGGAGCCAATGAAGGTGAGAGAATATAAAGATGATCCAGAATCGGTTACAATGTGGATTACTTGGATGGAAAGTATCTAGACTATAAATATATATCTAATTAGCTAGGTTTAGAGGACAAACACACAATCAACCACAACAAACTACTCTTTCGGTGCATCGCCACCCTTGGGTTCCCAAGGTTAATCATGGCGGGACTTGGCACTTGGAACCAGGCTGCATCGTCTCAATCTCCGGTGAAGAGGTGAGTCCCTCCACCCTAACGGTCACATTGATTAGGTCAGTGTTCATCAAGGTTGCATCGTATCGATCTCTTAGGCATCGGCCAGGACAGTGTGATCACACGTTTATCTTGGTATATTTTGCTAGGTCTAAAGTTGCGTCGTTTTGATCTCTTAGATTGATGTGAATTAGGTGTCATAGTTTAAGGCTTCATCGGTTAAGTCTGACATCTCGTTCTATTATATCTGGTTCATGTTGTGTACGATTCATCTAAATAAAGTATGCCCAATGCGTTGAAGTGTTATTGATTTCTCGTGACTTGCAACTGTCTTGGTTAGGTTTGATCTTGAAGTTACAGTAATTTGATTGTATTAATATGTTGTTTGGTATGATGAGTTTAGTTTCTATCGGAGTACAAGCTGATAAGTTATCTTTATTTCCACGTTGCATTCCACTCGTGTCTAGGAGATACTTATCGGCCTTTATGCATAAGGATTCAACCACATCGGTCGATAGCATGTTAGCCCGATAGCGTGGGTGTGGTCATCAACCCTATGGTCGATCGACATGTTTATTCCTATTTATTTTATTCTCACCACAATCATTGGCTTGATAGGTGATCGGCGTTGCTACTAACGTTATTCTTTATGATTCCTTATCAGTTGTAGGATCAAAATGATTGGCATGCTCAGAACCTTCTTTTTCTTATAAGATTATAGGATGCACTGGTGTTAAGTAGATCTCCCAAGTCATGTGTGTGACAAAAAAGACACCAACAATAATACTCAGCTTGCTCCCCACGTCTTTGCTTAATCCTATTATCAAACCATGGTCGTTCCGAGGTTGGGGTTTTGACTTCACTGGCCAAATACATCCCTCTTCTTCAAAAGGGTATCGGTTCGTGCTGATGGCTAAGGATTATTTCACCAAGTAGACCGAGGTTGTGGCTCTCAAGAATATGACTCACAATGAGGTAATTGATTTCATATTGAAGCACATTATACATAGATTCGGTATTCCCCAAACTCTTACTACATATCAGGGTACTTCATTTGTTCTAAATAAGAGATTTTGCTAAATCATATGGTACAAAGTTGATAAACTCCTCACCATACTATGCTCAGGCCAATGGTTAGGTCGAGTCTAGTAAAAAGGTTGTGATTAAAATCATTAAGAAAAAGATTGAGGAGGTGCTTTCTGAGGAGTTATGGGCATGCAGGATAGCGAAGCACGATGCTACGAAGGTAAGTTCGTATGAGTTGGTGTATGGGCAAGAAGTCATTTTACTAGTAGAGGTGAATCTTGGCTCTTTGAGATTGCTTAAGCAAGATGGCTTATCGGTCGGTGATTATGAAATTCTCTTAAAAGATAATTTGGAAGAAGTGACCGATAAGAGATTGAGAGCTCTAGAAGTGATAGAGAGAGCGAGAGAGAGACAAACTAAGAATAGCTAGAGCTTACAACAAGAAAATAAGAGCAAAATTGTTTCGGGTTGGTGACTTAGTTTGGAAGATGATTTTGCCTTTAGGCACTAAAATCGCGAAGTTTGGAAAGTTGTCACCTAGTTGGGAAGGTCCTTTTAAGATTGTTGAAATCACTCAATGTAATGCATATTTGTTAGAGTCTTTGCAAGGAAAGCGATTTCATAGAGCTCTTAATGGAAGGTATTAGAAAAAGTACTTCCTGAGTGTGTGGCAAGATGCTTGAGGTGTCGTATGGCCGATGTAAAGTATATCGCCTTAGCCCATAGTGCTTTTGGCTCACTAGTTTACCAAAAGGAGGGGGCATGTGTTGATAGCAAAATTTGGCACTAATGGTCGAAATTGGTATTTTTGGTCGAAAATGTGTTTTCCCCAGTAGAGGCCGGTCCAACTGGCCATAGTAGGCCGGGCCGACCGGCCATGGTACCCCGGTCAGACCAGCCCAGTCTGAGTCTAGGGAAATTTAGTTAATCTCAAGGTATTTTATCTCTAATTGATTTTTAACTACTTGGACTCATACCCTAATCAATCTAAGGTAGGAATTAAGCCTAGGGACGACATGTAACACCCCAAATTTTCAAAACAATAAAAATATTATTTAAATTAATTCCTGGATTTTATTATTTTGGAAATACCTTTAAATACTTCCCTTTACCATTTTGAACTACATCATAGAGTTAATGACCAAACCAGGAGCTAAAAATTTTGTATAAACTCCCAAGACCAAGAAATATTTTTGAGGATTTTATAAATTTTTATCAACTTGGGAAGTAGCCCTATTATTTTAAACCAATTTCTGCAATTATTTTTAAATCAGAAAACATTTAAAACCCGCGTTCGATCTCGTGCGTCCACATGGTACCCTTTCGCGCGTTTTAATCGTGGCCGTCCGTTATCACTTAAGCGGCCCGCCTCGCCCGCGCGCATTGGATCTAGATCAAACGGTCCAGATCGATCCGGCGTACGCGCATAGTGCGCGGGTTCACCGTGGGCCTGGCTCACCGTGGACCCGAGGCGTTCTAAATTTGAAAATAAATTCCAGAAATGCTTTTAAACTTGTAAAATTCATATCTGGTGCATCTGAACTCTAAAAATTGCCATTTCAATTTCAGAAAATTCACAATACTATCCTCTACCCATTAGTTCAATAAAAACAATAGGTTACTTTAGACTTTTTCACATTTAATTAAATAGGCATTTAAACACCCTTAGGGTAAAAATGTAAACTCAATTATTTAAATTCCATTAAAAATTTATATTCATGTTCTTTCTGTTCACATAATGGAAACTACTAAATTGCCCAAGAACCTCTTATTTTAAATTGATTAGAAGACTTAAAATAAGGCTATTCACAATTAAAAGTCCCTTCTTATAATGACCATATTTCCCTATAGTTAATATCAAATTATTTATGAAATAAATTTCAGAAACTCAATAACTTGGTTTCCCTAAGTTAAACCAATTTAAACCCATATCCTTATTGTGTAGTCTTGTATTGTTTAAATTGAAGGTTGTAATTATTTTAATATACTTTGTTTATAATGAGAAGACTACGACACTACCGAGGATCCGGAGTGCTTTCCCGAAGTTCCTCCCTCCCCATTCGCTGAACAAGGCAAGTCACCAAACCAATCTTTTGAGCATATTGAACCCATGTTTTATTAAACTATCGCTAAAACACATAGGTTATACATGCATTAGTCAAATGAAACCCTTACAATATATTTATTTAGGATCCCCCGACCTTGATGTGCAACCCAAGCCTTGCTATCTCGCCTAACCTCCTTGTCACCATATGGTTAATGATATTAGATAGTGTCCGATGTATTGACACGATCTCTATAGGATAAAAATGAGTCGTAGTAAAATGGTTCTACTATATGATCCCCGTTACTTCTTATCCTTGGAATTCTGTTGGTGATGAGTTATGGTTGTGAGTGTATGCATGGTGGGTTCCGGGTGCAAGCTAGGGCATTGGTCGGTGGCACCCGGGGCACTATAAGGACCGGTCTGAGGGATCCGTTGCAATACACTTCCGTACTAACCACAAGTCTAATGGGTAAGTCCTAACTAAGGCATGAATTGTTCCAAACCGAGGCCACCATTTGGAGATGGGTCAAGCAGCACCTGCGGGTGGCTTGTACCAATGTGGCGCAAAAGGGGGTGCGACGTTAGCCGGGATGCGGCCCGGCGCGCCGGTGAAACCTAGAGCGAGTGGTTATCGCTTGGAGCATTTCATGTTGAGGTTTTGGCATGAGTTCCTGTGGTATGGGTCATCTCGTTTGGGATGAGTGCGTGCCTTGTGGATATAGTAGTACATCTCTGATCAAAGTCTTAAATCTTTTCGAAAAGTCGAGCCCACAGTCAACGGCGGGTTGCGTGACATCCCACAGTTAGATTACTTGAAAATATATGTGCATGATGGTTTGACATGTAAGGACTGTTGTGCGAGGAGGTAAAACGTACTCCTCGAGTTAGACGATGTTATTGATGTTCATGTTTATATTTCCGCATGATAAAATTTGATCACACTAAATGCAATAACTGAAAATGTACTTTTCCGCACTTTGAGCCATGATCCTTTCGTTGTTATTACCTTGCATTATTACTTGCATTTGCGGTGGCTTGTTGAGTACTTTTTGTACTCATACCTGTTGAACACCATAGAGGATGCCTACTATGAAGACGGTCTGGAGTAGCGACCCAGTCAAGCAAAGATCCTGAAGAAGGCGTTCGTCATGCTATTTACTTTTATTATTATTTTTATTTCAACTCGGATGTAATAAATATGGTCTACATGCCATGAATACTGTCATATGTACAGTTGTCGCATGATGAACCTCTTGTATTATTGTTTTTCTATGGAAATTCAATAAAGTCTCGATTTTGGTAAATTGGGGCGCCACACGACAAGACCACTCCTATAAATATAGGGCAAGGTCGATTCAGAGGGAGACTCCAATCCAATATAATCTACTCTCATAGAATCGTTCTTTTTTCAATCTATGTTGATGCCAAGATTTGGTAAAGCCGAGAGCCCACCAAGGATGTTGTACGGTCAACAAAAGTCAAGAAGAGTCTAGTCAAAGATAGTTAAAGAAGCCCGTCTGTTACAATATTGGTCGGACATGGAGGAGCCGATGAAGAGAAGATAAAGATTATCCAGAATTAGTTAAGATAGAGTGCTTGGACGACAAGTATCCAGAATATAAATATGTACCCCTAGTTAGATTAGAAACCCATCTCTGTCAAATAAATACTCGGTGCATCGCCACCCTTGGTTCCCAAGGTTTATCCCAACGGGGTTCGGCACTCGAAGTTGGGCTGCATCATTTCGATCTCCGGTGAAGAGGTGAGTCCCGCCATGCTTAACAACCGTATCGGCTAGGTCAGTATCCTCACGGATGCATCAGATAGATCTCTTGAGGTGAATGTCAAAACAGTACGGTCGCCAATTCTCGGTGTATTGGCTAGGTCTAAGGCTGCATCAGATTGGTCTCTTAGATCGATGTGATCTAGGTGTGGTAGTTTGGGGCTTCATCGGTTATGTCTGACATCTCTTGTTATTGTATCTTTTTCAAGCAGTATACCGTTCATCTAAATAAACCATGCCCGATACTTTGATATATTATTAAGATTATTGTGATTACCTACTATCTTGGTTAGGTCCGATCTAGTTACTGTCATGATTTTCATGATATAGACATGTTATCTGGCTTGTTTTATTTATTTTTGTCGGAGTACAAGCCTACATGTTATCTTCAATTCAACGCCACATCTTATTCGCCATCGGAAAAATGCTCATCGGCCTATGTGGTAAAACTGCCCATCTTATCGGTCAATGGCACGCTCGCCCGATTGCTCCACCCTTGGTTGTCGGCTCTATGGCCGATCGGCATGATATTCTATGAATATCCCACCCTCATCACGGTCATCGGATCGATAGCCGATAAGCTATGCTATATATCATATTTTACTGTTTCCTTATCAGTTGCAGGGTCAAACTGATTTGCACGCCTTGAACCCATTTTTTCTAAGAACGTAGGACCTGCACTGTAGTTAAGTTGTTCTCCCAGGCCACGCGTGTGTCAAAGTGTCACCAAAATACACACCAACAATCTACTACCCTTTTCCCTATGTTTAACTATAGCTTGTCCATCTTTGCTGGTTTGCGCCGTAAACCTACCGTCCATCGAGTCGTAATCACGATAATCCTTGTCGATTCGCTTGTGAATCGTCCATCTAGCCCCTGTAACAGGTTTTTACCAATCTAATACAGTAAATTGGTCCCCGGACTGAATTGCTAATGTTCTAGGGTCCTTGGAGGTCCTGGACATCAAACTTCATCAACCAAGAAGCCCGTGCACCAATCTATCATCAACAAGGCGATCACCGGCAACCCGGAGCCATTTTTCCATAGCCACTAGTCTGATCACTGGCACCTGCCGAGGCCTTGCCGTTGGTCCGACCGCCACAACACGGTCGTTCTGACCGGCCATGTACAGTCGGTATAACGGGCCCCCTTCTGGCCGGTTTGATCGCCTCCCTCTCTTTTTGGCCAATTGAGTCGCCCCTAGCGGTGCAGTTTGATTGTCTGGCGACTCCACCCCAAGTTCCTCGTCAAGGTCGAGGATCGCCGGAACACGACGTTACTGTCGTTTGGCGTTTGGCTAGCTAGGCCAGGTGTCTACGCGCTTTTGGATCGTCGAATCGGCATCAGTGTTGATTGGCACTTTATCGGTAAATTTTTTGTTAACAATACGACTTCTTCGTATTCTTCAAATTTATTATATGTTCAGATGCTCAAATTTTTCTACAATTCATTTATACTGGTACAATCTATAATATTCAAAATATTAAAAAATCTATGCATAAAAGACACAGAGATAATAGGTGTTTAGTATATTGAGTACATTTGCCACCACAATAATATTATTTAAAAAGGAGTATAGAAACTATTGCAGATGGCACTAAACTCATTATATTTACTATTATGTTGCGTGACGTGAATAGAATTAGAAACTATATATCCTGCATCTTTGTCGAGGAACTAAAGTGTCTTCATTGAACAGAATTCTAGCTCGCAGATCTTATATACCATTCAACATATGTTAGGCCCAAGATTATTAGTCAGGTTTCCTCGTAAGAAAGGAATAGGGAAGATTTTTTAACCACACGATTAAACACAATTAAACAAAAGGATCACTCGTATAAATACTACTCTAGCAGTGAAACGAGAGTGTAAATAATGGAGAGTTCTCTACGGTTCTACTCCTATTTCATATTATATGGTAGGTTGTTTAATTTTTTTATCTAATTTCTCTAATCCTGACCAAATTTAAATATATTAACATCTATAATATGAAATAAATATACTAAATTCCTTATTGATGTTAAACCATATGATACGAGTTTTAATTCCGAACCACATGGTTTAGGATGAAATGAAAGCGAGACGAGTGACCAGGGATGACATACTTGTTGGCATAAAAGATTACGCTAACAGGTTTAAGAAATTAACTGTGTAACAAACGAAGGTTTGTTTGAGTGAACTATTCTAAGCCTCCGAAGATGGATAATAGCCTGAGATAATTCGAAGTGTATATTGAATATTTGAGTATTTGATACCTTTTACAGAGTGAAGAGGGGTATTTATAGACCGAATATTAAAGGAAAAGACTTCTTTACCCTCTAATTACAACTGACTAAGAGGATATTGTTTCATATTCTTCATAGGGGCAAAAGAGTAAAAGACTAATCTAATCAGTGAGAAGATAAATCTTTTCTCCTTGCTGGCGAAACCCCTTCGGGCGTAAAGGCTTCGGGAGGCTTCGTCACACCGAAGCCTTGATGAAAGTCTCTGTTGTACAAGGCTCCGAATACAACAAAACATTGATGCTTTTAGGATCTTCGGAGATCGAATCTTCTGACTTCATTTCTTCTACTTGTGTTGACAGGGAAGTGTCCTTGACTTCTAGAAGATGAAATATTTTCCCCAAACAGTAGCCCCTCGAATACTTCTCTCCGAATTGCCTATGCAATAAAGAGGGCAGTATACGCAAGAAATAATTTCATACTTAGAATCAAGAAAAGAACTTAATGAACTTTACCACTCTTTGGGGCATTCGGAGGCTTGAGGTCTTCGGACCAACTTCTGTGCGAAGATATTTACTGAAATGTCTTCGAAGATAGATCCTTGCGAAGCTAAAATAACCGTTAAATTCATAGAAATAGTCGTTACCTTTTTTAAAAGGCTAACGGTCACTTCATTTCTGCATGTGTGATTTCTCATGAAGTGCCTCAGTAAATCATAATGGTAAAGAAGATGTAACAGCGCACACAAATGGTACACTGCGACGGAAAGTACATGCTATAAATAAGAAGATAAGGGTAAGTTTTAGATACTTTACCAACTGCTCTCACATTTCCCCTTTCTTCTTCCCGAGCCCCTCTTCCAAGCTTTCATCTTCTCCGATGATGAAAACAAGCCACAAGGCTTTCCCGCTTCGTCTCTAGCTCGGCAACAAGCGTTGGCGGTAGTAGCGGCAGCGGTGCCTTCAGACAACCCTCGCCCAGCTGGTCCTCATGATCTTCGCCTGGCATCCACCAAATATACGGATCAATCGTATAGTTTGGGACCATCAACATGCTCGAAGAAGTCGATTGCGGCCACAATTGCTGGGAAGACAGGACCTGGAATTAAGATTCACCGGGCTAGGGGTGAAGTGATTCCAGCACCATGAACTGAAGAGGTGGTGGTGTTTGAGGCGTTCTTCGAAGCCAGATTAGGGCTTCCGACAGTGGAGTTCCTTTCCGAGGTACTAAACTTATTCCACGTCACCTTGCCTCAACTTTCTCCAAACACAATCGCTCGCCTAGCCATCTTCAAATGGGTGATGCGAGCGAATGGTGTGCCGGGAGAGCCGAGATCTTCGCGGCTCTTCACAAAGCTTCATGCCAACCGAAGACCTTCAACGGAGCTAGAGGAGAGAAGATGGTGATCGTCTTTGGGAGTATTAATTTTCAACTTCGCGAAGAGTTCCAAGACCGGTTTCTAGTGAAGGCTATTAATAACAGATGGTGCACAGATTGGATCCTTCGCTGGTTTTACGTTGAAGTAGGAGCGGATTGCGTCTTGGCCGGATCTCTGGAGGACATTTTTTACCGAAGGGAAGTGGAGGTTCAACCAAACCCAGGTCAAGTTGAAGTCCGCCTCGAGCTACTACACTCTGTAAGTCATCGCATGAGTATGTGTGACTTAACGAAGGAATTAATTGGACTTCGAATCCCCCCTTTGATGGCTAGTTGGCCGATCAACTTTGAGGAGAACCCGGAGGGTGGACTTCGAGAGATCCCTTCAAGCTCCGCAGGTAAACTTTTTGTATGTCCTACAAAACATTTTACTTGCAGTATTGATTTTATAGAAATGATTTAATTAAAAGGAAATCTTATCTTTCAGCTCCGCGTGTGACCCTTACTCCTGAATAAATTGTCCGAGCTACGGAGAAGATCCTCGGGGCTCCTACGCCCGTTGAAAAAAGAGTGGAGGGTAAAGTTGGTCGATAGCTGGGAGCGATTTAATCGAGTGTGGAGTGTGCTCGGAGTTGAGCCTCCAATTCTCCTAGACTAGACCAACTTAGAACAAGCTCCGAAGAAAAGGAAAGCCGAAGCGAGGACTTCAGCATCAACAAAGACACGCGTTAAAAAGGTGGCTCAAAAGCCGAAGACCCTTACTCCTTCCAAGTCTCCAACTTCGTCTTCGGAGTCGTCTAAAGATGAAGATGAGGCGAACATAGCAATGGGGGAGGAGTTCGAGGCTCTCCTATTATGGGACGAAGGCTCGCGTATGGGAGCTGAAGTCTCCGCTGGAGATAGATAAGAGTAACATCCAACATATAAGGTGACCTTGAACAGGTGGAGACTATGAATGTCCCACTTGGTCAGGTGAATGATTCTGCCGCTGAAGAAAGTCAAGTCGATCCGGATGAAGTAATAGTTGTAGTAGTTGAAGATATCTCTACAACTACTCCTTCAGTTCAAAGCCCAGAATCCGAAGAAGACTTCGAGCAAATGTTTGAGCCCCCAAGCAGCCCAAAACTTATCCCGCAACAAGATATTAGAGGTAATGTTCAGTTTGAGTTCTTTCATATTTTACCTATATAATTAAAATAACATCATTTACCTTTGTTTTGTATAGGATTGACTCCGAAGGAGGTGGCTCCTATTACAGAGGTTGTGCTGGAGCATGCCGCAACTCCGAAGCCAGCTCCAGCCATAGCACAAGTGGCTCTAGCTTCAGAAACAACCTTGAAGAAGACGATGGGTCTTGGAAAGGGTAAAGGTAAAGGTTGGCCTTTGCCTGCTCCTATTCCAGGGTGGACTCCATCAGGATCTACGGATGGAGGTCAATCTACAGAGGCCTCCGAAGATGCTTCGCTACACTCCGATCCATCTCCCAACGAAGATGATCAGAGCGCCTTGTCAAGGCTCCCAAACCCTAAGCTCCTTTCCTGGAGCGAAGAACATGACTTCGGACTTTGCTGGAGCATTTGGCTCGGGCTAGTCATGAGGTTGGGGAGACTGACTTGGTTTCTGTTCTTGGAGAAGTAGAAGGGTTGGAGCTAGATGCATCTTTGGAACGGGTAGCTTACCAGGTACAAAGCATCTGCAAAAATAAATTTAGTTCAAGCATATGTACATAATTTACTTACATTGTTCTTCTTTCTTCGCAGCAAGTAGTTCTATCTCAGGGCTACAGCTATATCACATGAGAGAGAATGTAACCAGCTCAAGGGGAAGGTAACAGCTCTTCAAGGGAGCCTCGTCAGCTCCGAGACCTAGACTTCGAACTTGGAAGAAATGGTAGCTGCAGAGCGGAATGCTAGGAGTAGCTTGGAGGCTGCAAAAAATGAACTTGAAGCTGAGTGGGTTGTGCTCTGGGCTTAGGTGGAAAGACTGCGGGAAGATCAGGTGGCTACAAGATCTGAATTGGTCAAGCTTCGAGAGGAGCAACTATATTTGACGGAGGAGGCCAAGCAGCTGCTCGAACAAAAAGTTCTATAATGACAGAGGCAGCTAGACTTTCATCTTTGATGGACGAGCTGACTACGTCAAACAAGACTTTGTTTGTGGAAAAGATAAAGTGTGAGAAAGTGCCTTCTGTTGGGGCAGCGGACTAAGCCAACATGTTTGAGAATGTGAGTGTAACGAGAGGCTAAGCTCAAAGCTATATTCTTGGATATCGTGTCCTTTACAATAGGGGGAAGGGGAGTATTTATAGAGGAGCCCGTCTGGGGGTCCGATACTTCCAAAATCCCTCTGGCCGTTGCACTGCCTAACATAGGCCTATAATACAGACAAGAATGGCAGCCCCATAGTACAGACAAAAAGTGTAACGCCGACAACATATCAGCCATTCTGGGTATTGCAGCAGCGCCAGATGCTGCACAGATGATTTGATCCTATCCCCAGACCACTTTGACTAAACTGGTCTCTGGTCTTCTGTCGTGGCCTCGGACCCTTCGCACCTTCCGAGGACTTGGCTCCAGCCTCCTGCCAGCTCTCTAACTTTGGGACCCCTCTTGCCTGCTTCGCAGCCTTCGGAGGCCTCAGGGCCTCCCCGTCTTTAGGTCCACTGATGCCTTCAGAAGGGGGTGTCCGGCCTCCATCTAACGAAGACCTTCTTCGCACAGTGCTCCCATCCTTCATGCTTCCAATCACTGTCGGGATTATCTCCCCCAACAGTAGCTCCTCGCTTCTTTCTGCTCGAGGGCCCTACATAGAAGAAAAGGAAGGAAGCACATAAGATAATACTGATGGTTAATCTTATAGGAAATCAACTCACAGTGAGATCCCGGACGTTTACTGTGAATCCGGCTATCCGCTTCGAATGCTTCGGAGGTGCTCCAAAGCCTTAGGGGCGCTCCGAAGCTCCGAAGCCTGGGGTTGGCCTTGAGGCGGCTCCGATGCACTCGATGCGTACCGGTGTGACTGAGAACTTGGCTGACGGCCTCGGAGCAATCCTAGGATGGCCGCTGCACACCAACCCGCGGGAGGAGTTTGACCGGCTGAATTTAATGCACACTCAGCCTTGACCGTCATGCACCGGCACATGGAAGAGGTGGATCGACGATGCTTTAATACGACGGTTGTGCGCCCGACGCACGTGGCGCGTGGAGGAGGTGGACCGACTGGGCTTTAATACGACGGCTACGCACCCGGCGTGCGCGGTGCATGGGAGAATGCGAATCGGTGGGGCACCGAACGGATCGAGCGACCGCCCCACGTGCATAAATAGTCCCTGCTGGCCAACTGACCTCCTCCTACTCAACTGGTCCAAGACTCAAGAGTCTCAACCACCACCTCCATCTTCCAAGCTTCCTGCCTCCTCTATTCACCGTTACCTTCAGACATGTCGAAGAGGAGCGCTCCCACAGCAGTGGTCGATCCTCGATTCCTGCCGTGCCAATTGGCGGTGGCAGCAGCAGCGGCAATGGCCCCCAGCTCATCAGAAACACGGAATCCTCGCGAGCTCTGCCCGACGTCGGAGAGGTTTCGGGAGCAAACCCTAGAGCTGGGGACGTCAGCATGCTCGGTCGGTTCCATCGAACATTGCAACCCGGCTCCGCCTCGGTCCCGGTGTGGAGGCAAGGAAGCCGGGCCTAGAGACCATCCCCGAGCCGCGTGAAGGAGAGGTCGTCGTATTTGAGGCATTCTTTGACGCAGGGCTAGGGTTCCCAGCCTCAGAGCTCCTAGCAGGGGTCCTGGATGCCTTCCACCTCGAGCTGCCCCAGCTATCTCCGAACGATGTGGCCCGCCTTTCCATCTTTGAATCGGCCATGCTTGCATAGGGCTGCGAGGGCCGAGCGAAGGTCTTTGCTCAAATGCACAAGGCCCTCTGTTAGCCAAAGAAGAAAGAGGGCTTAGTGCAGGCCTACTGCAGCATCAACTTCCAGCTTCGGAAGAGGTACACCGACTCCTTCCCCGCAAAAGCCATCAACGAGTGGTGGTATTCTAAGTGGATACACCGCTGGTTCTACGTCTGGGTAGGGCTGAACTCCAGATTCACCGAACCTCCACGCCACATCTGGTTCCAGAGGGAGGCGACCATCGAAGCCAACGCCGACTCAGTTTCTGCTCACATCCGGCTCCCCCAAATTGTCGCCCGCCGGATGAGCATGCGGGGCCTAACGGAGGAGTTTGTCGCGCTCAAGATTCCACCTCTAAAAGAGGAGTGGACGGTGTCACTCCGGAGCACCCAAGATGAGTCCTCCTCGGCAGAGCTCTTCAACCGTCTAGGTTCGACCATTTTCTTTTCCTCCAATCAAACTCCTCATGACTCGACTGCAGGGTTTAGGAGTGCTAAAAACATCTAACTTGACTGCAGGGTCACTTGTCACCAAGACTCCGGACGAAGTGGCCCGAATCACCGAGAAGATACTCGGGGCTCCCACTCCGACCGAATACAAGCGGCGGATGGAGCTCGTCAGGGTCCTAGGAGCGATTCAACCACGTATGGGACGCGCTCAATCTCTCCCCGCCACCTCTCCCGGAGAGGGAAGCCCTATGCCCGGCTACAAAGAGGAGGGCGACAGACCTCGATGCCGGGTTGTCTCCGAAGCATCCTCCGAAGAAGAAGAAGACCGTGAAGGGTCCCAAGCAACTCTCTCCGACTCACTCCTCTGCTTCTAACGTCGAAGGCGGATCCTCCAGCGAGGGAGCAGGAACAGAGCCGGATGACTCCCCGATGAACCCCGCCCGTCCTGTCCCGAGCAACCGGTCTCCGGTGGCGCTACTGATGGAAGGGTGTCGGCTTCATCGAGCCCGCAGCGGCCCGCCCCGAGGATCAGACAGGAGGCGCCTAACATTAGAGTAATGGTGTCTCCCCGGTCTACCCCTCCACGTGGCCCTGACATCAGAGGGGATCTCCGCTAGCTCCCGTGGAAGTTGGGAAATCGATAGCCTGGACCTTGGGGGTTGGCCAACCCCTTGGGGGAAGTTAAGGGGAGCGCCAACGTGGAGGCCGAATTAGCCGCAGTGCTAGCATGCTCCCCGATAAATTCAATGGACGACCTGTTCTACTGGCCCGACACTCCCGTAGGCATCTGGTCTTCGGATCCTCCAACTGAGACTGTGGATGAAGGTACGTAGCCTCACTCCGATCCCCTATCTGGGCATCTTTGCTCACCCTGCTCCTGACTTGATTCGCTCCCGTGCAGGCACTTCCGCCTGGGCTCCGGTCCCATCGCCCGCACCCTCCGAGGTGTCGCCAATGCGAGAACCGAAGCCCCTGCGGAGGCGGCGGAGGCCCCGGGATCGAACAGTGAGGCGAAGTCGGAGGAAGACTCAGAGGGAGCCTCAGGGGAGGCCACTCGGGAGACTGAGGTCCGTCCTCCTACAGACCCGAGGCGTGCCCGCTCCAGCAGTGCCCCTCCTGGTTCCCTTCTTGGAGAGCGGCCAAGATTTCGTGCAAATACCGCTCCCCTCCACGACTCCTATCTGCACCTGAGGCGGGCCGAGATGATAGTGGAGCTCAGCCAGGTGGATGGCGCCGGCCTTGGCCTGAGCTATCAAGAGCGCCGCGAGCCAGGTATGTCTTCGGAATGCTCCCGGGCAAGCCCCTAGCACCATTCCTCACTTTTGACTTCTTGCTCTGTGCGCAGATAGTCGCACTGGCGCAGGGGTTGCTGCTGTCCCTTCTCTCCGAATGGAACCACCACGAGCGTGATGCTTCGTAACTTGTTAGACAAGCCAAGGCTGCCTGAGAGGGCAGTCCAGGAGTGCGCGGCCGAGGCTGGCTGGCTTCGGATGCTGGAGTCAGAGGTCATGGGCCTCTGCACCGAGGCCACTAGAGCCGACGAGCTCCAAGCCCAAGTCATAGAGATTAGCGTCCTCAAGGCCCAAGTTTCCGAATTGGACGGACTCCGAGCCCGTGTGGCCGAAGCGAACAAGCTTAAGGCGGAGGTTGACACCTTCTAGGCCCATATCACAGAGATGGAGGGGCTCCGAGCTCGGGCTGGCGAAGTGGACAAGCTTTAGGCTGAGGTTTTTTCCCTCCAAGCCCAGGTCTCCGAGATGGAGGAGCTCCGATAGAAGGTCGCTGCTGCAGAGATCCTAGAAAGTCTAGGTGCTCAAACTCGAGCGGACAGTCGTGGATCTCCCTGGCCCAGAATGAAGAGGCGGTCGAGGCGCTGGCCCAGGGGGACAAGACCGTGGCTGACACCGTGGTGTCTCTTCGAAGGGTCCCTGGAGCGCTTCTGCATGGGATGCGTGGCTTCCACGTCGCCCGGGAGCCCCTTAGCCACCGACTGAAGTTCATTCAGGCCGTCGTTCGGCAGATACGCTCCACTGTGTCGAGGTATGGGGAGGTGTCAGCCCGGGTGGCTACCCTCAGGCATACTTCACCAGCTGGAAGCTTCTGGGGGTGCCTTGCCTTCAGTCGTCGAGCTCTCCTCCAGTCGCCTTCAGTGGGGGGCAATTTTTCAGCCTCAGACTTGGTGAGATCAGATCATTCGGAGGATAACTTGCGGAGCCCCTAGCGCACTGGGCGAGCCTTCGGGTTTACCGCCAGGGAGTGCTCAATGATGGAGTGGTCGACGCCCGGTATGTCTTCCTTGGACCACGTGAAGATGTCCAAATTGCTCCGGATGATTTCTTCGAGCTGTTTCAGCACCTCTGGTTCTAGGCCCCCTCCAAACCAGATAGGGTACTCCTTCCCATCCTAGATCAGGATCTTCGTGATGACCTCCCCCTCTGGAAGAGGCTTGGCAGCGGGCCCCTTCTGAGGGGCGTCGTGGAGAAGGGGGACGTCTTCGACACCCGGAAGCTCGACCCCCTCTGGGCTCCCGCGAACACTGTGGACCTGCCTCGGCTCCAGGGGGCCGAGTGACCATACTCCACTCATCGGGCCATGGCCTGATTGTCTAAGACTGAGAGCACACCTCCAAGGGTTGGCATCTTGAGGCATAGGTAATTGTGGTGAGCGATGGCCCCGAAGCGGTTGAGCATCCCCCTCCCGAAAATGGCGTTGTAGGCGTACGGGGCGTCGACGACGTCGAAGATGATTTCTTCACTACGGGATAGGGGGCTTCTCCGAAGGTCACCTCCAGCCCAATCTGGCCGAGGGCATCAAGGGGTGGCCTAGTGAAGCCCTGGAGCGGCCGGGAGGCCAGCAACAGATGGTTCCGAGAGAGGCATAGCTGGTCGAAGGCCTGCACGAAAATGATGTCAGCAGAACTTCCCCCGTCAACTAAAATGCGACGCACCTCGACGCCAGCAATGTCTGCCGAGATGACGAGGGGATCAGCGTGCGGGAACATGACGCCGGTGACATCGTCAGCGGTGAAGGAAATTTTGACATGGGACCACTCAAGAAGCGCGGTGAAGCTGGAAGTCCCAATATGCCCAACTCCCCGGACATACTCCCTTCGCTGCCGCTTAGACATAGCTCCTAAAGCTCTACCCCCAGAGATAGGCAGGACCACCCGCTTCCCTCGGTCCACCCCATCTTCGAGTTTGGGGGCTGGGAACCTACCAACCTCCGGAATTAGCCCCGAAGCTCCCGGCTCGTCTCGGCGCCCGACCACCTGGACAGCATCGGCGCGAGGCATTGGAGGGCCTTGTCAAAGGAGCCACGACCGGAGCTTCGCTCGAGGTAGTCGTTCCGGAGGGCGAGGATGGTATGGCAAGAGTCAGTGTCGTGGATCCGGTTCTCACCGTGAATGTTGCAGTAGAAGGTTGCTCCCCCGGAAGCGCTCTTGCAAGCGTTTTAGCTCTGGTAGGATGCCTTCCACTGGTAGTGTGCGTATGCTTGGCAGGGCCCCTCAGGGCGATGCTGAGGACCTCTCCTCGAATGTGCTTCTGCCCTCACCGGGAATCTCGATGGCGAAGGTCTGGAGCAGGGCCAATGGGTGCTTCGTACACCTTGGTGTTCGGGGCTCGAACCGAGGAGATCATCGCATGACGACGCAGCTGGCCCTCTTCAGACCGAGCATACTCCTCGAACTATGTCATGAGTTGGGCTACCAAAGATATCGGCTTCCGGTGGAGATTATCGAGGAGACCTAGGTTGGTGATGCCTTCCCGGGCAGCATCAATAACAGAGGAGGCCGACAGTCCCTTGATTTGTGCCTTGGTCTGCGCGAAGCGCTGAGAATACTACTACAGCGTCTCTATGGGCTGCTGCTTTACTTGGAAGAGTCTCCCGGTTGACAACGGGGCCACGAAGGTCCCCTGAAAATTGTTGACGAACTTCTTCCTCAGCTGGTTCCATGACCTGATGGTCCCTGGCCTCAACGACTAGAACCATCGGAGAGCAATTCCCTCGAGAGCCAAGGGGAAGCACTTGGCCATGGTATCGCGGCTCCCTCTTCAACCTTATATCGCCAAGGCATACGAGTGAGAGAACTCTCTAGGATCGGATTCCCCAGAGTACTTGGGGAGCTTCGCGGCACGGAACTTGGAGTCGAACCGCACCCTCTGCAGGTCAGGGTGCAACGGAGACTCCTCATCATAGGACGCATTCTCCTCCTCCCCTTGGTCTTCATCATCACTTAATGCGACGTCCGCAACCCCTAGTGCCCTGGAAGGCTCAGGGGGCGCAGTGATGCCTCCTAGCGCCATTGGGCTAGCTCGGCCTTCAACCTTGCATTCTCGATTGCTAGGGTGTCGGCTTGACTCCCGCTACCTCTGGAGGCAGTCTCTGGGTCTTGCGAGTGGACGTAATCGGTCCAGAGGGCCACGACTAGGGGCCCGCCTAGAAGATGCAGCCCGAAGAGCCCCTCCTGAGACACCAGGGGGTTCACGGAGGCTGGCCCCACTGAACCGGCAGGGTCTCGCATCTCCAGCGCCCCTCCAGGGGCCTGGCCTGGCTCCATGGTTGGCATCTCAGTAGGGGTGACGATGGAGGGGACCACGGGAGGATCCGGTCCAATGGCTGGGACGGGCTTGATCCCAGCGGTGCGGGCTGATCACCGGAGGGGGGCCATGCTCGCACTCTTCCGGCCCGACATATTTTTTCTGGGGTGGATGTAGAGGACGATAGCTTCTTGGACTAGGATCCCCACAGACGGTGCCAACTGTTAGGGCAGCGGACTAAGCCAACTGTTGGGGCACCTTCCGGGGACTTGGCTCCGGCCTCCTGCCAACTCTCTAACTCCAGGACCCCTCTTGCCTGCTTCGTAGCCTTCGGAGGCCTCGGGCCTCCCCGTCTTTAGGTCCACCGACGCCTCCGGAAGGGGGCGTCCGGCCTCCAGCTAATGAAGCCCTTCCTTTGAACAGTGCTCCCATCCTTCATGCTTCCAATCACTGTCGGGATTATCTCCCCCAACACCTTCGGAGACCATGGATGCCCTTCGGGTGTCCTAGAATACTTCAGCACTTCTTGCGCTTCTTCTTCGACTGGCAATGACTGCCTACTGTGAAAGATGAAGATCATCCAAGCAGGGCGACGACTATGAGGGTTGCAGGTACTCGGTATAGAGAGATCTCCAGCCAAGTAGCTGCTCTCGGAATACATCGCTACTACGAAGACATTGGATTATATGTTTCACCGGAGACTAGAGCAGCCCCCGCTAACTTTGGCGACCACCGACTTTTGACCCCTTCGCCTGATGTGGTCACCGCTTGGGAGGCTTTTCAACCATCCTGGAGAGCTGAAGGCCGACCAGCTATAAAAACATGGATCGATGAAGGTCTTCAACAAAAACAAGCACGGGCTCAACCTTCAAGCAGCAAACCTCCTTCGAACCCGAAGGTTTAGTTTCCTTTAGGGCTCCACCTATTGTAAAACTTATCTTTTGTTCTCTTTGAATAAAAAAGACTTGTTTGGAAATGTTTTTAGGCTTCTCACTCTTTTTCGGATGAACTCAAAGTATTAGAGTTTAGCAAAGAACTCCGCCTACAATGGGCCACCTTCGAAGCCTTAAAGCCTCACAGGCAACCTCGATTTTCAATTCCTCGGGGAAGTTCTGGAGAGGTTATACCTGATATATATAAAGAAGTGTTAACTTACATTAAAAGGAGGAAAAAGAATTTTGTATAGCATCTTCATCTTTAGAGGACATTGAATGGTCCGAAGAAGAATATACTGGCGAGGAGCAAGTGTAAAAACGCCCCCAAACGACTTCAAAGCTGGGAGAGAAGCCCCGAATGACTTCAGCAAGAACAAAAGGATTTTCAGGCTTCAAAGGAAGGGAAAAGAGTTAAGAGTAAAGTTTTAAAGTCTCCAGGCTCCAGGACAAGTCGCCTTCAAAGCCGAGCTAATTATGAAAACAGCTCTGGGGATCGAAGGGGTCTCCACTTTCTCCTTGGCTTGGACACAAATTTTTCATAATGTAATGTAATCTATTTAAATAATATAAACTAGAATGCTTCGAAAATTCTCATCACTTCCCAGCCCCTCTTTGGGGGTAAGCACCTTCGAAATTCGATCGAAGGTGGTTACGCACAACGATTATAACGTTAGTTAGGAGTACAATTTCAAAGGATTTTATTTTGGAGGCTCGGAGCCCCTTATTATATTAAGGAGGAATTAAGGACTAGAAGTTCGAAAAAATGGTCACTAAGGACCTCGAAAATATCTTTGACTTTTTTTTGAATGTGGTTGCTTCAGACTCTTTTTCGGATATAATAGAATCCAATTATAACGGTCGCTTTGGACTCTTTTACAAACGTTTTCAAGCTAATTGCTCGGAGTCTGTATTATTTGGTCTCCTTAGACTCTTTTTACGGATGCTATCAAACCGGTGATTCAGAATCCGCTTTTGTGGTCTCCTTGGACTCTTTTTACGGATGCTTTCAAGATGATTGCTTAGAATCCGCATCATTTGGTCTCTTTGGACTCTTTTTACAGATGCTTTCAAGACGGTGTCTTGGAATCCGTGTTATGTGACTTTCCCACCTTCTCGGAAGCTTCGAACCGGTGGTTCGAAGTCTGTAAATTTGGCTCGAATGAATAACACTTATCTTCGCAATCAGCTCTATTCTCCTAGTGCGTCCACTAGAAGTAGAAATTGTTTTGAGAAGTAGGTATTACTCGAACAATGAACTTTATTCATTTAGAAAGTGTTTACAAATAATTACAAGGAGTCCCTATGCGAAGTATCGCTTAAGGTGCTCTGCATGCCATGCATGCTTTAATTCCTCACCTTCTAAATTAGCTAATTTAAAAGACCCAGGGCGTCTTGAACGAAGGATGATATATGGACCTTCCCATTTATTTCCTAACTTCCCTGGTGCTATAATGCTTCTCAAAACTAAATGACCCGATTTAAGTTCATTAAGTTTAATCTTTGGATCAAACCAAGTCTTCGTCTAATGTTGATACTTCGTTAGGTTTGCAACTGCTCAAAGCCTTGTTTCTTTCGTTAGGTCTAGCGAAGATTGTCTTTCATCTTCTTTCTCAGGTTCGATGGTGTGAAGAGATCCTCCTTTAAGCTCCGTCAGTGTCATGGCATCATCTCTGAATAGTAATATGAAAGGGGTAAAACCTATGGACCTTGCTTGAGTGGTTCGAATAGACCATAAAATCTTTGGGAGCTCTTCGGTCCACAGCCACTTCACCAATCCTACTATCCTTCGATTCAAGCCTGCTAAAATATTACCATTAGCTCGCTCAATGGCTCCATTAGATTGAGGATGACGGACAGTTGCAAAAAAATTTCTATGCCAAGGTCTTCGCAGAACTCTCTGAAGGGTTCGGCATCGAATTGGGTGCCATTGTCGATTGTCAACCGTCGAGGTACTCCGAACCTGCATATAATATTTTTCCAGAAAATTTTTTGTACATTCTTGGAAGTGATAGCTGTGAGGGGTTCTGCTTCGACCCACTTAGAAAAATATTCAATTGCTACCACTGCAAATTTTAAAGTTCCTTTTGCCATTGGGAAGGGGCTAATGAGATCCATACCCCACCTGACCATGGGCCACACTAGAGCAATAACTTGAAGAGGTGTTGGTGGACGATGACTTCATCTCCCCATCCATTGACAACCTTGGCAAGTGCAGACTAAGGCTTCCGCATCATCTACAATTGTAGGCAAATAAAGCCCCTATCGAAGTGTTTTCCCTGCTAAGGCTCGAGGGGCAAGATGGCTACCACAAAGGCCTTCGTGAATTTCTCGGAGTATATCTTGGCCTTCGGCTTGGGAAATACACCGAAGTAAGGGAGAACATACCCTGGCCTTGTATAAGATATCGTTGATAATATGATAATTCCAGACTCTTAATTGTAATCTTGAAAGCTTCGGGCCTTTAGGTAAATTAGCTTCCCCCTGCAATAATTCCATAATTGAACTGCGCCAGTCGGTGCTCGATATGCAATGGACCTCCGCAGGAGGGAGTTGGGGCACCGAAGGAGAAATAAGCACTTCATAGAAAGATTCTTCCAGAATGTCTATGGATCCGGTTGCAGCCTTGGCCAAGATATCGGCTTGTGCATTGTCGGCTCTTGGGTTCTTCGAATAGAAATCCCTTTAAATGCTGCTTTGATTTTACGGATTTCTTCTACATATTTATCAAGTTGTGAATGCCGAACTTGTAAACTTTTATCAACGTGCCCTACTACAATTTGGGAATCTATTTTTATAACAACTCTTGTAGCACCAAGGGCACGTGCCTTGTGAAGACCTAGCAAAATTCCTTCGTACTCCGCAATATTATTAGTGGACTTAAAGTTGAGCCTTGCGGAATACATTTCTTTTTGCCCTGAAGGTGAAATTATCATTGCCCTGACACCTGCTCCGGATGCTTGAAAATCTCAATCGGAGTATATGGTCCATATTCCTTCACTTGATTTTTCCGGAGCCCATACTGCATATGGAGTCCATTCTGCTACAAAATCAGCCACCACTTGTGACTTGATTGTTGTTCTTGCTACAAAGGAGATGTTGAAGGGTGCTAGCTCAACGGCCCATTTTCCAATTCTCCCTGTAGAATCTTTGCTTCGAAGCATATCTCCCAGAGGATAATAAGTTGGTACAATTACATTATGTGCTAGAAAATAATGTCGTAGTTTCCTCGAAGCCATCACTAGAGCATAAGTGAATTTTTCTAACTCAGAGTATCTAGTTTTTGCTCCGGATAAAGCTTCTGATACAAAAAATACTAGATTTTGTACCAACTTCACATTGAAATCCATCTCTCAAACAAGGACCACACTGACAGTGGAGCCCGTAGCTGCAAGATAAAGAAGAAGAGTTTCATCTGCAATGGGCACGGTAAGTGTTGCAAGGTTGTTGAGATAATCTTTAATATCATCAAAAATCTTTTGGCACTCCGGTTTCCATGCAAAATCTTCGGACCCTTTCAAGGCTTTGAATATTGGGAGGATTCTCTCTGCGGAACTTGCCAGAAATCTGCTAAGTGCTGCAAGGCGTTCAGTAAGCTTCTGAACTTGCTTCAAATTTTCTGTTGGAGCCATTCTTTGCAATGCGGTTATTTGAGTTGGGCTAGCTTCGATCCCTCTGCTTGAAACTAAATACCCTAACAGTTTCCCAGCTTGAGCCCCGAAGATACATTTTTCGGGGTTGAGACGTACTCCACATGCTCGAAGGCTCTCAAATGTTTTTGCTATGTCCTAGACTATGCTGGTCCTTTAAAGCACTTTTATTACAATGTCATCCATATAGGCTTCGACATTACGGCCTATTTGGTGACCTAGAGTCTTAGAAATTAATCTTGAAAAAGTTTCCCCGACATTTCGCAAGTCGAAGGGCATTCTTACATAGCAAAAGACCCCCGAAGGAGTTACGAAACTTGTCGTGATTTCATCTTCGTGTTTTAACCATATTTTATGATATCCAGAGTACATGTCGAGGAAACTCAAGAGCTCCGAGCCAGCAGTGGAGTCGACTAATTTATCAATGTGGGGCATGGGGTAGGGGTCACGTGGGCATGCTTTATTGAGGGATGTAAAATCAATGCACATACGCCACTTTCTAGAGGCTTTTTTCTTGACGAAGACTGGGTTGGCTAACCACTCAGTATGATCCACTTCTCTAATGATCCTAGCCTTCAACAACTTTTCCACTTCTGCCTTAGCGAGGCTTTCTCTCTGTTGATAATTTGCGGAGCCCCTGGTGAATAGGTCAAACCCTTGGGTGTACAAGTAGGCTATGCTCAATGATACTTCGGTCAACTCCCGGAATGTCTTCATCGGACCAAGCAAAGACATCCAAATTCTTTTAACTAATTTTTCTAGAGAAGTAGCAATTTTCGGAGGCAATTCCTTGCCAAACTGGATGGGATAGTCTTTGTCGTCCTTTACAATGATCTCCGTTACAATTTCTCCTTCGAGGCTTGGCCTTGGGGATGACATCTTCGATAATTCACTTGACACGGGGATATCCTCCGAATGGTCTTGCACATTATTTACTTGTCTAGGATCAAAGGAGGACCATGGCTGTATTCTGCCCTTCGTGCTGTAGCTTGATAACCGAAGACCATAAGCACTCCTCCTTGTGTGGCATCTTTAGGCATAAATAATTATGATGTGCCACGGCTCCAAATTGATTTAACATGCCCCTTCTGAAGATGACATTATAGGCGTAGGGGGCATCAACTATGTCGAAAATCACTTCCTCTGTTCTGGCTAAGAGCCCCTCTCCGAAGGCAACCTTGAGACCTATTTGGCCGAGGGCATCAAGAGGAGGTCC
Organism: Zizania palustris; assembly: GCA_019279435.1. Lineage (NCBI taxonomy): Eukaryota > Viridiplantae > Streptophyta > Magnoliopsida > Poales > Poaceae > Zizania > Zizania palustris. The sequence continues at coordinate 27,482,332 of JAAALK010000284.1, forward strand.
TGCGAAGCCTTGAAGCAGATGAGCTATTGGGAGGAGATGTTTCCACGGGATGCAAAACTGGTCAAAGGCCTGAACAAGATAATATCTGCAGAGCTTCCGCCATCAACCAATACTCTCTGAACTTCCATTCCTGCAATATCACAATGATAACAAGGGGGGTCCGCATGAGGAAATTGTATACCCGTTGCATCAGCTGCGGAGAAAGATATAGGCACGTGAGACCACTCGAGCATTTCAGCAGCCCACGAGGAGGTCCCAATATGCCCTACTTCACGAACATACTCCCTTCATTGCCTTTTTGACATGCTGCCCAAGGTTCCTCCTCCAGAGATGGGAAGAACCACTCTTTTTCCTCGGTCTTGAGTATCTTCTTGCTTCGGAGGTCACATAACACTGGCCACCGAAGGCTGCCTGGGGCTTCGAAACTGTCTACACGTCCGACGATCTGCATTGGGTCTGGACGTGCCTCGGGAGGGGCTCGGTCAGTAGTGCCTCGACCAGAGATCCTTTCTAGGTACTCGCTCCTCAGAGCTAGTATAGACTTTCATGCATCAGTAGAATGGCTTCAGTTCTCACCGTGGACACAGCAGAAGAAGGCTTGGCCCTTGCCAGTCTGCTTCCCTGGCGGCCTCCAGCCGCTGACCTTGCTTCCCGAAGCTTGTGGATTCTTGGGGAAAAATTTTTGTGAAGAGGGAGCAATGTTCAAGACTTCGGAGTGAGGATGCTTCTTCCCTCTTCGCGTGCCATGTTGATTGTCGAAGTGGTGCCCTTGTGAAGGAGTTGAAGTTTTCACTTTAAGTTTAACTTCTTGGATGGTTTGCGAAGACAAAGCCGTCCTTCGGAGCCATCTTTCCTCCAACCTAGCATATTCCTCAAAATAAGCCATTAATTGTGTAACTGAGGATATATGCTTCTCGTGAAGCTTGTCGAGGAGGCCTGCATTTGTGACTCCTTCCCGAGCCGCATCAACCACAAATGATGTAGACAGCCCTCTTATTTGCGACTTTGTATGAGCGAAGCGCTTAAAAAACTGCCTCAAAGTTTCTCCAAGTTGCCGCTTCACCTGAAAAAGACTTCCAATGGACATAGGGGGCACAAATGTACCTTGGAAATTACTTATGAACTTCTTCCTTAGTTGTTCCCAAGACTTAATTGATCCTGGTTTCAAAGACTACAACCAATGCAAAGTGACTCCTTCGAGCACAAGGGGGAAGCATTTCGCCATTGTATCTCAAACCCCTCCGCTAGCTTCAATTACTAAAGCGTATGAACGGGAAAATTCTCCTGGATCTTCTTCACCAGAGTACTTATAGAGCTTCAAAGTTTTAAACTTTGGGTCGAAGCACACCTTTTGCGTGTCGGGGTGTAGCGGAGATTCATTATAAAAAGAAGCTTTCTCAGTGCTTCTTAGAATCTCAAAGGCTTTGGGATAAAAGGTGAGGTCATCATCTTGAGGAACCTCCAGAAACACAGGGGTAGCTTGGGGACGAAGCATGTCTGCAGCTTCCTATGTCCACCTCGCCACTTCAGCTTGAAGATGAGCCATCTGGGTCACCACATCATCAGGACGATCTTCATTTCTTCTATAGGGGACTTCTAGGTCTTGAGAACTGAACAAGTCAGTTCGGAGCACAGCCGGAGCAACATGAGAGGCTCCGTCGGTTCAAAGCATAGACGGAGTCCCTAGAGAGGCTTCGTATGTTCAAGGAAAAGTATTCATTTCGGGAGTTTGAGGTGGAGGAACTACAGAAGGTCCTCCAACCTCGACAGTATTCGAGGATCTCAACCCAGAGGTCCGAGAGGACCTCCAGAGGGGACTAGCGCCTAGGCTCCGCTTAGGAGGCATGGCTCTAGAAAGAGATTGGTAGAGAACGAAGTTTTTGTACTAGGTTCCCCACGGACGACGCCAACTGTTGGCGTAAAATATTACGCTAACAGGTTTAAGAAATTAAGTGTGTAACAAACGAAGGTTTGTTTGAGTGAACTATTCCAAGCCTCCGAAGATGGATAATAGACTTGGATAATTCAAAGTGTATATTGAATATCTGAGTATTCGATACCCTTTACAGAGTGAAGAGGGGTATTTATAGACCTAATATTAAAGGAAAAGACTTCTTTACCCTCTAATTATAACCGACTAAGAGGATAATGTTTAATATTCTTCATAGGGGCAAAAGAGTAAAAGACTAATCTAATCAGTGAGAATATAAATCTTCTCTCCTTGTTGGTGACACCCCTTCGGGCGTAAAGGCTTCGGGAGGCTTCGTCACACCGAAGCCTTGACGAAAGTCTCTGCTGTATAGGGCTCCAAATACAGCAAAACCTTGATGCTTTTAGGATCTTCGGAGATCAAAGCTTCTGACTTCATTTCTTCTGCTTGTGTTGACAGGGAAGTGTCCTTGACTTCTGGAAGATGAAATATTTTCCTCCAACAATACTGAGTGGACATAGGCTGCGTGGTGGCAGTGGGCGACACATGGGACTAGGTGGTCGGGGCGACGTGGCTAGAGCAACGGGGTTGGGTAGCAGGGGCAACAAGGCAATGCAACAGGGGGTGGGGCGATAGGGGCAACATGGTTGGGTGGCCAAGGCAGCAGGGTTAAGTGGCCAGGGTGGCGCGGCTAGGATGGTGCAGCTAGATGGCCAAACAGTGGCTAGAAGGTGGCACGGTGTGGGCGTGGTGACCGGGAAGTGAGCTACATATTCCATCCCTTGTCATTACCCCAAACCAAACATCAGACTAAATTATCCAATTTATGTTTAAAGTATAACCATAAATGATGGTTTCCAGAAAAATGGCTCCCCTCATTTGGCATCTTCCCTAGCAAATATTGAGCCCATCGTAGATCTAGGTCCCTCTAAACTTGTCACCGGCGACGGAGTCTCCCTAGCAGAGTCTGTTGCGGCCCAATTGGGGGATAGGCTAGCGGCCAATGACGACCCATCTAGCGTGGAGTTCTTGGCCTATTTGGCAAAGAGTTTGGAATAGTTCATCTTAGGATGTTGCTTGAAGAGGTGATCGTACCTAGAACCCTAGACCCAACCCCCTCCACTGACGCCACATTTCCACAAAGATATGAAACCCCAGAAGGATTCTCGCTCTGAGGTTATTACTTATTTCAAATGCAGAGTCCTTGGTCACTGTTGTTGCAATTGCATTAGCTACAGTAGGTTTTTGTGGAATATGGAGTTAGAATGAACCTCGAAGGGTTCTCACAGAGGGAGAGAGAATTTATACTGGTTCAGGCCTCCCCGGAGGGATAATAGCCCTACATCCAGTTCATAGTGGATTTGGCATAGTTTTGCCTCTATTGAACCTATCTATTACAAGGGCATGGCCCTGCTTTTATAGGCACGCAGGCCAAAGGAAAAGACCCAAATTCCTTCTAAAAGTCATAGGCTTTATAGGGGCAAGAAAGGAAAAAAGCTAGACTACTGTATATTTGACTTATAGACTTGCAGATAAACGTCACTTCTAAGCAGGTATACGGCATACCAGGGACAAGGGGGCCCCGGTATGGCTTTACACTGTAGTGATGCTTGGATATTTCTTCTGGCTTAAAGTACTTTCCATAGTATTTCAGGCAGAGGCAGCTGTGGGGGTCCAAAGGGCACTCCGAAGCGGACCTCGAGGAGGGCTCCAAAGTGAGCTCCAACCGTCTCTCGGAGTGGGCTCCAAGGGGCTCCGGAGAGGGCTTCGAAGGGGACCGGAGGGGTCCCGGAGGCTTGGCTCCGAAGGGAACCGGAGGGGTCCCGGAGGCTTGGCTCCAAAGGGGACCGGAGGGATAAGCCTGGCTGCACTTGGAATTGTCTTCGTCAGAGGGGATCGTACTTCGTTCTCAGACTTTGGGGGGGACAGACTCTAGGCCCAATGCCATCGGAGGCTGACGTCAATTGGCCCCTGTTTAAGGGAAAACTTATTCTCCCAACAGTCACCATCAGGCACAATGCTTGAATCCTTCCCTTTGTTATGCGTGCAAGAAAACAAGTCATATCTATGATAACTATCCAAATATGGTAGCTAAGCGAGTTGAAAGAGTTGATTTATCTGAGTTTGAGCCTAAGACCTTTAGCATTAGTATGTTGAACCAATCCTTCTTGGGAGAGTGGGTCTTGTCTAATTACTGGTATAATAACGGTTTTGGAGAGTTTTTGCTTGGACAAACGCATTATCATTGAGATGAAGAACATGTTTGATGTAGCTTGGGATTGGAGAGTTCATCACTTAGAACAAAAAGAGTTTCCTTCAGTTAATATTCATTGGGAGTTTACCAAATTTAGGAGCTTCAATTTTAGAAGTTTCTCATTTTAGCCAGCGTGAGTGAATATGATAAGGACATGAATGTTTTTGTCAACTTGCAATCAATTTGGGTGAGTTCCCCATGTGGTTAGATCGGAGAAGTATGTGCGTAAGATAGCTCACTTGATTGAAGGACTTATGGAAGTTGATGTCAATTCTCTCACAAAACTTGGCTCAATCAAAGTTTGGGTGATCTACCAGGAGACATCACAAATTGAAGGTGGGTTTGAGGTCTTTATCAATTTCTAGGGTTACAGAATTCATTGGATCCCCGAGGTACAGTTTAAGAAATCTAATCCTCCAAAATCAGATGAGGCAGAAATTTCAGCTATTACGAGAAACATTCATAATTAGTTAGGTCTTATGACGAACCGAAAGAGATACAGAGTTCTTATAACCCCTCCTTCCCTACCCAACCAGCCTCCAAGTAAAGACAGACAAAAATGACAAGGGTAAAAAATAGATGGACACTACAACAAAACAGGGAACTTCCATCGGCCAAAGCCGACGGAAGTTAGCCCTTTCCCGACGGAAGAAGCTAACTTCCGTCGGCAAAACACTAACTTCCGTCGGCCTTTGTCCAATGGAAGCGAGGAGACGGAAGTTAGCTAACTTCTGTCGGCGGCCGACGGAAGTTAGATAACTTCCGTCGGCTTGACGTGGCCGACGGAAGTTAGCCCCGAACACTGCCACGTCAGCAGGGGGCGCTAACTTCCGTCGGCCAGCCTGGCCCACGAAAGTTAGGGGCAGCTAACTTCCGTCGGCTTTGGCCCTATCCGACGGAAGTTAGCCTTGTTGCCCACGTGGCCGAAACCAGCTAACTTCCGTCGGCTATGGTAAAAGCCGACGGAAGTTAGCTGGTATTTTATTTGTTTTTTCCTGGTTCCCCTACTCACACTCACATCCAACCACAATTTTAATCACATTCACAATACACATCTAAATTCACATTTCACATCCAAAATCACATTCAAACTTCACATATAACATCCAAAATCACATCTCACATCCAAAACTTCACACATCACATCCAAATCACATAACACAACTTAATTCACATTCAAAGTCACAATACACATCCGCATTTACATATACCATTCAAATTCACATACAAAGTTACATAACACATCGAGATTCACACTACACATCCATACTCACTGATCACCCACATTTGGGTCGTGGGTGCCACCGCTGCCTCCCGCTTCACCCACATTTGGGTCGTGGGTGCCGCCGCTGCCTCCTGCTTCATCCACATTTGCCCGAGAGGCTCCATCCTGGCCAGGCGTACGGAAAGTCTGAAGAAATAGACAAAATTAGAGAACGAATTAACTCAACTACTCTTCTAAACACTAACTTAAGTATCTGAAGTAACGATATGTCAGGAGGTACCTCAGGTGATGTAGAATATAATGGTGGTGGCGGGGGAGGTAGTGGTTGGAAATTGGACATGTCAAATCCACCATGCTGCTGGGCTAGTTGCTATACATGTTGTAATGTAATCAATTAGTTCTAAACCTATTTCTGAATACTTTTTAACTACAACACTCCAAACTAAACTTACTTGGATCATCGCCTGCTGTTGTGCTAAGCAGGCGGTATAGTACTCGTCGCGCCGCCTCATTTCCTCCCTCACCCGATCCACCTCCAGGGTTTCTGAAGAGCGACGATGGCTGGAGCCAACTCCGATGGAGCTCTGCGATGACTGAGCTGACTTTTGAGCTCTCACCTCTCTCGAGTCAATAACTCCATTGAACATGGAGTACCTGCAACATTGAATGAGTTAGTTACCATCACAATACCATAGACAAAACATTAATAAAAACAATGTCTCACCATCCATGGCTTTTGCCACCTCCGCTGGAGTACACGGCCATTTGGTCGACATGTTCTCTCCACCAATCATAGTCCTCTCCATGGAGTCGAACCATGTGTTCACCATACTGCGCCTGCAAAAAACATGTCCGATTAGCTAGACACAGAAAAATGAAATTACGTAAACTCTTAATAACATCTCACCAAATGGTCTGTGGCTGTCTGGCTACACAAGACATCTGGCTGTGTAGGATTGCTTCCTTTGTGACCAGATGTATACACCTCTATGTCACTTGGCACGTTGCCAGATTTAGCTTCCTGTACATTAGAAAAGAGTTAGTCGCATTACAATATATCTATAGCTAGAGAGTGACAGAAGGAGGTCTTACCAAGCGTTTAGCGTGGCGAATATGTTCGTCGGCACCATATCTATGCTTCGGATCCGTCCCGCGGCATTGTCTTTTCTGCTCGGAAGTCTTCTTAAATGCGGCTGAAGACCAAATCTTGCAGAATTCGAAATATGCGTCCTCGCGGTTTGCAAACCACGGAATCCTCAACTGAACAGAGATGCTATTTGTATTATATGACAACAAATCTCAACAATCGAAGATTTAAAAAGTTAGAATTGTTTACTGAACGATATTCTTCTTCAGTCAATAGATTGACGATGAGCCCGTCGCCTTGCTCATTCATTGCCCTAGCTTCTCCTTGTAGTAAGCATTGTTCGCTTGAATGCGGGCATATGAAATGGCGTCCTTCACCACCTTATGTGCATTGTTGTTGAAGACTTGAAGGGCATGGTTATGGTGATTGCCGACCTCTGGCAAGCAAAAGGGTAACTGCAAAAGTAATGATTAGTAAAGTGTTGTAACTCGAAAAGCCTAAAAGAAGATTGAAAAAACACATGCATACCCAGAAGTCATGAGACACCCGCCCCCTGAGCAGTTCCATGGCGCCCGTCAGGAGCAAACCGGTACTGGTCCCATGTCTGGCATAGAACCCGCTCACCGGTCGGCATTGTCAGCACCCCTGGGTAGTGCAGACGACACAGGTTACCCAATATCTGGTTAACCTGCCTGACCCTCGAAGTGCTGTCAAACCGAGAGTCAATCCAAGATCTAGAAATACATAATAAATAAAGTCAGTTTAGTGAAAGAAATTTTTGAAAAAAAAAGCAAAACAACAGAAGAGTATTACACTTACCCGTCACCTACAGGCGTAATCTCGATCTTGGCTCCACCGGAAGAGACTACTGGTGGGGCAACCAGGTGGCTCGTCCAAAAAGGGACAATTCCGGACCTACACATCTCACACGCATGACACGTGTGAGACATGTTGGTCCGAAACGGGTGAAGCATAGGTTTCGTTACACTATCTACGTTGTTGTCAAATAAAAAATTGCATACGAAAATAAATATATATAATAAAAGTATATATATAATATACTAATCACCGTAATGAAATCATCAACAAACCACAAATTAACACAAGAATATAATTAATAGCACATATATATTTAAATTTTACCACACAACCCATTTGAATTTCAGCTCATTTAAAGCCCATTTCTAAACCCTAACTTCTCCCCACTACCTCTCTCTCTCAACCCCCTCTCCAGCCGCCACACTTGATCTCCTCTCCCTCCTCTTCTCTTTCCCATTTTCTACACTAGTGCACTGGGTGGCCAGATCTGACCTCGCCACGTCCTCGCCACGCCCTCGACATGCCCTCGCCGCGGCCCCATTGCACCCTCGCCATGCCCTATCGAGCCCTCGTCACGCCATCGCCGCGAGGGAGGGGGAGAGGATTAGAGAGGCAGAAAGGAGAAAGGTGCCACGGGGAGGGGTAGCAGAGGCGGCGGTGGCACAAGGGGAAGGGGTAGCAGATGCGGCGACGTGGCGCACGGGGAAGGGTAGCAGAGGGCGGCGACCGGCGGCGCAAGGGGAGGCGTAGCAGAGGCGGCGACCGGTGGCACAAGGGGAGGGGTAGCAGAGGCGGCAGTTGGCGGCGCAAGGGGAGGGGTAGCAGAGGCGGCGGCCGGCGGCGCAAGGGGCAGAGGTGGCGGCGCAAGTGGAAGGGGAGGTAGAGAGTCGACTCAGTCGAGACTCGAGAGGGGGCTAGCTAGGGTGACGCGTCGATGATAAATGCAGAGTCCAGATGATAGAGTTACGGAAATTAAGGGTGTGCTTGATTCGTTGCAAAATAACACGAGTTTATTTTTCATTAGCAATACTTCAAATCTTTTTCTCCTAAATCATGTATCCAATTTACAATATAACTACACCATTTATTCATTACATTTAAATCTACAAAACACAATTTTGGGTGATTATATTTGATGAAAAAAGTATATATAACAAGCGGCTCATACTAATTCTAACTTATATCATTCAACAAGCAAAATAGCTCGTACTATCAACTAACAAAGATCATCGAATAGCTAGAATTATGGATCATTAATTCCATCCTATCCACGATACAATAGTACAAGTAACAAGTGGCCATGCATCTGACCTGAGGTGGTGAGGCGGTGGCGACGGGGTGCCGGGATGGATGGCGGTGGTCACCGGTGTGTGCGGTGGCCGGCGGCCAGGGGCACGGCGGCGGCGGGGCACCGACGGGCGGCGGGGGCGGGGGCATGCGTGGGCGGTGGCCGGTGGCCGGGAGAATGGCGACGGGGCCCCGGCTTGGGCGGCCTGCGGCGGTGGGTGGCGGCGGCAGGAGGCGGCGGCCGGCGCGGTGGCGCGGGGCGCCGAAGGCGGGCGGTGGCGTGGGTGCGAGGCGGGCGGCTGCGTGGGCCGGGGCGGCGGTCGGCGGTGGTTGGCCGGGGCGGCGGGCGGGCGGCGGCCGGCGCGGTGGCGCGAGGCACCGGATTGGAGGCGGGCGGTGGCGCGGGCTCGAGGCGGGTGGCGAGAGGTGGGTGGGCGGCGACGGCAGGAGGCGGGTGGCGGCGGCGTGCAGTGGGCGCGTACAGGGATTAGGTCTCCATGTACGCGTGCGCGGGGTTGGGGATTATATCCCTTAACTTCCGTCGGCCACCATTAAAGCCGACGGAAGTTAAGGGATATGTATCGGCCCGGACCACAGACACGTTAACTTCCATCGGCCACAGGTAAAAGCCGACGGAAGTTATTTTAACTTCGTCAGCTACTTAAGGCCGACGGAAGTAAAATAACTTCCGTTGGCTTTTCGAAAAGCCGACGGAAGTTAAATTGGCCGACGAAAAGTTTCTGTTTTGTTGTAGTGGGAGGATGCATTTGAGGAGGAGGGTGTGTTGAAAGATGGCGGAAAAGTAGATATTCCTGATTGCATGGAGTTAGAAGAGGAATCAGATGCTTGTTTGGGATTGGGGAACCGGTTTATCTACCCTCATTTTAATGGTGAACCATCAGTGAGTAAGATTGAGCTTGAAAATGTTCTACATGAGGAAAGGCACAATGTGGACTGTATGGCTGAAAGTGTTGAACCTTTGGCTCAAGATTCATCTCTTCCTATTGTGCCATTTCATGCCATTGACTATGTGGAAATGTTGATTGCCTCTAATAGCCGGGGGAAATTAGGAGACCTGAATCAGGATGACTGTCTATTCAAAAAGAGATATCTGAATCTGGGCCCCAAGTTAAAAACAAAGGGCCTCCAATTGCTCAATGCAAAAGTGCAAGAATCAAGCAAGATGTGATCTCTATTGCTATGAAAGCTCAACGGAGGAGGGATATACTACTTTCCATTCAATTGAATCATGTAAGCTAGTTAATATTGCCCTAGATACTGATATTAATTTGGGTAATGATGTTGCTACAATATCAGAAAACATTAGTTTATTAAAGCTAAAGAGCTTACCCAAGATAGTTAGCTTCACTAAAGAGCATTCTTTATCAAATAACATTGTGGCTTCTTCTTCCAACCAAAATACAGTGAATGAAGACGTCTTGGAAACAATTATCATGCTCATTTTCCCCTATTTGTAACATTGAAGAGATGGACAAAGAAGAAGAGGCACAGTGACAATAAATGACCCATGAAAGTTCTCTTCTAGAATATTAGATGTCTACGTTCAGTTGGAAAAATATATGTTTGTATAAATGTGGTTTTATCTGTATCTAGTAGACTATCAGGCGATGTTTTAAGAAAAAAGAGTTGGACATGTGGATACTTAGGGACAGGCCTAAGTGTAACACAGCACCGACATCACGTTCCGACTACCCTTAGCCGTGGTAAGGAGGGTGGAGTCGCCAGGCAATCAGATCACACAAAATAATCCAATTAGCCTAAAGAAATATATTAAATAGAATAAATCGTCAAACCGGTCGGAGCCTGTCTGCTTCGAAGTATGGTGCGAAGGGGGTCACCGGAGTGTACCTTCGGCATCTAGTGCGAAATGTCCCGTCGAAGGGTACCTTCAGTGTTCGGATTGATCTGATCGAAGATGAACTCCGAACGGATCTAGATGTGACAATGACCTCTGAACAACGGGGTTTGGCGTGAAGTCTCCGATGCAGTAAGATACAGAGTAATGACTCGAGTGCAACGCGTGAGCGTGACTTCATCCAGAGCGGAGTACGAGCGTGGCGAAGCCTGTCGTGACAAAGTGTGTTGGCGAAGCATGTGGTCGAAGCAATCAGTCTCGCCGAAGGGTGTTCTGGCAACCTCCGAAACCAATCTCTCAGCTCCGGACACCTCCGACGAAGTAGCTCCGAATGTGGAAACCTGTAACAAAGTGGATTCGAAGTACCAATTTGGCTTGAGGACCGAATTCTGCTAAGTGTCGCACTAGGAGCGAAGGTAGCAATCTGTTACGCAGATTGGCGGATACTTCACAGGTGAAGTAACAAGGCGATAGAAATCTATTACGTAGATTAACGGATACTTCACAAGCGAAGTAACAAGGATTACCATTGTTCCGAAGTGGCTGTAAGAGGGCTTCCAGGAAAACCCACGAAGAGTACAGAAAAGTAAAGATAAAGTAAATGCGATACAAAGCTAGGGCTTTGTGGTTGATTTGTGTTGGGGTCACGCGGGTCTCTGAATTGGCTTCGCCTCTATATTTATAGGGTCTAGACCTCTGATCTAATCTGCTATAATTCGGCTGACTAGAGATAAAAACTTAGCCGGAATCATGTCTAACTCTATCTCTGCCGAAGTGGGCCTTCGGCTAGGCCCATCGAAGCTTGCTCCTCGGGCCAAAGCTTTAGCGACGTGGGCCTCCGAAGGCTTCCTGGCTGAAGGCCGTGGGCTGGCTGGAAGCTTTCGGAGCCCATAGCCCAATGGTCCATCGGCCCTATAAGGCTTCGGCCTGAACCGGGGCATGTGTATTTTCGGCCTAAATTACCAAAATTGATATTTTGACAACCTTAGCCATTGATGCCATTTTTTGCTATCAACACATGCCCCCTGCCTTTTAGTTAACTAAGTGAACTAAAATCACAATGAGCTAAAGGCGATACCTTCCATATCGGCCTTTCGACACCTTTTACGTTGTTTGCACACACTTGGGAAATACCTTTTCAAGTATCTACCATTCAAAGCTCTTCGAAACTGCTCTCCTTTCAGAGATTCTAACACATATGCATTGCCAGGAGCGATTTCGGCTATTTTGAAAGGGCCTTCCCAACTAGGGGACCATTTACCCAACTTGGGACTCTTCGTAGGCTTTAGCTACTCTCCTCTTGTCTAATTATATGGCTTCTAATGCCTTCAATCTCTTATCGGTCACTTCTTCTAGGTTGTCCTTCAAAAGAGTTTCATACTCGTCAACCGATAAACCATCTTGCCTTAACACCCTTAGAGAGACAAGATCTACTTCCACAGGTAGAACGGCTTCTTGTCCATACACTAACTTGTATGGACTAACTTTGGTAGCACCGTGCTTTGCAATCCTACAAGCCCATAGCGCCTCGGAAAGCACCTCATGCCACCTTTTAGGGAACTCTTCGATTTTCTTCCTAATGAGCTTAATCACGGTTTTATTACTAGACTCGGCCTAACCATTGGCCTGAGCATAGTAAGGCCAAGAGTTTACCAACTTAATACCATAATATTCGGCAAAGTCCCTCACTTCTTATAAACAAATGAGCTACCTTGATCTGTAGTGAGAGTTTGAGGAATGCCAAATCTATGTATGATGTGCTTCAAGATAAAGTCAAGTACCTCGTCGTGAGTCATGTTCTTGAGAGGCACGGCCTCAGTCCATTTGGTTAAGTAATCTATCGCCATCAACACGAACCAATGCCCTTTTGAGGAAGGAGGGTGAATTTTGCAGATGAAGTCTAACCCCAACCTCGGAACGGCCATGGCTTGACAATAGGGTTGAGTAATGAAACAGGAGCTAACTGAATATTGCCAAACTTTTGACATGCTTCACACCCTCTATAATACTTAAAACGATCTTCAGTCATAGTTGGCCAGTAGAAACCCGCTCTTTGGAGCATCCAACTCATTTTTGGGCCGACTGATGAGTGCCACAAAGTCCTTCATGGACTTCTCCTGTAGCCACATGGGATCGTTCGTGGTCTAGACACTTTAATAGTTTCCCGTCAATGGTTCGGCGATACAGTGTACCGTCTATCAACACAAATTTAAACGCTTGTCGCCGAATCTTCCGATCAACCCTTTGGCTAGGGTCTCTCAAATACTGGACGATTGGATTTCTCCAATTGCCCTTACGGGCTTCGGAGGGTTTTTGCCAGCTCACTCTCTGAAAAAGTCTCTAGGCTACTGATTTTGGGGTGCCCCCCGAGCCCTTCCTATTTCTGCCAAAGCTTGGCTGGACTGGCTACGCGGATCGCATCAGGCCGGAGCCCCCTGCCAGAGGGTCCGGACTCCTGGAAGCCCTTGCTGTCTCGGGGACTCTGGCTTGTGAGCTCCGGCATGCCAGACTCTTCGGTGGGTGGAACATTCCGATCTTGGGACTTCGGCGCGCGGTGGCCATCGGCAGCCGGAGGGGTCCGACCCGGAGGGTGCGCTTGCCCGAAGTCACTGGCTTCGGTAGTGAGACCAAACATCGGCTTCTCCTATACATAAAATTTTCCTCTCCTGACTTGGTAATCAGATTCTTGCTGAGCCAAATCATTTGCAATCGAATTGGCCTCTCTCGACACATGAGAAATTTTGAAGTCATCAAAAGTAGCAACTATGTCCAGGCACCTATCCAAGTAGCTATTTAGCAAGCCACTAAAACATTGAGCACCCTTAGCCACTTGTTGTACCACTAACAGGGAATCACCATGCACATGGACATGTTTAACACCCATGGAATCTAACAATTCAAGCCCTAGCAGTAAAGCGTCGTATTCAGCTTGGTTATTAGTAGAAGGAAACTCTAAACGAGCTGAGGTCTCAAAGTGCGCTCCACTAGGTGATACGAGGACCACTCCAATACCTTGGCCATTTTTGCAAGCTGAACCATCAAAGTAAAGTTTCCACGACATTACTTCAATCAAATCAATACTGTCGCTCCAGCTGACGTCTATGTGGTGATCAACTATAAAGTTGGCTACGATCTGGCCTTTCATAGCTCTTAGGGGTTCATAGGCCAAATCATATTCAATCAAGCGTAAGCCCATTTTCCGATTCTTCCACTTAGAATCAGCTTTTGTAACATGTGTTTTATAACATCGGTTTGGCAAATGACAACACATGTAGTAGGGAGAAGATAATGGCGCAATTTGGTGCATGCGTAGTAAAGTGATAAACACAAACGTTCCACAAACGTGTATCTGGTCTCGGCGTCCAGCAGGCGGTGGCTCAAGAACGTGATGATGTACTCTTTTCCTTCTACCTCCTGGGTTAGCACGGCCCCGATCACGCTATCTTCAGCAGCGATGTATAGCCGAAACAGAATCCTGGCTCTAGGTGCTCTCACCACGGGCGGTGATGACAAGCACTCCTTGATTTTCTCAAAGGCACTTTGCTGGCTTGCCCCCCAAGTGAACTCAGCCTCGTTCTTTAGTTGGAGTATGGGGACAAATGCATCAATCTTGCTAGACAAGTTGGATATAAAGCGGCGCAAATAATTCATCTTGCCTAGCAACTTTTGTACATCCCTTTTCCATGTTGGCGCTGTAATGTTTCTAATTTTCTCAAGCCTCTTAGGATCAATTTCTATGCCTCTTTCATGAATCACGAAACCTAAGAACTTACCCACCGACACGCCAAAAGCACATTTGAGCGGGTTCATCTTTAAACCATACTGTCGCATCCTATCAAAAGCAACTTTCAAATTGGCTAAATGGTTTCCCATAGTGTCCGATTTGACTACAACACCATCAATGTAGACTTCTAATATAACTCCTTGTAAGTCATGAAAGATCAAGTTCATAGCGCGCTGATATGTGGCACCGGCGTTTTTCAAACCGAAAGTCATAACGACCCAGTCAAACAACCCTATAAAACTAGGGCATCAAAAGGCAGTCTTGTAGATGTCCTCTTCGGCCATGAAGATTTGATTATAACCAGCATTGTCATCAAGAAAACTTAGTACCTTGTGTCCTGAAGCATCGTTGATTAGCATGTCGGCTATCGGCATCGGATACTCGTCCTTCGGAGTGGCCTTGTTCAGATCCCTGAAGTCAATACACACTCGTATCTTGCCGCTCCCTTTCTTCTCTACAGGCACAATGTTAGCAACCCATTCTGCGTACCTGCATGGCCTAATAAATTCATCTTTGAGCAGTCGCTCTACTTCTTCTTTAACCCGGTCATAGACGGCCAAGTTAAAGCGATGAGGAGGCTGTTTATAAGGCCTAAATCCGGACTTGATAGGTAGCCGATGCTCCACGAGCTTGCGACTTAGTCCAGGCATCTCGCTATACTCCCATGCGAAGCAATCAACATACGACCAAAGCAACTTTATTACTTCGGCCTTTTCATCAGGCTGTAAATGTTGGTTTACAAAGGTCGGCCTCGGGATGCTACCATCACCTATGTCAATTTCCTCTAAGGGATCGGCCAACGCAAATCCTTGTCCTAATTTCTCTACTTCGCTAAAGTCTTCAATGGCCTCGGCAATACCGTCTTTATTAGACCGATACTGTTCTACATGAGACTTTAGCCAATCCAGATTACTCTTGTTAGACATGACTACTAATACAAAAACAGTCGTGCTACACCAGCCAGCTTTACAGACACTGGTACAAAACGTCCTTCGGACACACTAACAAAATCATAATCCGAAAGTTCTCTACCTGACAGACACACTACCTTGTTGTGAACAGCGTCAACTGATACGTCGGCCAATGCCACTTGGGCCAAAGTATCTGCGGGAATGACTTCTACTTCATCATCATCGCACTGAATTAGGCATTGGTGCAGAGTAGAAGGAATGCAGCAATTCATGTGAATCCTGTCACACCCAAGCAGTACGGTGTAGTTACCTTGTACATCGACGACGAAGAATGTTGTCGATAACGTCTTGTTGCCCACTGTCAACTCCAAGGAGAGCACGCCCTTGGCCTCGGAACTCTCGTCATTGAAGCCATTGAGCATCAAGTTGGTCTTCTTTAGATCATCCTCATCCCTGCCAAGTTTCTTCAATAACAAGTAAGGCATTAAGTTAACAGTGGTGCCACCGTCGACAAGCATATGGGAAATCGGCTTTCCGTCAATGTGACCTCTGACGTAGAGAGGCTTTAGATGGCGAGCCAATTTCTCAGGCTTCTCAAAAATAGTGTTGCGTGGGTCGAGGTTCACTTGAGTGACCTCGGCCTCATCTTGTGGTAGGGCGAACTCGGTGGGCAGCGTGACGATGTTGATGTCCATTGCCTGAGGTGCAGGCCCCTCGGAGACAGGTGAGTAGTCATCGTCGAGTATGTCATCATCGTCGCCGCTTGGACTAGGAGCCAGGTTGATCGTCTCAACCGGCTTCATCCTCCATACCTGTCTTGTAGTTGGTCGAGGGCGTATTTCCTCAAAAATAGTGTCGCACTCGTCCTCGGCTTTCTTCTCGCGCATCTCCTATGCCCGTAGCCGTTGCAGACTTCTCTTTTGTGATTTGGACATGCCTGGAGGTGCCCAAGATGGTTGTGGCTTGGTGCCAGGTGCTACTGCCTGGTTCCTGTCGACTCTACCTAAAGTGGTACTGCCCCCTTCGGCCTCGTGCACTCTGTATTCGGAGGGGCCTTCGCTACGGACCCCGGCAGTTGGACCGGCCTTGTTCGGCCGATCGAACCAGGCTTCAGCGCGGCTCCGGCCGAAGCAAGGGGCTTATCTCTGTCAGACTTCGGTGATAAGGCCTTTGGGATTGGGACTTCCTGAGACCCTACTCCGATTGTGATAGCTTCGAACTCCCTGTCTTAGACCTCCTCATGCTTGTACTCTTCAACTTCGCCCTACACGAGCCGATTCGGAGGTACCATGGACAGCCTGTGGATGATGCCTCCCTCCGCTGCGTCTGTTTGTCCCTGCCATTCATAATACTCCGAAGGAAAACAAGGCATAACTTTAAGTTGCGGAGGGTACTCCAACTATGATACGTAAGGAGCCCACGGAGTTCCTGCCCAGTTGTACGGCGGAGGCATCGGCGGCTCCAGTGGCCTCACCCACTGTGAGCCAAACCCGTTACCCGGAGGAGGGTTCGGCAAGGTCGACGGTGTCTCAGACCATATCAGTGAGGGGTCCTGCTAGGCCGGAGGTACGTTTGGCCAATGTGTGCCGAAGCCTCCTGTCGAAGGGTTCATCTGGAGAGGTGCGGGGTTCGGCCATTTGGGGCCGAATTCACTCCACATGGGGTTCGGCCACTAGGGTCCGAAGCTACTGTACGAGGCGTTCAGCCATTGAGGACCAAAGCCACCGTATGGAGTGTCAGGCCACTATGGCCCGATGTCCCCGTGCGGAGAGTCCGGCCATTGTGCTCCGAAACCATCATGAGGAGGGCTCGGCCACTGTGGTCCGAAGCCGCCCTCCGAACACAGTGGGGCCTTCGGCTGACATAGTTTTTTTAGCACGGGGACCTGCTTCCTTGGCTTTTCTTTGAAGCTTGTTCAACAGCATCTTGTATGTTACCTTCGGCCTCTGGTGTAGGACCGAAAGTAGCGACCAGAGGGGGGGTGAATGGGCGCCTAAAAATTCTTTCGAATCAATGGCCTCCTCCCAACACCCAACGCACCTCAAAAGACTAAGCAGTAGACAATGAACAGATAGCCTAAGTCTAAAGGTATCTAGCCTAAAAGCAGCTGATGATAAACAGAGAACTTATCACGGCAAAGCTAAAAGACAGATAAATAGTATATGCAAGACTAGGCAAGACAAACTTCTCAGTAAAGCAATCTCGGTGCACTATGAGAGAGAAGAGAAGTTACCTGTTCAAATCTATCTCCTGTTCGAAACTCGGCGAAGCCTGCTTCGCAGGCCGAAGCCTGCTTCACTGGCCGAAGTTTACTTCGCTGGTCGAAGTCTAGTTCAGAGGTGGAAGTCGAAGTCTATCGAAGGTGATGTGAAAGTGCCGAAGGTAGGTTTCGGTCTAGCCTAGTTCGAAGTGGCAGAAAACGAAGTGTGTTTCGAAGCGAAGTATGAGAAAGTCAGAGCCTGCTTCGAAGTGTGTACTTCGAAGGCAAAGCTTCGAACACAGCTTCGAACCGAGGGCTTCGAAGCCAAACCTTCGAACAGAAAACTTCGAACACAACAGACGGACAACCTTTGAACAAAGAAGCGAAGCCTGTCACACGACAGAGAAACCAAATTCGAAGCCTACACTCTACCTTCGAAAGGAGCTAGCTTCGAAAAGAGAAGCGAAGGCTGACATGCGACAGAGAGACCAAAAACGAAGTCTATCAGTGAGATTAGCTTCGAAGCAAACTCCGAAGCCTGATGAAGTATTGACTTCGAACAGCTAGTGACAGAGAACACCTTCGCAAGGACTATCGAAGTATGTGAAGCTGACAGAGAGCAAAGTGTTCTGCGAAGCTAGAGACACAGCACAAAAATGAAGCCGAAGTTCAAGCGAAGCCTTCGAAGATGTTAGATCGAAGCCTGCCTCACGGAACTGAGGGGCTTCGAACAGAGAAGGTGGCTTCGCCAGAAAACAGATAGAAAAGTTACTTGGGCCTGTCAACTTCGATCAAAAAGCTGTGCAGTAGAAAGCAAAAGCTGACACTAGAGTACTGTTGCTACAGTGGAGGAGTACTACTTGCAAACAGCAAGAAGTAGTACTCTGCTCGTGAAGAACAGAAGCAAACCGAAGCACAAACACACTCATGAAAATGCCTGTGCACGTGAAACGAAGCAACAAATGTTGCTGCAGATTTGTTGTGCACGTTCAACAGAATAGAAGCTTCAAAGCATCACACGAACTAAAATAAATGCAAGCTAAAATCCCATGAACAGCAGCCTGGCTGCACACAACAAGAGAGAGAAGAGAGAATGCAAGAGACAAAAAGTGACCCAAAGGAGTAGTATTGATTTCAGCAAAAGGGTTAGTCCAACCCTAGGGATTGGGGTCCTATTTATAGGCTGCCCACCACTAGGAATATTCCACCAGCCCCTTAGGGTATTTTACAGACGCAAGAATAAAGGAAAGACTCTACTGCCCTTAGGTATTTTTACAGACACAACTGACTGACTGTGGGCCTAGAGATACAGTTGACTTATCTGGAAGCTAAGATTTCATAGCGACTACGGCTTCTCTTCTGGACAGTCGGATACAAGATCGACGGTTGTTAGTTTTGCGCCGAAGCTGACAAAGCCTCCACCGGCTTTGCACCAGGTACCCGGATTGGGCCGACCCGATTCCACAGCTCTCTCAGCCCGGCAATCACTCACTGCCCGTGTACCTGAGTCAACCCTGGTCAACAGCCTAGTGGGTCTTCTACTGCTTCTGGCCCATGTACCCGGATTGGGCCAGCCCGACTTCGCAGCCTCCTCTACCCGACAGTCGCTCGCTGCCCGTGTACCTGAGTCACACGCGGCCCATGAAACAATAGATCTCTTCTTCTTCTGTCCTCTTTGACTATCGTTGACAATGACTCATCACTTCTAGAGCCATGAGGCCCACGCTATTTCAGCATGGCTCCTCAATCTCCCCCTTGATGAGTGCATTGTCAACACTCCTCTCTTTCAGCTCTTCAGCACCTGCAAACAAATGTGGAAACACGAAAACAAAGCACAAGAAAACAAAGAAGAAGAAAATAAGGTAAAAGTTTAACCCTAATGACCAAAAGCCGAACAGAAGCAAGAAGTGGTCATTATGGTTAACCAAAACGTAAAAGCTCAAAAATGAGTGCTATCTCAGAACAACAAGGAACAAGGATGTAGTAAGAACTCCCCCTTAAACTCTGATCCCAAATTTTCTCCCCCTTGTTGACAAGTGAACTCATCAAGCACTCAAAAGAGACACAGACTCCCCCTGAAAGGCAACTCCCCCTCAAAATATGCAGTAAATTCAACTGGAGTGCATGTGGAGTGTAGAAAGCATGCTTCTCAAATATGATTGACTGCAATTACAACATTGGTCTTGGCATACACTACATTGTCCTAGTTCGTACCAAAGTGCTATGATACGCAGTCCAGAACAATGCAATGCGACAAAAACAAACCCACCTGGATCTTTCAAGTTTATGCATAAAAAGACATGGAAATTTCATTTTTCTAGATTTTTCATCATTTTATAGCACATATCCATGTTTGAAAGCAGAAGGATGTCCAAGTTGCATGTGTGCATCTAAGTCAGGAACTAGCTACAAGGCATATAACAGATAGCAAGAGCACATAGCCTACACATGCTAGTTACCAGAAGCAATGGTGATCATTTTTCAAGTTTAAAGCGTAAAAACCATGCTTATGACAATATCAGACATATCAAGTGAACTGAAGCAAAGCATGATCATCAACAAGTAATCAAAAGCATGTACTAGCTAGAATAAGTAAAGCAGTACAATCATATAACAGAAGCAGCTCTAAAGTGTGATATGTGAATATGCAGGATATGAACACACACAAAAGGACTCAAGAAAAGAGTAAAGAAGAAAGAAAAAACTGACGCAAAATATCCTAAAAAGGATACACAACACCCAAATCCCCTCGTAAACGCTCAAATGTAGACTGATCTAGGGGTTTGGTGAAAATGTCAGCCAACTGACGATGGGTATCAACATGAACAAGGTCAATGACACCTTTCTCATATTGATCCCGCAAGAAGTGAAAGCGCACATCAATGTGTTTGGTTTTTGAATGGAGACAAGCGTTTTCCCTACACTAATAGCACTTGTGCTGTAGCAAAACAATGGAACCCTGGTAGGAAAGAACAACCCAAAATCTCGCAGAGTGGAAATCATCCAAACAAACTGTGAGCAGCAGCTACGTACTCAGCCTCTGTGGTCAAAAGAGCAACTCCAGACTGCTTTCGAGAAGACCAAGAGACAAGAGAAGAACCAAGAAACTGGCAAGTACCGGAAGTCGACTTGCGATCCAACCGGCACCCACCAAAGTCGGCATCCGAAAAGCCAGATAAATCGAGAGAAGATGATGCTGAATAGAAAAGACCAAGATCGGGTGCATAAGTGAGATACCTGAAGATGCGCTTGACAGCCTGCCGGTGAGATGCGCGTGGTGAAGACTGGAAGCGCGCGCACAGTCCCACGACGAACTAAATGTCCGGTCTGGTCGCCGTCAAGTACAACAGCGAACCGATCATCCCTCGAAACTCCCTCTAGTTGACCTTGATGCCACTCTCGTCCTTGTCCAGACCCCCAGATGTGCCCATCGGGGTCATCTGTGGCTTCAATTCACCACCAAAGTCAAATTTCTTAAGCATATCACGAGTGTACTTACCTTGGTGGATGAAAGTGCCGTCCTTGGTTTGCTTGATCTGGAGCCCTAAGAAGTACTTGAGCTCACCCATGAGGCTTATCTCAAACTCGCTATGCATCTGCTCAGAAAACTTGGACACAAGAGAATCAGTAGTACCGCCAAAGATAATATCGTCCACGTAAATCTGAGCAACTAAAAAATCTGAAGCATCTCTGAGCAAGAAAAGAGTTTTATCCACCGAACCCATCACAAAGCCCTTCCTCAACAAAAATTGCTTCAACCGGTCATACCAAGCCTTGGGGGCTTGCTTCAACCCGTATAAAGCCTTTTGCAACTTAAAAACATGTCGAGGAAACTTAGGGTTCTCAAAACCGGGGGGTTGCCTAACATAAACCTCCTCTTCTATGTACCCGTTCAGAAAAGCACTCTTGACATCCATTAGAAAAACCTTAAAACCCTTCAAAACGGCAAAACTAGAAGAATACGAATGGACTCAAGACGGGCAACAGGAGCGAAAGTTTCTTCAAAGTCAATACCTTCCTTTTGGCAAAAACCCTGGGCAACCAGTCGAGCTTTGTTGCGCACCACAACCCCATCTTCACCTTGTTTGTTCTTGAATACCCACTTGGTGCCTATGGGGTTGCATCCTGGTGGCGGCTCAACTAGTGTCCAAACCCGATTGCGGACAAAGTTCTCAAGCTCTTCTTGCATAGCATTAATCCAATTAGAATCAGAAAGAGCATGAGAAACGTCTCTGGGCTCAAAGGATGCAATAAAAGCAGATTCAGCAAACACGGCAAGAGAGGCATTATATGAACGCAAAGTTCTTTCAGTCAAATCACCGATGATGAGCTCTGAGGGATGGTCACGCTGAACTGCTCGGGTTCCATGGTGATCTGAAGTCACCTCACCGGAGTCAGCAGCAGGCACCTCTGGACTCGACTGAGGGGGCTCGATCGTAGTGGAAGAAGTGATCAGAGGTCCGCCCTCGTCCTCAGTCGAAGTCTCAGAAGGTGTGGGCTCTGCGGGGGATGCAGAAGGCCCACCCTCATCAGCAGCTGGAGTATCCTCATCTTCCTCGAAGATGGACTCTCCGAGCTCATCATCACCAGAAAGCTCAAAAGAAGGAGTCAAAGAAGGCAAGGACTCATCAAATGAAACCTCACAAGTCTCAACAAGCAGCTAGGATTCGAGGTTCCAAACACGAAAACCTCGAGAATGCAAAGCGTAGCCAAGAAAAACTCCATCCCAGCAACGAGACTCAAACTTGTCCAAATGCCCTCCCTTCTTGAGCACAAAGCACTTGCAGCCAAACGCTCGCAAGTGGCTCACCTTGGGCTGTCTGCCAAACCGCAACTCATACGAAGTCTTACCTAAGTAAGCTCGAAGAAAAATGTGGTTGGCCAGATAGCAAGCCGTGTTCATGGCTTCAGCCCAAAAACACCTAGGAGTCCTGTGCTCATCGAGCATCGTCCTGGCCATCTCGACTAGCGTGCGGTTCTTTCGTTCCACAACGCCGTTCTGTGGGGGGGTGTAAGGAGAAGAAAACTAATGATCCTGACCCTGATCACTACAGAAGCTGACGAACTGAGAGTTCTTGAACTCAGAGCTGTTGTCGGAGCGAATTGCTCGCATCCGACCATTGTTCTCATTCTTCAGCTTCAAAATCAGGTCATGAACAAAATGAAAAGTCTCATCCTTAGACTCCAAAAAGAAACCCACGAGAATCGAGAAAAGTCGTCAACAATCACAAGAGCATACCACTTCCCACCGACTGAGCGTACCCGAGCTGGACCTACAGTGTCCAAATGTAAAAGCTCGCCTGGATACGAAGTCATCACTTGAGTCACAGGTGAGTGAGAAGCGGCAACCATTTTCCCATGACGACAGGGATGACAAACTAGATCCTTCTCCATCTTAAGCTTGGGCAATCCTCGGATGAGGTCCATAGAGCTTAACCTGACTAGCAGATCAAAACTCAAGTGACCTAACCTCCTATGCCACTTCCAGAGCTCAGAAGAAGATCCAGCAATCAAACAGCGAGAAGGGCCAAAAGAACTAGAGAAGTCAATTCGAAAAACTTTACCGAAAGGTAAAATCTGACAAACCAAAGACCCTCTAGAATCAACCACAGAAGAGTTGCCCTTCTTAAAACGCACTTCCAAACCATCCTCAAGAAGTTGCGAAACAGAAATCAAATTGAAGTTCAAATTCTTAACCAAAGCAACATTCTTCAAAGAGAAATGATCTGAAATGCAAATTGAGCCTATGACACTTACTTTCCCTTGACTGTTGTTCCCGAACGTGATGTATTCTTTGGAGCTCGGGGGAGTGAGACTGGAGAACCATCTGCGATGTCCCGTCATGTGGCGAGAGCATCCTGAGTCCATGATCCAAACATCCTCCAGTCCGTGGTCCTGCACAATCAGTGGCTGTAAGTGGGAGCAAATGGTCCGGCACCAGGTTTAGCAAAAGAGCTAAACCAGTGTCGAGCCATCTGCTCAAAAGATGGAAAGCGAAAACCATCAAAAGAGTTTGGACCAAAACGCGGCTCAAAGCGCGGTCCTTGGTTCTGCCTAACCCTGCGGCCACGAGGTCCAGAACCGTAGCCAACACAGTCTGGAACTCTGCCGGAATGGACACCACCAACTGGAGCACGGGCAAGAAAGTCGTCTCCTCTACCACCACCTACACGACGCGGCCTGGCCTCCAGCCTCTCCCCGCGTCGAGGAACACACAGTCTACCACCCGGCTGGTAGAACTGCTCCTGACCACCACGAGCCCTCTCTGCTCTCTCAACCCGCTTCCTCCTGAAGCAGAACTCCGCAAGATGTCCGTCTCTCTGATAGTACTCACAATGATAGGTGGGCTTCTTGGGATGTGGTTGAGGCTTGGAATGTTTGGGCTTGGTAGTGTTTGGTGTGGTCTTCTTGGGTTGAGAGGGTCCAGGAAGAGAGTCAAGAGAAGTGTGGAGGTTTTTGGGCTTTGGAACCCAGATAGGCTTTTTGGGTGGAGCTTTTGGTGGTTCATGGATTACTCCATCCTTGGGCTGACAAGCCTGGGAAGACTCAGTGGAGTGAGTCTTAGGGTATCTCTGCTCTGGAGTCATTTTACTCCACTCCACTGCCCGGCTAATGGCACTCTCAAAGTCAGCCTTGGTGTAGGTGTAACCTACCCCAAACCCATCCTGCATCTTGAACTGCTGGATCATCATGCCAAGCTGTGGCTCTCTGGCACTGATCCAACTCAGGATAGAGCGGAGGTAAAAGTTCTCATTCTGAGAATCTGCTAGCTCCTCTCTCAAGGAAGCTAGAACCTCCACCTGAGACAAGCAGGTCTCACACTCACTCTCTACTTGGACAGACTTTTCGGCTTTCAGCTTAATCAACTCCATTCTAAGAGACAGACAGTTCTCACAGACAGTTGGTGGAACTGATAGTGTCTCAAGCTCTAGCCTAGTCTGGGCAAGCTCAGCTCTTAACCTCTCCAAATCACCCAAATGTTCATCACCCTTGGATTTCAGCTCAGCTAAGGCAGCTAGATGAGATGGGCAATCAACACAGGGTGCGTCGACAGTGTCTTGAGCATCTTTCAGCTCCAGCTGAGCGCTTTCAAGCTCAGTGGCCAAAGCGTCCCTCTCATCAACCATTTCTGTGTACCTGGACTTTAGAGTCGACAGGTCACACAGAAGCACCTCACACTTCGGGCACTCACTGCTATCACCCAAGCAAGGGGAAGAAGATAGACTCTCAATTCTACCGTTGGCTACGACAAGCTCACTTTCTAACTCATCTATCCTCTTTTTGGCCCCCCTAAGCAGTTTTTCCCGATACTTTAACTCCTGACGATTGCTCTCAAGTAAATCAACGATTTCTCGTTCTTAAGATGGTACCTTGTTGTCGTCATCGTTGGAGTCATCGGAGGAGCTCTTTTCTTCCCTATACCCAAGAGCCATTGAACAGAAGCTCTTGCGGGATCTTCGGCGCTGGTGTGAGCGGCTCTTCGGCTTGTCCCCGAAAGCCATGAAGCAGAGGCCCGCCGGATCGTCCTTGTCCTTCCCCTTCCAGATGGCGATCTCCTCATCGCTTGAGCTCAATGAAGAGGAAGAAGACGTGGACCGCTTGGAGTAGCTCTTCTCCATCTCGGCAAAGAAGGCCTTGTCGCGCTTCTTGTTCTCTCGCCGGTAATCCTTCAGGGCCTTCTTGAAGAATCGGGTCTTCGGCTTGCCCTTGTTGAAGGATGAGCTCTCATGCTTGCCAGAGTCGTGGAAGCCACCACCGGTGCCTTTCTTGTAACCATTGCGCTTGGGGCAGTCGGCGATGAAGTGTCCTAGATCACCACACTCAAAGCATCCGGATTTTGTGCCGTGTCTTTTGAACATTCTCTTATCATAGACACGACGCACCCGGTTGTTAAACAGACACAAATCATCATCTCGCAACAACTCAAGCTGGTCCTCAGTGATAGACATCAAAGAGAACCCAGCACAGCTCATAGAAGAAGGATCAACAGAAGGTGTAGCAAGGGCCAGGGATTTTGATCCAGAACCAGTGAGATTTGATCTCAGCTGGATATCTACCTCGGTGGCCTTCAGCTTGCTAAACAACTCAGAAATGGTCAAGGTATCGTAAGAAGTGCTCTCAACGATAGAGGATACCTTGATTTCCCAGATCTTTGGGTCCAAGGTATGGAGAACCTTGAGCACCTACTCGTGATCTGAGACTAACTGAGCACCCTCAGCCTTGTTGTCCCGAAGCTTGTTAATGATCGATTGAAAGCGACCAAACAAAGCCTCA
Organism: Zizania palustris; assembly: GCA_019279435.1. Taxonomy (NCBI): domain Eukaryota; kingdom Viridiplantae; phylum Streptophyta; class Magnoliopsida; order Poales; family Poaceae; genus Zizania; species Zizania palustris. The sequence goes on from JAAALK010000284.1 coordinate 27,507,979, forward strand.
ACAGATTCACCCGGCTTCTGTGTGAAATTCTCATATTCACGCCGGTAGGTCTGATAGAGCCGAGCCTTGACCTGTGCTGTTCCCTCATGGTGTGCCTTGAGGGTAGCCCAGATCTCTCTCGCAGTGGAGAGATGACTCACATGCTCAAACTCAGTGGGACCTAAACCAGAAAACAGAATGTTCACAGCCTTATTGTTGCTCAGATGCTGAGCAATGATACCAGCAGTACCCTGCTCAGTGACTGGCAATATGACAAACGTGGTGTGAACGCAAATGTCCCAAATGTCCGAACCCTGGCTCATGAGATAGGCTCGCATGCGAGTCTTCCAATAGTTATAGCCATAGGCTTCCAAGGACGGGACCTTGCCAGGAGACGTCATGGTCACTACCGGGGTTTAGAACCGGTTAAGGTATGGAAAAACCCTAACCCCGCTCTGATACCACTTGTAGGACCGAAAGTAGCGACCAGAGGGGGGGTGAATGGGTGCCTAAAAATTCTTTCGAATCAATGGCCTCCTCCCAACACCCAACGCACCTCAAAAGACTAAGCAGCAAACAATGAACAGATAGCCTAAGTCTAAAGGTATCTAGCCTAAAAGCAGCTGATGATAAACAGAGAACTTATCACGGCAGAGCTAAAAGACAGATAAACAGTATATGCAAGACTAGGCAAGACAAACTTCTCAGTAAAGCAATCTCGGTGCACTATGAGAGAGAAGAGAAGTTACCTGTTCAATTCTATCTCCTGTTCGAAACTCGACGAAGCCTGCTTCACTGGCCGAAGTTTACTTCGCTGGTCGAAGTTTGGTTCGGAGGTGGAAGTCGAAGTCTATTTTGGAGGTGGCAGAAAACGAAGTGTGTTTCGAAGCGAAGTATGAGAAAGTCAGAGCCTGCTTCAAAGTGTGTACTTCGAAGGCAAAGCTTCGAACACAGCTTCGAACCGAGGGCTTCGAAGCCAAACCTTCGAACAGAAAACTTCGAACACAATAGACGGACAACCTTCGAACAAAGAAGCGAAGCCTGTCACACGACATAGAAACCAAATTCGAAGCCTACACTCTACCTTCGAAAGGAGCTAGCTTCGAAAAGAGAAGCGAAGGCTGACATGCGATAGAGAGACCAAAAACGAAGTCTATCAGTGAGATTAGCTTCGAAGCTAACTCCGAAGCCTGACGAAGTATTGACTTCGAACAGCTAGTGACAGAGAACACCTTCGCAAGGACTATCGAAGTATGTGAAGCTGACAGAGAGCAAAGTGTTCTGCGAAGCTAGAGACACAGCACAAAAATGAAGCCGAAGTTCAAGCGAAGCCTTCGAAGATGTTAGATCGAAGCCTGCCTCACGGAACTGAGGGGCTTCGAACAGAGAAGGTGGCTTCGCCAGAAAACAGACAGAAAAGTTACTTGGGCCCGTCAACTTCGATCAAAAAGCTGTGCAGTAGAAAGCAAAAGCTGACACTAGAGTACTGTTGCTACAGTGGAGGAGTACTACTTGCAAAAAACAAGAACTAGTACTTTGCTCGTGAAGAACAGAAGAAAACCGAAGCACAAACACACTCAGGAAAATGCCTGTGCATGTGAAACGAAGCAACAAATGTTGCTGCAGATTTGCTGCGCACGTTCAACAGAATAGAAGCTTCAAAGCATCACACGAACTAAAATAAATGCAAGCTAAAATCCCATGAACAGCAGCCTGGCTGCACACAACAAGAGAGAGAAGAGAGAATGCAAGAGACAAAAAGTGACCCAAAGGAGTAGTATTGATTTCAGCAAAAGGGTTAGTCCAACCCTAGGGATTGGGGTCCTATTTATAGGCTGCTGTTGGAACGACGGATCGGACCAGCAGGTTTCCTTAGTGAGAATAAGGGTAGTGTATTCAATGCTCCTTGAGCCCCCCTTACAACTACAGTTGGGGGGTATTTATAAGGCGCCCCGTTCAGAGGGCCAAGCGCATCTGGACCGCCAACGGCTACACGGCCAACCGCCGGTCGACAGTACAGACAAATCGGACTATACATAGTACAGACAGGAAGATTCGACTCTGACAGCGTATCAACCGTGTCGGGCGCTGCCTATGCCGCCTGACACGGTTCACAGGACCGCGATCCTGTCTCCCCGTGTACTTGTCTAGTCCTTTTCCCACCAACACTCCCTTCGGGTTCCCTACTGCGGGCCGAGGGAGGGCCTCCGGCATCACTCTCTCAGGGGTGGCCTCTGGCGTCCTTCTGCCGGAGGGCGGCCTCCGGCATCCTTCTCCCGGAGGGTCGGGCCTCCGGTATCCTTCTCCCAGAGGGTGGCCTCCGGTATCCTTCTCCCGGAGGGTGACCTCCGGCGCCGGGCTTCGGACCCCCTGGTTGTGGGCCCCCTTCAGTTCTCGGGATTATCTCCCCCAACAGTAGCCCCTCGCTTCTTTCCTCTCGGGAGCCCTGCGTTAAGAGAGGGTGGAAGCGCACATGATAATTCCGATAACATTCATAAGGACGTAACTTACATTGGGGTGCCGGGTCTGGCCGTAGCGCGGCCCCCTTCGACGGACGCGGAGGAGCTCCGAAGCGGGGAGGCGTGACCGGGCTCGGAGGTTGAGGACCGCTTCGAATCCTCTTTCCGACGGGTTGAGAGGAGTATGACCGGGCTCGCCGGGTGCATGCGCACCTTTGACCGGGCTCGCCAGGTGCATGCGCACCTTTAACCGGGGGCCTCTGCCCCGAGGAGGCGGCCAGGCACCGCCAGAAGCGGTTAATGCGTGTGCAAACAGCATCGGGGAGGCGAACTGCCAGGGAGCCGCCGTGCCCCGATGCGCCGGTTTGGCCTTAAATGTGGTTCCATGCAACCGCCGCGTTCACACGCTAATCGAACCGGAAGAGGAAACGACGGTCTTGCGCTTAAATATAACCCGCCGCGTGGCCTGCTCTCCCTTCTTAACTCTGCTACGCCCATTCTAGCCACTTTAGCCAACATTCGTCCCGCTCCCTGAGCTCTAAGTCCCCTCTTGCCTCCTTGAGCAATGGTGAGGAGCGCTGTCCCAGCAATGGCGATGGACCCGCGCTTCTTGCAGCGCTAGATGGCGGCAGCGGCGGCAGCGACAGCGACGGATTCATCGGAGACGCGCGGCGCGCGCGAGCTCCGCCCAGCCTCAGAGTGGTTTTGGGAGCAGACCCTGGAGCTTGGCCCGTCCGCGTGTACAGAGGCGTCGATCGAGCAAGCCACCAGGGCCCGCCTTGGTCTTGAGATGCCGGCGAGGAAGCCGGGCCGAGAGACGGCCCCGCAGCCGCGAGAAGGCGAGGTCGTCGTCTTTGAAGCTTTCTTCGACGCGGGGCTGGGGTTCCCCGCTTCGGAGCTCCTCGCCGGGGTGCTGGACGCGTTCCACCTGGAGCTCCCGCAACTATCTCCCAACGCCATGGCCCGCCTCGCCATTTTCGAGTGGGCCATGCGCGCCGAAGGCTGCGAAGGGAGGGCGGAGGTCTTCTTGGAGATGCACGAGGCTCTCTGCCAGCCGAAGAAGAAGGGAGGCCGGATACTGGCCTTCGGAAGCATCAACTTCCAGCTTCGAAGGAAGTACGCGGATTCCTTCCCGGTGAAGGCCACCAACGAAAGGTGGTACTCGAAGTGGGTGAACCGGTGGTTCTACGTCCGCGTAGGGCTTAGCTCTGGCCTCGCCGGGATCCCGCGCCACATTTGGTTCTGGAGGGAAGTGCGCATCGAGACCAACGCCGGCTCGATCTCCGCGAGGATCTAGCTTCTCCAGATCGTCGCCCGCCGAATGAGCATGCGCGACTTGGCGGAGGAGTTCGTGGCCCTCGAGATTCCTCCGCTGAAGGAGGAATGGCCGGCGTCGCTCCGGAGCAGTCGGGATGAGTCGATGCCAGCGGAGCTCTCCCGCCAGCTTGGTAAGTGTCCGCCCCCATCAACTTCATTCCCGTTTTTCATGCCCGAAGGGTGCTCTAGTCCTGATAACCGAATGTAGGGTCACTCATTGCCCGGACCCCCGAGGAGGTGGCCCGCATGACGGAGAGGATTCTCAGAGTCCCTACCGCGGCCGAGCGCACCCGGCGACTAGAGTTGGTGGGCTCTTTGGAGCGCTCCAACAGAGTGTGGGGGGCGCTCGAGCTCTCGCCTCCGCCTCTTTCGAAGGGTGAGGTCCTCCGGGATGTTTCGAAGAGGATTGTAGGCGACCCCGATGGTGGCCTCTCTCCTCGCTGCCCCTCCAAGAAGAAGAAGATGGTGAAGGGTCCAAGGCAGCTTTCTCCGGGACGCTCCTCTGCCTCCCACTCCGAGTGGGGAGGTTCCAGCGACGGGGCCCAGTCGGAGTCCGGGGACCCTTGATAATTCCGGACCCGACCCCGTCGGTTCGGCCGAGCGCTGGAGGGACCGAAGATGCTCCCCCTCGCTCGGGCATAACGGAGCCCGCGTCGGGGGCTGGGCAGGAGGCACCCGTCATCGGAGCGACGCCGCGTCCTGAGACCGCTCCCTCGCGTGAACCGGCTTCGGAGAGGGGCTCCGCCGGCTCCCACGGGAGCAGGGCGACGGACAGCTTGGACCGCGGGGGGTTGGCTGACCCGCTCGGCGCCGTTGAGAAGAGCGCCGACATAGAGGCCGAGCTCGTCGCGGTGCCGGCGAGCTCCCCGGTGAACTCCATCGACATCCTCTTCTACCGTCCGAGCCTGTCAGGGCCCATCCAGCTTTCGGAGGACCTTGCCGACGCTGCGGACGAAGGTACGATAGCTTGTCCATCCTTTCCCCAAACGTTGGGGCCTTCTCGACCTTAGCTCTTGCTCGCCCGCGCAGGCACATCGGCCCGAGGCGCCGAACCAGTCGCCCCGCTTCCTGACGGCGCTCCTGATGCGAGGTCCGGAGCCCTTGCTGGTACGAGGAGGGCCCCGGGACAACAGGGTGGGGCGGGGCCCAGAGCCTCTGAAAGGGCCTCTCCGGAGGCTGTCGAAGACGCAGGGGTCCGGCCCCAGCCCACTTCCGATCCTCGAGGCGTGCGCGCCACCGTGCCCCTCCTGTATCCCTTCCTGGTGGATGTTGAGGACTTCGCGTCTAGGGTGGCCCCGGTCCATGACTATTACTTGCGGCTACGTGAGGCCCTGGTGATAGACGAACTGGGGCTATCAGACGGCCTGGACCTCGGCAGGGCCATCGAGACTGCAGCGAGCCAGGTACCTTCTTGGAGTGCATTCGACGAAACCCTAGCTCTTTTTCTGATCATCTTTCTTGCGCGTAGGTGGTGGCATTGGCGCAGGGGCAGCTGATTGCCCTGCTCTCAGAACGCCAATGCCGCGAGGCGGATGTCGCGGAACTCGCGGCCTGAGCGGATACCGCGGAGAGACTGGCTCGAGAGCGGTCATCGAAGGTCAAAGCCCTCCGGCTCTAGGCAGCAAGGGTCGAAGCGCTCGAGGCCCAAGTGGCGGAGATTGATTCCCTCAAGACCCGCGTCGCGGAGTTGGAGGGGCTCCGAGCTCGGGCCGAGCGAGCTGACAAGCTGGAGGCGGAAATCGACGCCCTCCGGGCCCGAGCTGCCGAAGCAGAGGGGCTTCGGTCCCGGGCCACAGAAGCGGAGCGGCTCGAGGGGGAGGTTTCCGTGCTCCGGACCCAAGCCTCGGAGGCGGCAGCTAACGCCGAAGCCCTCAGGGCCCGGATGGCCCAGATGGAGCAGGTCGAGGTGGACCTCACCGACCGAAATGGGGAGGTGACCGAGGCACTCGCCAAGGCAGGGAAGACGGCGGCTGACACCGCAGATTCCCTCCGGAAGGTGCTGGCGCGCTACGGCACTGGATGCGGCGCGTTTGACATCGCCCGGGAGCCCCTGGTCCGTCGGGTGAAGTTTATCCAATCCGCCGTCCGGCAAATACACCTTACCGTGGCGCAGTATGGCGAGGTGTCTGCTCGGGTGGCCGCTTATGGGATTCTTCGGCATCTCGAAGCGTCTGGGCTTCCTCTTCCTTCGTCTTCGAGCCTGCATCCGGTCACCTTCGTGGGGGATCACCTCCGGACGCCGAGCCTTGCGCTGAATCAGTCCTGGAGGGTGCTCAAGGCGGTCTGGCAGACTGAGGGTCCCGAAGCGATCAAGGCTTGGCTGGAGGAGGCGCTCCGCACACGTGGTCCTCCGGCTCCCTCGAAGCCTTCGGTCCTGGCCCGTCAGCCAGACCCAAAGGTGTAGCTTCTTCAGAATCTATCGTTGTCTTAGCCTGTAATAGCTTTAGGAAACTTAATCATATATTAATAAAGAGTACTTTCTGGGGCTCACTCAAGGAGTCCGTGATTGCGACTGCGATGTCGAAGTGCTTGAATTTGACGACGCCCTTCGACATCGATGGGCTATCTTCGAGGTTCTGAGAGCGAACCGGCCTGCGCGCTTCGTTCTTCCCCATGGCAGTGACGGGCGCGCGGACCCCGACGTCCTCCAAGGGGTTCTGAACCATGTCAAGGAAGAAGATAGAGGGCCCCGCTCCCTGTCTTCGTCTCCCGAACCGGTTGACTGGTCTGATATGGAAGCTGGCTTGGACGAAGCGCCCCCCGGGGGGGGGGCGATCTGCGCAGCTGGGCCCAACTTCATGAAGACCAGAGGGCCTTTCGCGCCCAGAAGAAGGAGGAGGAGCGAAGGAAGAGGAAGGAGAGGTCCGCGCCTAGGCCTTCGACCGAAGCGCGCTCTGGCTCGGGTGGCCCCTCCGACCGAGGGGGCCTTCGGTTCTTGCTTGGCTTGGATGCGAACTTCTCTTGATCTTTCTCTTCTGTCTTTGATTTGTAATAAACATTGTACACCCTCCTCGTTTCCAATATGTGCGGTTGAAGTCTTTCGCCTTGCTCCTTCCCTTCCCCCCTCCTTAGTGGGTAGTCGGTTTGCCGGCTGGGCGCTAACCAGCTAGGAGGAAGGCGCGGTGAATGCATCTCGTGTACGGGGGCGGCATACTTCGGACGGGATCTAAGGATCCGAGTGCGAGGGTGCGCCGAGCCGGAGCTCGAAACCCAATAGCGAGGGTGCGTCGAGCCGGAGCTCGGAACCCGATAACGAGGGTGCGTCGAGCCGGAGCTCGGAACCTGAGAGCGAGGGTGTGTCGAGCCGGATCTCGAAACCCAAGAGCGAGGGTGCGTTGAGCCGGAGCTCGGAACCGTGGGCGAGGGTGCGTCGAGCCGTAGCTCGGAACCCGATAACGAGGGTGCGTCGAGCCAGAGCTCGGAACCCGATAGCGAGGGTGCGTCGAGCTGGAGCTCGGAACCCGATAGCAAGGGACAGTCCTGACACTCAGGGGTCCATTCGAAATGTTTAGAACCTCGGAGCGCCTTGAAGATGGGCAAACTTCGCTCTGCTGATTTTGCTAAAAATCGCCCGAGGGCTGCCAACCGCCCGACCAGCTTTTGTGCTTGCTTCAGGCTCTGAGGGGGGACATGTTCTGCAATGCCTGAACTTGCGTTGGGCTGGCTTCGATGCCCCGGCTGGAAACGAGATACCCAAGCAGCTTCCCTGCGCGTGCTCCGAAGACACATTTTTCTGGATTGAGCCAGATTCCACACCGCTGGAGGCTATCTAAGGTCTCAGCTATGTCCGAGCCATGGTGGCTCTTGGTGGCGCTTTTGATGACGATGTCGTCCATGTAAGCTTCCACATTATGCCCCAACTGATGACCCAGGGCTTTGGAGATTAGTCTTGAAAAGGTGGCCCCCGCATTGCGGAGGCCGAAGGGCATCCAGAGGTAGCAGAATACTCCGGGTGGGGTGACAAAACTTGTTTTCACTTGGTCCTCGGGCCTTAACCAAATCTGGTGGTATCCGGAATAAGCTTCGAGGAAACTGAGGAGTTCTGCCCCGGCTGTGGAGTCAACTAGTTGGTCAATGCGAGGCAGGGGGTAGGGGTCACGGGGGCAAGCTTTATTCAGAGAAGTAAAGTCGATACACATGTGCCATTTGCCAGATGTTTTCTTCTGGACAAACACTAGGTTAGACAACTAGTCGGTGTGACTCACATCCCGGATGACCCGTGCTCGAAGCAGCTTCTCCGTCTCAGCCTTGGAGAGCTCGGACCGTTTGGTGGAAAGTCTCCGGAGCCCCTGGCGGACAGGCCGTGCCTTTGGGTCGACGGCCAGTGAGTGCTCGATGATCGAGCGGTCGACGCCGGTAATGTCTTCGTCGGACCATGCGAAGATGTCGAGGTTGCCGCGGATGATGGCTTCGAGCTGTGCTGACACCTCTGGCTCCAGACCCCCTCCGAACTTGATCGGGTACTCCTTCCCTTCTTGGGTCAAAATCTTGGTAATGACTTCCCCTTCTAGGAGAGGTTTGGCGGGGCGGCCCTTCTGCCCGGGGTCCCCGCCTCTTGGGAGGCTGGCTCCTTCGGCGCCTTCGCGGACACTGTGAATCTGCCGTGGCTCCAACGGTGCTGAGTGACCGTACTCAACCCGGCGGGCTGCGACCTGGTCACCCAGGACTGACAACACCCCTCCGAGAGTCGGCATCTTGAGGCAGAGGTAGTTGTGGTGGGCGATGGCTCCGAAGTGATTGAGCATCCCCCTTCCGAAGATAGCGTTGTAGGCGTATGGAGCGTCGACCACATCGAACAAGATCTCTTTGTAGCGCTGAAGGGGGGAGTTGCCGAAGGTCACCTCCAGCATGACCTGGCCCAGGGCGTCGAGCGGGGGGCCACGAAGCCTTGGAGCGGGCGCGAGGCTGGCAGTAGGTGCTTGCGTGACAGGCTCAGTTGATCAAAGGACTGCACGAAGATAATGTCAGCGGAACTCCCTCTGTCGACCAGTATGCGACGCACCTCAACTCCGGCGATGTCTGCTGAGATGACGAGGGGGTCGGCGTGTGGGAACTTGACTCCGGAGGCATCTTCAGCGGTGAAGGTGATGGGGACATGGGACCACTCTGGGAGGGCCGAGGGGCCGGACGTGCCGATATGTCCGACCTCCCGAACGTAGTCCCGGCGCTGCCGCTTGGAAAGAGCCCCCAGGGCTTCCCCTCTAGATATGGGGAGGACCACTCGCTTCCCCCGATCCGGCGCACCCTCGAGCTTGGGGGCCACAACCTCACCGAACTCCGGGGCCGGGGCCATGGCTTCCGGCTCATCGCGGCGCCCAACTACCTGGACCGCTTCTGGGCGAGGGGTAGGGACCCCCCTGTCGGTGGAGCCGCGGCCGGCGTTGCGCTCGAGGTAGTCGCTGCGAAGGGCGAGTATGGTCCGGCAGGAGTCGGTGTCGTGGCTCCGGTTCTCGCCGTGGACGCCGCAGTAGAAGGCTTCTCCGGAAGGTGCTCGGGGCGAACCCTTGGTTCCGACCGAACAGCTTCCCCTAGGCGTGTGCAGATGCTTGGCGGGGGCTCGGGGGGTAATGCTGAGGACTTCCCCCCAAAAATGCTTCCAGCCCCATCGAGAGTCCCGATGGACGGAGTCCTGCCGACCGGGCTCTTGGCGGTGGAAGTCGGAAACGTGGCGCGCTCCCCGGCTGGGGTCCAGGGGGGCTTCATACGTCCTGGCACTCGGGGCCAGGACAGGGACTATCATCGCTTGCCGGCGTATCTGGCCCTCCTTGGACCGGGCGTATTCCTCGAAGTACGTCATGAGTTGCGCCACCGAAGAGATGGGCTTCCGGTGGAGTTTGTCGAGGAGGCCTGGGTGGGTGACGCCTTCTCGGGCAGCATCGATGATGGAGGAAGCCGACAGCCCCTTGATCTGGGCCTTGGTGTGCGCGAAGCGTTGGGAATATTGCCGCAAAGTTTCTCCGGGTTGCTGCTTCACTTGGAAGAGGCTCCCGGTGGACATGGGGGCCACGAAGGTCCCTTGGAAATTGTTGACAAATTTCTTCCTCAGCTGCTCCCAGGAATGGATGGTCCCGGGTCGGAGCGACCAGAACCACCGGAGGGCGATCCCTTCGAGCGCCAGGGGGAAGCATTTAGCCATGGTGTCCCGGCTCCCCCCGGACGCTTCTATTGCCAGGGCGTAGGAACGAGAGAACTCCCCAGGGTCGGACTCCCCAGAGTACTTGAGAAGCTTGGCGGCGCGAAACTTTGGGCCGAAGCGCACCCTCTGAAGATCCGGATGCAGGGGGGATTCCTCGTCGTACGACGGATTTTCTTCGTCCGCTGGATCTTCGTCGTCGCTTAGTGCCACGGCCACAGCTTTCGCGGTGCGGAGGGGCTCCGGAGGGCGGAGCGACGCCTCCTGGCGCCATAAGGCTAGTTCCGCCTTCAGCCGAGCGTTCTCGGTGGCCAGGGCGTCGGCTTGGCTCCCGCTTCCTCCTGAAGCGGTGTCGGGGTCCCGTGAGCGGGCATAGTCGGTCCGAAGGGACACCACCGGGGGTCCGCCTGGAGCGTGCTGCTCCGGCGGCTCCTCCGGTAACCCTGCCAGGTTGACGGAGGTCGGCTCAGGTATGCCGATAGGGCTTCTGGCCTCGGGCGTCCCTTCCGGCGCCTGGGTTGGCTCCAGGGAGGGCGCCTCGACCGACGCAACAGCAAGGGCCGAAGGACTGGGGTCGGGGATCGGAGCGGGCTCGACCCCGGCGGTGCGGGCTGACCGGCGTGGGGGAACCGTGCTTGCTCCCTTTCAACTTGACATGCTTTGGTGAGTGGATGTAGAGGACGCTAGCTTCTTGAACTAAGATCCCCACGGACGGCGCCAACTGTTGGAACGACGGATCGGACCAGCAGGTTTCCTTAGTGAGAATAAGGGTAGTGTATTCAATGCTCCTTGAGCCCCCCTTACAACTACAGTTGGGGGGTATTTATAAGGCGCCCCGTTAAGAGGGCCAAGCACCTCTGGACCGCCAACGGCTACACGGCCAACCGCCGGTCGACAGTACAGACAAAACGGACTATACATAGTATAGACAGGAAGATTCGAGTCTGATAGCGTATCAACCGTGTCGGGCGCTGCATATGCCGCCTGACACGGTTCACAGGACCGCGATCCTGTCTCCCCGTGTACTTGTCTAGTCCTTTTCCTGCCAACACTCCCTTCGGGTTCGCTACTGCGGGCCGAGGGAGGGCCTCCGGCATCGCTCTCCCGAGGGTGGCCTCCGGCGTCCTTCTGCCGGAGGGCATCCTCCGGCATCCTTCTCCCGGAGGGTGACCTCCGGTATCCTTCTCCCGGAGGGTCGGGCCTCCGGTATCCTTCTCTCGAAGGGCGGCCTCCGGTATCCTTCTCCCGGAGGGTGACCTCCGGCGCCGGGCTTCGGACCCCCTGGTTGTGGGCCCCCTTCAGTTGTCGGGATTATCTCCCCCAACAGCTGCCCACCACTAGGAATATTCCACCAGCCCCTTAGGGTATTTTACAGATGCAAGAATAAAGGAAAAGACTCTACTGCCCTTAGGTATTTTTACAGACACAACTGACTGACTGTGGGCCTAGAGATACAAATGACTTATCCGGAAGCTAAGATTTCGTAGCGACTACGACTTCTCTTCTGGACAGTCGGATACAAGATCGACGGTTGTCAGTTTTGCGCCGAAACTGACAAAGCCTCCACCGGCTTTGCACCAGGTACCCGGATTGGGCCGGCCCGATTCTGCAGCTCTCTCAGCCCGGCAATCACTCACCGCCCGTGTACCTAAGTCAACCCTGGTCAACAGACCAGTGGGTCTTCTACTGCTTCTGGCCCATGTACCCGGATTGGGCCAGCCCGACTTCGCAGCCTCCTTTGCCTGACAGTCGCTCGCTGCCCGTGTACCTGAGTCACACGCGGCCCATGAAACAGCAGATCTCTTCTTCTTCTGTCCTCTTTGACTATCATTGACAATGACTCATCACTTCTGGAGCCATGAGGCCCACGCTATTTCAGCATGGCTCCTCATCTGGTGAGCCTTAGCCAAAGGGATGTTAATGTTCTGTTTCCACACTCCCACCTCGGAGTTCTTTGGTATGAGTGTGCATGCGCGCGGCTCTCCAACAATTACATCCTTCCCTTTAGCCAACTCGGCCTGTTCTGGCCGAATCAATACATTCTTCTCGCCGAGGTCGACGGCGTTGAGGGGAAAAGGATCTTTGTCCAGCTTCATCTTTGGATTGTGGTCTATTTTCAATCATCCTTCTTCTATGGATGATTGAACCTACCATCGAAAAACATTGCAGTCGTTAGTATTATGTGAATGTGAATCATGCCACTTACAATATGAATGTTTCTTCAACTCATCGACAGAGGGAATGACTTGACCTTTAGGCAACCTGAGAAGCTGGTTCTTTAAGAGAAAATCAAATATTTTATCACACTTAATTATATCGAATGAGTACTTGACCTCACTAGGCCGATTCTTCGTGGGGGATGGCCATAATTTGGAACAAGTGATAGGTTTACTCTTAGCGTTCCAAACCCATTCGGCCGTGTACATGTTGGCCGAATCCTCCTCTTCTGATTCCTCGTCGTCGAAGCACTCCATGACATGGATTTCAGCCCTATGCTTGTTAAACATTTTAATAAACTTTTTATCTTTGGCCCGGCCTTCCTGGACTAGAGCCTGCTGCAGGACTTGGCTAACCTCTAAAAAGTTCTGGTTGTCTAATCTTTCTTTAATCTCGGAACGTAACCCATTAAAAGCTAGCTCTGCCAAATCCCTTTCTGTAATACTAAGGCTAAAACATCGGTTTCTAGTATCCCTAAAACGCTTGATGTACTCGGAGACGCTCTTGTTAGATTTCTGCCTAACCGATGTCAAGTGTGAAAGCCTAAGTTCTGTCTCTCCTGTGTTAAAGTAATCATGGAATTTTTGTTCCAAATCTTCCCATGTCTGAACAGAGTTCGGCGGGAGCGCCGAAAACCAACTGAAAGTGGTGCTAGATAGCGAGAGAGAAAATAGTCTAATTTTTAGAGCGTCTGTCCCGCTAGCTTCTCCACACAGTGCTAAGAATTGACTAACATGCTCTAGTGTGGTTTTGCTACCCTCGCCGTCGAACTTAGTGAATTCAAGGATTCTATAGCCACGGGGGTAGGGTATCGTATCGAAATGATCGGGATATGGCTTACGGTAAACCCTAACCCCAACCTTAGGCACGAAGCCGACGCATTCCCTAAATAATGCGTGGATTCGCTCCTCTAGGTCAACTTGGCCTACTTCCTGTGCACGTCTCTCGTGCGGGGGCGCGACATGCGATGGGATATCGGCGTGTCGGCCATGAGCCTCTTCCCTATGTGCTAGCTGTACGACGTGATCAAGCCTAGGTGCATGTGCATGTGGCGCGGGCAATGTGGGCAGGGCTGGTACCAGCGCAGGTGGTGGTGGTGCGTGGTACGTAGTGTTAGTTTGGCCATAAGCATAATGACTAGTCTCGGCCATGTGTGTTGAGGCCAGAGACGTAACGTTCTTGCCAGTGCTACCGTTAGTTCTATTGTACACATGATTTACCAGAGGTACACTAGCAATAGGGACTGGTGGTATGGCCTCAGTAAAGTTGAACCTTCTAAGAGTCGCCTCTACTTGGGAGCAAACTACCGAATCTAAACGGTTGGCTAGTGAAGCGCTAACGACCTGATCTACTGATAAGACTATTTTTTGCTCAATCTCTAAAGAAGATAAATGAGGCGATGCGGGCGTTACCTTGATCTGAGCAGGGTCTAGGGCGATGATGTCACGCTTGATGAAGCCTGCGCGTGTCTTGACATAGCCCCCAAGCATCATGTCCTGGAGCGCTTTCAACTTTTCCTCGATCTCTGCTCGGTCTTATGCGGGAATATCTTCAAGAGTATGTGTTAGGATGTTGCGGTTGTCGATATCCATGCCTTCTATGGTGTCCATCAGCGGTGTAGACATAGTAGTCATTGTAGATGTATCGGTGGCCGATGTAGATGTACCCGTCATGTTGGCGTAGCTTGTCCCCAGCGGAGTCGCCAAAAAGTGTGTTGACAAGAAAACGTTCCCCCACACTTGGGTCAGTTCGACGATTCAAAAGTATGCAGATACTTAGGGACATGCCTAAGTGTAACACAGCACCGATGTCATGTTCCGACTACCCTTAGCCATGGTAAGGGGGGTGGAGTCGCCAGGCAATCACATCACACAAAATAATCCAATTAGCCGAAAGAAATATATTAAACAGAAGAAATCAGCAAACCGGTCAGAGCCTATCTGCTTCGAAGTATGGGGCGAAGGGGGTCACCGGAGTGTACCTTCGGCGTCTAGTGCGAAGTTTCCCACCGAAGGGAACCTTCGGCATTCGGATTGATCTGATCGAAGATGAACTCCGAACGGATCTGGACGCGACAATCACCTCTGAACAGCGGGTTCAGCATGAAGTCTCCGATGTAGTAAGGTACAGAGTAATGACTCGAGCGCAACGCGCGAGCGTGACTTCGTCCAGAGCAGAGTACGAGCATGGTGAAGCCTGTCATGACGAAGTGTGTTGGAGAAGCGTGTGGTCGAAGCAATCAGTCTCACTGAAGGGTGTTCTGGCAACCTCTGAAACTGATCTCTCAGCTCCGGACACCTTCGGCGAAGTAGCTCCGAACGTGGAAACCTGCAACAAAGTGGATATGAAGTACCAATTTGGCCTGAGGACCAAATTCTGCTAAGTGTCGCACTAGGAGTGAAGGTAGCAATCTATTACGCAGATTAGCGGATACTTCACAGGCAAAGTAACAAGGCGATAGCAATCTATTATGTAGATTAACGGATACTTCACAACCAAAGTAACAAGGATTACCACTGTTCCGAAGTGGCCGTCGGAGGGCTTCCAGGCAAACCCACGAAGAGTACAGAAAAGTAAAGATAAAGTAAATGTGATACAAAGCTAGGGCTTTGTGGTTGATTTGTGTTGGGGGCACGGGTCTCTGAACTGTCTTCGCCTCTATATTTATAGGGGCTAGACCTCTAATCTAATTTGCTATAATTCGGCTGACTAGTGATAAAAACATAGCCAGAATCGTGTCCAACTCTATCTCTGCCGAAGTGGGCCTTCAGCAAGGCCCGTCGAAGCCTGCTCCTCGGGCCGAAGCTTCAGCAACGTGGGCCTCCGAAGGCTTCCTGGCCGAAGGCCGTTGGCTGGATGGAAGCTTCCGAAGCCCATAGCCCAATGGTCCGTCGGCCGTATAAGGCTTTGGCCTGACCCGGGACATGTGTATTTTCGGCCCAAATTACCAAAATTGATATTTTGACAATCATAGCCATTGATGTCATTTTTTGCTATCAACAGTTCTGTGGGAATAGAGATTTTTCTAGATTACCAAGCCAGCTATTGGTCACTCTAGAGGTTTGTTATTGGGAGCTAATATGGATGTGGTCAAAAATAAAGAGGTGGATCAAGGGGAGTTCTTTGTGATTGTCCTTCTAGAGAATATGTTGGGAAGTTGTGTCTGGGAGCTGATTAATACATATGGTCTAGTTCAGGATGATAAGAAAGATATCTTCCTTTGTGAGCTTGGTGAGAAAGTTGTTTCCCTTCATAATCCTTTCTTGCTTGGTGGATATTTTAATTTTATTAGATTCCCCAATGAGAATTCTATAGGTAGCCATAATGCTAGATGGATGGATGAGTTTGGTTATTTCATCGACAATTCTGAGCTTAAAGAGTTTCATAGAGTGAAGAGTAAATTCACTTGGTCTAATAATCAATTGAACCCCACTATGGAGGTCATAGATAGAGTTTTATCCTCTCCCGATTGGGACTTGGTTTACCATTTGACTCTTGTGTCTAGTGCTCCTAGAACTTGTTCTGATCAC
Source organism: Zizania palustris (assembly GCA_019279435.1). NCBI lineage: Eukaryota > Viridiplantae > Streptophyta > Magnoliopsida > Poales > Poaceae > Zizania > Zizania palustris. The sequence continues at coordinate 27,523,614 of JAAALK010000284.1, forward strand.
AGCCCTATTCTAGTTGACCTTGATAGATATCAAGGTAGACCAAAAAATGGGTTCAAGTATGAAAATGTTTGGCTCTCAGACAATGAGTTTAAACCTTTTGGCTAATCTCAAATTGGCCATCTAGACATCATCATCAGATTGTGATGGATTATTATCAGTTACAAGGAAATCACCTTCGAAGATTGATGAATGGACAGGGAGCCAATTTTCTTAGTGATCTCAAAAATTAGAAACTGAGGCTAAACCTTATCGTTAAGGATTTAGAGATGAAACCTGAGAGGTATCCCTATTCTGATCGAGCCTAGAAAGAGTTATATGCGACTGAAGATGCACTTATGAATATTTATCACCGGGAAGCCATATATTGGTAGAGAAGAAGTGGCCAAAATTGGTTGCTCCAAGGGGATGCAAACACTTCTTATTTTCATGGGGTTGCAAATGGAAGAAAAAGAAAGTCTAGTATTCTCTCATTGCATCATGAGGTGGTTGAAATTTCTGATCCTAATGAGTTGAGAAGTCATATAAATAGCTATTACAAAAACTTGTTTGACTCTGATGACCATCCTCCTATTTATCTGGTTCATGACTTTTGGAGTAATAGGAAAGGATTGGATGAAAAAGATAGTGAAGAGCTGACTAAACCATTTTCTTTAGAGGAGCTTGACACTACTGTTAAATGGATGAAGTCAAAGGCCTTGTACCACACCTGGTCAGAGATGGTTTGGTAAACCTTAAGTGCACCGATGATACTATTTTATTCATGGAATATGACGAGCAGAATGTCATGGTGATGAAGTTCGTATTGTACGTATTGTTAGGAGGCCATATCTAGTACGGAGATTAATTATCAAAAAAGTGAGGGTTTTATCATTTGAACCTCTAGAAAGGAAGCTAGAAGAGTTGCTGGTAAGCTTAATTGCAATCTTGGAGAATCCCCTATCACTTAACTTGGTATCCCAGTCTCTATTTCCAAACCTTCTGTTGTAGACTTTAAGAAATGGCTGAGAAAGTTGAAAAGAGTATCCCTACTTAGAAATGTGGCCACTGTCTTATGGTGGTAAATGTTCTGATCAATTCTTTCCTTAGCTCCATCCCTATGTGTCACACCCCGATTTTATAAAATCGGAACATTATTGGATTTCCAAAGAAAAACAATAAATACAAGATGTTAATCACACGACCTCGTACATACGACAAACCAAGTATAGCTCGCAGGCTATTTTATTGCACCGAATTAATAATAAAGAGAAAATCTTGGTGATGAACATCTTGCTCCAAGACTCACATCCTTGACTGGGACAGCTACTCCAGACCTCTGTCTTCGTAGAACTCACCATCTAAAAGATTTAGTCAACGGGTATGAGTACAAAAGTAGTCAACAAGCCACCGAGAATGCAATAGTAATGCAGGGTAATAACAAGGGAATGATAAGGGTTTAAAGTGCAGAAAAGTACATTTTCGAGTTTCAACATTTAATGTAGTCAAATTTAGTTGTACAGAATAATAAACATGAACAATTCAACATCTTCTAACTCGAGGAGTACAGTCAGCCCTCCTCGCTCAACAGTCCTTACATGTCATATCATCAAGCAACACTCATAAGTGTAAACTAACTGCGAGATGTAACGCAACCCGCCTTTGATTATGGGCTCGGCTTTTCGAAAAGATTTCAACTCTGATCAGAGGTGTACTACTGTACCCACAAGGCACTCATCCCTGCACACCGCAATGCGGCTCGCCGTGCATTTGTATGGTCTGGAGAAGCTTACTTGTCTTATAGTTTATCCGCTTTATCCGTCTTTGGTTTTATCGCTTGTTGTTTTGTCTGTTTAGATGACCCAAGTCACAAAAACTCATGCCAAAACCTTTAGCATGAGACGCTCCAATTCGATAACACCCACTCTAGGTTTTGCCAGCGCGCCAGCGCACTAGACAACGTCACACCCCCTTTTGTGCCTCATCGGTACAAGTCACCCGCAGGTGCTACTTGTCTCATCTCCAAATGGTGCCTCAAGTTGGAACGTCCCATACCTCCAGTTAGGACTTACCCATTAGACTTGTGGTTAGTATGGAAGTGCTTTGCAATGGATCTCGCATACTAGTCCTTATAGTGCCCCGGGTGCGACTAACCAATGCCCTCACTTGCACCCAGAACCCACCATGCAACATACTTAACCAAAACTCCAAGACCAACAGAATACCAGAGATGATAGGAATAACGGGGATCATATAATAGAATTCTAAGTATCTACGACTCATTCTCTTTTTAGCCTATAGCAGTCGTGTCGATACATTGGACACTATCTAATAATTCTAGATATAAAGGTGATAAGGAGTTTAGGCTCAATAGTATGGCTTGAGTTTGCACATCAAGGTCGGGGATCTGGTAATTATATTGTAAGGCATTTAATTTAACTAAAGCATTTATAACCAATGGATTTTAGCGATCTTTTGAATAAAAATGGGTTCAATATGCTCAAAAATGGGGTGGTGACTTGCCTGGATTAGTGAAAGGAGATGGAGGAATCTCGAGAAAATGGTTCGACTTCTTGTTAGTGTCGTAATCTTCTAGGCACACAAAACGTGAGTAATAAACAATTGAGACAAACAATAAAACAAACAATACAAGCATTTTAATTAAATTGGTTAAGGTTGTACAGAATGAAAGGAGAGATTTTCTGGAATTGAAATGGTGAATTTTGGAGAAAAATGGAGAAGATAGGAAATTTTAAAGTTTAAGAATAATTTTGTTGGTTTTATTTTGAATAATAAAGAGTACACACATATCAATTAAATTGGTAAAAATGTAGAAGGCAAAGAGATAAATGTTCTGAAATTTGAATGGTAAATTTAAGAGTTAATTCTAAGGAGTTATGAATTTGAAGTTTGGAATGATTTCTAAATTTTTATTTGAATTTCAATTAAAACAATGTAAAAGTTTACTATAAACAAATAAGTTTTATTGGATGAATGGGAAGAGAATAAAAAGATAAACTTTCTGAAATGTGAATGGTCAAATTTGGAGTTAATTTGAAGAAGATATAAATTTTTGAAGTTTAAAACAATTTCTAAATTTATTTTAAATCTTCAAACAGACTCCGGTCCATGGTGAGCCGAGCTCACGGTGAATCCGAGAACTATGCACGTGGACCGGATGAATCAGGGTCGTCGGATCTAGATCAGACGGTTGCAGGCGAGGCGGGCGCATTAAGTGAAAACGGACGGCCCAGATTGCGTGATACCGGTCAGCGTTGGTCAAAGCAATCAAGGGCCTCTATTTTAAATTCTAATTTCAGATGTTGGCTCGGGATCTAACGGTGGAGATCACATCCAGCATGCATGAGAGCGATCTGGCATAGGTCTTTCGTCTCCGGTGATGGCAGAGCATGGCGGTGAGCACAGCGGTGATAGCGATGACCGGCGGTCTGCTCTGAGCATAGAAACGGAATGAGAATAAAGCAGCGGTCAGGATGGTACTGAAGATGGGGCTCGGGGTCAACTATATGCGGCCGGCGACGAGTGAGGTGGCGGCGAGGTGCTCGGGTCACCTGCGGGGAGGTTGCTTTGGTGGTCTTCGGCCCAATCGGAGGGGATGCTAGGGAAGAGTGTGCGTTGGGGATCATAGAGGGGGCGACAGTGAGGTAGACGGTGGTCTCCGGCAACGTCAAGCGGTGGCTAGAGCGGAATCAGGTCGGCGATGCTAGATTACCCTACGCGCGCTCGGAATTGGCGAAAATAGAGGGCCCTTGGGATGCCTGGAGTGTGGTGGGCGCTAGGGCCTTATAGGTGTCGTCGGCGGGGTCAATGAAGGGCGTAATCAGGGGGGAGTCAAGAGCAATGGCTCTTTAACGCCAGCGAGCTCAGGGTGCATGGTGATACATCGAACCGGGACAAAATCGGGCGGGATTTAATGGGGAAAACAGTCACCGGATATTGGGGATCATTAATCCAGGCCCAATTCGAGGGGAGGTGGCTGGTGGTGGTGGATTAGGGCTAGTGTTTCGGCCGGCGAGGGGGGAAAGTGGTCTTCACGGGGAAGACGGGTCTGACCAATGGGTCAGTTGGCAGCGACGCAGTGCGGGGTGTGGGCGACAGACAGGCGGGCCCAGGTTGTCGATGGCGGACGTGGGGATGTGGGTGGCTGATGATTGGGTCAAGGCAGGATGTAGGTGTGTGTGGGAGAGAGGGGAGGGGACTGACGTGCGGGTCCCGTCAGTTAGTGAGGTCAGGTTTTGATTGGGCTGGGCTGGAGGGAGAAAAGGGGGAGGCGGCCCAAAGGCATTTAAAACTATTTTCTAATTAAAATAATTCTAGAAATCCATTTATAGGATATGAGCCCTCAGCAGAGGTTCTAAAATTTTATAAATTCTCAAAAATATACTCAGGTCTTATGCGTCTAACAAAATTTTCTCAGCTCAAAATTTGAATTATTTCTTCATGTTTTTATTTATTTGGACATTTTCAGTTTATTCAAAAATCAAAAATAACCCCTTATTGGAAAGCAAATTTTCTCATAAATTTTTATCTGGATGCCTATTTTGGTCCAAACCTAATTAGTTAACTTTAACCAAGTAAAATTTTTGATTACTTTATTTATTCTCCCTTAAGGTTTTCCAATTAATTCAACCATTTTATTATCTAAACTCGATTTATTTATTCAAAAAATTATTTTCTCCAATTTATCCTATTAAGAAAATTCAGGGCATTACACTATGTATACTATGGGTATCCTGAAACCACACAACATGTCATTGATACAATTAGGGGAATCTTCTTTTGGGAAGGATTAGAAAAGAAGAAAAAATATCATCTTATGAGTTGGGAATCCCTCTATGCTCCTAAGGAATTTGGTGGTATGGGTTTCACAAATAACAGAGCTATGAATATATTCCCCACTAAGTAAATGGATTTATAATATGGAAACTGGTAATGAAGGCCTTTGCTACACTCTCCTTATGAAGAAATATCGTAAGGATAGAGGTTTTTCCAACCCAATTCTTTTAGGAGGTCTTATTTTTTGAAAGGACTTCATAAAATTAAGAGGCTGGTCCAGAGATGTAGTGGCTACTAGATGAGTAATGGCAAAAGTGTGTTCTTTTAGACGATGTGTGTCTAGATGAGACTCCTTTATGTGTTTGCTTTTTTAAGATATCTGAGATTTGCAGTGACCCATGGCAACTATCCATGATTTGTATGGTGAGAATGGTTGGAGCTTTGAACTATGAAGATCTTTGATTTTTGATGAAATTGAGGAGTGGACCATATTACATGATGAGAAACCAAGGGTTGGTTTCGGTGTTTGTGATGAGTGATTGACAGGCTTTTACCCTCTGGTTCGAAGGGGTACCTCTGAAGGGGGTTCGGAGGATGGAACTCCGAAGGTATTCGGAGGTTTGGTTGCTGCAGCTGTTGCAGCGGAGTGTGCCTGTCGGAGGGGTCTGACAGTACACGATGACTGGGTTGTACCGAAGGTCTCGATACTTTGGGCGGTACACCGGAGGGTGTGCCAAAGGTTGCTAACCCGGAGAGGTCTCCGGAGTACTGGATACACTTGTCTGTTTGTCTGTGGTGCGCAGGGGACTTCGGAGGTGACAGACAGTTCGCGACACGTGAACCTGGGTCAAGTGGGAGGCTTGATGCCAGGGGAGCGGGGAGCTCCGTCATAGTGGCTGCGAAGGGGTCCAAGTCGGACCTCGGGTCGAGGTGCACCAGGAGAAGGAAGTAAGTGCGGAGCGTGGCTCCGGGTGAAGGTACTCCGAGACAAAGTCCTCGGAGGCGAGGCACTTCGAAGGGTACTTCGGATGGAGTGACTTCGGAGTATGGTGGTTCAAGTCCTCTGCGGAGGCAAGGTGTTCAAAGTGTGCTCCGGAGGGAGACACTCGAAGGTGCCTGACGAAGGTCTCAGAAGTCAAGGTGCATCGAAGGCATGGTCCGGGTGAGGCTCGTCAAGGGGTGTGCTCGGGGAGAGACACTGCGACGGAGTGCTCATGGAATGCTTCGTGCGGAGGCCTTGGACGAAGGAGGGACTTCGAAGGGTGATACTCCGAAGGAGGGCTTCGGAGTAACGCAGGCTTCGGAGCGAGGTTAGCTTCGGAGTGTGGTTGTCTTGTGGTGCTTCGGCCATGCATGGCTTCGGTACACGGACTGACGGAGTTCGAGCTGGGAGTAGCTGCGAAGCCATGGTGGTCCACTCCGGAGATGTTGGTGCGAAGGCCCAAGGGCTTTGACGGCTTCGGCTCAAAACGTCACTGTATCTGAGGCTAACTTCGGTGAAGCGAAGGCCGTCAGGCTCAAGGCTTCTCACCGAAGCTACCGCACCCCTCACGTGCGAAGGGGGGCTTCAGAAAGGTCAAAGACTGCAAAGGCTGACATTGTCTGCTCTGCAAAAAGCTGATGATGTCCCCTCTGCAAAGCTGACAGAGAAGCCTCCAGAATAAAGTTGACTACCTTTTTTACCCCTTTGTTCTGTAGAGACAAAACTGGTGTAAACCCTAGGGGTAAAGTAGTCATTTCACTTTGGGTGAATAGTGGCTATACATATGGGGGCTGGGTAGGTAACATTTAACACTTTGAGCATTTACTGTAGAGATCCTGTACTAGCCCCACATACGTTGTATTCATCCAGTGAGTTCTTTTACTGTGTTCCTTGTTCAAGCGGCGAAGCCCTGCTTCTGTGTTGTCTTTCTGCTTGAGCTTGTTTGCATACCTCGCTAGTTGTAGTGCACCGAAGCCTGTCTAGGCGAAGGGTGTTTTGTGCGAAGTGTGTATTTCAGTGTTCGTTCGCTCTGTGTAACAGGAGGCTAGACCTCACTGAGGAGCCATGCTGAATAGCGTGGGCCTCATGGCTCTAGAAGTGATGAGTCATTTTCAACGATAGTCAAAGGGGACAAAAGAAGAAGAGATCTGCTGTTTCATGGGCCGCGTGTGACTCAGGTACACGGGCAGCAAGCGACTGCCGGGCAGAGGAGGCTGCGAAGTCGGGCTGGCCCAATCCGGGTACATGGACCAGAAGCAGTAGAAGACCCACTCGACTGTTGACCAGGACTGACTCAGGTACACGGGCAGTGAGCCATTGCCGGGCTGAGAGAGCTGCGGAGTCGGGCCGGCCCAATCCGGGTACCTGGTGCAAAGTCGGTGGAGGCTTTGTCAGTTTCGGCGCAAAACTGACAACCGTCGATCTTGTATCCGACTGTCCAGAAGAGAAGCCGTAATCGCTACGAAAACTTAGCTTCCGGATAAGTCATCTGTATCTCTAGGCCCACAGTCAGTCAGTCGTGTCTGTAAAAATACCTAAGGGCAGTAGAGTCTTTTCCTTTATTCTTGCGTCTGTAAAAACCCTAAGGGGCAGGTGGAATGTTCCTAGTGTAGGGAGCTTATAAATAGGACCCCAATCCCTAGGGTTTGGACTACCCTTTTGGCTGAATTCAATACTACTCCTTTGGGTCACTTTTTGTCTCTTGCATTCTCCCATCTCTCTCTTGTTGTGCGCAGTCAGGCTGCATGTTCATGAGATTTTTGCCTTGCATTTATTTCTCTCCTACAGTGCTTTGAAGCTTCGATTCTCCATCTGTGCACAGCATCATTTTGTTGTTTCGATTCACATGCACAAGCAAATTCTGATAAGTTTTTGGGCTTCGGCAGGCGTGGGGAAGCTTCTGTTCTTCACGAGCAGAGTACTAGTTCTTGCTGTTTGCAAGTAGTACTCCACTGTAGCTACAGTACTCTTGTGCCAGCTTTTTGCTTTTACTGCTCAACTTTTCGATCGGGTTGACAGGACTGAAATCACTTTCCTGGCTGCTTTCAGGCGAAGCCATCCTCTCTGTTCGAAGCCCCTCAGCTCCGTGAGGCAGGCTTCGATCCGACCATACTCGAAGGCTTCGTTTCAATCTTCGAACTTTGTTTTGTGTTCTGTGTTGCTAGCTTCGAAGTACCTTTAGAACGGACAGCATTGCATACTTCGAACGACACTGCGAAGGTACTTCGGCTCCAGCTGTTCGAAGTCCACACTTCGATAGGTTTCGAAGTTGGCTTCGAAGCTTGTCGTTCTGCTATGCTTCGCTTTGGGTTCTTTGTGGCGTATCAACCTTCGCTTCTCTTTTCGAAGCTTTCTCTTTTCGAAGGTAGAGTATAGGCTTCGAATTTGGTACCTCTGTCGTGTGACAGGCTTCGCTTCTTTGTTCGAAGGTAGTCCGTCTGTGTGTTGCTTTCGAAGTTTTCTGTTCGAAGGTTTAGGTTCGAAGCACTCGGTTCGGAGCTGTGTCTGAAGCCTTGCCTTCGAAGTACATACTTCGAAGCAGGCTCCGACGTTGTCATACTTTGCTTCGAATCATACTTCGCTTCCTGCCACTTCGAACTAGACTAGACCCAAACACCTTCGGCATTTTCACACCACCTTCGACAGACTTCGACTACCACCTCCGAACCAGTCTTTGACTTGCGAAGTAGGCCTCGACCTCCGAAGCAGGCTTCGGCCAGCGAAGCAGGCTTCGATCTGCGAAGCAGGCTTCGGCGAGTTTCGAACAGGAGACAGATTTGAAAAGGTAACTTCTCTTCTCACTCATAGTGCACCGACATTGCTTTACTGAGAAGTTTGTCTTGCCTAGTCTAGTGTATACTGTTTATCTATCTATTAGCACTGCTTTGATAATCTTCTGTTTGTCATCAGCTGCTTCTAGGCTAGATACCTTTTAGACTTAGGCTATCTGTTTATTTTCTGTTGCTTGGTCTTTTGAGGTGCGTTGGGTATTGGGAACAGGCCATAGATTCGAAAGAATTTTTAAGGCGCCCATTCACCCCCCCCCCCTCTGGTCGCTACTTTCGGTCCTACAAGTGGTATCAGAGCGAGGTTAGGGTTTTTCCATACCTTAACCGGTTCTAAACCCCAGTAGTGACCATGACGTCTCCTGGCAAGGTCCCGTCCTTGGAAGCCTATGGCTATAACTATTGGAAGACTCGCATGTGAGCCTATCTCATGAGCCAGGGTTCGGACATTTGGGACATTTGCGTTCACACCACATTTGTCATATTGCGAGTCAATGAGCAGGGTACTGCTGGTATCATTGCTCAGCATCTGAGCAACAGTAAGGCTGTGAACATTCTTTTCTCTGGTTTAGGTCCCACTGAGTTTGAGCGTGTGAGCCATCTCTCCACTGCGAGAGAGATCTGGGCTACCCTCAAGGCACACCATGAGGGAACAGCTCAGGTCAAGGCTCGGCTCTATCAGACCTACCGGCGTGAGTACGAGAACTTCACACAAAAGTCGGGTGAATCTGTTGAAGCTTTGTTTGGTCGCTTTCAATCGATCATTAACAAGCTTCGAGACAACAAGGCTGAGGGTGCTCAGTTAGTCTCAGATCACGAGCAGGCGCTCAAGGTTCTCCATACCTTGGACCCAAAGATCTGGGAGATAAAGGTATCCTCTATCGTTGAGAGCACGTCTTACGATACCTTGACCATTTATGAGTTATTTAGCAAGCTGAAGGCCACTGAGGTAGATATCAAGTTGAGATCAAATCTCACTGGTTCTGGATCAAAATCCCTGGCCCATGCTACACCTTCTGTTGATCCCTCTTCTGTGAGTTGTGTTGGTTCTCTTTGATGTCTATCACTGAGGACCAGCTAGAGTTATTGGGAGATGATGATTTGTGTCTTTTTAACAACCGGGTGCGTCGTGTCTATGATAAGAGAATGTTCAAAAGACACGGCACAAAATCCGGATGCTTTGAGTGTGGTGATCCAGGACACTTCATCGCCGACTGCCCCAAGCGCAATGGATACAAGAAGGGCACCGGTGGCAGCTTCCATGACTCCGGCAAGCACGAGAGCTCATCCTTCAACAAGGGCAAGCCGAAGACCCGATTCTTCAAGAAGGCCCTGAAGGACTACCGGCGAGAGAACAAGAAGCGCGACAAGGCCTTCTTCGCCGAGATGGAGAAGAGCTACTCCAAGCAGTCCACATCTTCTTCCTCTTCATCGAGCTCAAGCGATGAGGAGATCGCCATCAGGAAGGGGAAGGACAAGGACGATCTGGCGGGCCTCTGCTTCATGGCCTTCGGAGACAAGCCGAAGAGCCGCTCACACCAGCGCCAAAGATCCCGCAAGAGCTTTGCTCAATGGCTCTTGGGGATAAGGAAGAAAAGAGCTCCTCCGACGACGACAACAAGGTATCATCCTACGAGCGCGAAATAGTTGATTTACTTGAGAGCAATCGTCAGGAGTTGAAATATCGGGAAAAACTGCTTAGGGGGGCTAAGAAGAGGATAGATGAGTTAGAGAGTGAGCTTGCCGTGGCCAACGGCAGAATCGAGAGTCTATCTTCTTCCCCTTGCTTGGGTGATAGCAGTGAGTGCCCGAAGTGTGAGGTGCTTCTGTGTGACCTATCGACTCTGAAGTCCAGGTACACAGAAAGGGTTGATGAGAGGGACACTTTGGCCACTGAGCTTGAAAGCGCTCAGCTGGAGCTGAAATATGCTCAAGCCACTGTCGTCACACCCTCTGTTCATTGCCCAACTCATCTAGCTGCCTTAGCTGAGCTGAAATCCAAGGGCGATGAGCATTTGGGTGATTTGGAGAGGTTGAGAGCTGAGCTTGCCCAGACTAGGCTAGAGCTTGAGACACTGTCAGTTCCACCCACTGTCTGTAAGAACTGCCTGTCTCTTAGAATGGAGTTGATTAAGCTGAAAGCCGAAAAGTCTGTTCAAGTAGAGAGTGAGTGTGAGACCTGCTTGTCTCAGGTGGAGGTTCTAGCTTCCTTGAGAGAGGAGCTAGCAGACTCTCAGAATGAGAACTTTTACCTCCGTTCTATCCTGAGTTGGATCAGTGCCAGAGAGCCACAGCTTGGCATGATGATCCAGCAATTCAAGAGGCAGGATGGGTTTGGGGTAGGTTACACCTACACCAAGGCTGACTTTGAGAGTGCCATTAGCCGGGCAGTGGAGTGGAGTAAAATGACTCCAGAGCAGAGGTATCCCAAGACTCACTCCACTGAGTCTTCCCAGGCTTGTCAGCCCAAGGATGGAGTGATCCATGAACCACCTAAAGCTCCACCCAAGAAACCTATCTGGGTTCCTAAGCCCAAACACCTCCACTCTTCTCTAGACTCTCTTCCTGGACCTTCTCAACACAAGAAGATTACGCCTAACACCACCAAGCCCAAACATCCCAAGCCTCAACCACATCCCAAGAAGCCCACCTATCATTGTGAGTACTGTCAGAGAGACGGGCATCTTGCGGAGTTCTGCTTCAGGAGGAAGCGGGTTGAGAGAGCAGAGAGGGCTCATAGTGATCAGGAGCAGTTCTACCAGCAGGGTGGTAGACTACGTGTTCCTCGATGCGGGAAGAGGTTGGAGGCCAGGCCGCGTCGTGTAAGTGGTGGTAGAGGAGACGGCTTTCTTGCCCGTGCTCCAGTTGGTGGTGTCCATTCCGGCAGAGTTCCAGACCGTGTTGGCTACGGTTCTGGACCTCGTGGCCGCAGGGTTAGGCAGAACCGAGGACCGCGCTTTGAGCCGTGTTTTGGTCCAAACTATTTTGATGGTTTTCGCTTTCCATCTTTTGAGCAGATGGCTCGACACTGGTTTAGCTCTTTTGCTAAACCTGGTGCCGGACCATTTGCTCCCACTTACAGACACTGATTGTGCAGGACCGGGGACTGGAGGATGTTTGGATCATGGACTCAGGATGCTCTCGCCACATGACGGGACATCGCAGATTGTTCTCCAGTCTCACTCCCCCGAGCTCCAAAGAGTACATCACATTCGGGAACAGCGGTCAAGGCAAAGTAAGTGGCATAGGCTCAATTCACATTTCAGATCATTTCTCTTTAAAGAATGTTGCTTTGGTTAAAAATTTGAACTTCAACTTGATTTTTGTTTCGCAACTTCTTGAGGACGGTTTGGAAGTGCATTTTAAGAAGGGTAATTCTTCTGTGGTTGATTCTAGAGGGTCTTTGATTTGCCAGATTTTACCATTCGGCAAAGTTTTTCGAATTGACTTCTCTAGTTCTTTTGGCCCTTCTCGCTGTTTGATTGCTGGATCTTCTTCTGAGCTCTGGAAGTGGCATAGGAGGTTAGGTCACTTGAGTTTTGATCTGCTAGTCAGGTTAAGCTCTATGGACCTCATCCGAGGATTGCCCAAGCTTAAGTTGGAGAAGGATCTAGTCTGTCATCCCTGTCGTCATGGGAAAATGGTTGCCGCTTCTCACTCACCTGTGACTCAGGTGATGACTTCGTATCCGGGCGAGCTTTTACACCTGGACACTGTTGGTCCAGCTCGGGTACATTCAGTCGGTGGGAAGTGGTACGCACTTGTCATAGTTGATGACTTTTCTCGTTTCTCGTGGGTTTTATTTTTGGAGTCTAAGGATGAAACTTTTCAATTTGTTCATGACCTAATTTGAATCTGAAAAATGAGAACAATGGTCGGATGCGAGCAATTCGCTCTGACAACGGTTTTGAGTTCAAAAATTCTCAGTTCGTCAGCTTCTGTAGTGATCAGGGTCTGGACCATCAGTTTTCCTCTCCCTACACTCCCCCACAGAACGGCGTTGTGGAACGAAAGAACGCACGCTAGTCGAGATGGCCAGGACAATGCTCGATGAGCGCAGGACTCCTAGGCTTTTTTGGGCTGAAGCCATGAACACGGCTTGCTATCTGGCCAACCGCATTTTTCTTAGGGCTTACCTTGGTAAGACATCATATGAACTGCGGTTTGGCAGACAGCCCAAGGTGAGTCACTTGCGAGCATTTGGCTGCAAGTGCTTTGTGCTCAAGAAGGGAGGGCTTTGGACAAGTTTGAGTCTCGTTGCTAGGATGGTGTTTTTCTTGGTTATGCTTTGCATTCACGAGGTTTTCGTGTTTGGAACCTTGAATCCCAGTTGCTTGTCGAGACTTGTGAGGTTTCATTTGATGAGTCCTTGCCTTCTTTGACCCCTTCTTTTGAACTTTCTGGTGATGATGAGCTCGGAGAGTCCATCTTCGAGGAAGATGAGGATACTCCAGCTGCTGATGAGGGTGGGCCTTCTGCATCCCCCACGGAGCCCACACCTTCTGAGACTTCGACTGAGGATGAGGGCGGACCTTTGATCACTTCTTCCACTACGATCGAGCCCCCTCAGTCGAGTCCAGAGGTGCCAGCTGCTGACTCCGGTGAGGTGACTTCGGATCACCAGGGAACCCGAGCAGTTCAGCGTGATCACCCCTCAGAGCTCATCATTGGTGATTTGACTGAGAGAACTTTGCGTTCCTTTGCCTCTCTTGCTGTGTTTGCTGAATCTGCGTTTGTTGCATCTTTTGAGCCCAGAGATATTTCTCATGCTCTTTCTGACTCTAACTGGATTAACGCTATGCAAGAAGAGCTTGAGAATTTTGTCCGCAATCGGGTTTGGACACTAGTTGAGCCGCCACCTGGATGCAACCCCATAGGCACCAAGTGGGTGTTCAAGAACAAACAAGGTGAAGATGGGGTTGTGGTGCGCAACAAGGCTCGACTAGTTGCCCAGGGTTATTGCCAGAAGGAAGGTATTGACTTTGAAGAAACCTTCGCTCTTGTTGCCCGTCTTGAGTCCATTCGTATTCTTCTAGATTTTGCCGTTTCAAAGGGTTTTAAGCTTTTTCAAATGGATGTTAAGAGTGCTTTTCTGAACGGGTACATAGAAGAGGAGGTTTATGTTAGGCAACCCCCCGGTTTTGAGAACCCTAAGTTTCCTCGACATGTTTTTAAGATGCACAAAGCTTTATACGGGTTGAAGCAAGCCCCCAGGGCTTGGTATGACCGGTTAAAGCAATTTTTGTTGGGGAAGGGCTTTGTGATGGGTTCTGTGGACAAAACTCTCTTTTTGCTCAGAGTTGCTTCAGACTTCTTAGTTGCTCAGATTTACGTGGATGATATTATTTTTGGCAGTACTACTGATTCTCTTGTGTCCAAGTTCTCTGAGCAGATGCACAGTGAGTTTGAGATGAGCCTCATGGGTGAGCTCAAGTACTTCTTAGGGCTCCAGATCAAGCAGACCAAGGACGGCACCTTCATCCACCAAGGTAAGTACACTCGCGACATGCTTAAGAAATTTGACTTTGGTGGTGAATTGAAGCCACAGATGACCCCGATGGGCACTTCTGGGGGTCTGGACAAGGATGAGAGCGACGTCAAGGTCAATGAAAGGGATTTTCGAGGGATGATCGGTTCGCTACTGTACTTGACGGCGACAAGACCAGACATACAGTTCGCCGTGGGACTTTGCGCGCATTTCCAGTCTTCACCACATGCGTCTCATCGGCAGGCTATCAAGCGCATCTTCAGGTATCTCACTTATGCGCCCGATCTCGGTCTTTACTATTCAGCATCATCATCTCTTGATTTATCTGGCTTTTCGGATGCCGACTTCGGTGGGTGCCGGTTGGATCGCAAGTCGACTTCCGGTACTTGCCAGTTTCTTGGTTCTTCTCTTGTCTCTTGGTCTTCTCGAAAGCAATCTGGAGTTGCTCTTTCGACCACAGAGGCTGAGTACGTAGCTGCTACTAGCTGCTGCTCACAGTTGGTTTGGATGATTTCCACTCTACGAGATTTTGGGTTGTTCTTTCCTACCAGAGTTCCTTTGTTTTGCGACAGCACCAGTGCAATTAGTGTAGGGAAAAACCCATGTCTCCATTCAAAAACCAAACACATTGATGTGCGTTTTCACTTCTTGTGGGATCAATATGAGAAAGGTGTCATTGACCTTGTTCATGTTGATACCCATCATCAGTTGGCTGACATTTTCACCAAACCCCTAGATCAGTCTACCTTTGAGCGTTTACGAGGGGATTTGGGTGTTGTGTATCCTTTTTAGGATATTTTGCGTTAGTTTTCTTTCTTCTTTACTCTTTTCTTGAGTCTTTCTGTGTGTGTTCATATCTTGCATATTCTCATATCACACTGTTGAGCTTGCTTCTGTTATATGATTGAACTGCTTTACTTATTCTAGCTAGTACATGCTTTTGATTACTTGTCGATGATCATGCTTTGCTTCAGTTCAAATGATATGCTGATATCTGTCATATGCATGGCTTTTATGCTTTAAAATTAAAAAATGATCACCATTGCTTCTGGTAACTAGCATGCGTAGGCTGAATGTTCTTGCTATCTGTTACATGCCTTGTAGCTAGTTTCTGACTTAGATGCAAATATGCAACTTGGACATCTGTATGCTTTAAACATGGAAATGTGCTATAAAAATGATGAAAATTCGAGAACAATGAAAATTCCATGCCTTTTTGTGCATAACTTGAAAAGATCCAGGTGGGTTTGCTTTGTCGCATTACATTTGTTCTGGACTGCATACCATAGCACTTTGGTATGAACTAGGACAGTGTAGTGTATGCCAAGACCAATGTCTTAAGCTTTTGATGGTCCAGATCTGGCCTAGGCTTGACTTGGTCGGTCAACATAAGGTTTGACATGCAAATAACCCCTGGCAAAAATGCAAAAGGAAAAATAAAAAGCTTAAAATGATAACAAGTTTGCTGAAGCACTTTGTTTCTGAACAAAGCTTATCTTGGTAGATATCAGTTAGCTTTTGCATCTCATTTTTGAGCTTTTACGTTTTGGTTAACCATAATGATCGCTTTGGCTAATGTTCGTCTTTTGGTCATTAGGGTTAAACTTTTACCTTATTTTTCCTATGTATACTATGGGTATCCTGAAACCACACAACATGTCATTGATACAATTAGGGGAATCTTCTTTTGGGAAGGATTAGAAAAGAAGAAAAAATATCATCTTATGAGTTGGGAATCCCTCTATGCTCCTAAGGAATTTGGTGGTATGGGTTTCACAAATAACAGAGCTATGAATATATTCCCCACTAAGTAAATGGATTTATAATATGGAAATTGGTAATGAAGGCCTTTGCTACACTCTCCTTATGAAGAAATATCGTAAGGATAGAGGTTTTTCCAACCCAATTCTTTTAGGAGGTCTTATTTTTTGAAAGGACTTCATAAAATTAAGAGCTAGGTCCAGAGATGTAGTGGCTACTAGATGAGTAATGGCAAAAGTGTGTTCTTTTGGACGATGTGTGTCTAGATGAGACTCCTTTATGTGTTCGCTTTTTTAAGATATCTGAGATTTGCAGTGACCCATGGCAACTATCCATGATTTGTATGGTGAGAATGGTTGGAGCTTTGAACTATGAAGATCTTTGATTTTTGAGGAAATTGAGGAGTGGACCATATTACATGATGAGAAACCAAGGGTTGGTTTTGGTGTTTGTGATGAGTGATTGACAGGCTTTTACCCTCTGGTTCGAAGGGGTACCTCCGAAGGGGGTTCGGAGGTTGGAACTCCGAAGGTATTCGGAGGTTTGGTTGCTGCAGCTGTTGCAGCGGAGTGTGCCTGTCGGAGGGGTCCGACAGTACACGATGACTGGGTTGTACCGAAGGTCTCGGTACTTTGGGCGGTACACCGGAGGGTGTGCCAAAGGTTGCTAACCCGGAGAGGTCTCCGGAGTACTGGATACACTTGTCTGTTTGTCTGTGGTGCGCAGGGGACTTCGTAGGTGACGGACGGTTCGCGACACGTGAACCTGGGTCAAGTGGGAGGCTTGATGCCAGGGGAGCGGGGAGCTCCGTCACAGTGGCTGCGAAGGGGTCCAGGTCGGACCTTGGGTCGAGGTGCACCAGGAGAAGGCAGTAAGTGCGGAGCGTGGCTCCGGGTGAAGGTACTCCGAGACAAAGTCCTCGGAGGCGAGGCACTTCGAAGGGTACTCCGGATGGAGTGACTTCGGAGTATGGTGGTTCAAGTCCTCTGCGGAGGCAAGGTGTTCAAAGTGTGCTCCGGAGGGAGACACTCGAAGGTACCCGACGAAGGTCTCAGAAGTCAAGGTGCATCGAAGGCATGGTCCGGGTGAGGCTCGTCAAGGGGTGTGCTCGGGGAGAGACACTACGACGGAGTGCTCATGGAATGCTTCGTGCGGAGGCCTTGGACGAAGGAGGGACTTCAAAGGGTGATACTCCGAAGGAGGGCTTCGGAGTAACGCAGGCTTCGGAGCGAGGTTAGCTTCGGAGTGTGGTTGTCTTGTGGTGCTTCGGCCATGCATGGCTTCGGTACACGGACTGATGGAGTTCGAGCTGGGAGTAGCTGCGAAGCCATGGTGGTCCACTCCGGAGATGTTGGTGCGAAGGCCCAAGGGCTTTGACGGCTTCGGCTCTAAACCGTCACTGTATCTGAGGCTAACTTCGGTGAAGCGAAGGCCGTCAGGCTCAAGGCTTCTCGCCGAAGCTACCGCACCCCTCACGTGCGAAGGGGGGGCTTCAGAAAGGTCAAAGACTGCAAAGGCTGACATTGTCTGCTCTGCAAAAAGCTGACGATGTCCCCTCTGCATAGCTGACAGAGAAGCCTCCAGAATAAAGTTGACTACCTTTTGTACCCCTCTGTTCTGTAGAGACAAAACTGGTGTAAACCCTAGGGGTAAAGTAGTCATTTCACTTTGGGTGAATAGTGGCTATACATATGGGGGCTGGGTAGGTAACATTTAACACTTTGAGCATTTACTGTAGAGCTCCTGTACTAGCCCCACATACGTTGTATTCATCCAGTGAGTTCTTTTACTGTGTTCCTTGTTCAAGCGGCGAAGCCCTGCTTCTGTGTTGTCTTTCTGCTAGAGCTTGTTTGCATACCTCGCTAGTTGTAGTGCACCGAAGCCTGTCTAGGCGAAGGGTGTTTTGTGCGAAGTGTGTATTTCAGTGTGCGTTCGCTCTGTGTAACAGGAGGCTAGACCTCGCTGAGGAGCCATGCTGAATAGCGTGGGCCTCATGGCTCTAGAAGTGATGAGTCATTTTCAACGATAGTCAAAGGGGACAAAAGAAGAAGAGATTTGCTGTTTCATGGGCCGCGTGTGACTCAGGTACACGGGCAGCAAGCGACTGTCGGGCAGAGGAGGCTGCGAAGTCGGGCTGGCCCAATCCGGGTACATGGACTAGAAGCAGTAGAAGACCCACTGGGCTGTTGACCAGGACTGACTCAGGTACACGGGCGGTGAGCGATTGCCGGGCTAAGAGAGCTGCGGAGTCGGGCCGGCCCAATCCGGGTACCTGGTGCAAAGTCGGTGGAGGCTTTGTCAGTTTCGGCGCAAAACTGACAACTGTCGATCTTGTATCCGACTGTCCAGAAGAGAAGCCGTAATCGCTACGAAAACTTAGCTTTTGGATAAGTCATCTGTATCTCTAGGCCCACAGTCAGTCAGTCGTGTTTGTAAAAATACCTAAGGGCAGTAGAGTCTTTTCCTTTATTCTTGCGTCTGTAAAAACCCTAAGGGGCAGGTGGAATGTTCCTAGTGTTGGAAGCCTATAAATAGGACCCCAATCCTTAGGGTCTGGACTACCCTTTTGGCTGAATTCAATACTACTCCTTTGGGTCACTTTTTGTCTCTTGCATTCTCCCTTCTCTCTCTTGTTGTGCGCAGTCAGGCTGCATGTTCATGAGATTTTTGCCTTGCATTTATTTCTCTCCTACAGTGCTTTGAAGCTTCGATTCTCCATCTGTGCACAGCATCATTTTGTTGTTTCGATTCACGTGCACAAGCAATTTCTGATAAGTTTTTGGGCTTCGGCAGGCGTGGGGAAGCTTCTGTTCTTCACGTGCAGAGTACTAGTTCTTGCTGTTTGCAAGTAGTACTCCACTGTAGCTACAGTACTCCTGTGCCAGCTTTTTGCTTTTACTGCTCAACTTTTCGATCGGGTTGACAGGACTGAAATCACTTTCCTGGCTGCTTTCAGGCGAAGCCATCCTCTCTGTTCGAAGCCCCTCAGCTCCGTGAGGCAGGCTTCGATTCGACCATACTCGAAGGCTTCGTTTCAATCTTCGAACTTTGTTTTGTGTTCTGTGTTGCTAGCTTCGAAGTACCTTTAGAACGGACAGCATTGCATACTTCGAACGACAGTGCGAAGGTACTTCGGCTCTAGCTGTTCGAAGTCCACACTTCGATAGGTTTCGAAGTTGGCTTCGAAGCTTGTCGTTCTGCTAGGCTTCGCTTTGGGTTCTTTGTGGCGTATCAACCTTCGCTTCTCTTTTCGAAGCTTTCTCTTTTCGAAGGTAGAGTATAGGCTTCGAATTTGGTACCTCTGTCGTGTGACAGGCTTCGCTTCTTTGTTCGAAGGTAGTCCGTCTGTGTGTTGCTTTCGAAGTTTTCTGTTCGAAGGTTTAGGTTCGAAGCACTCGGTTCGGAGCTGTGTCCGAAGCCTTGCCTTCGAAGTACATACTTCGAAGCAGGCTCCGACGTTGTCATACTTCGCTTCGAATCATACTTCGCTTCCTGCCACTTCGAACTAGACTAGACCCAAACACCTTCGGCATTTTCACACCACCTTCGACAGACTTCGACTACCACCTCCGAACCAGTCTTTGACTTGCGAAGTAGGCCTCGACCTCCAAAGCAGGCTTCGGCCAGCGAAGCAGGCTTCGATCTGCGAAGCAGGCTTCGGCGAGTTTCGAACAGGAGACAGATTTGAAAAGGTAACTTCTCTTCTCACTCATAGTGCACCGACATTGCTTTACTAAGAAGTTTGTCTTGCCTAGTATAGTGTATACTGTTTATCTATCTATTAGCACTGCTTTGATAATCTTCTGTTTGTCATCAGCTGCTTCTAGGCTAGATACCTTTTAGACTTAGGCTATCTGTTTATTTTCTGCTGCTTGGTCTTTTGAGGTGCGTGGGGTATTGGGAACAGGCCATAGATTCGAAAGAATTTTTAAGGCGCCCATTCACCCCCCCTCTGGTCGCTACTTTCGGTCCTACACTCGCTGCTTACTAGCGAAGCCCTGATCGAAGCCCGTATTTTTATCATGACGAAGCCCCTAGCGAAGTTCGTTAGTGTGCGTTTAGACCTTCGTAGTACGAAGCCCAGCACCAGTTGCTGTCGCTAAGTATTTGGTCGAAGTCCTCACAGGGTTGTCCACTCTTGCGAATGGTGAAGTGCGAAGCCTGCTCGAAGCACTCTGTGTGCGGAGCCTGCACTGACTCAGCAGAGTAGTTTTTCGGGGTTGTGTTTTGAGCGAAGTCTTCTTGGCTTTGGACTTTTACTCCTTGCGAAGCCTGTGTTCGGAGCTGTCTAATACCTCCGAACCAAGACTTCGAAGGTGCTGTTCGAAGCCTGTTCCGCAGTAGACTGTATTAAAACAGTAGGCTAATTTTAGCCAGAAATTTTAAAAGCTCCCATTCACCCCCCCCTCTAGTCGCCGTTTCTGGTCCAACAATTGGTATCAGAGCGGGTTAAGATCACCAGTTGACCTTAACCGGTTTTGTGATCTGTTGGCGACATGGACAGAGCTAGTAAAATTCCTCTGTTCGATGGGACTGACTTTGCATACTGGAAGGTGCGCATGGAGGCTTACTTGCTAAGCCAAGGAAATGCAATTTGGGAGATTGTGGACTCACAATACTTGTAACAGCCCCAAAATTTAAAGGGAATAAAATAAAGGAAAAATAATATTAAATGAATTTCTGAATTTTATTATTAAAGAAAACTCCTAAAAGAGCCTTATTAAAGCCAAACAGAGACAAATATCCAAAATTTGGACTTGAAAATTTTATGGGATAAACTAGAGACCAAGAAATATTTTTGAGAATTTTTTTCAAAATTTTAGCAACAGTGCTTCAAGCCTTTATCAAATAATGAATATTCTGGAATTATTTTAATTGAAAAAGGAATTTTAAGTCTTATTGGGCCGCAACCCTATTTTCCCTCCCTAAAGCCTTTTCGGCCCAGCCCATTCTGGCCGCGCCCACCGACAGGCGGGGCCCACCTGTCGGCACGCCCCCTTTGCTTCCCGCCCGCACGCGCCAGCCGGTCCCACTCGCCAGCCTCTCCCGCATTCCCCTCGACCGCTGCCACTCCGGGCCCGCTCGTCATCCCCTCACTCCCTCGCACGCACTCACTGACAGGTGGGACCCACCTGTCAGGTTCTTCTTCCCCGACGGAAGGGGATCCCCTCCTTCCATCCAGCGATCCCCCCCTACCAAATCTCGCCGCCGGCCGCCTCGGGTCACCAAATCAAGTCGGGATCTCGACCCCCCCATCCGCCCGCGATCCCTTTCCCTCACTTTCCGACGCGTTTTCGCCTATTTGGAAGCTATCCCGAGCTTTGGAAAAGTTCGCCGGAGTATCCATGGAAACCCCTCGGGTTTCCCTCCCTCTGCTTTCCTTTCGCACCGCCGGCGTCCCTCTATTTAAGCCCCGCCCTCACCGCACTAGGCCACGCCACCAAAGCCTAAGCCATTGCCATCCCAAGCCGCCGCCCTCCTTCTTTCGGATTTCTCCCCTGCCTCGGCTCCGGCAAGCATTCGCCGTCGACTCGGGACGTCGCCGCCCTCGCCATCGACACCGTCGGGATCCCCAACACCTCCTCTACCTCGGCCCCACCTCTGTTGGGCCAGATCGCCGCCGGATCACGCCGTCGCCGTCGACCCCGAAGGGCTCCGCCGCCTGCTCCTCAACGCCGATCGCCGCCGGTCGTCATTCTCCATCATCTTTGGTACCCCCGTACTCCCCATCCTCCCCTCTACCCGTTTTTACCAGAAAATAGGGCCCTAGGCCGTCGCCGCCGCCGGTGGCCGCTCGCCGTCGTTCGGCCGGCGCTGGAGATGAAGACGTCTGTCTTCCCCGTGCCGCGAGCGTGCCGGACGAAACCCTAGCCGTGCGATATGGATCGAGCGGCGCAGATTAAAACACCATAGGATTTAATCTGGGCCCTCAGTTCCAATCGAACCGGTACGGGCTCATCTGAGCCGTCGGTTTTGATTTAAAAGCCTCCGCATCGTACCCGCCCGTTGGATCCAGATCTAACGGTCCTGAGTGGCCCGGCTCACGCGCGCAGTCGCTGGTCCACCGTGGGCCTGGCTCACCGTGGACCAGAGACTGATTTCTGTTTAAAATAAAATTCAGAAAAATAGTTTAAACTTCCAAAATTCATATCTTGCTCAAATTAACTCCAAATTTCACCATTTTAATTCTGGAAAATTTGTATTTTTATCCTCTACACTTTTATACAATAAAAACAATATGTTTATTTGGCACATAATAACCTTATTAAATAATAAAGAAAATTTCCCTTTAGGGTTTAATTAATACTTTAAATAAATAATTCAGAAAGATCCTTAAAAATTTTCCAGAAGATATAATGACTCCATTTCACTGTTATTAATACAATAAAAATGGAATAACCATTTTGTCCATGACATTTTATTTAATAACATTCCCAATACCCCTTTTAGGATTTAATTAATATTCCCTTTAAATAATACAGAAAAACTCTCAGAAATTTATATAATAATTTTAGATGATCTATTAACTCCAGTACATTGTTATAAGCCAGTAAAGATATAACAATTCATTTTGCCCATTATAATTCATTAAATAAACATCCTCTAGGCCCCTTTTAAATAATTAACTCATATAATAGAAATGTAACACTTTACAAAAATATCATGAAAGTTTAGATAATAAATTCATAGGACTTAATGACTTTATTCCACTGTATTAAACAATAAAAATAGAATACTCACTTTGTCACTTTATTTTATGAGTTAATGTTGCAAAAGCCCTTGTAGGATAATTAAGTAATTCATATACTAGAAGTTAAACACTTTATAAAATGTCATGACAACTTATATAATAACTTTAGAAAACCTAACAACTTGAGTTCACCATTTGTAATACAATTAAAAATAGAACATCCATTTTGCCCACTTTGTTCTATTAAAATCCTGTCACAAAAAGCCCTTTTAGGATATTTTCAAGTGGTAAAGATCCATACTTTAGGAAATTATCTTAAAGCTATATAACCAACCTCAGAATACTTAATAATTTAAAGTCACTATTGTTGATACCACATAAAAACATCAAGGCTAATTTATACCTTTTTAGTTCATCTCTAAAAAGGGGAAATAAAAACCCCTAGGAAAATAAATTACATCGAGTCATAAATTCAGAAATCTCATTAGGAATCAATCTTAAATATTTAAGTAACAATTCCCTAGAATATTAAAACTCTATTTCCCTTGCTTAAATCCAACAACAACTTGTATGCTTATATGCTTGTATGCTTGTATGCTTGCTTTTGGATTGCCTATTGAATGTTGTATTTACTTTTCCGTATCGAGAAGACTACAACGCCGTCGAAGATCCGGAGTTCTATCCCGAGGTTCCACCTTCACCCTTTTCTGAGAAAGGCAAGTCATCGACCACCTCTGTGGAAACAGTTGATCATTATTGAGCCCATGATTTAATAAATTATCGCTATAACCCATAGGTTAATATTGCATTAGTCAAAGATCAAGCCCTACACTTATATTTATTAGATCCCCGTCCTTGTGTGCAAACCCAAGCCATGCTTATTGAGCCTTAACTCCTTGTCACTCTACAAATATTATATTAGCTAGTGCCCAATGTACCGGCACAACTGCTATAGGATATAAAGAATGAGTCGTAGTTGGATGGATTCTGGTATATGAAATACCCCGTTATTCTTGTCTCTGGACTCTGTTGGAGTTGGGTATGTTATAAGTATGGTGGGTTCCGGGTGCAAGCTCGGGTTTTGGTATGTCGCACCCGAGGCACTATAAGGACCGGTCTGCGGGATCTGTTGCAAAGCACTTCCGTACCAACCACAAGTCTAATGGGTAAGTCCTAACTGGAACTGTGGAACA
Organism: Zizania palustris; assembly: GCA_019279435.1. Classification (NCBI taxonomy): domain Eukaryota; kingdom Viridiplantae; phylum Streptophyta; class Magnoliopsida; order Poales; family Poaceae; genus Zizania; species Zizania palustris. Next base: position 27,547,288 of record JAAALK010000284.1, read on the forward strand.
CTCCGTCTCACGGCACCATAGTGGAGGGGGCAAGGGGCTAGCCCTCAGGGCGCCTTGTACCGACGATGGCTCAAGAGGGGGTATTGTGGAAACTCGACATGGCGAGACACGGTACGAAACCTATAAGAGGGTGCTGTTGAGTCGGGGAAGACCATATGGAAGGTTTTGGCACGAGTTCCCATGAAATGGGTCATCTCGTTACACTTTGGTGTAAGTGATGAGTGCGTGCCTTGTGGGTACAGTGGTACATCTCTGATCAGAGTAATTCAATCTTTTCGAAAAGCCGAGCCCACGGTCAAGGGCGGGTTGTGTGACTACTCGCAGTTAGTTTACAATTGTTTGAATGGATGAGTTATTCATGGCATATAAGGACTGTTGTGCGGGGAGGTAAAACGTACTCCTCGAGTTAGAAGATGATGATGCATACACATGTTTACTTTTCAGTACTAATAAATTGATCACACTTAATTCTTTACAAATATGCTGCTTCCGCAAAACTAGCCACTTTCTCCCTTGTTATTTACCTTGCATTATAATTGCATTCGGTGGCTTGCTGAGTACATCTGTACTCACCCCATTGACTTACACCATCAGAGCCCGTCTACTACGAGGAGGATGCAGGTCTGGAGTAGCGACCCAGTCAAGGCGAGACTGGAAGGAGGCGTTCATCTAGGACCCTTGATTTTATTAGTTTCTCTTCATTTTCATTCACTTTTGTATTAATGCGGTCTACGAACCGTGAATGATTGCCCGTATTGTACGTGGTCGCTTTATGAACGTCTTGGTTTATTGATTTTCTTTGGAATTTCAATAAAGGTCCTGATTTATTAAATCGGGGCGCGACAAGATGGTATCAGAGCCGACTTGACTATAGGAAGCCAAACAGACCTGACCCTAGGACTTATACTTACTATATTTTCTTACAAACACTGCTTATCCTCTCATCTTCTGAGATTTTCACAAAATTTTCTCTCTTTTGTAGATGCCGGTTCATACCATGAGCGGGACTCTTCGTGACGAGGCCGGATTCATCCGCGAGCTTCGCGTGCTCGTCGACTTTTGGGGTTTCCCCATGAGCCTGCGTTCAACGGGATCTTTCCCGATGCGAACGAGAGCTACTGCGAGGTCACGGTTGTGATCCGCCCCTCCTCCACGCAGCCACCCTTCTACACCCATGGAGTTGGAGGACCTTCATTCGTGGTGGCTAGCCAGCGAGCCGCTCTTCAGTCCCTCGCCGAGCTTCGACTGGTGTACGACTGCCACCTCCGCGACACTGTCTACCGCTTCATGCCCATGCGCACACCCGGGAGTCACCGCAGCATCTACATCAGCCCCCTCACGCAGAGCAACTCCGCCATCACCCGCACGATGAGACTCTTAGAGGCCATGGACAACCTCCACACAGAGGCCGTCCTCGATGCAGACAGCCAGCACGACACCATCGACTTCTACCGCCACACTTCGGAGAACCTGACCCGCGAGAATGCCGAGCTCCGTCGACAGCTTGAGCAGAACCCCCAGTTGACCCTCGAGGTGGAGGAATTGAGGCGTCAAAACGAGCTCCTACGCCAGGGAGCCATGGTCAATACCCAGCTCCGCCAACAGCTCAAAGACTTAAAGAAGGATCTCGAGGAGATAGCCCCTCTTCCGCCTCGCCAGCGGAAATCGCTTCGATTTCCCACAGTGAAGCCCAAGAGGATTTCCCGCAGTGCACCTCCCGCCGGACCCTCCAGTTCTTCGACCCCGACCGTCTCCCACGAGCCCGAGATCGAGCCGTCCCCCGAGCTACCATAGACGTAGATTTACGGTTGTTTGCTTTTCTTTTTACTTGATTGTATTACCATTCATGTGAAAAATAAGGCATGAATGAAGATATAAATAAATGTAATCGCAAGAACGATACATTTTGAAATAAAAACTTAATCCCATTTCCCTTTTCCTCCTATACCTATTAGGTCATAATCCCAATATACAGGAAAGAATCTACCTCTAGTTTCAACTCAACATAATTCATTGGTCGCCATTCTGCAAGATCAACTCCAATCATGAAGTCTAGACACGTTGTCAGGAAAGCCCTAATTTAGCCAAGCCCAATCTAAACTTAAAAGCCTCTCCCGTAAAGAAGGGATCCATGACTGAAGCATAACCATGGCTTCCTAACTTTTAACCTTTCCGAATCTCGAGGACGAGATTCTTGTTAAGGAAGTTAGGATTGTAACACCTTGATTTTCGCCAGGCATTAAAAATAAAATAAATAAATTCCAAGGAAAGGATAAATCAAGAAAGAGGTAAGCTAAAATATGGGCCTAAAAATTTAATTTAAATAACAATGAGCTAGAGTATTTTTCCTAAAAATTCTCCTAAGCATCAGATTGTGTTCCAAAATTTTTTCTGGAATTTGGTACCAAGGAATTCAATGAGACATAATCAACATCACTTCATCTTAAACCTCTAACACAAATTAATAAAATACATGAATGTTGAGTGAATAAAATACATGGTAAATCATTTATATTAAAAATAATATAAGGCATGAGTGTGAAAAATAATAAGGAACTAAAATAAAATATGTAAGCATCTAGGTCAATTTATCTTAGGCAATAAAATCAGTAACAATTTCCCTTAATGTGGGCACCTTCTTTTTGAACCCTTCAACTTCAGGATGGCCAATAACCAAGAATCCGGAGCTCCACACGATGAGAACACCACAGGCAATCTGCCTCAGTGGGGTGCAGCTGGACCTCAGCAGATCCCTGTTATCTATCATCCCACACTTACGGACATGATGGCAAAACAGGACCAACTGATCGCCACGCTGCTTACCCAGATACAACAACTACAAAAGCAAATGCAAGAGCAGCAGGTGCAGTTGTTCCGTCTACAACAACACCAACAAGAGCTCTCCCTTCAGTTAATCTACGGGCACTTCGCCAACTTTCAAAGATTTGTGAACGAAGCAGCTATACCAGAAACCAGAGTGATTCCACCTCAAGCCCCAACCCCTGCCAAGCCACGAACCACCCTCAGAGGGCCAAGCATAGACATCCCACCCCAAGCACCACCAGCCGGAAGAGCTCCAGCACAAGCTACCAGATACAAGAGGGACAGGAACGGCAAGCCAATTGTGTGCTTCAACTGTCGCCAAGGAGGCCACTACGCCAACAAGTGTCCCTACCCCAAGCGGGTGCCATCCTCCATTCCAAACCCAGAGGGCCATACTCTAGATCACCACAAAGAGAAACCAGATACAACCGAGGACACTCCCTTTTTTTGATCTCAACCAACCCAGATCCGGAGATCGCTTTGTCTACTTCTGATGTAACTCCTCCTCCTAACCCAGAGCACCAGTAGAACTCAATCCCTTAGTTTTCCCGAGGTTCGCTTCGAATCTCGAGGACGAGATTCTCTGTAAGGGGGATAGGATTGTAACAGCCCCAAAATTTAAAGGGAATAAAATAAAGGAAAAATAATATTAAATGAATTTCTGAATTTTATTATTAAAGAAAACTCCTAAAAGAGCCTTATTAAAGCCAAACAGAGACAAATATCCAAAATTTGGACTTGTAAATTTTATGGGATAAACTAGAGACCAAGAAATATTTTTGAGAATTTTTTTCAAAATTTTAGCAACAGTGCTTCAAGCCTTTATCAAATAATGAATATTCTGGAATTATTTTAATTGAAAAAGGAATTTTAAGTCTTATTGGGCCGCAACCCTATTTTCCCTCCCTAAAGCCTTTTCGGCCCAGCCCATTCTGGCCGAGCCCACCGACAGGCGGGGCCCACCTGTCGGCACGCCCCCTTTGCTTCCCGCCCGCACGCGCCAGCCGGTCCCACTCGCCAGCCTCTCCCGCATTCCCCTCGACCGCTGCCACTCCGGGCCCGCTCGTCATCCCCTCACTCCCTCACACGCACTCACTGACAGGTGGGACCCACCTGTCAGGTTCTTCTTCCCCGACGGAAGGGGATCCCCTCCTTCCATCCAGCGACCCCCCTACCAAATCTCGCCGCCGGCCGCCTCGGGACACCAAATAAGGTCGGGATCTCGACCCCCCATCCGCCCGCAATCCCTTTCCCTCGCTTTCCGACGCGTTTTCGCCTATTTGGAAGCTATCCCGAGCTTTGGAAAAGTTCGCCGGAGTATCCATGGAAACCCCTCAGGTTTCCCTCCCTCTGCTTTCCTTTCGCACCGCCGGCGTCCCTCTATTTAAGCCCCGCCCTCACCGCACTACGCCACGCCACCAAAGTCTAAGCCATTGCCATCCCAAGCCGCCGCCCTCCTTCTTTCGGATTTCTCCCCTGCCTCGGCTCCGGCAAGCATTCGCCGTCGACTCGGGACGTCACCGCCCTCGCCATCGACACCGTCGGGATCCCCAACACCTCCTCTACCTCGGCCCCACCTCTGTTGGGCCAGATCGCCGCCGGATCACGCCGTCGCCGTCGACCCCGAAGGGCTCCGCCGCTTGCTCCTCAACGCCGATCGCCGCCGGTCGTCATTCTCCGTCATCTTTGGTACCCCGTACTCCCCATCCTCCCCTCTACCCGTTTTTACCAGAAAATAGGGCCCTAGGCCGTCGCCGCCGCCGGTGGCCGCTCGCCGTCGTTCGGCCGGCGCTAGAGACGAAGACGTCTGTCTTCCCCGTGCCGCGAGCGTGCCGGACGAAACCCTAGCCGTGCGATATGGATCGAGCAGCGCAGATTAAAACACCACAGGATTTAATCTGGGCCCTCAGTTCCAATCGAACCGGTACGGGCTCATCTGAGCCGTCGGTTTTGATTTAAAAGCCTCCGCATCGTACCCGCCCGTTGGATCCAGATCTAACGGTCCTGAGTGGCCCGGCTCACGCGCGCAGTCGCTGGTCCACCGTGGGCCTGGCTCACCGTGGACCAGAGACTGATTTCTGTTTAAAATAAAATTCAGAAAAATAGTTTAAACTTCCAAAATTCATATCTTGCTCAAATTAACTCCAAATTTCACCATTTTAATTCTGGAAAATTTGTATTTTTATCCTCTACACTTTTATACAATAAAAACAATATGTTTATTTGGCACATAATAACCTTATTAAATAATAAAGAAAATTTCCCTTTAGGGTTTAATTAATACTTTAAATAAATAATTCAGAAAGATCCTTAAAAATTTTCCAGAAGATATAATGACTCCATTTCACTGTTATTAATACAATAAAAATGGAATAACCATTTTGTCCATGACATTTTATTTAATAACATTCCCAATACCCCTTTTAGGATTTAATTAATATTCCCTTTAAATAATACAGAAAAACTCTCAGAAATTTATATAATAATTTTAGATGATCTATTAACTCCAGTACATTGTTTATAAGCCAGTAAAGATATAACAATTCATTTTTCCCATTATAATTCATTAAATAAACATCCTCTAGGCCCCTTTTAAATAATTAACTCATATAATAGAAATGTAACACTTTACAAAAATATCATGAAAGTTTAGATAATAAATTCATAGGACTTAATGACTTTATTCCACTGTATTAAACAATAAAAATAGAATACTCACTTTGTCACTTTATTTTATGAGTTAATGTTGCAAAAGCCCTTGTAGGATAATTAAGTAATTCATATACTAGAAGTTAAACACTTTATAAAAATGTCATGACAACTTATATAATAACTTTAGAAAACCTAACAACTTGAGTTCACCATTTGTAATACAATTAAAAATAGAACATCCATTTTGCCCACTTTGTTCTATTAAAATCCTGTCACAAAAAGCCCTTTTAGGATATTTTCAAGTGGTAAAGATCCATACTTTAGGAAATTATCTTAAAGCTATATAACCAACCTCAGAATACTTAATAATTTAAAGTCACTATTGTTGATACCACATAAAAACATCAAGGCTAATTTATACCTTTTTAGTTCATCTCTAAAAAGGGGAAATAAAAACCCCTAGGAAAATAAATTACATCGAGTCATAAATTCAGAAATCTCATTAGGAATCAATCTTAAATATTTAAGTAACAATTCCCTAGAATATTAAAACTCTATTTCCCTTGCTTAAATCCAACAACAACTTGTATGCTTATATGCTTGTATGCTTGTATGCTTGCTTTTGGATTGCCTATTGAATGTTGTATTTACTTTTCCGTATCGAGAAGACTACAACGCCGTCGAAGATCCGGAGTTCTATCCCGAGGTTCCACCTTCACCCTTTTCTGAGAAAGGCAAGTCATCGACCACCTCTGTGGAAACAGTTGATCATTATTGAGCCCATGATTTAATAAATTATCGCTATAACCCATAGGTTAATATTGCATTAGTCAAAGATCAAGCCCTACACTTATATTTATTAGATCCCCGTCCTTGTGTGCAAACCCAAGCCATGCTTATTGAGCCTTAACTCCTTGTCACTCTACAAATATTATATTAGCTAGTGCCCAATGTACCGGCACAACTGCTATAGGATATAAAGAATGAGTCGTAGTTGGATGGATTCTGGTATATGAAATACCCCGTTATTCTTGTCTCTGGACTCTGTTGGAGTTGGGTATGTTATAAGTATGGTGGGTTCCGGGTGCAAGCTCGGGTTTTGGTATGTCGCACCCGAGGCACTATAAGGACCGGTCTGCGGGATCTGTTGCAAAGCACTTCCGTACCAACCACAAGTCTAATGGGTAAGTCCTAACTGGAACTGTGGAACACTCCGTCTCACGGCACCATAGTGGAGGGGGCAAGGGGCTAGCCCTCAGGGCGCCTTGTACCGACGATGGCTCAAGAGGGGGTATTGTGGAAACTCGACATGGCGAGACACGGTACGAAACCTATAAGAGGGTGCTGTTGAGTCGGGGAAGACCATATGGAAGGTTTTGGCACGAGTTCCCATGAAATGGGTCATCTCGTTACACTTTGGTGTAAGTGATGAGTGCGTGCCTTGTGGGTACAGTGGTACATCTCTGATCAGAGTAATTCAATCTTTTCGAAAAGCCGAGCCCACGGTCAAGGGCGGGTTGTGTGACTACTCGCAGTTAGTTTACAATTGTTTGAATGGATGAGTTATTCATGGCATATAAGGACTGTTGTGCGGGGAGGTAAAACGTACTCCTCGAGTTAGAAGATGATGATGCATACACATGTTTACTTTTCAGTACTAATAAATTGATCACACTTAATGCTTTACAAATATGCTGCTTCCGCAAAACTAGCCACTTTCTCCCTTGTTATTTACCTTGCATTATAATTGCATTCGGTGGCTTGCTGAGTACATCTGTACTCACCCCGTTGACTTACACCATCAGAGCCCGTCTACTACGAGGAGGATGCAGGTCTGGAGTAGCGACCCAGTCAAGGCGAGACTGGAAGGAGGCGTTCATCTAGGACCCTTGATTTTATTAGTTTCTCTTCATTTTCATTCACTTTTGTATTAATGCGGTCTACGAACCGTGAATGATTGCCCGTATTGTACGTGGTCGCTTTATGAACGTCTTGGTTTATTGATTTTCTTTGGAATTTCAATAAAGGTCCTGATTTATTAAATCGGGGCGCGACAATACTCCATCCATGAGACTCGCACCTCTCAAACAGAAAAAGATCAGTATAATGCCAACTCCAAGGCTAGGAATATACTGTTCATTGGTTTGAGCCGGAGTGAGTTTGATAGGGTGCAGCACCTTAGGACTGCTAGGGAAATTTGGACCACTCTCACTATTTTTCATGAGGGCTCTACACAGATTAAGGTCAGGCGCCAAAGCACATACAATCAACAGTATCAGCTGTTTGAGCAGGCACCTGGTGAATCCATAGATGCCATGTTTTCTCGCTTTGATGCAATAGTGAGTAACTTGCAGTCCAACGGGACGCTTGCTTACAATGATCATGATAGGGCTATCAAGCTTCTCTATGCTCTTGATCGTAGCATATGGGAAGTGAAGATATCCAGCATTGAGGAGTCCACAGGCTATGACACATTGACCTGTGATGAGCTCTTCAGCAAGCTGAAGTCCATAGAGATTGCCAAGGCATCTCTTGCAGTGCACAGAAACTCCTTGCCACAGCCGTTGGCATTGGTTTCTAGCACTAGCCATGGCACCGCTGTAGAACCAAGCACATCTGGTACTTGTGTTCTTGCAGATGGTTTTGCTTTGTCCTCCCTGGTCTCTGTCACAAAGGAGCAGGTGGACACTCTGGATGATGATGAGCTTGCTCTCATTGCCAGAAGGTTCACCCGTTTTCATCATGAGAGACGGGATCAGAGGAGAAGTGGTTTTAGTGGTTGTTTTGAGTGTGGCGACACCTCTCACATCAAGGCCAATTGCCCTAAGCTCAAGAAGAGAGATGAGAGTGAGCGCCCTAAATTCCACAAAAAGGAGAGGAAGCCTTTTGTGAAGGGCAAGCGCGGCAAGGTGGCTAAAAGAGTAGCCAAAGCCGCTTCAAGAGCATTTGTTGCTGCTCTCAGCAACATTGACACTTCCTTAACTGAGGAGTCGAGCTCTGAGGAGGAGGAGTCCCCAAGGAAGGAGGACAAGAAGGACAAGAAGGGACGAGACTTCACCGGCCTTTGCTTAATGGCGGACAGCGATCACAGCGGCGATGAGCTTGACTCATCTGAGATACCACTATCCTCTGACCATCTGTTAATTAAACTAGATGAGCTGAATGAAGTAGTTCTTGGTCAGGATAGATTACTTGTGCAAGCCGCTAGAGAAAGAAAAGACCTTAGACTTAGGCTAGAAACTGTTTCTACTGATTATGCCATGCTTATGTCTAAAGTTAATAATGTTGAATGTGAATCTTGTACTGTTGTCATGGGTGAGCTTGCTCAGTTGTGTTCTGTACATGCTCAAACTCTTTCTGAGCTTGAGACTACACAGAAGCAGCTCTTGATGGTGGATTCTAGACCTCATGATAATATTGAATGCATGAATTGTTCTTTATTGCGCGAAAGCATTAATTTACGTGATAAACATGTTCATGATTTAGAGGCTAGATTGGAGAGGGCCGGTAGTTCTAAGGATGTGCAACCTGTTTGTGACACTTGCATAACCCTTAAGGACCAGCTAGGCACTGTTAGGGAGCGAGTTGAGAACCTCATGTCAGAAAATGAATACCTTCTTTCCGTGGTTAACAAATGGACTGAGGGAAAGGGTAGGATGGATTTGCTCTTGGCCAAGACCAAGATGTGTGCTGACAGAGCAGGGTTAGCTCTAGGTTTGGGTTTTGAGAGGATTCCTTCAGAGAATGGAAACAAAACTGTTTTTACCTCTCCCACTACCCTAGAGAAAGAGAGAGCTCTATTAGACACCCCATCAGCCAAAAGCCTACCCGACCACCAAAGAAAACCACTCCTCCTGCCAAGAAAAATCCTCCCAAGAAAACCACTCAGAAGAAGACCAAGGAGCCTGTGAGAGTTGCTCCTGTGACCCATGAGAGTGCCCCTAGGAGAATCTTTCATTGTTCCTACTATCAGCGGGCGGGTCATTTGGTTGGGTTCTGATTTCGTCGCATCAAGGATGAGCGACGCTCTCAGGCGATGAGTTACCAGGACATGCATTACCCATCTTTAGGTATGCATGAGTCTGAGTGTTACTATCGTCCTGCTTTTGAGGCTCCTCGTGCTTCTCGGAGAGGTGTTGCTCCTCGAGGTGTTCACCATGTTCCATATGGTGGTAGACCCCGGGCGAGTAGCTTTGTACCTCGTCAGAGTAGGAGACCTCGACATGTTGTTCGATCACAGCATGTAGGTAGACTTCGCACTTTGCATCATTCAGATTATCATGTGCATAGACCGTCTACTTTTACTACGCCTACTACTCGTGTCACTCAGTGCTGGATGCCTCGTCATTTTTTCACTCACCCCAGCACTGAGCGATCGAGATATTTTTATCATGTGTAGGCGACAGACCGAGGCTTGGAGGGCACGTGGATCATGGACTCCGGTTGTTCGCGCCATATGACCGGAGATGCAGCATGGTTCTCCAGCCTCACCACAACCAAGCAAAGGGAACATATCACCTTCGGAAACAATCGAAGGATTAGAGTGAAAGGTAAAGGTGTGGTAAAAATCAACTCGAATTTCACTCTCAAAGATGTTGCTTTGGTTGAAAACCTGGGATACAATTTGATGTCTGTATCTCAGTTGCTTGATGAGGGCTTCGAAGTGCGATTCCATCGCGATACTTCGCAAGTGCTCAATTCTGATGGCGTTGTGGTGTGTAAGATCTTTAGAGTTGGGAGAGTTTTTGGAGCTGACTTTTCAGAGTCATCTGGTTCTTCTCATTGTCTTGTTGCACATTCTACTTCTGAGCTTTGGAAGTGGCATAGGAGACTAGGGCATATGAGCTTTGAGTTGCTCGCTCGACTGAGTGCCCTAGGTCTGATGCGAGGATTGCCCAAGCTCAAGTTTGAGAAGAATTTAGTTTGCGCTCCGTGTCGACATGGAAAATGATTGCCGCTTCGCATTCGCCAGTCACCACAGTGATGACTGAACAACCCGGAGAACTTCTCCACATGGACACTGTCGGTCCTTCTCGGGTTAGTTCTTTCGGCGGCAAGTGGTATGTATTAGTTATTGTCGATGATTTCTCTCGCTACTCTTGGGTCTTCTTTCTTGCCAGCAAGGATGAAGTGTTTTCACACTTTCGGAGCTTGGCTTTGAGACTTTTCACTGAACTCCAGGTGCATTGAAATTCATTCGAAGTGATAATGGCACTGAGTTCAAAAACAGTCTCTTTGTTGACTTTTGCATGGAGCATGGCATAGAACATCAATTCTCTACTCCGCCAGTTCCTCAACAGAACGGTGTCGTTGAGAGGAAAAACCGCACTTTGGTTGAGATGGCTAGGACGATGCTCGATGAGCATAGGACTCCTAGAAAATTCTGGGCTGAGGCCATGAACACTGCATGTTACATCTCAAACCGAATCTTCTTACGCTCAATTTTGAATTTGACATCTTATGAGCTGCGTTTTGGGAGACAGCCCAAGGTTACTCATCTTCGAGTTTTTGGCTGTCGTTGCTTTATCCAAAAACGTGGTAACTTGGATAAATTTGAGTCGCGCTCTTTTGACGGGATCTTTTTGGGTTACACTACTCATGGTCATTCTTATCGTGTTTATAATTTGGAAACTAACACTGTCATCGAGTCATGTGATGTGACTTTTAATGAATCAACCCCCTCTGTTAGTTCTGCTTTTGAACAGGCAAATGAACACGACATGGAACAGACCATATTCGAAGAAGAAGATCCTGGAGATTTCGAGGATGAACCCCTACTACCCTCGACATCAACCCCCGAAGCTGACCCCGCTTCAACCACTTCGGCACGAGGTCCCGAAGCAACTACCTCGACATCGGTCATCTTGGACAACTCCAACGCACAAGTTGAGGGGGAGACTGCATCCCGCCGCGAGGCTCCTCATCATATTCAAATGATGCACCCTCCCGAGCAGATCATTGGTGAGCTTGATCAAAGGGTAACACGTTCTCATGCTCATTTCACTAATTCTGCTTTTGTTGCTTCTTTCGAGCCCTTAGATGTTAGTCATGCACTTTCTGATTCTAGTTGGATCAATGCCATGCATGAGGAACTTGAAAATTTTGAGAGAAACCAAGTCTGGTCTTTAGTTGATCCTCCACCAAATGTTCATTTCATTGGAACAAAATGGATTTTCAAAAACAAACAAGGGGAGGATGGGACTATAATTAGAAACAAGGATAGACTTGTGGCTCAGGGTTTTTCTCAACTAGAAGGGATTGATTTTACTGAAACTTTTGCACCTGTTGCTCGCCTTGAGGCCATTAGGATTCTGCTTGCCTTTGCGACATCCTGGGGATTCAAGCTCTATCAAATGGATGTCAAAAGTGCTTTTCTTAATGGCTTCATAGGTGAAGATGTTTATGTAAAACAACCCCTGGTTTTGAAAACCCCAAGTACCCACATAAAGTCCTTAAACTTCATAAGGCTCTTTATGGACTCAAGCAGGCCCCTCGGGCTTGGTATGATAGACTTAAGTCTTTTCTGCTTGAGCGAGGGTATATGATGGGCTATGTTGATAAAATCATGTTTACTCTCAAGCATGGCAAAGATTTCCTCCTGGTTCAGATTTATGTGGATGATATCATCTTTGTTGGCTCTTCTCATGCTTTGGTTGCCGAGTTTGCAGATACCATGAGCAGGGAGTTCGAGATGTCCATGATGGGTGAACTCACCTTTTTCCTTGGGTTGCAAATCAAGCAAAGCAAACAAGGTACTTTCGTCCACCAGACGAAGTACACCAAGGACCTGCTCAAGAAGTTTGACATGGCCGATGCGAAGCCCCTCGCCACTCCAATGGCTACATCTGTAGCATTGGATCCTCACGAAGATGGAGTAGCCGTAGATCAGAAGGAGTTTCGAAGCATGATCGGCTCCCTCCTCTACTTGACTGATACGAGGCCGGACATACACTTCGCAGTGTGTCTGTGCGCTCGTTTTCAGGCTTCACCACGAGCTTCGCACCGCCAAGCGGTTAAAGCGCATCCTAAGGTATCTCAAACATACCCTCGAATTTGGCATATGGTATTCAGCTTCTTCATCTTTATGTCTTCGAGGTTATTCCGATGCGGATTTTGCTGGGTGTAGGATTGATAGGAAGAGTACCTCAGGTACTTGTCATTTTCTGGGTACTTCTTTGGTTTGCTGGTCTTCCCGCAAACAGTCTAGTGTTGCACAATCGACGGCTGAGGCCGAATATGTTGCTTGCAGCTAGCTGTTGCTCTCAGATTTTGTGGATGGTTTCCACTTTGCGGGATTTCGGGTTAGATTATAAGAGTGTTCCACTTTTCTGTGATAACACTAGTGCTATCTGTATTGCAAACAACCCGGTTCAGCACTCCAGAACCAAACACATTGATGTGCGATATCATTTTCTCAGAGATCACAATGAGAAGGGTGATATTGAACTTCAATATGTTGATACCCAACACCAGCTAGCCGATATTTTCACAAAACTTCTCGATGATTCTCGTTTTGCTAACTTGCGCGGGGAACTTGGTATTTGTCACCCGTACGGCATTTTGTGAGGGGGAGCTGTCTTTAACTGTATTGCATATGCTCATCATGTGTGAAATTGTGTTTACATCTGTTGCACTTATATGCCTAATTATAATTCATGAAATCATGACAGCTCAGCTCTTTTTAATTCATCTGAAACATTATTGTGCATGATGTTTTCTTTCCAAAATCAAATCGTGCTCACTGCTTATGTCTTGAATCTAGCTTGTGTAGGCAGGACTGTTTTAGCTATCTTTTATCTGCTTGATAGCAAGACACTTTTTCTCTGGATGCTAATTTGTGCAACTTGAAAAATTGTTCTCCATATTCATGGATACTCACACTTAATCACAATTCCAAAATCCATGATTTGCATGCTTCAAAGTTAAAAGATCCAGGTGGGTTTATTTGTCGCACTACTCTATTCTAGACTGCTTACCATTGCACATTGGTCTGAACTGGAATAGTGTAGTGTCTGCCAAATCATTGCCTTAAGCTTCTGATGGCCTTCATGCCTAGGCTTGGCCTGATTGGAAAGTATAAGATGGACAAACAAATAACCCCTGTCATTAAGAAAAGAACAACAAAATTCATTGTTCATCAAGTTTGCTTTCATTGCTCCATTTGAACTAGGACTTGTCTGTCTAGAGTAGAAAATGACTAGCTTTGCGCAGTCCCTGCTTTTACTTGTCTAGTTTCCTTGACTAAGTGGTTAAATTGATCATGCTATCATCATGTTTTTAAAGAATGTTAAATTGAGCTGAGCCCATGATCATTGGTATTACTGTTGGCATATTTTGCTTTATATGTCTTTGCAATTCTGCTCATTTCCAAGCAATGCATCTTTTAAATGCTCCTTGATGCTTGCATTGCCAAAGGGGGAGAAATTTTTGAGTTCTCTGTTGCAAGGGGGTACAATTAAATTACTTAGGGGGAGTTTTTTATCTTGAGAAAGGGGAGATTTGCCGAAGGGGCTTTTACTCTTTTGAAAAGGGGGAGGAAAATTCTTTTGTCAAGTGACATGATTTGGCTCGTTTCTGAGTTTTTATGGTCACTTGTGTGCTGAAAGTCTTTTAATTTTTCTTGAACTTGAATTTGGTTGTCAATGCACTCATCAAGGGGGAGATTGAGAAACCAAGGGTTGGTTTCGGTGTTTGTGATGAGTGATTGACAGGCTTTTACCCTCTGGTTCGAAGGGGTACCTCCGAAGGGGGTTCGGAGGTTGGAACTCCGAAGGTATTCGGAGGTTTGGTTGCTGCAGCTGTTGCAGCGGAGTGTGCCTGTCGGAGGGGTCCGACAGTACACGATGACTGGGTTGTACCGAAGGTCTCGGTACTTTGGGTGGTACACCGGAGGGTGCGCCGAAGGTTGCTAACCCAGAGAGGTCTCCGGAGTACTGGATACACTTGTCTGTTTGTCTGTGGTGCGCAGGGGACTTCGGAGGCGACGGACGGTTTGCGGCAGGTGAACCTGGGTCAAGTGGGAGGCTTGATGCCAGGGGAGCGGGGAGCTCCGTCACAGTGGCTGCGATGGGGTCCAGGTCAGACCTCGGGTCAAGGTGCACTAGGAGAAGGCAGTAAGTGCGGAGCGTGGCTCCGGGTGAAGGTACTCCGAGACAAAGTCCTCGGAGGCGAGGCACTTCGAAGGGTACTCCGGATAGAGTGACTTCGGAGTATGGTGGTTCAAGTCCTCTGTGGAGGCAAGGTGTTCGAAGTGTGCTCTGGAGGGAGACACTCGAAGGTACCCGACGAAGGTCTCAGAAGTCAAGGTGCATCGAAGGCATGGTCCGGGTGAGGCTCGTCGAGGGGTGTGCTCGGGGAGAGACACTACGACGGAGTGCTCATGGAATGCTTCGTGCAGAGGCCTTGGACGAAGGAGGGACTTCGAAGGGTGATACTCCGAAGGAGGGCTTCGGAGTAACGCAGGCTTCGGAGCGAGGTTAGCTTCGGAGTGTGGTTGTCTTGTGGTGTTTCAGCCATTCATGGCTTCGGTACACGGACTGACGGAGTTCGAGCTGGGAGTAGATGCGAAGCCATGGTGGTCCACTCCGGAGATGTTGGTGCGAAGGCCCAAGGGCTTTGACGGCTTCAGCTCAAAACCGTCACTGTATCTGAGGCTAACTTCGGTGAAGCGAAGGCCGTTAGGCTCAAGGCTTCACGCCGAAGCTACCGCACCCATCGCGTGCGAAGGGGGGCTTCAGAAATGTCAAAGACTGCAAAGGCTGACATTGTCTGCTCTGCAAAAAGCTGACGTTGTCCCCTCTGCAAAGCTGACAGAGAAGCCTCCAGAATAAAGTTGACTACCTTCTGTACACCTCTCTTCTATAGAGACAAAACTAGTGTAAACCCTAGGGGTAAAGTAGTCATTTCACTTTGGGTGAATAGTGGCTATACATATGGGAGCTGGGTAGGTAACATTTAACACTTTGAGCATTTACTATAGAGCTCCTGTACTAGCCCCACATACGTTGTATTCATCCAGTGAGTTATTTTACTGTGTTCCTTGTTCAAGCGGCGAAGCCCTGCTTCTGTGTTGTCTTTCTGCTTGAGCTTGTTTGCATACCTCGCTAGTTGTAGTGCACCGAAGCCTGTCTAGGCAAAGGGTGTTTTGTGCGAAGTGTGTATTTCAGTGTGCGTTCGCTCTGTGTAACAGGAGGCTAGACCTCGCTGCTTACTAGCGAAGCCCTGATCGAAGCCCGTATTTTTATCGTGACGAAGCCCCTAGCGAAGTCCATTAGTGTGCGTTTAGACCTTCGTAGTACGAAGCCCAGCACCAGTTGCTGTCGCTAAGTATTTGGTCGAAGTCCTCACAGGGTTGTCCACTCTTGCGAAGGGTGAAGTGCGAAGCCTGCTCGAAGCACTCTGTGTGCGGAGCCTGCAATGACTCAGCAGAGTAGTTTTTCGGGGTTGTGTTTTGAGCGAAGTCTTCTTGGCTTCGGAGGTTTACTCCTTGCGAAGCCTGTGTTCGGAGCTGTCTAATACCTTCAAACCAGGACTTCGAAGGTGCTGTTCGAAGCCTGTTCGCAGTAGACTGTATTAAAACAGTAGGCTAATTTTAGCCGGAAATTTTAAAAGCTCCCATTCACCCCCCTCTGGTCGCCGTTTCCGGTCCAACACATGACTTGCTTGAGGAGGTTGTTCCTAGGAATGGGCCTATTGTCATGAGCTGGAATGTTGATAAAAAGGACTTTACTTCAAAATCCATTTATACACCGATTGTCTTTGGTGGGGTTAGAGATGTTGGATCAATGGATATTTTGAAGAGCTTTATTCATTCGAAAGTAGAAATTTTCTTGTGGATTTGTTTAAGGGCAGGATTCCTAGTGGTTATCAGCTTAGAAAAATGGGTTGGCTAGGTAATCCAAACTATAAGCTCTATGATCAGCCAGAGGATGCCGACCACCTTTTTTCCAATGTCATCTGTCTCTCTTTGTTTGGTGTTTTGTGAGATATGCTTTGGCGTTGGAAGTTCTCCCCATATAGAGCTTTTATTGCGAAG